>OW052220.1:110359764-111024067 GCA_932526605.1 Nephrotoma flavescens | reverse complement strand
GAGAGAGAGGGATTTTGAAAACCGAGATTTAGAAACTGGGATTTTGAAACCTGAGATTTAGAAAAAAACCGAGATTTTGATAAACCGAGATTTTGAAAACGGAAATTTTGAAAGCCGAGATTTTGAAAACCGAAATTTTGACAACCGAAATTTTGAAAACTTTGATTTCGTTACACACCCTACAAATGGCATAGGTATTCGGACGTATACAGTATGGCCAGTATTTCAAAACTCGCGTACGGTGTGCGAGCTGCGAGATATTGTACGCTACGTACGTAGCTCCAAATGGTTTTGAACAGGGGTAAAGGGGAAATAGGATCCTGTGGTATCACAATGGGTCGCTACTGGTCTAAGTGTGCGGAAGTAGCCACGACTAAAGTACGACTTTACGTATACATCGAGAAAATCAGGTAAGGAGTATAAATTTTTATAATTTTTAAATGCAGGATTGTTTATCAACAGTTTTTAGGACCGGAAAGCTAATTTTTTCCGGAAAATTACCCCATTTTCCGGAAAAATTTTCACTTAAAAAAAAACTCGTGTTATTAAGATTGTATCTGAAAAATTTTCCGATACTACAAGTAATTTTTCCGGGAAAATTTTGCAATTTTACCAGGAAATTTTTTTTTTTACTTAGTTAAAAATTATAAATAGAATTTGGCACTTGAAGAATACAAAAGTAGATTTTTTTAACATTTATGGCACTATCAGAAAAAGCGACAAGAGCGATAAAATTTTTTTGATCTATGTCTGCAAGGTTTACGAAGTAATTATTACTAATAAAAATTAAAAAAAATATTGAAAAAATAAAAAGAATGAAAAATTTTCCGGAAAAGTTAGCTTCTCGATGTATACGTAAAGTAAAATTACGCCGTAGCCACTCCAACCTAACCTAACCTAACGTTGGCCTAAGTAAAACCCACATATATGGTGGATGTAGTTTTTCGGCCTTGATATGTTCGGCAAAGTTGTTTGTCTTGACTTGCGCAGCAACTTTACTGAAAAAAGCATAATCTTTATGGTTCAAGAACTATCAACGCGAAAACGAGTGTAAATTTTGGCAAATTTTTGACTCAGAGCCATAATATGTCGAAAGCAGTATCTCAAAAATGAGGACTAACTTTGAAATGCGGGTGCCTGCCCAGCATACAACTTTTTTCAACTACCACAGTGGGCCGACGCGTTAAACCGTCTGCCCACTGTTCACCCAAACAATACAGAATGATTTTAATTGCAATAACTGTTAATCAACGCACGTGGACCGATACCCTTCGAATGATTGAGAAAGTAAATGTTAAAGAAGATACCACTTATCGTAATGCATATTGAAACACTTTGCCCCCTGGTGTATTGAACACAGCAACACTTCCATTTGTGTTTGAATTTTTCAAGTTTGAGGTAGAGAAGAAGCCAAATGTTTCCATAGGAATCTTAGAATTTTCTCGATTGCTAACAGAAACATTCCTTTTCGACATTGTCTATACATTTTCTACATTGTCGACCTAATATTTTTAATTGACTACATGTTTAGGGCACAACACTGATGTGGTTGCCGGACAGTGAAAGTATTTAACAAAATTACGACCCACTCTAATTGCCGTTACTCATTTTATGCATTTCTACTTCCTCTATAGACTTCCAAAACTTAATGATTTTCTTCCTCGCCTTATAAACGCACAACACTAATTAAACACAAAAATTTGGTGGAATTTTTCGTTAACTTTATACCAATATTCTAATTACATTTTAGTCTATACGCGCTAATATAAAAATCCTTTTTTTTACGATACTATACAACGTTGGTCATTCACCACTTTATAATGATATTTCATTCATTATAAATATTAACGAAAATTCCTTTTTGGTTGAATATTGTTGTTGGTATTTAATTGATCGATGCCATGGTATGATTAAATTGACCGTATACCGCTTTAAACGTGTACACCAATCTAATTAACAACCGAAAACAAATACAAAATAGCTCTAATTAATATTTGATTGGTTTTGATTTGAGACCCTAACCTATATACTATCTATGTGCCAATACTGCAAAAAACGTCGAGTATGAAAATCAAACCGTAAATTTTAAAGAGACTTGAGCAAATTATGTAAATTTATATTGCGCCACACTAAAACTATATAATGTCCAGTTTTTTGGTATTATATTGCTATATTTGTGGCGATTATGGCTTTATGCCCTTTTTAGACTCAGCTCGCTGTAATTATGACCGTTTTGACGCCTTTTTATACTGGTTGACTAGACCACCTTTTCGCTGGTGGACTCTTCTATATAAACGTACTTATACATGTTCTAATCCCACCAAAAATGAAAATGACCACCAAAAAGTTACCAACAACATAATCGCAGGCAGGTACTTGTTTTGCACTTGACTTTTGTTTTCTTATTCTTTCTGTTGTGTACACATAAAAGTATAACTTATCTATTTATTTTCTTTGTTTTGTACCTAAAAATACGAGTGGACACCCAAAAACTATTTAAACATAAATAGAGTAGAATTAAAAAAAAAATATTTAGTTATTGATTTGTGTTATTACGTGAAAGGTGCTGGTGATAAAATAATTTTTTTTTTCACGTCAGTTAAATTTACATATACAGTGAGTGATTTATTTACACAAAAAATGAAAATGTTTCATCATTCGCCACCATCAACTTTATTCAATGTTTATAATAACACAAGCTTGGATTATAATAAAGGAATAGTGAACATTGGAGTGAGTAACAGTGATAATAGTGCTGTGATTTCAAGTAACTATTCTATAAACGAGGTAAGTTTGTCGTGTGTTACCAAAAAAAAAAATGTTCATTATTTTATGTAGTTATTGTTAACCAACAAAAAATCAAAGATAAAAATCTTGACTTGTGCCAAAAACCCTAAATAAATGGGAAAAATGTCAAAATTATAGAAATTAGGATTTATATAGTTTTTTTTATGTTTTTGCTACCAATTTTTGTTTGTTTTTCCGGTGATTGATTAAAATTATCGATAAGTGATAATTCGTGTTTTATTATATGCTTGTGTGTGTGTGTATATTTTTTATATCGATAAAGTGATTATTATGTGTTAGGGTCAGTGTAACTAATTCCGATTTGTTTGCATTTCGAATTTCAGAATTTAAATAAAAACTATTGGCAAAAGGATAATATGAGCGAACGGAATTCATCACCCGAGTACCAGCAAAGAAGCATCGATGTGTCATCATCGAATTTTATGCCGAGCAATATTATAGAGAACAATATGGCAAAGAATGGTAAGTTTCAGAAAAAAAAAATTTATGTACGGATACCTCCTCCTGTTTTGTTTTAATTTTATTCTTTTTTGTGTTTTAAAAAAAAGGGTTGCAATATACTTTATTTTATCCACCCTCTAATTTTTTTACTCTATACGTTTTCTATTGTTCGTCTTAAGAAAATGTTCTTTAGTTTTTTGTTATTAACATTTGTAATCATTTGTCTCATCAATATAAAAACATATTTTAACGGTTTTTATGTAGTCATCTTTAAAATTTAACAATATCATCCCTGGGTTGTAAGATATTTTAGTTAAGTCAAACAATAGATTTTTTGTACTGAAAATTTTGGTGACAAATTAATTTAGTAATTATTTTGTATATAGTTTTAGAGATGAATGCGATATGATCCAGTATTTGATAGATTAGTTGAAAGCACTTGAAAACCCTTTTTTATAGTGATGATTTCATTCGCGCATCTATAAGATCCAATTTTTTTTATGAAATCTATTACGATATAGCAACACTTGAATCTATATATACGGAAAACATGACGTTTTAATATAATTTTTTTCATAAATTGTCATCATTCATTCTTCATATTACATATATATTGTGCTAGCATATTTCCATAATTTTCCCCATTTTGGTAAATAGGATGAGAATATAAATCTGTTTTGTATTCTATATTATATTGACATAATATAACAACAACAAAAAAACAATATGAGATGAGGTGTTTAGCAAAATATTTTTAATAAAAAAAATCTTTTCAATATGTCGAAATGACTATATAATACGATCTCGCCGATTTATCTAATTTGACACACGCATCCCTTCAAAAAGTACTGTGCTGTATATGAACAAAAATAGAAAATTTAAATTTTAAATTTTTCCCCGTCTCACATTTTCTACATGTACAGTGTGTGTTGAATAAATTTTTATTGGTTAGATTTTTATTTTCCCATCGCGCACACAAAAGTTAAATTCAATTTTCCATTTTAATTTGAATAAAGCTTTAAAAAAACAAAATCAAACAAAACGAAAAAAAATACTTGATGAAAAGTTTATCGAACTGGAAAATTAATTCTTTCTCTTTCTCTTCATTTTAGACGCAATATTGGCAACAGTCTCTGTATCATCGAAGCGTTCCCGCACCGCCTACACAAGTGCACAACTTGTTGAATTGGAAAAAGAATTCCATTACAATAAATATTTGTGCCGGCCGCGACGCATAGAAATGGCACAAAACTTGCAGTTGAGCGAGCGTCAAATAAAAATATGGTTTCAGAATCGTCGTATGAAACATAAAAAGGAATCGTCGAACGTAAAGGACGTATCAAAAATGAAATTAAATTCGATGTCGGATTCGGAACAATCATCGGTATCACCAAAATCTTGTGACGATTATGGCGGTAAACCGGGGCAAAAACCAATTCAATTAGACGAAAGTTTAGACGGGCACCAAAGTATTGTTAATCGATTAATGGCACATTCGCAATATATACCAACAACAATTTTGCGACAACGCAGCACCGATATAACCGATACCAAAATAAGATATAATACGATTGCTTATCCACCACCAAATCATGTAACCACAAATCGTAATGGATATTATTACAATTACACTAATAACAATAATAGTAATAATCAGATCATAAAGCCAACAGTAAATTATGATTTTCTAGCCAATCAATTTAAAAGTTGTCCAAATAATGCGGCACCCAATAATAATAATAATAATAACTATTTTCCAATATCAGAACATTATACGAAATCGGATGATCAACAATATCCACGCAACGTTGATATATTTCAATTAAATAATCAAAATCCTAATAATTTTTATCATAATCAAATTTATGATGGCAATACTTTATTAAAAATGGAGAATGATGATTTACTAATAGATCCCAAAACGACAAGTAATGGTCAACAGCATAATGATAGTTTAGATCAATATATACCAAATGGTAACGATTGTCTCATAAACAACACATCACATGATTTTTTAAATAATGTCGATAACAATAATGATTGTTCATTCTCATTGCTATGGAATAACAATAATAATAATAATAACAATGAATTAGATAAATTAAATGAAACTAATAATATACCAGAAATAATAACAACAACAACAACAACAATGAAAACGGGAACGATTCGGCAGCAGGAGCTGGAGCAACAACAATCCGAAAAATATTTAGATGAAAATCAAATGGCAAGATATTCGAATATATCATCATGCAGTCCGGAATTGAACGTTAATCAAAATTTAACATCATACAGTAGTAGCATAAGTATTCCATCGGTGACAGTACAATGGGGGAATCCTGAACAAAATGTGTGTGCTATCAAGACGGAGTCGCCTGAATTAATTGATTTATAGAATATTAGAATGGCATTTATATCTTGTAATCGTAAAATTATTTAGTTTAGTGTTATAAGCTTTTATCTTTTTTATAGTTTTAGATATTTTATAAAAATAAATAATTACTTTTAATTATAGATTAAGAGAATTTTTCATATTTATATTAAATTTATTGACTTGACTGATTATATTATCGTATAATAAATTTTAATTTTTGTATCAAAATGTTAATCGTATTACGTATTTATTTCTAATTTTGTTATTAATTATTTTAACTCCAAATAAGTTATTCTAAAACAATTAAAATAATATGAATCCCTAAACGTGTTCTTACCCCTAAATGTTGTTTTTGTAATTTTTATGGTAAATTGGTTATAACGAAATTTCCAGTTTCAAATTCACCCTAAAGCTAGATATGCTGCTCAAGCTTAACTAAATTTTAACGCGGTCTCCGAAAGCATGTAAAATTGCCAAGCCAAAAATATTGTCGCGCGATAAATTTTAAATTTATTAATTAAATATCACAGTACTAGTTGAAGACTCATCGGTTAAATTAAATACACTGCGCAAATCAAAAAACAACAAGAGAATTTTTTTTAGAAAAAATGAGGTGTCACGCAAAACCAACTTTATAACATTTTCAGAGCTATTAGAAAACCACTAAAAAGTAGTGAAAAACCTGATTTATCCCTTTGAAATATCATGTCAAAATGTATACGGCCAAGCAAAATCAGCTTTATCCAATGATAAAATTTTTTCAAAAAACGTTTTTTTTAATTAACCAACATTTTGATTGATGTGATAAAGTTGGTTTTGCGTGGCACCTCCTCAAATACCCTATTTTCAAGCGCTTGTATCTTGGTGAAATGTCAGTTTAAATTCACTAAATTCCACACTCAGTACTTTTGGTTCCGAAGGTTTTCTGAATTAACACATTTACACACACTACATTTTAAAAGTAAAAAATAAATTTTAAACCGACATTTCACCAAGACACAAGCGTTTGAAAATAGGGTATTTTTTCTAAAAAATTTACTGTTGCGTTTTTTGTTTTGCGCAGTGTAGATTATCATTGTATAATAATAATTGGGCAGTGGAGTTTTCGAACTACTTCATATCCATTCCTTCACCCATTTTCCCTAGATATCCAATTCAAGTTTAAGCTTAGAAATGTTGTGGATCGTCGAACAACCCGAGTGATGTATTTAATGTTAATAAAAAGTGTAGCTACTCATTTTAACGAAAAGTGTATATTTATAATGCGTAGGTACACAAATTATCAAAAGTAGCTGCACAAGCAAAAAAAAGTTTGGAATTCAAAAATAAGTATAGTAATATTCAAACCTTAAAAAAAAAAATTTTTAACTGTTCCGCGCAGCTTTCAGTGGTGTAGAAATTTTTTTTTATAAAAATTTTGATGGGTCGCATTTATCTTATATCGTTTTCACTGGCACAAAAATCCACATTTTTTTCTGATTGGAATCAATTGGAAATGGATTTTTTTAGATTTTTTGTCTTTTTTTTTTTGAAAAAAAATCCAAAAAATTTGTTAGATTTTTGTTTACGTTTACTCACACATATACTAAACGTCATGTCAATTGTCAAAAAAGACGTCGCGCCATTTATATTTTATTATATTTGTGATACTTGTTTAAGCAATTTGTGTTGTTATTAAATTAAATTTTGTTTAATTCAAAGTGTTGTTTTATAAAGATTATTGCGTGTGCACCGATAACAATGTTACAACAAATAACTTAATTTTAACCCCAATATCTCATATATTGTAAAGTTATTTGTTGTAACATTGTTATCGGTGCACACGCAATAATCTTTATAAAACAACACTTTGAATTAAACAAAATTTAATTTAATAAAAACACAAATTGCTTAAACAATTATCACAAATATAATAAAATATAAATGGCGCGACGTCTTTTTTGACAATTGACATGACGTTTAGTATATGTGTGAGTAAACGTAAAAAAAATCCAAAATCGTGTTCTGTGGCAAAAAATAAAAAATCCAAAAACTTGGATGTGGATTTTTGTGCCAGTAAAAACGACATTAGATAGTAAACCTAAATAAAATAATAAATAACCATGAAAAAGAATTATATTTCAGTTTTAATACACAAAACATTCAAAATTATTATGTATTTATGTTATTACAATCATATATCAAGTGAAAATTAATAGGTCTAAAAAAATATTGCACGCCTTTTGGAAACAATGACAACATTTAATTTTGGTACGGACTAGGGAAAATAAATAACCAAATGTGATTCGTATCGCACAAAACCACAACAACAAAAAAAGCAAATTCAGTTTTCAATTTAATGGAATTTTGAATTAATACTTAACTTATCGAATAAAATATCATTTTAATTTATAAAATCTAAACTTTGTGTTTTAATTGTATCCTAAAACTCCTATTCCATTTAAATACAAATACAACGTAAAAATGTAAACAATAAACATGAATATTATACTTAATACATAACTGTGTATCCGCCATATTACTTCTGCGCGAGAACTGTCAGAATTCCAGCGAGATTTGAATACTACTATATGTTTCATCGATATAAGAATATAAAAGGATAGATTATGGTGTAAATTTTTTTCGGCTTGCAAATCTGTCAAAATGTAGGGGAAGCGTTGGATGCGTTATAGGGGAGCAAAAGACGTAGACAAAAAACTTAAAAAGGGGGGATTGTTTATTTCACGATCATTAAACTAATAATTAATTAAACATTTATCTTAAAACTTATAAATTACATAATATAATATTGTTTTAATAAAGCTATATACATAGATAAAATTAAACTTAAATATTTTTAAATATAGCGATTCGAGTAAGGTGGTTTCTAACTGAAATTAGATGTTTTGTTTTGGATGACATATAAAAATACCTAACATTTGAATATTTAATTAACATTTTTAATTAAATTTATTTAAAGAAAAATTAATTGAATTTTATTAGTATGAACAAAAAATACGTTAATATGAAAATTGAATAATTTTGATCAGTTTTTGGTTAAGAGCTTTTGATTGATTGATTGATTGATTGGACTGTAGAACCAAGTGCTAGCCAAGAGTCCCGGATAACGCCGGGCCTATTCCTACAGCCTGTTTACACATAACAATAGGAAGGATAGGAAAGGTATTTTTTTTTTTTTTTCTGGGACGGAACGATCCGGTTTCAGACACCTAGCGATCGTACAACACAATTCTAATCTACTTCTAATCTACTAGAGGAAGGATAAAGGCTTAATAGGTTAAATGGATATCGATGGTATTGGTCTTCAACAATTGCTTCTCTAAATCAGCAACCTGAGGAAATAAATTTATTATTTCACGTGCATCTGGAAATTTCCTGTAATATAATTCTACATTAATACTTTTCAGCTACCTAAACAAAATTGATTAATTAGATCAGCCCGGTTACAAATACCTAGGTAAAGCCAATAGTTCATGAACTAATGACAACACAATTCTAATCTACACAACCGGCAATTAATATTTTAAAGAAATATTATTTCATAACATCTAAAGATTCCTGAATTAAATTCTTAATTAATCTACCGATTTCCTAAATAATATAAATATTTATTAATTTAATCCTCTACAACTCCACAACTTACAATATAATTTCCTGAAACCATAGTTATTTGAATTATATTAATTATTAATTATTTAATTAATATTAAATTATTAATAATTTCACTCATATAACAATAGGAAGGATAGGAAAGGTTTTTTTTTTTTTTTTTGAGACGGAACGACCCGGTTTGAGACACCCAGCGATCGTACGGCACAACACAATTCTAATCTACTTCTATTCTACTAGAGGAAGGATAAAGGCTTAATAGGTGCAGCAACCTGAGAAAAAAATATTATTATTTCACGTGCATGTGGAAGTTCCTGAAATATTATTCTACATTAATATTTTTCGGCTTCCGAAACAAAAATTGATTGATTGAATCGGCCTGTTCTGTTTATAGACGCCTACAATCACAACACAATTCTAGTCTACAAAATCACCAATTAATATTTCAAAAAAATATTATTATTTCACAAGCATCTGTAGATTTCCTCAAATTTAATTCCAAATTAAAATTTTCCGGCTTCCTAAATAATATAAACATTTATTAATTTAACTCCTCAACTTACAATAGAATTTTTGTAAACCATATATGTAGTTATTTGAACTACAATATATGTATTTACAATTACTCTAAAATCCATTAGTATTTAACCCTTGAATTGAGCAACCACAAAATAGTAAAGATAAAAAAACAAGAAAAACAATAAAAAAAAAAAAAAAAAAAAAAAAAAAAAAAACTCAAAAAGTTGCATCGAATAAGTAATGCTTCCCGAGCATCCCGAAGGTAATGCTTCCTAGAAAACTACTAATGTTTATATTTCAAATAAATTTAGCTGATTTCGTAAAAATTTCAAATGCGTTACTAATTTGGTTACCAAAGAATATTCGATTAATTACCAAGTCTACATAGGACATATTTATCCCATACTCAAAGGAACTTTAACATTCCTCAACCAACCACCATGAAACATGGTATGCAGAATTGGATTGCCACTCCAGCATAATGCTCAATTAAACTAGGCCAAATATCAACAAATGATGGTCAAATTCGGTGTGCGAAGCTGTATTTTAACGAAGTTTTGGGATTCGGCAATAATGAATGGAATCATGCCGTTATCGGTTAGGAATCATGCCGTTATCTCAAATTTAGTTTGTAGAGCTGGGCTAGGGTTCTAATAAACTAAGAACCCATCAACCTGCACCGGTACCCCAACGCGTCCCTCCGATGAAGCCCCACAGCCCGACAACTCCGAACCGAACCCGGTCACACCCCCACCCCAGCCACCGCCAAATCACGCACGCAGAACTTAGTTAAATCTTCACCAATTTCCGCATACGTGACCCGGCAATAGCCGTAACAGGGAAACGGCCAAGGTCCAATCAGAATGGTCAAACTGCAGAATCCCACCAAAAAGACACGTCAAAATCCCGCAACCGATTTAAAAGAAGTTCTAGAGTTCGATTTTAATTACATAAATTATAAACCAATTATAAACATTATAATAATAAATAATAATAACGCCTATAAATATATGTACACATTATACATATATCTCAATCTCACACATGAACTTAAATTACATTGGGTGAAGAAAATGAATACAATTATGAGCCCCTGTCGAAGTGCAGAACTGATGGGCCGAACCATATTACATGTCAGTACTATAGGGTGGCATGGAGCTATGCAATGTGCACATGGTTACGAAAACCTATTAGCAGTACGTTCCCGTGACGTGAAAAGCGAACTGCGAGAGAGTTTCGGTCCCAGAACGGATTGCAAAGATTAAATAATAATTAAAAATAAAAATAATAATAATTAAGGGAAACGACGCGTTTATTACTTTTACCTCGGTGCCGGTTTATAAATTTTGAAAAGGGTGAAACCTTAATTAGGTTGAATTATTGAAATCAAATGAGATAACCGCAGTGGACATAATTCAATTCTGAGAAAAATGGGTGATCTAAAGAAAATTTGGTGAATTTGTTGAGAACCATGTCAGCTAGAAAAACTAATCAGCGCTTCCCATCAAGAGGTGGGGACAATTTATAGAATTCTTTATTCTGACCAAATATATTAAGAATTCTAAGGCCAATTAAAATATCCGGAGTGTTAGCTGGATTTTCAACCAATTCCATTTCATTTCAACTCATTGATTAACTGATTGGAATATGTGACCAAACCTAAGTAAGATTCCCTCTTGACGCCGGACACAACTTCACGCTCTTGTACATAAAACAAGATAATGTAACAGGAAAGGTGAATTAATTATTATGTAAATTGACCCGGTTTCAGACACCTAAGTAGTCAATAGTTAGTAAATTGTTAGTTGAAATGTAATGTAAGACGGTTAGTACAAGACAACACAATTATTTAATATATTATGGAATAATACCCAGCAATCATAATCATAAAAATATATTAAATTATCGGAAATATAACTTATACTATTTCCAGTGATCGTTTTTACTATTAGGAATACTAATAAAAAGTGATAAAATATTGAAGTTTGAATAATAAAATTAAAGCAGTTAAATGTAATGATTCGTATTACCTAATTAATCCAACTCAATTATCCTGATAAATATTAAATAAAATTAATTGAATTCAAACTACCAAACAATTAGTACAATATAATAGTACTCGTCACTGCCGTCATCTGAAAATCCAACTAAAATCTAAATATAAAGACTAAAACCACATTTACACCATAGCTCCTTTAATAGTATAATAGTATTTTACTAATAAAGTATTTCTCTCGTTCAGTTTACACCATAGTGGTGTGAACACATTATAATAGTTTATTACTCATATATTTCATTAAAATTTAAAAAAAGAAAGTTATCTTTTATCACAATAAACAAGAAAAATCAGAAGAATGACTAAAATGACATTTCGTATCTAAAAAATATAATATAGTATCGTTCTCACCGCAAACAGTATACCAATACTTATTAGATACGTAGAACACTTTAATTGCAAAAAAGTATGTAATAAAGTAGCAAAGTATTTTACTTTGAGTTTACATCGTCATACTTTTATGATACATACTCTTATACTACTGGTATAAACGTGGTATAATTAGAATCAAAATTATAATTTCAGGAACTTCAATTCTTTCTAAATACTAAACAAAGTAAAACATTAAATCATATATTTACAATTATTAATAAGTAACAAAAAAATTTCACTTTTTCCGAAAAAAACCTGTCAATATATAATATAATATAATTCAGTGATAATTAGTTCAACTTTTAAATAAATGGTGATAAATATAAATAAACTTAGATCTCGGCATAATTAAGACTACCAGAATTATTTTCCCCAGCAAAACAAATTTTGAATCAAACCATAATTAAAACCACTATGCAGGCCTGCACACAAAATCTTGATTAGTTAATTTAAAATAATGTTAAAGTAGACATGACATGAAATTTACCCTAAACCGAAAAGAAAATAAATTGGTAAAGTTAAATAATTAGTTAGTAAACAAATTTATAAATACAATACTAAAGTTATGTCTTAATGATTAATCAATTACCCAAAGCCGTGACAATTCGCGATGAAATCTCAAGTTCTTTTTTTTTAATAAAACCTGAAAATACTATCGATTATCATTTCGCTGTCTATGTCAAAATATATTAATATGATATAAAATAATAATAATAGCAACAAGACACAATATACTTTACAAGGATAACAATTACGGGATTGTTACTGTAAAGTAAAGGTTCTACAAATTTTATTTTATTTCCATACTTAACGCATGCCTATCATGCTTAGTTTCGTTTTTTTACGAACATACTCTCTTCATTTACACACAATACTATGATAAAGTCGAACGAGAATTGTGTGTGGGTGTGTGTTCCACAATATAACCTGCAGAATGCATCCGTGCCAGTCACACACACACACACGACACAAACAAAACAACAAAACTTTTAAGAAGGATATCAAATATACGTACAAACAAAAACACAAAACTAAGAAATCCTCTCCCGCTCAAACCATATGCGACTAACACACTATGAACATGAAAATGTTAGCTAATTACGAGTAGTAAGTATACTGGTGCATAAAATATCTTAAATTTTGTGGAATAAAAATTGTAATACAAAAATATGTATTAAAACAATGAAAAAAATGATAAAACACTTAGCTTGAGCATCCTTTGTAATCCAAAAAGTCCTATACATATTGAAAAATTACACACAATGTGTACGATGCACTTAAACAACAGTATTAAAATACATATAAACGAAATTGTTATATACATATTCTACGCCATTGCAAGCGCATCACACACAAATTACTATAACTATTCAATATGTATTTTTCATATACTATGCTTTTCATTATACTTAAAACACAACTTATTATTAATATTATTATTATTTGTTTATGTGTGCACATATATTAATAATTAATTAATTAATTTAAACACATTTTAAATTATTTACCTATTTATATAGAGGAGAGACAAAAAACACGTCTTTCCTCTACGACGTTCAATCGCCGACCGTTTTTGGTTAAGAGCTTTTATATTAAAATTATTATTAATTTTGGTATCTCAGAAAAAAAGAAATTTAAAATTGGATCTGTCACGAAACGCATTAAAAGAATTTTTTTTTTCAATTTTGATTAATTTCTCAATAGGAAATTGACCCTTTAAATTAATTAAGTAATACGACGCTTATGGATAAAACCATGCGTCGCAATGTCAAAAAATAAAAAAATTTCCAGTAAGTATTAAATATGGAAATGTATGATTTTTAAAACTTAAATATAACTTTTGCAACACTAAAAAATTACGATTTTTTTTTTTGGCAAGGTGGTGCCAGAGTATGACGGGTTATTAAATAGATCAAAATTTTATCAAAAATTAATATTGCACATAAAAATACTTATGCTTTTTATATTCAAATTGTTTACTTAACATTTTTAGATATAATTACGGTTAAATTAATTCACAAATAGCTCAAAATACGCAAATTGTTTACCTATGAAAACTTAGAGCACTCAATTTTTTTGAGTCGTGATTTTTACACGTAGGAACAATGCACTTCATTTTTATGAATTATAATCACTTGATTTAATTTTAAATAATTTTTTTAATAATCCATTTTAAATTATACACGCACTAAAACAGTATTATTTACAAGAACACTTTGATTGTTTATGATTTCAAAACTATAAACTCTTTTGACAGTGCCGCAGAGGTAAAGCGATAACATGGCGACAAAAAAAAAGAAAAAATGCGAGAGATGGAGAATATGAATTCTAAATATTTTGTTTAAGTGAGAGTGAACCAAATATATGATTTCAACGCATTTCAACGATTTCAACTGACAGAAGTGTGAGCCGAAATTTTATTTTAGATTTGTACGGAAAATTTTTGGGTTCATACGGCGTGGTATGTTTATACCATTTTTATAAAAAATTGTTTTAAAGCATTTTAAGGGGACATAGCACCTTCAAAATTGAAAATAAAAGTTTTTCAAAGCTTGTTTTTAATGGAATAAAACGATATATCAAAAGGAAACTTTCCATTGACAGTTTATTTAAAAAAAATTTTTTTAGTCTGCTACAAGGGTTTTCCAAAAACACAGAAAATTCGCGGCGTGCATCATAACTGCTCTCAGAAACAGTTGAAAAAAACGGGGTTTTATTCAGCATTAAATCGCCCTTGGAATGAACTAAAAGGAAAAAAATTGGTTGAAAAATAAAAAATGACAGCATTTTTTTCGAAAATGCAGCTTTTTGTCCCCCCCAATTAGATGTAACTCAAAAAATTGAAAGCCGATTATTCCTTCCGTAGTTCATCTGAGCAGAAATATATGTAGATCAACGTGTTAAAATTTTAGAACGATTGGATAAGTAGTTTTGTCTCAATCTTGCACGCCAACTTGAAAAACGTCATTTCGAGATAATCGCATTTAAAGTTAAAAAATTTCGTTCTCAATATCGAAAACAGACTGAAACGTACACAAGAAGCAAAGAGAACTGCGTAAGCTATACAATATATATATACTGGGTGAGTTTTTTTAAGCTGAAACTTTCAAATATCTCGGAAAATAAGCACTCTACGATAAAAATGAATATTATCAAAATTAAATCATTCTGGAGGGGAAATACATTAGTGCTAAAATTAGGACCCCCCGCCCCTGTTTGTAAGGAGGATGGGGAGGCAACGTGGAAACTAAGATAGGAATCCCTATTTTTTGTTGCAGATTCGGATTCTACGATTAAAGGTTCGTAGGATTTCCTTGAAACATTTTTTTTCGATTCATGAAAGATGGCGCTGTAATAGGCGATATTAAATTTTTTTCGATTTCTCTTACTGAGAACATTATGCATACGATTCTGCAATATGTTTGCATTAAAATTAACACGTTTTCAATGTAAATACTTGAAATTAGTTTTAAACAAATTGTATTTCTTAAATTAAAAAAAAAACTACTTTTAGCGTAACACAGGAACAAAGACGTGGACATCATCTTTTAATTAAATTAAGTGCTCAAAATGATGGCCTTCGACAAGCTATAGTTTTTTTTACAGCACAGTGATGAATTTGACTTATATTTCAATTTTAAGTACAAGTCTTACCTTGCAAGTATTGAAACAAAAATTAAATTTAATCCTAAAGAATTTTGGAACTACCTTCGATGCAAATGGGAAATCGGGCGATATCCTTCCAATACGACTTATAATAATACCAGCTCCTTGGACTCAAAAGTAATAGCAGACATGTTTCCAGCATTTTTACAATCAGTCTATACTCCTTGTAATAATATTGGATACACTGATCAAATAGGCAAGAACAATACATCTATTATTCCTCCTGTCATACATGAAGAGAATGTTATATCAGCATGAAAGGAATTTGGAGATGGATGTGGGCCGGATGATATACCCGCCTTAATATTAAAAAGGTTTTCGAGTAGCTTCACAAATCAACTTTGCAATCTTTTCAACCAATCGATAACCACAGCCGTATTTCCTGATAAATGGAAAACATCGAAAATAACACCTATCTTTAAATCGGGTAAGAGGGAGTATGTCTCGTGTTATAGAGGAATTTCAACATCTTCGTCAATTCCTAAATTATTTGAGCTGATTGTGTGCAATGCTTTTAAATCTACATTAATACGTCACATCTCTATCTACCAACACGGGTTCATGCCTGGAAGATCGACATCTACCAATCTGGTCGAATTTACCTATACAAAGTGTTAAATGAGATAGAAAAACATCATCAAGTAGATGTGGCGTATATAGATTTTACCAAGGTATTTGACTCTATATTCCACATCACAAACTGACAAACCGACTACAATATGTATTAATTGCTCGAATGAGAAAGCCAATGTTATCAAAGTGACCTCTGGGGCCGAATTTTGGTCAAAAAATGGGAATAAAAACTATGAGAATTACAGTTGTCTTACTTACCTACTAGGCCTAAAACATTAAATCATATAATTGTTTGATACAAACAGCGAAAAAATTTAATATTTACGTCTAGTACGTATGTGAAACAAAGGTAAAACTCATAAATCTTATTCCCGGTTTTCGACCAAAATTGGGCCCCTGGTGTCACTCAAGGATCTCATATTGGACCCTGGATTTTTATTGTGGTCATCGATAGAATAGCCAAGTTAATTAAACACTCAAATGTTCTAATATTTGTTGATGACGTAAATTTTATTCATACAATTAAACATGAGCATGATGTTGATAAACTGCAAGATGGCCTTAACAGTGGACTTAGTGAGTGGTGTGTCCAAAATTCATTACACCTTCAATACTAAGAAATGTAAAATTATGTCGTTACATCGGAAAAAAATATCCAATAACTTCGGCATATAAAATAAATGGCCAAGAGTACGTGAGATTGATCTGGGAGTCACTTTTGTTGAAAACCCTCATATAGATATTTAATTAAATTGCTAATAAAGCTAACTTCATGTTTGGCTTTGTCAAGCGGTGGACTGGAGAATTCATGGATATACATACTCTGTACGCACATTATATTACGCTTATATGTAAGATCTCAGGTGTGCTGTAACGGTTTGGAGCCCCTCTTACGCTGTGCACATGAACAAAATCGAGAGCATACAATAAAAATACCTTATATTCCTGTTGAAAAAACTTGGTGGAATTATGATTATAACACACCAAACTGTAAAAATGTGGCTCGCTTACCTCCTCACTCTACAAAGTGTAAAGAATATAATATGTGCACGCTTGAAAACAGGTGTCTACTTCTGGATGTCACGTTTATCGGAAATGTTCTTCTCGGCTACATCGATTCATCCTTCATACTAGAATATATATATCCATAAAAGTTCCTAGCAGGACTTTACGTAATCATCAATTTTTGGCACTCGAACACCACCCAACCAACTATGGCGACAACAATCCCATTAATCGATCAGCGAAATCATTCAATACGGTAGTGGATCAATTTAATTTTAATTTATCGAAAAACAGTTTTAAAAACAAGTTAAAATCGTATTTTCTTAATTTTTAATAAGTCCTTTCACAGTTTCATATTTGAAGTACTAATTGTTAATTTAAATAATTATTTTATTTTTATAATTCTTACTTACTTATTTACAATCTAAGTGTGAATAGATTATTCTTTTATATTTTATTTTTAAAATTTTAGTTTAAATTTTTTTTTTGTTTTTTTTTTTTTTTTTAATTTTTTTTGTAATATATTTTAAAATATAAAATATATTAAAAAAAATATAAAAAAAATAAAAACAAAAAAAAATTTAAACTAAAATTTTTAAATTTGAAATCATAATTGCAATGTACTAAATCGAAGCGTCTTTGCCCATATTCACTTTATTCTTTAATAAATCAAACAATTATATCAATGAGAGCCAAGTGTGGAATTTAGAGTGAATTTGGCCAAAGACGCTTCCACATCCCATATAGTCCTACATATCGCCAAACACAACATGCAAATTGTCTTGATTTTTTTTACAGATTCTAGATAACATCCCTAGCTAAAAATACAATTCCACACTTGGCACTCATTGTTCCGATGGTTTTTTGAATTATTTAAATCTTTAATAATTTACCGTTTTTCTTCTCTTTGTTCACAAACAGCGGATAATGGGCGCTTTCCCCTATCATGATTAGTAAAACCATCGACAATTTGATTTGAAAATTTCATAGTGCTCCACTCTTTTCATATATCGTTGGCCGCGGTTTTACTCAACATGTTCACAACTGTGGGGTGCCCTGAAAGCGCCCAATGCCAATTCAGCTATAGTAATAGATAATTCTAATACAAACCTATAAAGGTGCTTATATCGTTTATAATTATTTTTAGTGTAAATTTTAATTTAAATAAATTAATATTATTTTAAATAAAATTATAAAAATGCTGAAGCAGCATGTGCAACAAGAGCGTGTACGGCAAAAAACTGAGTAAAAATGAAAGTACGATTTTTTTTTGTTTTCATCATGTAAGTTTATGTTATTTTCTAGAGTGCTTCCAACTAAAACATAGCAAAGTCACCATTGCTGGTAATAATTGTCTCGCACTTTATGTTCATACTATCAACCTAATTTTCTGCATACTGTGGTGATAAATTTTTACATATCTTGCAGATCACTCGCGCAAGATGGCTCAAATTTTGTATGTGGTACATTTTCAGCTTAATCTTCAAAAGTGCTCATACATTGTCGATCGGGTGACTGAGACGGCCAATCCAATGTTGTGATATCCTTTTTTAGTTTAAATTACGAACAGAGTTTGCTAACCATTTATGGAAAACCTCGTGGATAATTAATTTACCAAAACCCTGCTTAGTGACGCAACCCCATAAATGCAGTTTGTGCAGGTGCTTAACATTTCAGACACACCTTTTTTTTTTGCTTAATTGATCAAACACGCCTTTTAACATTACAACTCCAAATGGATGACTCATCGGTAAACACAACATTCCTCCAATCCGTATTTATAGGTTCATACGCCCACTGAAGTCGCTTTTCAATGTGTTTTGGTGTTAGCAGTGGTTTGACCAAAGTTCTATAATTCTATTTCGTGTCTATTCCGACCATAATTCTATTTCGTGTGGTTGGTTTTGATATAGTAATATTTTTTTTCGCCAATTTTTCCAAAGCTGCATCCAACGTAAGCGAAGAATTTTCATCAAATAACAGTATGATGGTCTTATCCTCCTTTTTTGTAGTGGTTTGGACTTTGCCTCTAACTGGCAAACAGTCAAAATTTTTATAAATTGAATAATGTGTAATCCACTTCTGCACGAATGTTTCGAACTTTTTCATATTTTTTGCTGCACTTAAACCGACATTTTTCGTCCTTTCGGGGGTACACCTAAAAACACAGGGTCAAATCGTTTTTTATAAATCCGCTAAACAGTTACAGTTAAACTAATTTTTGTTTTACAGCGTCCAAGAGGAATCAATATAAAACCGGTATAAGCCCCGCCCAAATTTGTTCCTATAGTTTTAAGTACAGTTAAGCCATACACGCTCTTGTTGCACCTACTGTAAGTGTACTTTGATTCCATTTTGTTTCTTTTTACTATGAGGCCCTGGATGTTGTAAATGACAGGGAACAGAGGAATCTGATTTTAGGAATCTCCAGGGATTGTTATGTACCCATAATTGTCCCAGCAGTAAAACAAGCTGGTTTAGTCTTTGGATCATTTAGCAGTGTATCTATCATATAGGGATTTGGCCATCTCAGCGATATATCGAGATTCTCGGAATTAATTCGTAGGTGGCGAAATAGCTATATTCAGCAAAACGAGCAATGCCTCGTAATTAAGCGGCGCGGTGTATAAATAGTTTTGCTACGAGGAGTGCCACAAAGTGAAAACGATTTTGAGGTGCTACAGACACGATGCCGAAGTGTAGCAACTCATTTTCCACGTCTTTCATCCAACGATTAGATGGGTTTCCATGTAGACCTTCTTTCACTGGTGCCAACCTGCCAGATTCTAGTTAAGTGTATCAAGTTATCCCAGTTTTTCATCCCAGGAAAAATAAAAATGTGTATCAGGTAACATTAATTTCATCCCATCCCAGGGTTAATTATTTAGGAATGTTATACAAAAGGTAAGCTTATTTTGATCAAATTGAAGGTAGAGTGTTTAAAACATCAAAATTTGACTTGGTGTACTAAAGTTCTAACGTACATTTTTCTGATTTTTTCGCAGAAACTCCTATATATAAACCAGCGTATACTAAGTTCCGTATATTTCTGAGATGCTATTAAACCAAATTTGAGAGAAAAACTAAATTTAACTAAATTTGATAGATTATTTGCCAAATTTGCCTTGAGTACTTTAAATTGAACGTAAGATTTTCTGAATATTTATGCAAAACTATGCAGTAAGGTCCATTACAATGATTAGCATTGTACAAATAAACCTACATCACACGAAGGCTGCCTCGGCAGCTCTCGTGCTCAGACTGACTAAGTCAGATGAGGACTTGGTGTTAATCCAAGAACCTTGGATTAACAATAACATGATCTGTGGCCTCAGAATGAAAGGGTATAAAGTATTATACTTAAGCAATTCTGAAAAGATCAGATCGTGTATCTTAGCGAAAAATAATTTGAATATTTTTCTTCTTCCACAATTTAGTAGCGGGGACGTTACAGCGGTGAGCGCTGAGGTAGGCTGTGAAAAACTATGGCTAGCCTCAGCCTATATGGATCGTGAAAAGGAGGTTCCACCGGATAATCTGGGGGAACTGATCCGGGAAGCAGGTCTGAAAAAGGTAGGTGTGATACTTGGATGTGATGCAAACGCGCATCACACAATCTGGGGAAGCACAGACATTAACGAAAGAGGTGAGTTATTTTTTGATTACTTATTAAATACTAACCTCGTAGTTTGCAATATTGGGTGTGAACCAACATTCATTGTTAGAAATCGACAGGAGGTTCTAGATGTAACCTGTGCATCAGAAACAATTTTTGATATGATCAGTGGGTGGAGAGTGGCGAAGGAGCACTCATTCTCTGATCACCGATATATTACATATAACCTCAACATCAAACCTGTTGCCCGGAAAGCCTTTAGGAATCCCAGAAGGACAAACTGGAACAAATATGGGGAGGTGTTGAAGGAACTATTGCCGCTGGAGGTTCCTGGACTTCCGGCGACAGTAGAGGAATTAGATGACATGGTTGATATTGTCACGAAAGCATGCAATCTGTCATTTAACGCTGCGTGTCCCCTGATAAAACCTAGGGGCAGGCAGAAACCGACATGGTGGACCACGGAGTTGGGAACCTATCGGAGAGTGTGAAGGACAGCCTTTAATAAGGCTAAGAACACCAGGGAAAATCGGGATTGGGATTCCTATAAGGAAGACCTGAGAAAATACAAAAAAGAGTTGAGGAAGGCACAAAGGGGGTCTTGGAGACTCTTCTGTTGTAGAATGGAGGAAGTCTCTGAGACTTCTCGCCTTAGGAAAATTCTATCTACCAACCCAACCAGTCCTAGTTACTTAATTAGGCCGGACGGGTTATGGACAGCTTCAAGTGCGGAATCATTGGAGCTTCTCATTGAGACCCATTTTCCGGGAAGCATTGATGACTCGATGGAGCCTGAAGCTCATCGAGGAACACCTTTAACAGATGTGGATGGCATCGTGGACAGGAAGCGAATCCTGTGGGCGCTGAACGGTTTTAAGCCTTATAAATCGGCGGGCCCGGATCGGATTATACCAGCAGAGATCCAAAGAAACTCTGCAGTTATCCTCCCCTGGCTGGAGGTTATCTTCAGAGGATGTCTGCAATTGGTCTATATTCCCAGGAAATGGACGGAGGTCAGAGTGGTTTTTATCCCAAAATCGGGAAAAAGCTCACAGGCTTATCCAAATGACCTGAGGCCTATAACTCTATCATCCTTTCTGTTGAAAACCTTGGAAAGATTGATAGACGTACTTATTCGAACAAAAGTTGAGCCAAGGAATTGGGCAATGTCGCAGCATGCGTACTGTAAGGGAAAGTCGGTGGACACAGCTCTGCACGATCTAGTACGCATGATTGAGAAGTCAATTTACTCGCAAGAGTATTGTATGGTAGCATTTCTTGACATTGAGGGTGCCTTTAATAATGTAAAAACGGAGGCGATCATGGAAGGATTGTCATTTCTGAAGGTGGATTATCCTATAAGTAGGTTGATAAATCAGATGCTGGTAAGCAGGATTATTATCTCGGAACTGGGAGAGTCCACCATTAGAAGGCGGGTGGTTAGAGGAACTCCGCAGGGAGGAGTAATGTCCCCCTTTCTTTGGAGTGCAGTGGTGAATGGATTGCTGTTGGAACTGGAGAAAGAGGGTATAGGGGTTGTAGCGTATGCAGATGATGTAGCAATAGCTGTCTCAGGCAAATATCTGGATACGATTAGGGATGTTATGCAGAATGCACTCCTGATCGTTACGAAATGGGCCAGCAAATGTGGATTAGGGATCAACCCCTCCAAGACATGTATAAGAAGTTGGCCCGAAATTTCCATCCCGAAAAGGTTTTTTTTTCAGAAAGTGTGTGTCTTTGCTAAATCATATATAAATAATTCCATCCCGAAATTTTTTTTGTTAAATTAAAGAAAAAACTAAATAGCCCGAAAAAATTATAAAATTATATTACTGTTTGAAGTAAAAAACATGAACAATCTATTAAAAAATTAAATAAATTTTAATGATCATCTAGAAAATCACTTTTCATCCATCACTTTCTATATTATCTGAAAGAAAATATGTTCAGTACCAAATTTCCTTGTGGCGAACACAGAGATGACCTCTTACCTTGACACATGGAGATAGGTAGGCCAATGTGCATAGAACTTATATCCAGGCCTACGTTAGAAAATATCGAGGATTGATGGTGATTATTGATTATCCCGAAAACCACTTTCTATACATTCTTCAGTTGAAAATATGTTCATTACAAAATTTCCTTGAGGCGAACACAGAGATGACCCCTTGCCTCGGCATATGGGGTTAGGTGTGCCAATGTGCATAGAACTTATATTCAGGCGCCCGTTCGAAAATATCGAGGATTGATGCTGATTATTGATTATCCCGAAAACCACTTTCTATACATTCTTCAGGTGAAAATATGTTCACTACCAAATTTCCTTGTGGCGAACACAGAGATGACCTCTTACATTGACATATGGAGATAGGTGGGCCAATGTGTATAGAACTTATATTCAGGCGACCGTTCGAAAATAACGAGGATTGACGGTGAATATTGATTATCACGAAAACCACTTTTTATACATTCTTCAGTTTAAAGTATGCTCATTATTAAATTTTCTTGTGGCAAACAAAGAGATGACCCCTTACCTTCTCATATGTAGATAGGTTGGCCAATGTGTATAGAACTTATAATCAGGCGGCCGTTCGAAAATAACGAGGATTGAAGGTGAATATTGATTATCACGAAAACCACTTTTTATATGCTCTTTACTTGAAAATATGCTCATTACCAAATTTCCTTGTGGCAAGCACAGAGATGACCCCTTACCTTGGCATATGCAGATAAGTGCGCCAATATGTATAGAACTTATATGCAGGCGGCCGTTCGAAAATAACGAGGATTGACGGTGAATACCACGAAAACCACTTTTTATATGTTCTTCACTTGAAAATATGCTCAATACAAAATTTCCTTGTGGCAAGCACAGAGATGACCCCTTACCTTAGCATATGTAGATAGGTGGGCCAATGTGTATAGAACTTATATTCAGGCGGCCGTTCGGAAATAACGAGGATTGATGGTGAATATTGATTATCAAGAAAACCACTTTTTATACATTCTTCAGTTGAAAATATGCTCATTACCAAATTTTAGTGTGGCAAACACAGAGATGACCCCTTACCTTGGCATATGGAGATAGGTAGACCAATTGTGAATAGAACTTATATTCAGGCGGCCGTTCGAAAATAACGAGGATTGACGGTGAATATTGATTATCAAGAAAACCACTTTTTATATGTTCTTCACTTGAAAATATGCTCATTACCAAATTTCCTTGTGGCAAGCACAGAGATGACCCCTTACATTGGCATATCGAGATAGATGGGCCAATATATTCAGGCGGCCGTTCGAAAATAACGAGGATTGATGGTGAATATTGATTAGGTATCATGAAAACCACTTTTTATACATTCTTCAGTTGAAAGTATACTCCGGTTTAACTGAAGAATGTATAAAAAGTGGTTTTCGTGGTAATCAATATTCACCGTCAATCCTCGTTATTTTCGAACGGCCGCCTGAATATAAGTTCTATACACATTGGCCCACCTATCTACATATGCCAAGGTAAGGGTTCATCTCTGTGCTTGCCACAAGGAAATTTGGTAATGAGCATATTTTCTTTCAGTTAATACAGAAAGTGATGGATGAATAGTGATTTTCTAGATGATCATTAAAATTTATTTAATTTTTTAATAGATTGTTCATGTTTTTTACTGCAAACAGTAATATAATTTTATAATTTTCTCGGGCTGTTTATTTTTTTCTTTAATTTAACAATAAAATTTTCGGGATGGAATTATTTTTATGTGATTTAGCAAAGACACACACTTTCTGAAGAAAAAAAACCTTTTCGGGATGGAAATTTCGGGCCAACTTCTTATACATCTCCAAGACAGAGCTGGTACTATTTACTAAGAAATATAAAATTCCGGTAGTTAGCCCTCCTACCGTGAACGGCATTAGACTGGCTTTTGCTGACAGAGCGAGATTTTTGGGCATAATCTTGGACAGTAAGCTCAGCTGGAAGCCTAACATTGTAGAAAGGGTGAATAAGGCTAATGTAGCCATTTACTCGTGTAGAAACGCCATAGGGAAGAAATGGGGTTTGAAACCAGAGCTGGTACACTGGCTCTATACCGCAGTGGTAAGGCCTGTGCTGATGTACGGGGTGGGTGTGTGGTGGCCAGCTCTGGAAAAGGTAACCTATATAAGGATGTTGGAGAAGGTGCAAAGAACGGCCTGTATGCTTATAAGCGGGGCGCTTAGGACAACACCTACACGCGCTTTAGAGGTTATGTTCCATCTTATTCCAATCGAATTTTTTGGTAAGCAGATGGCAGCCAATGTGGCTACAAGGCTCTCGGCTGTCTCTCAGTGGAAGTGTCTTCAGGCGGGACACTCGACGATAGTTAGATCACTAGGGGAAGAACTGGTGAATCTAGATTATATTAAACCAACGTTGTGCTTCGATATAGGTTTCCGGATCATCTGTCCTTCTAGGGAATCCTGGAGGAACGGATCAATACTGGAAAACGAGGCACTGCAATTTTTCACGGACGGCTCTAAGCTAGACGGCAAAGTAGGAGCCGGAGTCTTCTGTGAGACGCTTAATGTTAATATTTCTGTTCGTCTCCCTGACTACTGCAGCGTGTACCAGGCTGAAGTGGTGGCGATAGGGGAAGTCGTGACATGGTTGAAGCATAACGTGGTATCTGTTAGGGATATCGCGATTTATGTGGACAGTCAAGCGGCACTCAGGTCACTAGAGGCGGTTTCTCTGAAGTCACGGGTGGCGCTGGATTGCCGATCATCTCTTAATGAGATGAGCGAGTATTTCAGTATCCAGATAATCTGGGTCCCTGGTCACTCGGACGTCACGGGAAACTGCAGGGCAGACGAACTAGCTAGGTACGGTACGACTCTCCAGATGCAACCGGAAAGGGCAGGTCTGGGGAGGCCTATAGCAGCGCTTAAATTGACGCTCAGTAAAAAGGCAATCGCCTTGACAGATGAGAGGTGGACCAACACTCTCACGTGCAGGGTAGCAAAACAGGTTTGGCCAAAACTGGACCTGCGGCGCTCCAAGGCACTTATATCCCTGGGAAAACGAGATTTAGGATTGGTCGTAGGGATACTGACAGGACACTGCCGTTTTGGGGAACATGCGAGAAGGCTGGGTCTAGAGACGAATGACTTTTGTAGAAGTTGTATGGACGAAGAGGAGGAAGAGACGTTAGTTCACTTCCTATGCTCGTGTCCAGCACTATCCTACAAAAGACATAGGTACTTGGGTGTGTACAACATGGACAGCCTTTCTGAACTCGCGGACTTTGGGGTGCGAGATATTTTACGCTACATCAGTAGCTCTGGTTGGTTTCAGCGGGAGTAAGGGGAGATTGGATCTTGTGGTATCACAATGGGCCATTATTGGCCTAAGTGTGCGATAGCAGCCACTCTAACCTAACCTAACCTAACCTATGCAAAACTTCTACAGACCAGCATGCCAATTAACGTGTATTTTGTATTTTGGTACTAGGCCCCAGTTTATAAAAACCCGTTTTTAGGGTGTCAAAGACAGCCAAATTTGCCTTAGAGTTCTATAAATCGAACCTAGCATTTTCAGAATTTTTTCGAGGATCTTTTATAAACCAAAATGCCATGTGACATATACTCTGACATGCTACTAGGCCCCATCTAATAGAAAAGCTCTAATATTTTAATCAAATTTTGAGGTTAGTGTGTTTATGACGACCTAATTTGACCTAGAGTTTTTAATTCTAATGTACAGTTTTCTGAGTTTTCCCGATAAACTCCTATAAACCAGCAAATTTTGATATCCTTAACACTTTAAACCCAAAAGTTGATGAACATAATCGATGTTTCTATTAGAATACACATCATTTAGAATAAGATCATCTCGGAAAAATACTAAACACCCTAAACGTTCAATTTGAAAAAAAACGAGATTTTCTAATAAATGAGGCCCAGTAGCATCTTAGATCGGACGTCACTTAACATGAAGTACATTCTGCGAAGCTACTTGGCCCTATTTAATAGAAAATCTTGTTTATTTTGATCAAATTGAGGGTTTATAATGCTTAGGAGAGCCATATTTGCCTTGGAGTACTATATTATTCTAACGATCTGATTTTTCAGATTTTTTTTTCAGCAAATCTTCTATAATCACAGTATAGAATTTTCAGAATTCACGTCCTTTAGTATTCTGTACTCCAAGGCAAGTTTGGTTGTAATAAATGCCCAAAACCACAAATATATTCAAAATAAAAGAGATTTTATATTAGTAAAGGTCTAGCAGCAAATCAGAATGTACATCACTTAGCATGCTGATTGTCCTTCTATATGGTGATTTGTAAAAATTCAAAAAATTGTACACAAGAATTATATTATAAGGTTAATATAGGTCAACCTATGTTGAGAATTCATTGTCCATTGCAAAAATTAAAATTTTCAAAGCTTTCAATTTATGTAAATAGCTTAAGTATGAAGTTTGACTCCGAATAGTCAATCCCCCTGGACTGTAGAGATGTCAAATTTTAGTGAAATAAAGTTTTTTTTGATTAAACCTCGTCGCCAGTAAAATTGGAAAAAATAATCTGAATAAATTTTATTTTAAACTTAAACTATATTTTCGACGTCGAAAATTTTCATGATTAAATTTTGTAAGATGTGCAAGTTGAAACTCGGCTCTGAAGTTGGTTGCATTAAAATATACTTGAACGCAGCCAAATCGCATGCAATCTTAGACATATGTAGCTAAGTTATTGCTATTTATGACATAAGTTTCAGTCATTTTCAAGTTGTCGTACCGTGTGCATCAATTTTTATAGATGATTGTCGATAAGCAACATTTACAACATTGCCGTATATTCTGTTTTCAAATAAAAAAAATGTTGCTCAAACTATGAGATTGATTAATTCGAATTTGAGTGATCATTCGGTGAGTCATTCAACGGTAAAAAATTAGTTTGCAAGATTTCGTGTATACAATTTATAGTCTTGAAGACGATCCAAATCCAGGTGCAGTAAAAGATTTTTGAAGACTAAGAAGTTAAAGCTTAACTGGATGAAAATCCATGTCAAACTCCAAACGAACTTGCAGAACAGTTCCTTACCGAGCAATATCACTTTGATTGCATGCAATGGGAGGCTTCTGTAACCTGGTCGAACTGTTACAGCTGATAGCCCAATTGATCAAATTAAGTGATGCTCTGGAAGGAAAAAGACCATTTACGGGCCAAGGTATGCAGGCGGACACATATAGCAAAATCAACCGAGGAATCGTCCACATATATCAAAATCAACCCACGAACTCATATTTTCCTTAGACTAAGAAGTTTTAAAGTAAGAGGCGTATTACCCAGACTTGGCTCCATCTGATTACCAGCTATTCAAATGGAAGTCATCATATTTGGAAGACGGTTTACGAAATTTGAGGATGTGGAAAAACGGCATGATGACTATTTTGCTTCGAGACCAGCAAGTCTCCTCATAAATGTCGAAAATCCATAAACACTAATGGCAAATATTTCGATAATTAATCTTTGTAACAATTATATTTTCAATAAAGTTGAATTTGACCAAAAACGCAGAGATAACGTGTATATTGGTCATTTTTCTTAAATCAATTGTACTAAATAATGATTTATTTAGAATAAAATCACATTGTACCTTTACGGCTACAAACAAAAAGGTTCTGATCGTTCAAAAGCGAATTTTTGGGTAATTAAAAAAAAACTTAAAAATATCATGTTTCAGTTACCGTGGCACTTAGGACATCAATGCTGTGGGATGAAAATTGCCGGTCTGCGCGCCAAACACCCTGTTTATATGTAGCCAATTACATAATTTTAACGAAATTTCTTAAATATAATCGCAATGTCTCCAAAAAAAACAACTCTTGTAAATACAACTAGACCCCCGCAATAGTCCTCGGAGAGTTTCCGCAACAAAGTTTTTGGTTGGACGGTTTTGAAGAAATACTAGTTGAGATTGATCTTAAAAACTAGTCTTAACAAATCTAGCTCCATTAAAATAGTCTTACAAGTTTAACTCCAGAATTTAAAATAGTAAAATATTTATTTTTTAAATTTTGCAGGAATAATTTTGCGGAGTCCTTAAGTATCAATTAAGTACTGGTTATGTGGGTCGAAGACAGGTTTGGATTTCTTTCAATAAATTACAATTGTGTACAAAAAGTTTCTAAATAGTTAGTTTCGCGTTTGTGTAACATTTTTTTATAATACTATAAAATTGGTCCAGCACTTACATATGTCCAAATAAGCTTTCAAATTGCCAAAACTTTAAATAATCACATTATTAAAATATAGCTTTAGCAAAAAACTTGCTGAAACAATTTTAAGTATTATTGAACATGAAACAAGTTAATTTACCCACAACGAAAATTTAACTATGTAAAATATTAATATATAAAATCTGATAATTGTAAAATTGTCTGATCGTGTTCAAAGTTAATTTTATATATTTCGAAATACACGATTATGGTATACGAAGAAAATTCTCCCAATAATTTAGTAATTTTGTTGGTGTTTTAATTCTTAATCTATTTTACCGTGATTAAAATTATAGAGTTGAATAGAAAACTCCTATATTGAACTTGAGATATACAAATAAAAAATTATAGGTACCCTACTATCGTTACATAAAAAAAATATGGAAGATAAAAGTTTAATCCAAAACTATATAATTGAACAAAATAATTTTTTAGTTACAGGCTACAATTTTTTGTATCGAATTGTATTTATCATGATACAAATTATAATTTGGGTTATTCATTTTCGGCCATACATAGCTATACATAATATATCCGATATATACGTTTAAATTTTTTGTGTGAGTTCATTTTAATGATACCTAGCTGGTTCATAAACAAATTAAATTAAATGTGCTTAAATATTTTAAATAAAATGGTTCAATGTAAAACGTGATTGGAGTTTGCAAAAATGAGAAATTAAACACTCTATAATTACTAATATTACTAAATGTTCGCGGTTGATTTTTTAAAACCATGTAATTCCGAATACTTATATCAGAGTAATTCACAAGACGTTACTAAATGAAAAGGGTTCATTTCAAAATCGCGTATTTCATAAATACATATACATATTTTTTATTTTTAGTTCACTAAATTACTAAACTGAAAATAAAATATTTGATTATTTTGCATTAAATGCAATGGTAAGAGACCATCAGAATTGAGAAGTATTTGAAATCGATTTTATATCGGAGTGCAAAACGACAATTATAATCAATCCTCTCAATGTGAATTTTGTGAATTTTGCCGTATCAAACCACATTCCACCATCCTCATTCGAGTCGACAATATTTCAGAACGTTACGTATCTTAACGTATATGCTATCATAATTTACTTCCACACGCATATGACAAAGATTTGATCCCCAGTCATTCTGCACTTGAACCGATATTGAAATCAAATTTGACTGATGTTCTCTCAGTATGGTAATCGTATTTTCAAAATGTGTAAAATTGTACTGACGAACACACGCCTAACAGAGAGCGACCTTTGTTGCGTTTTGACTGTTGCGATTTTGATTCTACATGAGCTATGCCAAAATATGAAAAAGTGGTAAACATTTGCTGCTGGTTGTCAAAAAAGAACCCCTCTGGCTTGGGGAAGTTGTTTTGGTGTGGCCTTTTTAAAGAAATAGTACAGTGCTTTTAAAAAATTTGTGTTTGTCTGACTCATTTTTTAATCAAAAGACAAATGATTGTTTTTATATTAGTAAAATTCTGGGAAAATATCTCTGCGTAATGTGACACAAAATCACGTTCCGCGGTTGGGATTTTTATCAAAGAGATAGTATCATTGTGACAGTCTTAGCTGTCATGACAAAAAATCCGAAAATATTTTCGGAACGGAAGGTAAAAATGTGTCATTTTTCGGGGCTGATAGTCAAACATGTCATGGTACTAGCAATTTTTATTGCCACCTAATTTTGCGGGGATGGCTAGTTAGGCTATCTTTACATACATTATTTGAATACTTAATCAAAATTATGTTATTCGTATGGTGGGTTTGTGTTATTGTGTTTGACATCTGATGAACATTTTCCAGGGTACAATGTAAAACGTTGTAACGGTCGCACTAATTTTAACAATCGAACATTGCATTTAAATATCTGTAGTCGGTACACCTTAATTTACTTACGAGCGTTTACAATTCCATAAAATTCCATTATTTTTTTTCAATAGGCTTTTCTCGTAGTAATACCACCTATAATAATAATTACTCTTTTCAAATATTTTGGTTAACTCGACCCTTACTACACACACAGATACTCGAGTTTTTTTGTATTAATACTAACATCTGGTAATTGCTGAGCTAGTATTGGTATGTACTGCAGAAAGCGGTGGAAAAAGCGCGCGAATGATTGACAAGCGAGGTGACAAGAAAGGAAAATCGACAGGTTGGAGGGAGTCAAGTTGAGAATTCGAGCAAATCGACCAAGGAAAAAATATAAATTTTTGTAAAATATTAAAAAAATAAAAAAACGATAATGTTTGTTAAAACCCTAATGTACATGTAAAATAATAATAAGTTTATATTTGTGAGTTGATAGTTGTATTGTTCTTCTTTACCGTGCACAAAAATAATAGAAAAAAAAACGATGTGCCATTACAAATATTAAAAAATAAAGTTAATAAAATGTTTCTAGTTAGTTAATTAATTAGAAAAATTTAAAATGAATTCTATCATATTTTATGTATAAAATCTAAAGTGATTATAATCAAAGTAAATTGTTTATGTGCATGATAAATAGTCTAAAAAGCCACAAATAAAAGAAAATTGGTTATCATAATAAACAATTTGTATATTGTATTGGTAGTGAACAAGTTGACTACCAGTGTTTTTTTTTTATTCTTTTGAGAACGCGCGGTAGGAGAGACCACTCATACATATATTTGCAAGCTGTATTAAGTTTGTGCATTATAAACGTGCGTTGTGTAATCTAATAGCGGCCATTACATATTATATCATCTCACATGCTGTATAAAAACCCGGTTGCTATTATCAAAAACTTCTAAGTAGTGCACAACCAAGTAATTTAAACCAAGACACGCGTTGGGGGCTAAAGTACAACGACGATCTCCAATACGCTAATAAACGGATATTAATGTGGATCTATACCATCGAGCATCAATACATCGTTCGATTTATATAAATTGGTGTGTTCGCTGAATACGTCAACTATAAAATAATACGTCACATCAAGCAGCCGTATTCAACCTAACACCGCGTGTAGATGCTACAAGCCAAGTTGGGCGGACAAAATCTCTACATAACTAGTGGTAACCTATCAAAGCGGTTAATTTCGGAAACAGTAACAGCACCGTCAATATGGTCGATCAGCATCATCACATCACGATACCGTATACAGGACCATCATCATCTTCTGGTTCCGAATCGTAACGTATTGTCTGCCATTTTTTTTCTTAATCATAATTATTTATTTCCTTTCAGTTTAGAATAGTTTTCATTACATTTATTAGATTTTATTTTATATTTCTTATACAAAGTCATACTTCTATGTGTAAATATTTTTTCTTGGGTCGATCTTTTCCTGTGAGTTATACATATGTGTGTACGACGATATACGCGCAGTTCGTATAGGTACTCCTCTAACCAGATGATCAATTTCTTTTACTTGTAATAATCCGTACGATAATTATGTGGTAAATAAAGTTATCTAGTGGAGGGTGATGAAAATCAGTGTTGTGTAATATGAATTTTTTTATATGCTATAATTATTCCTAATTCATTCTCATCAGGTTTTTTTAACTAATTTTTTGCTGTTTGTTTAAGCACACTAATAGAACACTTTTGTAACATGGCTGCTGGTACGGTGGTAACGGGACCCCCAAGCCGACTACGAGCTACCAGCCGAGACAGTGTGCAGCTACCGTACCTAGCTTAAACCAAGCCATGCGGTTACAACGTAATGAAAACAATATGACTACACTGTTTCTAAATCAACGTGTCCAAACAAAACCATCTTTACTAAGGGCCTATTAGCTAGGAGTACGTTCGTTTTTATCTGTTTTAACCCTTTTGTTACGGATTTACAATATCTACTCAATTTCAATTTTTTGCTGCTATATAGTTGATCTACTATCTAATCACCTTATAGTATAGGTGGGAGGAGGAAGGGTGGGTATAGTACATATTTGAAGCAATCGTATTTAAATATAGTATTGGACCAGCACTGTGCTGTAAGTATAGAAAACTCACTCAAATATTTCACTCTATTTTTGGCGTGTTCACTTCTATTTTTATGTTTTTTAATCGCAAAACACATTAATTTATAAAAATGTTTGTTGTCACCAGCGAGTCTGGTAGAAAGAAAAAAATGTAACAATTCTCGTAAAGTACCGTTACGTTTTCCTTATAGAACCGACTGGTACATTGCTACACCAAAGATAATGTAATTTAAAGGAAGCAGCGCAGTTTAAACATCTAATGGTAAAAATGAGTACCAGCCATATTCTAAGGAGATGGTACAAATCGGTACCTCCCGCAACGAAAGTGTTAATGTGCTCAATTTTAAACGAATAAAATCGATGAGTTTGGTTGTTGAATTAAAAAAAATAGTAAGAGAGAAGTCGTTGACATAAAGTGACGCTAAAAATCAATGTTTTCACTGGCGATGATTGAATATGACTCTGATCATTTGTACTTCATAACCTAAACGGTTAAATTTCCTAGTGATGGCTCATTTCATTCTTATTAGAATTTTATTTTTAATTTAAGAATGAATTTATTTTTTTTAATTGTTTTACTAGAAACTTCACCTTGGTGAATGAATTATGATAAAAAAAATTATAGATACGAGTATTTCTATTTCTTGCCTGAGAGTAGCATCCAATTTTGTGTTATTTTTGTTTAGGTTTGGTTTAGCAAGGCAACTGTGCTGTATACTAGCATTTTGAAATATTACTTGGTCATATGTAGTTATGCACTAAAACTATATTCTTTTCCATACAATTCGTATTAACCTTTACCAACAAGAAATGAATGTTGAAAATTCCACCAAAAATATTTAAATTCTTTAGGCACCAAGTTAATTATTTTATATTCACTCGGTGTTAGATTACACAGCTTTTTATTTTAATCTCTCTTCCTTTATTTGAATGAAAAATAGGAAATTATATTCCATCGCCGGTTTTATATACATATTCGCCAAAAACAATTATCCTTGTTAAGCGTGGTTAAATAAATGTTTATAATTAATTTCAATTAAATTTTGTATTTTATTGTGTTTATTAATTATAATAAATTTCGTAGAAATGTTGTAATCCTAACTAACCTTAATATAAAACTCAAAGGTTCGTCACCTTTTTAAGCACCAGCAATATAAATCTTTATGTTGTGTTCGTTCAAATATAGAATTAAGTTTAGCATTCGCTTTGATATTGAACCAAAAAGTTGAACATATTAAATTCATTTTTCATAAAAATAAAAATATAAATTTTATTTAAAGGTTGCATGTAATAAATTTATTGCAGTATGTTGCATCATAATTATTATTATTTTAATGACTTTTTATACTTTTAATTAAAATATAATTGTAATTGAAAAAAATATGTGTAATTGTAGATATTATATTCAACATAATAATTTTTTGCTTTGTAAAGAATAACATAAAAGGCAATTAATTGTTCCGCTTACTGAACTATTTAGATGGTCTCGGTCTCTCTGTAATACGTTCTCGTGCACCTTTTCATATATTTTTTTATGGTTGGAACGTGAAATGGTTATTATATCGCATTTTACGTGGTTCTTAGGTATCGTATATGTTTGTAGTGCAATTTATTATTATTATGGTTTGCAAAAAAAAGCAAATATTTTTTGACACATAAAACATGAAAACCACTTTTTTCTGACATTTTCCATACTGATGGCTGTATGCATTTCTGATGAGTTTTGTTGATAATGTCATATGAATACATGAAAATCAAATTTTAGTTTTCGAGATAATCGTATGTTTGTTTTGCATTGCAACCAACTGTTGTTTAATTGCAAAATGTTAATTTTATTGTTTTTAGATAATTGGCTGAACAAAATTTTACATTTTGCATGTCTGAGCATATGTATAATGAATACGCCTATAGTCGCTTTGCCGTTTTAACAATTAATTACAAAATGTGTGTTGCTTTTCATGTTTTACAAATTGGAATTTTATATTATCTTCAATTTTTGTTTGATTAACACGTGATTAATTTATATTCGAATAAAAATATACCAAGGAATAAGAGTTCTTTACAAAAGCCAACAGTATTCCTTACACTCTGAATTTTTTAAGTTGGAATATGTCAATTTGAATGGTTGAGTTAAACTCAATAAAAAAAAATTCATTTTCATTTCCCATATTTCAATAAATCAAAGGTATCTCTAAAAAAACGAAGGGTTCAAACTCCATCTGAACCACAAATGTTTTGTGAAACATAAGGTGAAAAATTAAAAATCAAGTAGGTCATCGCTAATTACAAGAAGTCTATGGTTATCCAAACACTGCAGTTCTTTGCGGAGTTCGTGCATTTTGGGAGTATGATTTTGGAGGCGATGGCAAAATTTGAAATTGTTTTTAGCGATATAAAGTAAACCCTCGATTTAACGGAACCCGATATAACGAACCCTCGATTTAACGATGGATGGATTCGGGGATTGATATATAATTTTTGGAAGAATTTCAGAAATATGGCCACCTGCACTGAGAAAAAAGTGCATTGGCCGTACGCAAATAAATTATAGATAAATAAGTTATTGTAGATCATTCAACATTTTTAGATATTTTCGCCATTCAAAATAACGATTTCGGAGATACATTTATAGTTTATAGGGAAGATTACCTCTTATATTGGATTCCTCATTGCTTTATTTTGGATAGGAAGTAAATGGATAGGAAGTAAATGTTTTAGCTGCAGTCCCTAAAAAATATTGGTTTTCAAGCAAATTATATTGTCGGCTCGTCATAATTAAAATCTCAGCAATCCTTGGTGGTAACATACCTAAATTTTTTGGTGTGACTTCCATATATATGTCTATTCTACTCATATAAATTAGTTTTCATCCTCTAGTTTGGCGCTTTGTTTTACTTTATGTATCAGTCATGAACGAGGGCAGTTAGTCTGCAAAACTTTAGTTAATTTTTTTAGTGACATTGATTTAATTTTAATGTTTAAATATTGATTTAATTTTAATGTTAAACCAGTGAAAAGTAAATTAGTGTTAACGAAAATAAATTTATTATGGTACATATATCAATAAATTTAAAATAAAATATTATTAAATATTCATAACGACGGTAAGCAAAGATGTACATACTTTGCATTTTGGATTGCAAATTTAATGCATCACTCAAAATGTAGATTCAGGTAAATTGAAACAAATAATACATATCTACATATATCCATGATAATAGATTATTGTTTGTTAATTGTTTCCAGCAAGGTAATCCAACAATGGCGGTGGTTTATGGAAAGGGGGATTACCAAATAGCATTTTTGGGTTTATATAGGTGTACATTCATTCAAAACAATAAATGTCTGTAGGTATTTTGATAAATTAAGACAATATGTTTTAATAAAAAAAAATTAAGAACATTATGTTAACGTCATTTGCGTACACACTAATTAGCAGCATACATTTTTAATCGATCTATTTTATAGAAAGAAAAATTATTAAAAAATTGTGTAGATCTTAGTACAAAATCGATTATAAAATTTTTCCATATATGTCGTAATATTAATCTTTGAAAAATTTAATTTATAAATAAACAGTGCTGAATATGTTAATTTCATCTATTTTTATTAGCGAAATTGCAAACATTGCACAAGTATATGTAGTATGTACGCCGATGAGTAAGTATGTATATCTCCTGGTATAGGTAAAATCCCAAGTAATGGAAGAAAACATCCATTTATTCTCTATATGAAAAATTGGTATCCATCAAAAAAAGAAAGGAAATTGTTCAAAAATTATTGGAATTTCACTGGAAAAAATTGGTATTATACCAAGTTTTATAGCACATTTCTCGTACTAAAATTTGTTCCAAATTCCATACGGTATAGGCATGATATAACGTAAATAGGATTTAAACGCTTAACTCTTGTAAAACTGTAATAAATAATTTGAAACTATGCCTTAATTATTAGAATTTTACCTATATATTTATGATGATAAGATTAATTGCGAGATTGCCAGGGATGGGCGTGTAGATAACGTAAAGTAATCTACGTAGTTGTCGACACGTAATCTAGCACGTAGATTACATACCAATTTTTTGGTTTTTTGAACTGTACACACAATTGTGTTGGTTGTACTTCAAATCAAGTGAAATTTTTCATCACAAACGCCATTACATACTATGATTTTTGACTTTCACATTTGTGGGGTTTGGACTTTAATTGAGCCATTTTTTTTTTGATTGGTTGAAAAAGGGATATGTAAACGAATAATTTATCTTATTCGAACATACTACAATAAAGCAAAATTAAATAAAAAGTCTGCATAAATCATAAATTAACTAATTATTCGCCGCGTAGTTATGAATAGTAGAAGCTTCAAATTTTCATTCGAGCGAAATCACGATAGATTCAAATTTTATTCAAATCCGCATATATAATATGACTTTTTTCGATTGTCAAAGAATTTATTTCGATAATGGATATAATTATTAATTTATTACGCAATTTATGATACAAATGTTAGGCACAGTGTGTTTTAATGATTCATAAATACAGTGCCAGCTATCAATCAGTAATACAGGCAATTTATGCTGAGTTTTATTAAAAGTTTCGATAGATGGCGTAAATTAATTTTTCAAGTAGTTCTCGACGTTGTCGACGTAGTCGACGTTGTCGACGAGTTGTCGACGAAATCATGTAAAAACTAGTAGTCGACGTGTAATCGCCCATTCCTGGCAGATTGCCCATATTAAATGCTTAACGCCATATAATTAGATCTAAATGCGTTGGTTAATATAGCTTACTCTCTCACAAAAAAGGAGATATTGCCTGTTTGATTGTTTGCAAAAATATGGGATATTTAGTAATATTTTATTGTTGTCCCAAAACCGCCTATAACTATGGTTGAAAAACACGTAAAACATCGGGATGTTTACCAATGTTTTTTTTCAGTGTGGGACGGAACTCGATTTATTCTTAACCGATTATGATGGGATTGGGTATGCTGGATGAAAATGGGGTTCTTAAATGATTTTGGGAGGAATTCTGAAATATGGCTACATGGGACGGAACTCAACCAATTCTTAACCAATTATGAGGGGGTTGGGTATGCATGTTGGAAATGGGTTTCTTAAATTATTTTGGGAAGAAATCCTGGAATGTGGCCATAGCTGGGACGGAACTCGACCAATTCTTAAAAAATTATGAGGGGGTTGGGTATGCTTATTGGAACTGGGACTGAACTCGAAAAATTCTTAACCGATTATGATGGGATTGGATATGCTGGTTTTAAATGGGATTATATAACATTTTTTGGAAAAAGTTTTGGAATACGGTAATCTGGGGTTTGTTGAATGGAAATGGGATTCTTAAATGATTTATGAAAGAAGTTTTGGAATATATATACCTTGGACGGAACTCAGGCAGTTTTTAACCGATTACGATGGGATTGGATTTGTTTAATGGATGAGACTCATTAATGATTTGTAGAAGAAGTTTTTTAATATAAACTGCTGTACTCGCCAGAGAATGAGAAACCTCATCATAATTTTCCGCTTGGTTCGAAAGGTACTGGAAATCTCAATCTCTTAGAAGACATCATATTCCACGTTTCCGTGGACAGTTTTCGAGGTAGAAAAGAATACTATAAATGTATATGAGTCCTTTGTGCAGGGTTCATAACGTGGTTTTTGGTGATTGTAGATAGTTGATCTGCTGCTCAATCCACTAATTACATGAGTGGGTCACGTACTGGTGATAGATGTTAAGGCATCCATAGCCTTATCAGAAACATGTCAACATCACGAGCCGCTTGCCTCAAGAAAGATGCCTGCTTAATACTGAGTTCCGTCCTAGTTTAAATTACCGAGTTTCGCCTCAGGTGGTCATATCCCACAACTTCTTCCAAAAGTTGTTGAAGAGTCTTGTTTCCATCTACCATATTCAATTTCAGCATAATCAGTTAAGAAACTATCGAATTGCATTCCATATTTCAGAACTTTTCCAAAAATCAATTAAGAATCCCATTTCCAGCCATCATACCCAATCCCTTTTATTCATAAATGGGGTATAGCAATTCTTACCCTTCTCTGGAAAAGTCCCACCTTTTGTAGATTTTTGTGTCCACCAGCGATTTTGGAGGGAGTTTTGAGAATTGTACTAATATAATGATGTATATTGGTGATGTACAATGGTGATGTATATTTTTTACCAGCGAAAATTGTTGATAAAATGTATCATTGTGACGATGTATGGTCATCATTGGAAATAACATATAACATATGTTATATTGTCTTCATGTCCATCAGCAATTGTGGTTGGAACTTTTGAGTTAAAGTTTATTGTTTTAGTTGCTACTACATACCTCACATGTGTTACCCTAAAAGGCGGACAGCTTTCTTCACTCCCAATATTTGATCGGGTGATCTCAGTATTCCATAGACTGGTTTGAGTCTATCAATATAGACGATTTGTTGCTTGTCTCTGATTTGCTATTGAGAAGTCATCGTTCATAAGGTGGTGTGAGGGCAGCGCGTATGTTGCCTATTCATACGAAAACGTATAGTCATAAGTTTGCAGTGCTTGGGTAGGAATACGTCGTTTTGATTGGTTTTGCACGTGTCTGTTAGGATGAGTTTGTTCATCATGTAGCACAATTGATCAATCATTGTGTTAGTGGTTATCAGGGATCTAAGTGGGAGTTCAACGAAGAATTCTTCAGTAATTTGATAGTTTAACCGTACACCAGTTCTGCTGGTGTACATTTTAGATCATCTCTAACTGTTGTTTGAAATCCCAACAATATGATTGGGATCTCCGAGCTCCAGTTAACGGTATATTTGCACGAGCTTTGAGAACTGTTTTATGTTGGCGATGGAAGTGCTCAACCATATCGTTTGCTTTTGTGGGTTGTGAGCCTAAGAGTTGCCAGAGAATAGTTTGGATTCAAACTGGGTGCCTTAATCGGTCATAATGTTAATCGGTATGCGATGCCGAATAAAAATGTTGGTTTCGACAAGTGTTTTTGCAATCGTTGGTGCAGAATTACCTTTGATGCAGTAGGCTTCCCGTCACCGCGTGAAACTATCTACGCAAGTTAAAATGTATGTGAACCCATTAGATGCTGGTGCTTAATCTATCCGGTGGAATTTAGAAATCCCCGTGAGGTGATTTGGTACGACGTTGAACTTTTCGCCCATTGGGGTGTACAGGATGTGAAATATTATGCACAGTTCAACGCAATGTTCAGCCAATGGAAATTTATCTTATTTCCATTTGAAAGAGCGCCAATTTGTAGAACTAGAAAATTTGTTGAACTTGGCCCGAAAAATCATCCCGATTTTTTTGGTAAGTTTCCTCGCTAAAGTGCAGTCATCCCGAAAATTGAAAAAGTGTACCCTCATCCCGAAAACATACATATGCAAAATGTAGACACATTTTTCATTAAAAAATAAAGACAAAATTTTTAATTTTCTGGAGCCGATACTTGAGATATATGTGTAGTGGCATATTGTACTGCGATATAGGCCCTGATTATATCTATAATAACCCTGGGCAACACAGATATGCGCCTGTGTCGATAAGATATAAATTTAGAAATATTTGTTAATTGTTTTAAGACAAAATCTTAAATTTTCTAGAGCCAATAATAGAGATAAATATTTGTAGTAGCATAGACGTTGATATAGGCCTTGGTCATACCTAATAACACTGGGCAACACTGGTGAATATCATGACGATAACATATCCATATCCAGTAACCCTGGGCAATATATGCTTCAGAAAATTTAAAATTTGGTCTAAATACGATTAACAAATTTTTATCTTATAGTCATGATATGCGCCTGTGTTGCCCAGGGTTATTAGGTATATGACCATGGCCTATATCGCAGTATATGCCACTACACATATTTATCTCAAGTATCGGCTCCAGAAAATTAAAATTGTTGTCTTTATTCTTTAATGAAAAATGTGTTTACATTTTGCATATGCATGTTTTCGGGATGAGACAACACTATGCAATGTTTACATTTTTTCGGGATGACTATACACTTTAGCGAGGAAACTTACCAAAAAATTCGGTATGATTTTTCGGGCAAACTTCAACGATTTGAACTAAAAAGTAAGTCTGCTAGTTGTGAATTTGAAGCTTGTAACTTTTACGATCGCGATAATATCGAAATTTTTTATTGTGGAGGCAAGCTCATGATCGGATGTCTGAGAACGTGTGTTGGCGACCACATTGTTTTTGACTTGTGTGTGCTGTATTTCCGCTTGAATTCCCGACCTTCGACAAAATAGCGAAAGTGTATAATAGATAATTGGAAGATTGCAAGCATTTCCCGTTCAAATGCCGAATATTTTGGATGCATCAGTGATCAGGTGATGCTATATTTTGTTGTACTTAGCGGACGTGCTTAGAGAACAATAGTTTCTAAGCTGTTCTTGAGCTAAAAGAATGCATTTTATCATTTTTTGGACAAATAATTTTTTGATGCGTTTTAGGTTTCTTGAGAATTGTGTTTCCACAAATTGTTCAATTTAACTAAACGTTTTGCGGTGCTGGAAATTCTCTAATTGCATTAATTCGTAGATTGCCATTTTTAGGTGTAATTTTGTGACTGAAAAAGTCAAGATTGCTTGTTCCAAACACACATTTTACTGTGTTAATATTGATGCCATAATTTGATAATTATTGGAAGAGCTGTTCCAAATGAAGTAAATGTTGCTTTTCGTCTCTAGATGCTACAAGAATGTCACCAGTATATACAAAAATGAAATCGAGATTGTGCAGCATTTCTGAGACCAAATGGCATATTCGGTTTAATTCGAATAAGCCAATTCGTTAAGCTTCTTGTAGTCCTCACACGGTCTCCAGTCGTTGTCTTTCTTCTTCACCATGTGTAATTGACATGATATCGCTGAAGAAGAAGGTCGGCAGATTCCTAGTACCACCATATGTGTTGGAATGCTGCTTTTTGCCGAATTTATCAAGTCTATGTGGGATTATGATCGCGAGAGTTCTCGCTGCGTGTGTGACTGTATTTCATTCGTATGCTCAAGCTGGTTAGTTCCAGCGGTTACCATTTGTAGCTCAGAGCTATGCGTATGCTTGTTGCGTGGTATCGAACTCAAATCTTGAGCACTGGTTGAGCAGATGTTTTTTCATCTCTAATTTCGATTTTACTCAGAATTGTCTCCCATTTTTGCTCCTAGGAATTGAAGTAACGATCAACTAAGACTCTTGTAATATGTATTTGCTCTTCTCCTGCCTGTGTTGCCGAGAGTGAAAGCACAATGGCAAACATCTGTATTTCGGCCGTTAGGAACTAACTCTTGGGATTAGACTCCCAGAGCGCTGGTAATTTCGTCAATTGTTTTGACGACGCTACATTGTTTGCTTAAACAACCGGGATCTTATTATTTTCCTTATTCGCCATGACGGCTTATACGCAAAAATGAAATTCAAAATAAAATGTTACACACAAAAAATCTTCCAAAGAAGGGTTTCGACAAGCGATATGTGTTGGAAATGGACACGTATGACCCAAGAAAATCAATCCAAAGCCAAAATTTTACGTAAGTGCGCTTACCACGGTAATACATACTTAACAATTGTACAACTGGGATATTAATCCTCTCGGAAGTATTCAGCCCTTTGTACCAGCCTAACTTATAATTATATGCATCAATCGTTACTGTAGTTACAAAATCACAATTATAGTTCTCACGCATCTTCCTATTTCAGAATTAGTTCCAGCATTAAGCTGATATTGCGTAGCTTATTATTCCATTGTTGTTCTTGTGCTGTTCTCTGGACGTTAAGATTAATGACTTGTGGTTGACAATTCGGCGTATTGGTTAGAAATACTAAAATTCATATAAAGTATTACCAGAAATTACGCGCACAACATAACTTGAACTTAAGGATCAACAATTATTCAAATTTTTTAGCTGCGAATGGCACCTGGAAAATTTAGATAATTATTGATCCTTAAGTCAAAAAATGTAAAATCAAAATATAAAGTTCGTTTACAACTTATTTAATGCCTATATGGGATTCGTGCTAGCGAACCTCGAGATATTTCCTCAGTGGAGCTGTCTATTCTACATATAATACAATTAAACTTCCTGCATGTTGGATTAGAATGATAACACACAACGAATCTAAAAAGTATTAAATCGAAATAAAAGATCATCTATAAATTTACAAAAAAATAAAAACCCAAAATAAAATTGTTAAGAGATGAAAACGCGAACGATTTTTTTTTCTTTCACTTTACCATATTCTTTTTCTATATGCAGACTAAATATGTACAGAATTGTATCCGCTTTTATCCGAGTCAGTGGTGGCGAAGAGATTCCAAATTTAACATTCCATGATACTTACAAAATAAATCGTACCATTTCTATATGGGAAAACCTTAATACTCTTGTATAAAATATACCCCACCCATGGGCTGTCAAAATCGACGCGATAGAAGAAGATTGATGACCGCCATGAATTTTTTTTTTGTTGTACTTTTATTTTGGTGCTGTGTTGTGTATATGTATTAAACATTTTCTAGGATAGGGTGGGATAACACAAAATGTGAATGTTGTATGAACGAATGGTATATAGAAAATATGTATGAATTATTGTAGTATAATGTTAGGGATGAAAGTAAAATGTTTGTTGTTGGTGTTTTTGGTTTTTGTGTATACGAGTATGTAAAATTCAAATTCTCCCTTTTTCCGACAATTTCTTGGATTTTCCTTCTACTATGTACGGTACGGTACGTATAGTGTATAGTTGTTGTTTTTGGTATAAATGAAAATCAAAACTTGTATCTTTTGGTTTTCCTCTATTCAGTGCAGTTGGAATATTGAATGTAAATAAGATAAACGTTGAAGATAAATTAAGAATAGGAAAAACCGTTTAAGAAAAAATAAAAATGTTTATTCCAAGGAGGTACTGCAATACGGTGCAAACCAACCTCATTGACTAAAGATTCGTTTTTACTCCAATAATTTGGCTTTTTCCTATCGAGGTAATAAGATAGATTTTGTAATTATGTTTTTGTCATTAGGCGTATTACAACTGGTTGTTGAAGTTCAACTAAACTTAGAAGTAATCTTATAAATTAATTCAAATTTTGATGAACTCTTCATTATTTATAATTATTGGCAAATTATGAGAAATTATGACATTTATTAAAGCTGTCCATGTTCAAAAAGTCTTCCGCAATCAATATGTTACACTAGGCCCTACGCACTTTCATGCTAAGAGAACCGGCCAAAATGCGATGGTTTGTAAGGCCCAGGATTTCATCCCAAGAAAATAAAAAAAAATGTCATCAGGCAACACTAAAACTAAATTATTATCCCTGGTCAGGATTTAATTTTATTTCTGTTAAATATGGTTAACTACACCATCATAAAAAATAAAATAACATCCTAGAAAATAAAAAATTACGGAAATTTGCACATTATAAAATATAATTAATAAGAAAAACTTCAGTATACGTATGGTAACTAAATAAAAGTAAAAATTGTAAAACTTTACAATTTTCGTACCATTATAGTACCATCTCCCAAGTCGATCGCAGACTTGCGTTTTTTATTGTGATTATAGTGATACTGATCTACATCACCAATAATTGAGATTGGAATTGGTGGAATTTTTCACACGAACCACGAGTTCTGGAAACCGAAGCAAGCGGTATCGACTTGTAAGTTGACCTGTATGTTGAGATTGATCCTTTAACACTTATTACACAATTGTTTTGCTTAAACGGTATTTTTTCCTATAAAAAACAGTGTTCAGCACACGAAATTCATTTTGTACCATTGTTTGGAAAACAACAAACGTACAGTTACTCAAACAACTGAAATTTGTAAACGAATGGTCAGATTGTCCTAAAATTTTAACAAACTTGCAAGCTTCTGTATCTAGATGTACTAAAAACGGGCTAAGTGATAAGGTTGGATTTTAGAATATAACCGTTATAGTACGAATATACATACTTTAAGAACCACATAAAAATCTTACACAAAATATTCATTAAGGGAGCCACAAGTATCTACTTTGCATTTTTCGATAAAATTATCATTTATTAATCTCCAGACAATTCTCCGGATGACTAACTTGAAATTTTTTGAAAGAATTATCGACATAATAATATATGTAGGTTAGTTAGGTTTCAGTGGTTGACACTTAGGCCATTTTTGGCCCATTGCGATACCACGCATTCGCGCCACATCATTAACCTATTCATCTATTCACCTATAGTCACACGACCACAGTATACCACCGGCATATTGCAGCTCCAGGTCAATCTGTACATTGACATGTACGGTGGGTCGGCGCCGAATTTTGCACTTCATCAGAGGGTCTTAGTTGTGTTTATTAACATCACCGATTGTAATCGATGATGAAAATTCGATTTGCATCGAGCCTCTCATGGGATTCGAACCCAGTACCTCCTGGCCCAAGTGCCGAAGCTTTAACCACTGCACCACTTGTCCGGTGTAATAATATGTAAAACCGTAACAATATCTACTGCATATGCTTATTTTAGTGGATTCTTTAACTGATTTAAAAAAGTGAAAAAGAAAAAATATCAAGAGGTTACTTGGAATCAATAAAAGTACTTCATTATAATCTCTCAAGCCAAATAAAATTTTACCTAACAACCAAAACTCTGTTTTGTTTATAGGGATAGACAAACTCAATTTTATCACTATCATTTGTTTCTTTTTTTGTTCAATGCCTTTTATCACTTTTATTACTATTTCGACATAATTTTATTTTTTGGTAACGTGTTTTTGAATCATTCAACCGATACACGTTTTTTGTTGTGAGTATGTAGTAACTTGTTACAGACGGCTCAGCAGCCGACCCGCCGATTTCAACTAAGCTCGCAGAGACCTCACACGCTGGTTTTGCTGACTAGATTTCAGGGAGAAATGCTTAGGTCATGGAATTTTGATGCTTGCGATGCTCCTGGCCTACACAGTGTTTACAGAAAATTTATAAAAAAACGCAAACTAATAAAAATAAGAAAACCGGATGCTCCACCGAAATTTGTCGGACGAAACTTGAGGAACATTGTGAAATAGTTATAACCGGGTGTAAACGACACAGGATGGATTCTCCCCTCCCATCATACCGAACCCGTCAAAAATTTAATGATTCACTTTATTTATTCGCAGAAAGAAACAACAAAAGAAAATAAACCGAGGTAAAAATCAATAGAAAAAGAAAGACAAAGAGGGATCAGAAAAAAATCATAAAAAAAAATGACCGCCACAAAGTTATGGGGCGAGACCAACGTACGACACACAACCGCTATTCGGAGCTCGATTACAATTTTAGTCAAAAGAATCAAAATTTAAAAAAAAACCGAAAAAATAAAAAGGAAATAAAAACAAAAAAAATCGTACCTTATTTCTATAAAACTATTTACCGTTGGTGCCTTGGTGCCGTCATGCCACAGGCCCCATGCCTAGACCGTGGGCGTTGGTTCACCTTAAACCGTAGATAAATGTCTGTCTTTCCGCCTTCGGTAAAAACGTGACCTACATGGCCACCCGTAAATCGAATAGAAACGTGGCGGCACGTCTTTGTGAATTTTACAGAGGCTGGTTGGTAACCCGTAACCATAAATAATTAGGCGTCTCTCCGCCCGGATAACTTTAACAAATGGCTGATTGGCCGATACAATTTCTATCCAAATAACCGGGCGTCCATCAGATTTAAACACCCGTTATGTCTCCCGCCGAAATTATAACGTGCGAATTCTTACACCAAAACTTCTAGAATGTTCTTTTTGTTATTGTTTTCATTGTTTGTGCACTCCCTCCTACGCGCACCAAATTGCATGTAAAAAAAACAACCGAAAAACATTTTATACCGTCTTGCTATTGTAGACAAATACCCGGTGCACATCGGTCTCGCTCCCACATTTATACGACGCTCACGCGACACCATCGGATTGAGAAAAATGGGAACCAACATATAAAGAGGCCTTCACTATGTGACAGCAAAAAAAAATGGAAATATTAGTAGTAAAAGCACCAGTGCCATAGAACGAATAAGAAAGAACACACAGAGGGAAGGGAAATAATTGTTATGACCATGGAGCCGTAACAAACTTTTAATAAAAGTCAAATCTTGTAAATACATATTTTGTAATTTTATTCTCAAATTTTGTTTCTGTTTCGTAAAATGCTACAATGGCCGCTGTCGGCCAAAATCACAGGATTTCCAAATTTATGAAAAACGTTTTAGCAAGTATTTTAAAAAGTATATAATTTATGAGAAAAACAATTATAAACTAAAAATTCTAAATTATATTTGGAACTTAAACCCTTTTCAACCAAAAAAAAAAAAATGACTCAATTTAAGTCCAAAGCACCCAAATGTGTGCGTAAAAAATCATAGTATATGTAATGTCGTTTTTGATAAAAATTTCGCTTGATTTGAAGTACAACAAACACAACTGTGAGTATAGTTATAGTGTTTTTTTTCGGACGAACATAAGTTTGAAAGGAAAACACAAATGTGTAAGTTTGTTGAAAACATATACGGTCTCGCTTTAAAAATCAGGTGTGGTTAATTTAAGATATATGTATGTATATGTGTCGTAAAAAAAATCGCTTGTTGTGATTTTGTTTGAAAATGAATCTAAAATCATTTTGCTTTTAATGGTCGTTTCAAAATATTTGCAGTAACGAAATATCGCCTATGGATTCTGGTACCTCCGGTCAACCGATTTAAACCAGAAATTACTGGGATCCCTTAATTTCACTTTGTGAAAATATAGCTTAATTATGAAACTTCATCCCGACCAATCAATCCATCCGGCCTGTACAGGAAGTGAATTTTTGTGGAAAAACCGTTCTTGTTAAATTGCGTCTAAATTTTTTGAAAACCGATCTGAACCGGTATTGTTGTAAATTAAATTTAGAATTTTGTAGTGCATAGACGTTTTCCTCGTATATATACTTTTCAAATTATTTGCAGAAAACGATAGAGCTTCAATGAAAGCTGCCACTTCCAGTGGACCAATTTCAACCAAAAATCTGTGAGATCACCCATCACTGAGCAGTCAATCCATTCTGGCTGTAGCGCAGATATTTAGTCTGTACGGAATTACATGTTCACGCACATAAACGGATTTTTTAAAAACCATTTTTTTGACTTTGGCCAACTAGCGAGTGGTAAATTTTCAATCTGGAGGCCAAAATTTTCATTATTTACACTATTCTAATAAAATGGATTGTCATTCTATAATCAAATTCACGATCAGTGCGCGCGGGGCATACTTGACCTTGCAACATCGATGCGAAAATTATGAACTCTGACTGTGTTCGAACTCGCAACCTCGGCGTTGACAACATTTGGTGGTGTGTACCTTAACCACTCGACCACCGATTACTATTCGTGCGAATAGAGTAGAATTCGCATAGCATTATATGTTAGACCCGATTCACACATATTGGTGAATATACGACACATTTGGATCTCTTTAGCATTGAGGCACTTATCTTATTAAGACACGCTAACACTTCTTAATTATGAATATCGACTTACCGATATGCCGATGGCAGATGTAACATTTATTCATAAGAATCTGTGTGGTAATATCGTTTTCAAAAGTATTTATTTTCCAGAAGATAACATGGCGTACTGTTATGCAACTTAAGATCATCCGAACATCTTGCACAACCATTCTTCAGTTTCATCCATTTCTACAGACTAAATATCTCTGCTCTTTCAACAGCCCAGTAGGTTTATCTGATTGGGGTGGGATTTCATACAAAAGATTTTTTCATAAATAAAGAAATCCTAGTGATTTTGACCGCAAATGGTCCACCGGAAATAGCAGCATCCATAGGAACTTTTTCGAAGTTTACCAATATTTTGAAAAGTGTATCATTCACAAGAAAATAGATACTGTTCTAAATCAATTTTCCAAAATTTATTTTTTGACAAAAACCCGTTTTCCACTCAAAATTCGGCCTCTGTATATAGCCCAGATGGACTAATCAGGATGAAACTTCTCTAAGCCTTTCCCACAAACTGGGAGATCCCAGTGAATTTTGGCCGAAATCAGTCCACTAAAAATGACAGCCCGCTCAGGCAATTCTTCTAAAATTTAAGAGGAACTGACGGGTTTTGACCAAAAATGACTTTTAGAAAAAACTGGGTCACTGTACTACAGCCCATACGGAGTGATTGATCGGGATGAAAGTTCATACTTAAGTTTTTTCCATGAATTGGGTTACCTCAGTAATTTTTGACCAATTCTAAGATCGGTGCACCAAAGTATTAGCTTCCATTGGAACTTTTTCGGTTTTTACAAATATTTTGCAAAGTTTAGAGAAATAATGACAAAGTTTAGAGAAATTTTGACTTTAGAGAAATAATGAGTTAGAAAAAACTACTGTATATCACCAAAATTCGACGTATCTAAAGTCCAGTAAAAACTTTATTTTTAAGGTTTTCCTGTGAGTTGGGAGATCCATGCGAAGTTTGGTAATAATCTGTGTATATAATTTTAAATATTTAGTTATCAACGTGAGATGATTTTCTGAAATTTAAGCAGGAATAGCGTTTTTTGATTATTCAAGACAGTTTTGCCAAAATTGCCAGAAATCAAAAGTGGAGTAATCGAGATCTATTTACACATTCATGCAGGTTAAAGGAAATCGCGTGTTGGTCACAACATATTCACTCGTCCATTTTTTAATCTTACTTAGACAGGCCAAATTGAATAACTATCCTGCAGTTAATCGTTCGGTTGCTTATAAAACATAATAATAATATACAGGTTGGCGATTTCCCACGTTCGGCTTGGGTGGGGTATATGTATGTTCGGAATTATGATGTTAATACTAATTTTATGTAAAGTTCCGGTACAACTGTATCGGAGTGATTTTGTCAAATTTTCACAGATTACTACCTCCTCAAGTACCTTTACATGATAATTTGCTAAACAAAAATCGGTTCCATATTACAAAAAATGACAAACTGAATAGCGTTGTACAAGCAGCTTTTCTAGTATTTAAATGCTTGATTTACGTTGTAGATTAAAGGAATAATTCATGTGTAGGGATTTCCCAATATAATAACCATATTTAGAAATTGTCAATTTTTAGTGCACTTATTTTCACAAAATTATAACTTTTTAAATTAAAAGATAATAAACACAAATTATTATTATTTTGGTAAAACTTATTAAAGTATTAAACTTTATTAACGTGAAAAAATTAAAAAATATACAAAAATAATATTAAGATTACTTAATAAATACTTTTTTTATTATTTAAACGATCGATTTCTGCGTTTAACAAATCGCCATCATCAGGTTAGATACTTGAATGAATTGATTCAAGTATCTAACCTGATGATGGCGATTTGTTAAACGCCGAAAAGTTTTACCAAAATTAAAATAATAATTTGTGTTTATTATCTTTTAATTTAAAAAGTTATTATTTCCCAATACTTTTTTAACTAACGTTTTGATATTTTGAAAATAAATTTTAACCTGTATGCTTGGTAAAACAAAAAAGTTTTTTAAGAACTCGGACTTAAGCTAACGTAGGACACATTTGTTTTGCTAACTTTTAAAATTCATACGATTAAACTTTAGTAACAAACATGCACGAGTATAAAGATTATTATATTTTGCAACGACTAACTGTCATCCTAGTTTCATTAAAAGTTATAAATTTCGTACCACTTTATTACAGTTTATAATGTGCGGATTTGCATAAGTAATTTGTGATTATGAAATAGCTCAAAATTACTGTTATACTAATTTAGTGTACTGAAATATTAAGAATAATTTTAGTTGTAAATGTATTTTCTAGTTTAAGTCTATTAGGTAAAAATACATTATAAGTATGTAAAAACTAAAAGATGTTTAACTTAAACATATATAATTTGAAAAGGAAATGATTTTCAAAAATAAAACAAAATTTTCCCACGGAATGAAAATAATTTGTACAACACATTGCAAAATTAAAAATCTGCTAAAGAAAAATATTAAAGGCACAGAATATAACGTACATATTTATCTTTTAAGTCAACAATTCATAAATTACTATTTCCACTAGAAGTCCCGTGCAAAAATTAGGTCGATATGCCACATTGCTTATGTCATGAGAGTATACTTCCCACAGTTTATAACCAATTACATATTAGTTTGAAATATTCACGAACTAAATATACTGTCTCGGAAAAGTGAATAACTTCTTCCTCTAACCGGAACTTTAAGTAGAAAAAAATTAAATAAACCTCATCACTCCACACACTGAAACAATCGTGTTGTCGTTACATTGAAATTCTTCTTGTGTTTTCACAAAAACTGATTGTCATCCGATACATCAATCATCAAACCGCATAGTAGTTTTTTTTTCAATGATTTTTTCTTAAAAGTTTCCTCATTCATTCGTCCATGATAATAATTTTTATGTTTTTGTTATTTTTATCCTCACACTAACAGATTATTTTATTTATCTTCATAGTTTCTGTTTTGTATAATTTCTATTTATATTTCCTTGAAAACATATCATCGTGAGGCTTTGTATATTTACAGATTACAACATATGTACAGGAAACCCTACAAGAACACGATTAATTCGTTCCGTGTTATTTAAAACCGTGTTGTTCGAAACTACAAAAAAGAAAATAAAAAAAGGTTACGCTTTATTTTTTATTATGATATACAAAAAACAAAATAAAAGAGAATAACGAAAATCGTGTTGTTTGAAACCGTGTAAGTTGAGGAAATGGGTATCTGTTTGCTTCGAAACCGTGTTCTTCGAATACCGCGTTCTTGGAGGGTTACCTGTACAAAACTAGTAGTAGTACAGCAAAAATAGTATAACATTTTATGATTGTGAAATATGTACATACCAAATATAATACCAAAAATTTACACTGTTAAATTTAAAAATATTCCAATTGGATTTATTTTGTAGTGAAATTTAAACATTTTTAGATTATTTTTAACATTTATATTAGAAACGTCCTTGAGTCTCTAATAGTGTCGTTGTAGAGATCAAACAATTGTCAAACAATTATCTCAAACACGAGAAAATTGTAATACCATTTAATAATTTTTTTTTATTCTAAAGAAAGCTATTTCAAACAATGTTTCTACTTTTATATTTCCGATCCTAGAAATGTGCACGGGGTCTCCTACACAGCGTTGGCCCAAAGTATTGAGCACCCACGATATATTAAAATTTTTTTGGGAACATCAATTTGAAATAAATTGAAACAATTTTTATAGGTTCACATTACTATTTATTTATATAAAATTAATATTTTGTGGGTCCACCCTTTGCCTTAATTACGGAATTCTTTTGTATAGAGAGCTTACAAGATTTTACGTTCTACAAGGTCTTCTTTGTTATTTATTGTATGGCACCTGGCTCTGCGTTTAAATAAACTCCATAAATGTTCTATGGGGTTCAGGTCCGGGGACTGGGCAGACCACTCCAGAACCTAAATGCCATTTTCTCGAAACCATGCCATTGTGCGAGCAGACTTATGACACGGTGCGTTATCCTACTGGAATTTAACGCCATCCATGTTTGTATCACTAAAAAGTGTTAAAAATGAAGGCAGCAATGCAGATTCTAAGGCATTTATATATTTTCATATTCCATATGACCCCCAATACGAACATTTCGCCAACTCCAGAATTAGTCTTGCAGCCCCAGACCATTACGCTACCTCCGCCGTATTTTACGGTTCGTACCACATACTCTGGACTAAATGCTTCGCCTACCCGGCGACGCACCAAAGGCACATCAGCTGTATCAAAAATCTGAAATAAAGAAAATTTAGAGACTTCGGAAAACTAAAATATTTGTTTCAATGAATTTTATTTTAAAATCATAATATTTAATATTATTAGGGCATAGAATTGTCAACTTACTTCAAAGTTTGACTTGTTTGACCACACGACATTTGACCAATCTTCTTCGGTGGAACTTTGGTATTTTAAGGCCCATTTATACCGAGCCTTCTTTTTCTGCCTATTTTTCTCTCACTATAACTTTCGGTCCTCAAGGTATGCGGAGATGCGTTTACGCCGGAAAAATAACAAATCCAAAGCAGCAGATGGATTTTTGCCACACCTGCGGTGTGAGTCATTGTTTTAACCCGTTTTAGATGTCGAAGAAATAATCAGAGGTTGCTTTCTGCTATACTTATCGTGTACACCCGAAATTTATAGGGTGCTCAATACTTTCGGCCAATGAACGATTTGCTAAATCTAAACCCATCCGGTTTCAGCTGCCTTGTATCTGACATATGGCGGCAGCATTTGCTTTGAAATGGCTTCATATTTGTCAAATTCATTTGGTAAAGTACAAACTTGGTAGGCTAGCAATTCTTATAGATCTGCACATGTTTCTAAGGCCACTCTCTTATTTTGTAAAGCTTGACGAACTCTATGGATATTATTCAATTCAACATCACAAAAGTTTAACATGAGAACAAATTCCAGCTCCTGCATTTAAAATGAAATGTTACTGGCTTCTCTCCTAGTGTCTCCATTCTGTGATTGGCCTTCTAAGGCTTCTACTATATTTACGAATGATTTCAAAATTGCAGCTGTTGCCATAGCATGTGCTTTCCATCTGGTATTGGAAAGGAATTTTAAGACGCTTTTATCACCAATAAATGATAAAAGATCCCCACCGAATAGCTAAGACCGGAAAAAGTTATAAATGCAATTGCTCGCTTGAACGTTTTGCTGCGTTTCCTTATAACGACCGGTCCTGTTAGCAGGATTGTCGTAATATTGAGCCATACATTTTGCAAAGATTAATTTACAAACTTCTCTTAAATATTCTAACCCTTACAATCTGTTCTGGGGCCAAGCTCTTCCAACTCCTTCGCGGTTTGCTTTTTCTGTCCTTACTTTTACGTGGCTGCCAGCCAGGGTTAAGTTCAGTAACCCTACAAAATCGTACGTTCACTGAGAAAAAAATAAGTAAAAGTACAAAAATATACATATATTTTATAGGCGAAAAGCCTCGTTTTTAAAATCAAAAGGATAATCTTTTCAATTTTAAAATAAATTTTTTCGCCAAATTTGTTTATAAAAATTAAAAAATTGTTTTCATTTTCAAAGATACTTTCCTTATGTCAAATAGTTTTCTTGAATTTCAAGAGATTGTTTTTAACAATAAAAAACTATCGGCTAGCTTTAATAGATTTATTTTAATTTTTAAATAATTATTTTTTAACAAATCTCACACAATTTTATTAAATCAAAGTAAAAAAAATTAACTCCCCGTCCGCAATTTTTAACCCCCAGGGCCATTGTGTAAAAATACACACAAACCTTAAAAAAATATAATGAGAACCTCAAGTTCTTTCTTTGCAGTTTGGTTTCGTAGTGATAAAAACTTGGTCTACTCATCAGGTTGCAAAACAAATAAAAACATACTGCAAAAATTCAATTTCAAACCTACATACCTTTAGTATAACACAAGAACATATAGATTTGGCGAATTATACAAAATATAGACGAATTGAAAAATAAAACAACGGGATTTCTGGCAAAACAATAAATATAAACATTTTCATGAGTTGTCATTATTATCAAAAAAAATGTTTTAAAATACTAGAACTCTTCTTTTGAAATAAATTATTTTGTTTAAATAAATAAACTTTTTAAATTTAAAAAGTATTTTATAAATCATTTTACAAAATATGTTATTAAAATAGAAAAGCTATTTATTAGTTTGCAAAAATTTAATTTAATTTCAAAAAAATGAATAACTTTTGAAAAAAATGTATAACATTTAGAAATCACAAACTTTGTTTTTTAATTTTACAAACCAAAATTTTTTTTCAGTGAGGCCCCAGAAAATCAAAATTGAACAAAATATATACAAAAAATATAATTTTTCTAAGCTCAAATGTATTTTACATTCAAAAATGCCATTTAATATTCTTTTTGATCGAACCAACATTCTGAATCAGAATATTTTTAAAAATAAACATACGAGTAAATTATAAAAATAACTTAACAATGTTAATTTATAAAGATAATTTCTTTTGAGTGCGCTGATTCTAAAAGTCTTTTTTGTTCGGGTGCTTTCAAATAACTCAAAAATTGCTCGCAGTTCATATTATAATTTAGTCGAACACATAATTCTGCCTTGACGAGTTCTACTCTGATTTTATTTCGATCGGCTCTCCATGTTGACCTCATCAATGAAAATACCCGCTTCACAAAAACATTGCGGACTGGAATAGTTTCGTCCCTAACATTTTTAATTTAACTAAACGTGGATTTGAAAATATTGACCCACAACTGTTCGGTAGTAAAATAATCAATATTTCCTAAATTTTGGCGAAGTTTATTTGCGGTAATTACTTCATCATATTATATAAAATCATTATCTAAATTAAAATTTTTAATAGTTCGGCAACTTCCAATACGGCTTCGAAATTCAGGTCTTCATTTTTATATTGAGATTTGATAGAATTTTAAATGGGTTATCCTCGAAATCGTAAAATTTTGAAATATAATTTATATCCCGCGTATGTCTCTAATGCAGCATTAATGAACTTATTTTGTTCTCGAGTATTAAAATGTAATAAAGTAGTTTTAACCAAAATATTTATCCCACATTCTACATTCTAGTTGATCGTTTAGAGAACTTACAATAGAATGTAACTCTGTTGCTGTAATTGATTCCTCTTGTAATATTACAAGTGATCGACACATAAAACTTAAAAAATGCGAAATGAAATATAAATACATCTCTGTGGCCCTATTCTGGTAATTCCTAGGGAATAGAAATTTTAAATTTTCTAGTAGCTTTTGTATTTTTTCCCTGAAGTGTATTCTGGCGATTGGGAAAAAATGATTATTGGGAAAAAATTATTCCCAATTATTGCAGTTTTGACGTTTATTTTTCCTTACCTATTTTACACAAGAATTATTTGGGAAAGAATTTTAACGGAAACTGTTGTGCAGAATAATAAATAATATTAAAATAAAACAGTTATATAGGAGTTTTTTGAAAATAAAATGACTACGACTACGACGAGAGTAAGTAATTGAGGGAATGATTAATTTATACATTAAGTATATGTATAAATTAATCATTCATAACTAACACAAATTTATTTTAATATCATTTAGGGAAAAAGTGTTTCAAAGGAACAGAAGTTGCTTTTAGTATCATTACTAGAAGAACAAATTGAATTAGCGAATGATCGGTATGTACTTAGTAATCACACATACGTTCAATGTTATCTTATAATAATTTATATCCTAAATATAATTGTAGCTTCGGGACTAGTAATGCGAAAGAAACCAACAGGAAGCAGTGGAACGAGATAGCGGGTAAATTAAATTCCTTAGGAGGGGCAAATAAAGATGGGGAGAAATGGCCGAGAGCCTGGATGGATATGAAGTAGTTACAGTTTTTACCTTCATAATACATACTTATAGAATAATTATTTTTTGTAGAAAATACGTACGGGCCCAATGGACTACGTTGAAAGAGTTCGACAACAGAACTGGACTTGGGCAAGAGGAGACGTCAAGGAGACATAGTCAATTGACTATATTGGACCAAAGAATTTTAGACATCATCCATGAAGATGCGTGTGCAGGGTCAGGAAACGTTGACGGTGGAATTCCACTGCAATCGCCCGAGGTAGTCTTAATTCATTTAAAAAAATATAACTATTTTATCATCTCAGCGGTAATTATAATGATTAAATTTGTGAGTAGAAGTGCTTTTAACACTATTTGCCTTAGACACTTAGCGAAATACACTAACACTTAATTAACACATTTCACTTAACATTTGTTTTTTACTTCGTAAAAATAAAAATAAAAATTTGCGCATAAAAAAACGTGTTACTGAAATGTGTTTATTAAGTAATATAAAGTAGTTTTATGCTTGGGAGCAAAATATTTTTATATGGATAATTTTAATTACAGCCTACTACAAGTACTGTAATTGGCTTGCCCAGGAATGTAATTGGAGGAACTGACGGGGCAACAGCAACGAGCAATGGAGACCAAACCAGCAGACCAATACGATCAAAGCGAATCCGTGGTTCGGCATACACGAGAGACAAAATCTTGGAAGAAGCAAATAAAATTGAAAAAGAAAAGGTGGCTGCTTTTAATAGAACTGCTGCGGCGATGGAGAAAAAAATGACATTTTAAATGAAATTTTAAACAACAAGAGAGTATAATAGTTTTAACATTTACTTTACATTTATTCGCTATTAAAGTAAATTTGAACTACTGAAGTTCTTATTTCTCGGGCTACCGTGAGTAGGCATTCAATCGTTGGATCATTGTCAGTTATTTCTTCTTCATTTGCATCTGGTTCAGATTCATTGGATTCCGGCTGTGCCGTATCGTGTTCATCATTATAATTGTGCTGCCTTAAAAAGTTGTGCAAAATCGCACAAGTGTTAGTCATTTGTCCTACCATGAATGGAGAATATTTAAGACAGCGATCTTTGGCCAAACACCTGAATCTAGGTTTTAACAGCCCATTGCACCTCTCTCCGCAATTGCGAGCCGATCTGTGAGCTACATTATATCTTTTTTCCGATCCTTCCGTTGGGTTCTCAATCGGTGTTAACAACCATGGCTGTAGTGGATAACCACTATCACCTTAAATTAGAAAAACAAATAAAAAAAAATTTAAATTTTTTCAGTAGGTAGATTTTTATTTTTAATTGCAGAAATCCAGAGCCTTACAGTGCGCCGGAGAATTTGGATTCAGTTTTTTTAGATTAAGACAAATTATTAAAATATATTGCGGAGGCTGTGAATTATGTATAAGGAATCTTGTATAATGAATTTTGTAAAATGAATTTTGTATAATGAATTTTGTATAATTTTGTAATAATGAGCTGTGAATTTAAAAATAAAACCAAATAAATGAAATATTTACCTAACAACCATGTGTTTGATAACTCCCTTGGGTCATACTTGTTGTGTAGTAGAGCTTTGGCCAACGGTTTCCGCCAAATGGTAGCATCATGTGTTACGATTACATGATCGTAACAAGCGCTGTTTGTATTTTATTCCTCTCGGTATGTGTCCCCGCTTCTTTCGGAGTTGTTTAATGTTTGTACACGTCGTGGTGATGGCGCGCGGGTGAGAAGAATGACGAGAAAGAGAGAACAATGCGTATCGAGTGTGTGTCAAGCAAAACATTCCATAAGAATGTTTTTCTTATATGCCTCTCGTTTACACCAATGCGAATTGATGTAAACGAGAAACAGAGAAGAAAGACAATTCTTCTGGAATGTTTTGCGCGTTATTTCGGCGTAAGAATTTTTTTTTCTATTGATTCATTCGAGTTTTTGTTTTGAAAAAAGAAAGTTTTTTTTTGCTTTTTGTATTGAAAAGTTTGTTTGAAATTCAAAAAAAAAAAATAAAAAAGAAACAAAAATTGTATTAAATTGATAAGTTCGATTGTGTATTCAAAAAGTGCTGTTTTTGATGTATATAATTTTAGTTAAGTACATATAGTCTTATTAAAAATTGAATAATAACGATGTAGCATACAAATTATATGGTTTATAAAATTGTTTATTAAGAAAATATATAGTTTCTATTGAAAACTACCGAATTTATTATATACATCTTACTATTACATAGTGATTTAACGAGACTATTTGTGTTGTGTGTACAGTGATAGAAAAGTATATATGTACAGTTATATACTATTTATATATATCACGCCTGCCTACATATAAATAATACGGCAGTTTTTGGTGGTGGTGTGATAACGGGTGGACAGTTGAGGCCACTTCATGTGTCTCCGTTTGTAGGCGAGACAACATCCCAAATCAAGTTGTGTTTAAATTTATTCGGAAAAGCCACATTGTGTTACGTGCGCTATATTTGTTACGGTGCACCATTTTCTATCGGTATCGGGGAAAGGCCCCGCAACATTGTGCCCAACCAGGCACGCGCTCGAGCGCAAAGGCGGTTTTGGTATCGGAGAGAGGCTTTGCAACGAACGACCGCTCAAGGTCGCACCGACACCGGTGGGGTAACGGCACCTCAAGCCGCAACGGTCCGGGGGACAGGAGTCCCTTGTGGCATGACGGCCGCGCAAGGCCGCAACAGATTTTTTTTTCTTTTGCTTCTAAAATAATTAAGGTACAATTTTTTATTGTTATTTTATTTCATTTTGATAATTTTTTTATTTTAAATTTTTTATATATTTTAAATTAATAAAATTTTGAAAATAATTTGTAATCGAGCGCCGGATAACGGTCGTAAGTCGCGCGCTCGGTGCACATTGTTCTTTCTCTCTCTCGTTCTCTCCCTTCCTTGCGGTTTTTCTTCGTGGGAAGTTGGGTTGTATTTTTTTTGTTTGTAAATTAAAAAAAAAATGAATTATTAAATTTTCTCGGTTGGGTATGATGAGGGGGATTTCCCATCCTGTGTCAGCGTAGGGTAAGCGGTTCCTTGGTGCCCGCATCCGGATTCGGAACCGGTGGATACCACCGTACGAGTTCAGGCGGATGCGCGCACCAGGGCACCTCTCTACCATTATGATTATTTTATTTTTTTTATTTTTGATTCTGGCTGTTCGTTCCTAAGGTTCCGGCCGACGGATTTCGGCGGAACTCGGCTTTATTATTATTTGCGTTCCCCTAACTTTCTGTATGATCACGGTGTAAGCCAGGAGCCCTGCATGCCTCAAACCCCACGACCTTAGCACTTCTCCGCTGAGAACGTAGCCGGCAAAAATCACCGTGGAGGCCTCTGCATGCGCTTAAGTGAAATTTGCAGGTTGGCAGTAGCCAGCCGGTAACACATGATTTCAACCACCGTCGTTAATGCATCTAACATTTAATATTTTTAAATTATAATCACAAATCTGTAAAAAATTAAGCATATGCATGTATTGTTATGTGTATTTCATATTATTAAAATAAATAAGTACAAAATACTCATTGTATAGAGATTAAAGTTATACAGTGATGACGATTTAGGTAGACATGTTCTATACGCTGAGCCGGTCTAAACATTGAGACGTGGGTACAATCAATGCATCCTATTATCCCGGGAAAGTTGAATTTTTCATGAAACCTGTAATTTATTAGTTTACAATAATAAGTATTTTAAATTAAATGGCATACGAACATACTGTAATTTAATACGATTAATTTCGGTGGAAGATTGAGGGATTTGGATGTATACATTTAGAAAATGGTCATTCATAATCGCGCAAAATTCCTTAATGCATCAACACACGGTAGATTGCGACATGCACGTTAAGTAGTTGACACCTATCTTCTTTTGAAAACTACCTAAAATAAATTTGTATTATAAAAATAATGGAATCTTTTTAACATAAATATATACCTTCGGCTAAAAATTTCAGCGCTACCAACATTCGCAATCCCTTTAGTATCAATGTGGCCTCCATGTAGGGCTCTATCATACTTTTTAATATTAAAGCCAGTTCTTGTGGCATTCTGTATAATTTAATAAACTACTCCTCATATAAGTCGAAAGGATCAGTAGAGCACCGTAAACGTTTCCGTTGAATAAATAAATTGTATCGGCGATCATCCTCGTCTTCTTCAATGAACGGCAATAATCGTCGCGACATTTTAATATTATTTTGTAATTTACTTTTATAATTTTTAGGATATTATTTTGTGTACAACTATAGAATATGTAATCGAAAACACAGAAGAATATATTGTTTTTGACAGCTTACTCAATTTAATAAAAATCCCGTGGCAAACACACAAATTAAATTATTTTTTCCCTAAAAGTATTCCCAATTCACCAGAATAAACTTTCAGCAAATTGGGAATAAAAAATTTGGGGAATAACTGCAACAAAAAAAAATTATTCCCTATTCCCAGGGAATTACCAGAATAGGGCCACTGGAATAGTTATTGAAGTCATGTCATCTTCCATTTCATCTTATTGATATTTTATAAACTTCAAAATTACTTTGACACAATTCTGTTCGCTTTGCTGCAAAAAATACCGTTTAATTGCAGGCCAGCAAGTGAAAATTCTGTTTACTGCCTTAGATAAGCTTATCCATCTAGGTACATTCGGATTCGGAAAAATAAACAAATTTTAGTAGATGAGTGTGACAAATCTTATTAATAATGCACAAATTCCGTAGCTTTTTTCAACTCGAGAAGGGTAATAGGTAGAAAGTTGAGAAGGGTAATAGGTAGATAGCATATTTGGTATGCTTTTTGGGTTCGGTGAGATAAGTTAATAGCCGTTTGACTGAATACACCGATAGGTTCTTCCTGGGCTGAAAACGTGCCATTGAAAATACATGAGATTCAAAAATTGATATTTTGCAACATAAAAATACTACTTATTACAACGTTTAGAGGTATATTAATTTCTTTATTTTGCATTTTTTTAATTTTTATTTTGATTCATCTTTTATTTCTAATCAAATCATAAATTCGGGTCGCTATCTAGTGTAATATAGTTTATACACGTAACACACGTATACTATGAAAATTTTCCGCTTTGGAAACAATTTTTTGTAAAGGTTGTATGTACACTACGCAGTAATTCTTCGTACGATTTAAAAAATGAATTTGCTAATTGTCCTTTGAACTAAATGAAATCGTAGTGTGCTGTAAATTAAAAAAGACAAAAAAAAAAACAAAATAAATGTTAATCCATTTTATTAAAATCGGTTTTAATCTAAAAAATAATAAAAATTACAATTTGTATTGCAACCTTTGTTTTTTTTTCCTATGGTTGTATGATAATTTACAACGAATTCTTTTACGTTTTTGATGTAAATCAAATTTTCGATAGTTAAAAAGAACACGAAAAAAATTTGATGTGTTTTTATCGTGGTGTGCCTAAACCCGAAAGGGATGTCGAAAATAATAACAAAAGATTTTGAAAAAAATTCAAATGACGCGTTTGACATATTTGACAATATTTACGATTGACGTATTATACGTATATAAATATGTGCATGTGGTAGTTAAAATGTAAGTAAAAATCTACATTTCCATTTGTTGATGTACATTAAATTTTTTTGCTATTTTTTCCGCTAAAAGAACGCGAAAATGTGATTTACATCAAAAATTTTGATGTACATCAAAATTTTTTGCCAGTTTTTTATAAAAAGAAAACGCCATTAGTTCTGTATCTCCTTTGTCATCAAAGCTACTAGATTGATTAATTAATGTAGAATTCTATTTACTTTTCCAAATCAATGTGAAATTTGTGGTTCAAGTAGAACAAAAAATCAAAATTGATGTGGTTTTATGTATGTATTGGAAACATTAAATAGGATTTTGAAGTTTAAAAATGTCACATCAAAACGACATAAATTGTGCACTCCACTATATGAAATTTTATATATATATATTTCCGAACGAATAATCGTCACATTTTTATCAATGAACGATTAAAATATATTTCAATTAAATTTACAAGACATGCTTTAATTTATTAATAACTTAATACACCAATTGACGTTTCTACAAAAATTGACGTTTCATTTTGTATTAGTATTTCTCCATCAAAAAAAAAAAATTTACGAAAAAATTTACATTTTTTAAAATTGATGTACATAAAAAAAATGATTTTTTCTGGCAAATAGAACAAAATTTTTGATGTACATCAATTTTTTTTGCCGGATTTTGGCAAATAAAATTTCACATAATTTTTACTTCTCGTAATGTCTTCACGAAGAGAAACCAGCGCTGATTTCCGCGAAGTGGTAAAAAAACATGCATTTAGAGGGGGTCAAACGCCATATTGCAAACTTTTAAAAATACAGGGAGTGTTGAATATTTAAATAGAACTGGCCACCCACGTGTTCTTAATGAGAATGAAGAAGGAATTGTAGTGCGAACTATAAAATAGAACCCACAACGTCTGGAACAAAAATTCATTCGATGCTACACCAAGATTATGGAACAAATGTGCGTCCGCGCATAGTCCAACAAACTTTAAACCGGCACGGATTTAGAACACCCAGAAAAAACCACTTATCAGTGATGTAAATAAGAAAAAATGTCTGGAATTCATAAATTTACAGATGGAGGACATTTCATTCTGGAACGGAGTAATATTTACAGATGAAAGTAAATACAACATTTTTGGACCCAATGGGCCGACAAACGTTTAGCGTAAAAATGGGACTGCCATGGAAGGCGCAAATCTTCGATATACGGTTAAGCACGGTGGTGGCAACGTACTTGTTTGGGGATGGGTGGATGGCGTAGACTGGTGTCGTCAATTTGACATTTCTGTCAAAATATGGAAAAATAATGGCAATATCTGAATATTTTAAAAGCCAATTTACAAGAATCAGTGGAAAAATTGGAATTGCCGCAAAATGGATCTTCCACCAAGATAACGACCCGAAACACGCAGCGCTAGTTGTTCGACAATGGTTGCTGTATAACACGCCCAAGCAATTATGCCGGCCTGTGCTGACCTTAATACTATTGAACAATGTATTCAAATCAGTAGTACTTTAGGTACTCGATGCGTTTGTTACTTCGTTGTCTTGTACGTAAGCGGTTTGAGATTGAGGAATAATCAATGTGGTATTTCTGTCCACTTCTAAAGACGTAAATTGATTTTGACCTTAAACAAGGGCTGCTTGCGTGAACAAATTAGTCAACTTAGCGGTTTTGTACACTAAATTCGAAACATTATTTTCTTTCTTCTTTACTAGCCTTCGCTTCAAATCACTTACTTTGAAAATTTAAGAATAACATAATGACAAATAAACACATCAAAAAAACGATCGTTCGAAGTGAAAGTAATATGAAATCCTTTTGCTGCCCTCTTTCTCTTGATGCCCTAACTATGTGCTTATATTGCTTAAACGGTTAATCCGAGGTACTTAGGAGCTCGAAGAATATTTATTATTTCTCAAATATTAGATCTAATTATGATGCTTTTTAACTTGTCCAGAGACATATTTACTTTTACGAGTATGTTTCCTCTTCCAGAAATGTTCACGGGATCACTTTCATATATTAAAATAGGTTCTATTATTATCGTGGAAACGGAAATTTTTGGTATGTTCGGCAATTGACTCAATTGACAATTCCCCAATATGCTATGATTTATTGTAAAAACAAACAAATAACAGAAATCCTAAAGATGTTCAAATCACGTTTACAATTTTTATAGTTCAAAGTTTCGACTTTCGGTAGTCCGGGCAGGATTCGGTTATGATGATATTTATTGCGACCTATACGGACATGTGTGTCGTCCGGGCCATGTTCACGAGAACTCTTTCATATATTCGAATAGGTCAATCCGGATTCTTCTGTTGCCCATTTTATTTTACCTATACGAATTTTTGAAAGAGATCCCGTGAATATTTGTGGGATAGGGAATAGTCCTCATTTTAAGATCCTGTTTAATACACTCAAAGGGTTTTGACTGATCTAACTGACCTAGATGAGACCCCGTGAACATCTCTAGGATCGAAGAAATAAAATTTAAAATAATAATTTTAAATTGATGAAACTTCTAAGTCGTGTATGGCACATGCTAGTCTTTAAACTTATTGAGCCACGTGATAAATGAATAAAGTATTGATTTCCGGATTTTGGAGAAAGAGAAGAAGAGTACGTAAAAAACAATTTAAGATTTAGAAGCTTGGAAATTACATTGATTTCAATCTGCATAATGCGCTCAAGTATTAAATAATTCATTGTATCAATTGCAATTTAACAGCGTTCTATTTCTAGTTTTCTGCTGATTCGTTTTTGAGTGCCTATTTCATTTCTAATTTAATGACGCTTCGCCATAAATACGCAGCCTCATAGTTGAACAGTTGTCAATACGTTTAGTAATATGGTCAAATAATGTCTCGTATTTTTGAACTGATAACCAAAGTAATTTACGATGAAAAGTGCTTGTAGTATAGCATAAAACTAGGGCCAAAAGTAGAAACTGATTTTTGTCTTGTCAAAATTTGTTATTTGGACCTCTTCAGCTTGTTTGTACGTAATCAAATTCGATAAATGAAAAAAATCTACACCATAACTAATAAAGATATTTCTTTATACGACAATAATACAAAACCCAACAACAACAAATTATTTTAAGCAAGTATCATAAAACGGTAATGACGTCAAAAAAGAAACGACTAAATATTAAAATGACGAAATGGTTAAGGACTGATAACAGAAAACCAAAAAAAAAATAATAATACAACAAAAACAAAAATTAAATTATTATGATTTTTCACTTTACAGCCAGCAATGAGGGGTTGATGAGATGTTTTTCTTATATAAAACATAGAAATTCTATAAATATTCTTCTTTTTATTTTTTTTTATATCATATACATTTTCTTATTTCGAACATTCTAAGCAACGAGAAAATGAAATAACATGCACATTTTCCGTTAATGATGAAAATCTTAACGGATCTTAATATCATTTTCAAAAGATAAAATTAATATTCTTCTTCTTGGGTATAGCTCTAGTACTGTGTGTTTCTGGATGCTGGGTAAAAAAGTAACAAATTTTGTCGTTTTGTTCATAAGATTTTATATTTTTTAATAATGAGTTAGAGATTTTTTTTTTATTAGTATTTTGAGGTGAATTGAAAAAATGAAAAGATGAAAATCATTAGAATTAAGATATAAAGAGAGGAAAATTGATTTAAAAAAAATAATAAAAGTAAGAAGTGTTTGTACTTTATTTCAACAGTTTGTTAGACGCTTGTCTTATCTTGTTAATTTAAGATTTGATATTTTGTATGTAAATAATTTCGTAACCGTGTTATAGATTTAAAATAATATGATGATTGGAAATTTTATGCGTGACTCAATCAGAAAATAAATAAATAAAAGACATTTGGCACCAAACCACCAAATAGTTTATCATGTTCTGGAATTATTTCCCTACAGGAAAATATCAAATTTATTTTATTTTAAATAATTGTTGAAGAATTTTTTATTCCTATTAGAATTGTCTATCGTGTTTGCAATTTGTTAAAACTAAATTACTAAGATAAATTTTAACAAAATATTAAATCCTAAAAACAAATATAACCGTAATTTTATTATTTATACACGAATCAAATATCAAATACTCAATTTGCTAACTGTTTAAACAAAATAATCATATCATGAGAATTAACCATTACAATGTTGTATGTAGGCACTTCATTTGTCCCATTAATTAAGGGCAATAATAATGATTTAACGATTTATTGTGATGTGTGCCTAGTGTCCTGTGGACATGCATGCAACTTAAATTATTGAATGACATGACGTATTTTCATTTTGTAGTTTTAAATATGGTACAGGATTACAATGGCTTACGTATTCACTTTTATTCTGTTTTACTATTCCAAACTTACCTTTGAAAGTTAAAGTTTAATTTTAATGAAAGAGCAATAAATCAAAATTTGAAAACACGTAACATATGTTTAATTGTTACTTCTGCCGAAAGTATTAGAGCACTCAAACCACTTGGCGAAAATCAGAAACTGGAGTCCCGTGGATCATTTTTATTTAGTAAACAAATTGAACAACGATTCTAAATATCTTTGGGCTTCAACTTCTACCAGACTTCCTAGAATTCTTAACGAAAATAAATGATGCGCTTGAATTTTTAGCATCAAACTGAAAACGACCAGCTACCAAACCATTTATTTAAGTCACTTGAGGGTGATTCTAAATCCCACAGCAATCACTGATTGCCAGTATAACTGTGCTAAGTATATCTCGTACGTAGAGTATAGATAAAATCTCAGATGCTACAACTGCCTACCGGTATTGGTGCCCCACAAGTAAGCCGACTATTCCTTCAACCCTTTGGAAGACGATCAGATGAAAACTGCTTTTAACGAAAAGATTGGTAAGCCTAACCAGAGGGATTGTAATCCCGGGATCTCAAATCCCAGGTTCCTGGCAAATTTTATGATCCTGTCTTTGATCGGTCAAGGGATTACGGGATCCTTAATTTGGCGGCATTACAATCTTCCGGAAATATTATTTCCAAGTTAGGAACCAGGCTGGAGGATAAAACGGTGAACGCCTTATGTTTTTTAAAATCGTATTTTTTAAATAATTCGAAAATATAGGGAACAAGATTTTAATTAAAGAATAATTTTAAATTTCCGTTAATGAACTTCTATTTTTAAGTAATTGTAGACAATAAAAAAATGAATTATATGTTTTTTGAAGTAAAACTTCTTTACGCACGCTTGACTTGGGGAGTAAGCTGGTGAATGCGTTATGAAAAGTGTAATCGGGTGTCAAAAAGTGACGAAAGTCAAATGAACATCTACCGTTGCCATAAATAATAACAAAACAATAAACGCAAAACGAATTCATTTTTCTTTAGTATCAGGATGTGCCATGACAATTCATAAATCGCAAGGTGGAATATTCAATGTAGTTGTTTATATGAATATCAAAGGAGCCACTAATTTTAGCAGGAGATTTCAATGTTAATTTCGCGTCCGAAGATGGACAACTCTTGCTAAACTTTCTATAAGATAAATTAGAACTACAATTGAATAATAACCAAAATGAGCCTATGGCTTTGTTTTATGGTCCTCCAATTTTTGCTGGATACGCATTTGGATTCTGGTTTAAATCCGCTTTTGGATTTTGGTTTAAATCCGCTTTTCAATTCTGGTTTAAATCCGCTTTTGGGTCACCGTTGATTTAATTAATTATTTGTTCGTGGATATTGATAACAATAATTTTAACACTTTCTATATTTTAGTTTTAACACAATATAGATATTTATTTATATTATTCAATTGTCTTTTAAATTTTTAATTATATTTTTATGTTGATGACAATTTTTAAGCATAGACATTGCGTGACATGATTTTATTGAATGCCTTCATTTAAAAAAAAAACAAAGTACGTTAAAAACGAAAAAACAAAAAACTATTCGTAGCTTCGAACAGCCTTCTATATTTTTTTAACACTTGCTCATTTACCCGCGATACTGTCGATATACGCTACAAGCCTATCACAAGACATGGAACAACAATCGATGCAGTTTTCTCTGGGGATCTTTCTAGTTTTCATTCGAAAACATTTGTATCTTATTTCTCATACCAACCACAGTAATTACTGATGTATCTGATAATGAAAATAATGAATAAAAATAAATAAATAAAAAATCTATTCAAAAATATTATTTTATCAATGAAAACCCATAATAAATTTAAATATTTGTAGAAAATTAATATATGTATATGTATACATATATTAATGTATACATTGTACATATATAAACAAATAAATTATATACATACATATATAGATGGAGCTAAAGAAGTTTTACTTCAGTCGTGTGGTCTAAAGCACACTCAGTTTTCTATTTAACATTTTGGTTTTTACTTAATTATTTGTGGTTTTTCATACAAATTTCAAATCCCGGGATCCCGGACCCGGGTTTTGAAATTTATGAATCGCGTAGTTTCGGGATTCATAAAACCGTCCGGGATTGTAATCTCTCGAAGTTGATTACTATTGCTTTTGTTGCAAGTTTATTTTGGATATATAGGATATTCAACAACTATCCAAATGAACGGTACTCTCGGATGCAAGCAGACTTTACTATCCACTTGGATTGCTAGCCCCAACTTAGCTAAAGAAACTCAATCAGCTACAAAATATTAACCAAACCTCCAAAAATATCAACCAAAAACGAAAAACGTGTAGCATTGGTTACATGGATTTTGTGATTCAAGTCAATCGGCTTAGCCCTGAGAAGATTGTTACAAAATTAGTCCAACAAGGAAGTGGTCAAAGTATAACGGTGTCTCTTAAACCACCAACTTGGACCGACTAAAAATTAATTTTAGATTGGCTTTCTAACCATCCTAGAGGATGGAGCACATTTGTATGCAGCCTGAATGGCTAAAATTCTCAACTTACTAAGCTTCAGGTGATTGTGCTTCTCGTGGACTGTTGCGAAAAGAAATTATTGCATTTTGAATTATTGTGGTGTGGTCGAAGCTGGTTACAACACTCTATTGAACACTGACCATGTTAGAATCCAAACTAAAGAAACGCAGACGAGGAATTAAACAAACTATTTATGATGGCGATTTAGACTAATCAATGGTACAATGAATCTGTTTCTCGGTACCTACATCAACAACGCAAGATTTTCTAAGGAAACGACGATTGATGATATCTACATTTCACGAATTGATTTTTACGACTCTCAATATCAAGTTTGCACATATGATTGATATGATTTCAACTACTATTCGGATGAAATCGCATGAATACAAGCCAACCGGCAAATTGCTCGCAACCGTTCAATAATTTCGTTCGATCCAATTTTTGGACAATAGAGATGTTCTACTTCTCGAATACCGATTGGAAAATAACTTAATCTCTTTCTCCACAAAACATCCAATTATCCTGCATCAGAAGTCAATTACGGTAGCTACGTTAATATTACGAGATATCCGTCTAGATTACAAACATGCACGGCCAACACTTTGATTTCAAACAATGTGAGTAAAATTCTCTCGGTTTAAAGCACAAATACAATCCAGGTAATGAGAAACTTGCCTAACAGGAGGGTTTCTGACTAGATCAATTGTTTTCGTAGCGATCCATCCAAGTAGATACGAAAAATACAAGGCATATATTTTTTTATTTATTTGCTTCAGCACGAAAGCAATCACTTGAAACTATAGTTGAACACATAATAACTGAATCCTTTCTCGCCGCCTTAAAAAAAATTATTGATCGTCGAGATTTTCCACAAGAGGTCTAATTTTCTGGGCTTCATATCAGAATTTTAATTCATTAAGTGAACCTGTATTTGGTGGGCGGGAGACGAAAAGTGATGTGAAACGGAGTAGACGTGTTTTGTTGTCGCTCCTTCATTTAATTTAAATATTTTTTTTTTGTGTAAATAATAAATAAAATAATTATAATTATTAATAATAATAATAATCAATGTGTTTTTTACATTATAAAATAAGTGATTAAAAGATATGGCGTACACCTAGTGTTTTAAATATTGATTTGTGTATAAGCCGCGCGTGAAATTGTGTAGAACGTATACGTATATATAATTATTTCCGTATATGTTCTGATACCATTTCGTGAATGCGTAAATGTACATTTATGTTTGAATTACTAGGTATACATAATATACATAGTGGGTTTCAAATAAACAGTAAAGTGACGAGTTAAGTGACGTGTATGATGAAATGTGTTTATATACATAAAACCAGAGTTGAAATATTTATAACGGGATATATTTCGTTTTAATGTTTCGATAAACTGGTTATGTATAAAGATGCATTAAATCAGAGAAGTATCCTTTATATACATTTATATATATATAATATATACATATATACATACTTTTATTTATGTACTTTTCATACTTCGTATATAGATTTGTGTGTAGCATCAAAATTTACATAAATAATACATATAAATAGTTATGAGTGTGTGCTTCTGTGCGTTTAGATGTATATATATATGGTGTGTATATGCAGGGATGTAACAAAACCAATAATCGCCCCTTTCACACGGGATGTCAAAGAAGCAGCTTCTTTTTCGTCTCTTTCCCCGTTTACATATGAAACCGGTTGCCAAAATGTTTTTCGGTGAAGCAGCTCTAACACAAACAGAAGTGAAATAAAAAATTTAATTACATATTTTATTTTACTTTAAATTTGAAATTTAATTTTAAAAATTAATTTTTTTTTTTTCATTTATTTTTGAGATGTACATTTTAGTTAAAATTTTATTTTCGAGAGAGTAGATTAAAACAATACAAAAACATTTTGGTTTAAACATAAAATAAGGTTTTAAATTAGCAATGAATCATCTATTACGACTTATTTTAAAGTGTGAACCAGTGCTTCTTTTAAATCCCGGGTGGAACGGATGAATAAATTTGATATGTTAATTGTTGTTGGTTTTGGATGTAGACTTATGTATACATGTGTGGATGGTATGTATATTTTTGTGGTTTATTATATATTTCCTTGTGAAGCGTGTTTTTTGAATCTTCATCTTCGTCTCTTTCCCTATTTGCCTATGATGATAGCGACTCCTTTTTGAACCAAATTTTTTATTGGTGTAGAGGCGCTGGCCCAAGCGAAAATGAGATGGGGGATTCAAGGCCATTTTGTTTTTTTTATATGTAGGTTTTGATTTGAATTTTGTTTTCGGAGAGCATAATAAAACCATGATGAAAAATCATAGAGAGGTGAAATATTCCCAAGTTTCATTTTCGTCGTTTTGTGCGCGTTGCGTCACTTATTATTTTTTTTCTTATGTTCGAATATTTTAGATATTATGACACATATAACATTATATATAGTTACATATAAATATTAAAATATATTAAATAAAATTCAGCTCACAAATTCTTGTTAATGATATTATAGCTTTGTTCCTCGATTTACAATTTTCAAAAATATTCGTGATCTTAAGAATTCATTTATTTAAATAGATTATGTACTTTAAATTACAAATTAAAATTTATCTCGATTTTATTTTATTTGTTATTTTATGATTTCCGCAGTGATTTAAATTCAAATTTTTAATGATTTTAACTAAATTTTTATTTTCTGTCATTTTGCGTGTTAAAATCATGTTTTAGTATCTTGTTTTTATGTTTCTTATGGCGTTTTCTTTTAACAAAAAACTGGCAAAAAATTTTGTTTTTGATGTAAATCACATTTTAGCGGAAAAAATAGCAAAAAAAAATTTTTTTTGATGTACATCAAAAAATGGAAATATAGATTTTTACTTCCATTTTAACTACCACGTACACATATTTATATATGCACATATAATACGTCAACCGTAAATATTGTCAAATACGTCAAACGCGTCATTTGAAATTTTTTCAAAATGGTTTGTTATTGTTTTCGGTATCCCTTTCGGGTTTGGACACGGGTAGACACACTACGCCCCACATCAAATTTTTTTTTCATTTTCTTTTTAACTATCCGAAATTTGATTTACATCAAAAACGTAAAAGAATCCGCTATTAATAACTTGAACCGTGAAGCGTAAAACCTCAACCAGTCAAAACTTAAGAGCTTAAGTTGTGTTCCGTTCGGACCACTTAGAGGAGCGGTAAGACTACCAAAACTTTAGAGGTCAGTTGTTTATTTGGGACGAGAAGCCTATACAATTTTTGTGAATGTAGCACTAACCGAAGTGGTGCAACCGGCGTGTAACTTAAGCTCTTAAGTCGTGACTGGTTGAGGCATAAGTCATAAGTTTGAATATATTGAATACAATTAAGAAGTCAATAATAAGCATACAGTTTGTTTTCAGGTTTAATAAATAATACGAGTATATGTTTACTGACTATTTTAATGGCCAGTTTGCCAAATGCTAATGACTTTAGAGAAATTATTAATGATTTAATATTAATTATTAATACACATAATTCAATTTGTTATTGATGTGGTTCGGATAGCTGTGGGTTCAGAAAATTATATTAACTTACAATATAATTTTCTGAACCCATGGTTGTTTGAATTGTATTAGTAATAAATTGAATTATTGAGTTGTAGAGGATTAAATTAATAAATATTTATATTATTTAGGAAACCGGTAGATTAATTAAGAATGAATTTCAGAAATCTTTAGATGTTATGAAGAAATATTTCTTTGAAATATTAATTGCTGGTCGTGTAGATTAGAATTGTGCTGTCATTATGTTAATAACTATTGGCTTTACCTAGGTATTTGTAACCGAACTGATCCAATTAATCAATTTTGTTTAGGTAGCTGATAAGTATTAATGTAGAATTATATTACAGAAAATTTCCAGATGCACGTGAAATATTATTTTTTCTCAGGTTTTGATTTAGTGAGGCAATTGTTGACGATCAAAGCAATACCATCGTTATCCATTAAACCTATTAAGCCTTTATCCTTCCTCTAGTAGATTAGAAGTAGATTAGAATTGTGTTGTGCCGTACGATCGCTAGGTGTCTGCAACCGGATCGTTCTGTCCCAAAAAAAAAAAAAAAAAAAAAAAAACCTTTCCTATCCTTCCTATTGTTATGTGTAAACAGGCTGTAGGAATAGGCCCGGCGTTATCCGGGACTCTTGGCTAGCACTTGGTTCTACAGTCCAATCAATCAATCAATCATTAAGTGAACCTGTATTTGGTGGGCGGTATCTGGGAATCTGCAGTTGAATCGAAAAAATTCATCTCACCCGAATAATTGGCAAAACAAGTATTGATCATGGAAGTAATAACCACACTGCACGCGGAAATTAACCCATTAAAACCCGATGTATGATATATCATACGCAAATCACTACTTTTTTATCTTCTTCTCTCTTGTAAACTATACATACAATTTTTTTGCTTTTTATCTTAAGTGGTTGAGGATGTTGTATACTAGTAAAATAATTTAAAATCTAACGGATAAAAAAATGTATAGTTGCATTTTGATCTATGTGCATTAAGGACAAAATGGATCGTCGTTGGAAAGTAAAGACTTTATAAAAAAATTTGTTGTGTCATTTACTTTTATTGTGTGTTATGTAATTTTTTTACAAAAAGGAATTATTTTAATTTGAAGAATATAAAAATTCGCAACTCGCAATTAAGAATTATAGTGACATATTTGCGATGGTATATAGTATATCATACAATGGGCTCTAACGTTCACGTTAAATGGAGCAGTTACTAACACATGGTTTTGGTACAGTCAAGTACATCCAAAGGTCCCATTCTTATAAATTACTAGAGATTTGGTTCGCTTAATACTTGCAGAGAAACTTCTACGTAAACCCCGTTCCTAATTGTTTAAGAGATTTTTCAAATGGTTACTAATTGTGTTAAAATTTCTTATTTTTTTAATTTTAAATTAATTGTAATATGTTTTATTTACATTATTATTTGCTAAATTTACCATTAGAAATAGAAATAAATAAATAAAAAATGTGAAACAATATAAATAAAATATAGTGTTTCTGCCTATTGTATGATATATCATACCAGCTCCAGAGCCCCATTGCCATGACTTATTGGATTTTTTTTTACAATTACATTTTTCGACTTGAAATATACGTGAATTGTGATATTCAGAGAAATCGGGCCAACTTTTCCAATTTTAATTCAGAAAGTATCAGTTGTAATTCAGATTAGTCAATTGTAATTCAGAAAGTATCAATTGTAATTCAGAAAGTATCAATTGTAGTTCAGAACATTTCGACATTCGTCGAATTGTAGCAATTTCACAACAGGAATTTTATGTATTGAACGAATATGTTAATTTACTTCATAGTTAGCGAATTTTAGGTAAGAATCACTTGATAGGTTTTTAGAGATTGCGGAAGATAACACAACTTACCATTGAAATATATATGTACATAGTAATAAATGAGACGACAGTATGTGTTTTGCGGTGAGGAGATTATTTATTCCGTAATGAAAGATTTAATTGAAAATATTTTGGGAATTTACTTTCTCAATTATATTGATAAATATTGAATTTTTCTGAATTATAATTAACAATTTATTTTTTTCAAAGCACAAATAATAAACAAGCAAGGGTAACATTAATACAAACAACAACAGAAATATAATTTAAATAAAATAAATAATTAAAGTAATAAACGAACTTTCACTTTAGCTACCAACAGACATGTCATTCATTGCCAAAGCGGCAACTTGATGGATTGAAGAATGTTGTATGTCACGAGCACAATCACCTCCGGCTACACCGTTCTTTGCTTGATCAATAATCCCCTCCAAGTATACCAATCTTTGTTCCATAACACCAGGACCTGTAACGCTTGGTATTCTAATATTATTTTTAGCGTAAGCCTTCACCTATGACCAAATAGTCTCAATAGGATTAAGCATTGGTGAATATGGCCCTAGCCGCAGCAGAGACGCTGTAGTCCCATTAATAACTGTTTCCAGGTTTTAATGGCAAGGTGCGTTGTCTGAAACAATTACCAAATCTTCAAGTTCATTTCCAATGTTTTGCCAGTGCTGCCTCAGTTTTGTCACCCACGCATTTGCTAGATGGGCGATAAATGAACCTCTTCTCCGCTCCATTAAAACAACTCCTGCAGTAGAGATTGCTCCTATCAAATGGATGTTAGGGCCTCGTGAGGCTGGGAAAAGTTGAACTGCTCTGGCACCAGCTACTGCACGGCCCCTTGTCCGGCGGCAAAATAAATTAAAATTGGTTTCATCTATCCAAACAATCTGTTTCCCTTGTTGAATATAGTTATTCAAACTTTGGACATATTCTGCTCTTTTCCTTTTATTTATGTCAGAGTTCATAGTGCAAGGTTCATTATGAACATTCTTCGTAGTGAAGAGCCTGCCTTCTAGGTAATTGCCTACTGTTGACACAGATATCGATATGTTGAATTTGGTCAATATTTTTTGTTTTAATTTCTGCAATGTACAGCTGCAATCCTGTTCTACCCATGAAACAAGCGAATCAATTTGTGCCTCATTCAAAATTCGATGTTTTATACCTCCTCTTGCTAACATTTTGTGTTGCCCTGATCGAATCCAATGAAACGCGGTCTTGTACTTGATGTCCAACGTCGCAGCTAAGGACACCCAATCATCACCTTTATTGGCACAATTCACGATTCTTTCACGATCTGCATTAGTATTTTTTTGTCCTTTTTTCGTTCTGTGCTTTCAGTTGCAGTCAGAACAGCTCTGCAAATAGGACATATAGCATCCGGTACATTGTTCATATCTCTTTGACACTTTGTATGCAGTAGATGTCTGCATGGTAATAGCCTTATTACTTTATTCCGTGTCATTGTCATTGTCTTTAAACTCCATTAAAAAGTATGGGATTAAACGATTTAAGTTTTCAGAAGAAATAAAACAAATTAATTAAAAAGTCTTTTTTTTAAACCTAGAATATGACACATATTTTTGGTTACTATATGTTTAAAATGATCATTTTTTTATGTATAATGCTAATGCAGTAAAATTAAGTACATATTGTAATTCAAATAACGTTAACATGTTCTGAACTACAATTGATACTTTCTGAATTACAATTGATACTTTCTGAACTACAATTGATACTTTCTGAACTACAATTGATACTTTCTAAATTACAATTGACTAATCTGAATTACAACTGATACTTTCTGAATTACAATTGACTAATCTGAATTACAACTGATACTTTCTGAATTACAATTGGAAAAGGTGAAGGAAGAACATACGTCGTATTTGAATGGGTTAAGAGTGTTCAAATTTCAGTTACCTTTTTAAATTTTAAATAAAAATCTTAAATTGTATGTGAAATCTTTATTTTAGAAATTAAAGTACATTGGTTCCGATTAATAAAGGAAAGAATGTCGTTCAAGTGACCTCCTCTGCTAGCTCGGCAGGTTGTCAATACTTTACCAAAGTTTTGAATAACATTTTGTCATAATGATGGTTAAATTAGTGACCTTTGGTAGATGATCTTATCTTGATGGTGTTGAAAAGTTTGACAACTATCCGCATAAACTTTACTCTCTATATGAAACCCCATAAGAAGAAGTCCAATGGCGTTAAATTGCATGACCAAGATCATGCAAGATCATTGCCAATTCAAGTCTGTTCTTTCAAATTATTCGGTTATTAAACTTCTCTTTGAAAATATCGATATATTCCATTGCTGTGTGGCATGGTGCCACCGTCCTGTTGAGACCACATATTCTGCACATCAATATTTTCCTTTTGACTGTACTAAAAGTTTCTATTCATCTCCCGATATTGAGCTCCATTCACAGTAATTGCATTGCCATTTTGTTTCACCGGAGAAGATAATTTGCTTGAAAAAATTATCATTTTCTTCTTATTTTTCTATGGCCCAATAAACGAATTGCCGACGTAATGCGTTGTCAATTGGCTTTAATTTTTGAGTTAACTGTATTTTGTAAGCCTTTACCTAAAGATGTTTCTGTAAAATATTGAACAAAGTTGTATAGGTTTCAGGTTTGTGAACGAAAACGAATTGATGTCCTTGACTTTTTAGCAACTCTTGCTGCTGCTAACTGCTGCAATATTTTCACTTGAACGACGACTAGATTGTCGGAGCGGTTTCTCTACCGTATTTTAAATGAAATTTTCTTCAAACTTTTGAATACATTTCACCATACTTAATATAAGTGTTTTAAATGAAAACACATTGTTCAATCGTATTTCACTCCATTTTAACTAACTGAAATGTTTGTAATTGTCAACTGTCAAATAACAACTGACACTCTAGTACAAAAAACATAAATGACGTAGCTACAAAAACTCCATAAATCGACATATAATATCAATTGTTCTGTTCAAAAAGATGGCGCAACTGGTCCTGCAAATTACTCCACATTTCTGGAAACGGTATAGTTATAGGTATAGTGCCAAACATATAATCGTTGTGTGCGGAGTATGCCTGTAAAGTTATCAATATTAAATAAACTGAATTAATTTATTACAAAATGAGTTATACTGCATTTTAAAATAATTTTTTACAATCTTGTGTACATATTCCATGTTAAACAAAACAGCGAAATCAAATTATTTGCATTTTCTGCAATATAACAAAAGGGTTGCATTGCATCAAATAGCTTGTACATGAATTCATAATGGATTATTCGTGTGACTTGAATATTTACTTTGTATAGCAATATATATCCTATATATGTAACTAAACAATAAAAGTCTACATAAACAATTATGCTGTAATGAACGTGTGCCCAACATGTAATTGATTTGAAGTATTCATAGTATAAAGCTTTAATCTACATGAAACACTTAAATTTTTTTACCTATCAGCGGATAAGATTTTATGTTGTATACCACCTTGTTCATATAACCACATCAAAGGGGAATACAAATCTAACAAAAAAAAAACAATGAAACAGGTGCTTTGAGCTTACAGTAACGTAACTAAAACGTGACTGAAATATATTTATTCGTATACATGGCATAAATGTGTTTGGTGTCGTACATTGTGTTTCAAAACTTTTATGTTTTGAAGTATATAAAAAAAGTATTTACTTAAAGAAAATAAATGTCAGATACATCCGATCTTCGCAACATTACATTGTTCGTGACCAAAAATGTTAACTATAGATTGTATGGACTATATGGCAGTGAGATTATAAAATCTTATCTTTTTCTTTTAATATTCACGAAAACCTGTATCCAAATGTAAACATACGCATTTTATACAAGATGGAAAGCATATAAGCTCGAATAGTTTCAATCAATTGAATTAAAATTCCTGCAATTTTTGAGAGATTTCAAGAAGTAAGAATAGAAAAGTTGATAGTCATGAATCATTTTTATCGGGTTATCGAATTGCTAACTTCCATATTTTGCTAAATTAAAATCGTTTTTTTTTATAATTAACACATTACATACTATAATTCAGCACATCTTCTGTTCCATACGAGTTCGCCGTCGCCCACTTTAGGAAACAAATTAAAATCATTTGAATCTTAATTTTAAGTTCTAAATGAAAGGTTATGCTGCTGCTGTTGCTGCTGCTGCTGAAGGATTGCCATCATCATACCCACAATGAAGTTAGAAAAGTTAGAAAAATAAAGTTAGAAAAGTTTATAGCTGTAACATAATATATACTCTGTGTAATGGAATCAACAAAATCTTGGTCTACATCTCGAGCTAATACCTTCCGAAGGTATTAGCGAATTCACAGGCTCTATTTCAGGGCGAAAGCCAATTTCAACGTGAACCGACGATGCTAAAATTTGTTCAGCAAGCTATTGTTGGACAATAACCAACGTAAACACCTCGGTTAGTATCAACTATCAGTGCAATTTTGATTGCACTTCTGCGGTCAGTTTTGTCGGTCGATTTTTCCTTATAGTATTTTGAATACGCTATGAAATGAATAATATTCGCACGGTATACTCGTACAATTAAAACAGAAGGTGTTTTCTTATCATTCAGGCTGAAAATTCTACCAGTTTTAATTTATGTTTTATTGTTACATATTTCACTTAATTTGTAAATATTTTCGTTTAATTTAAAAAGATTGCACATAGTTTGCAAAAGGTTTCATTTAATTTGAAAAACCCTAAATTTAGAGATGTGTATCAACGACATCTCGAGAATGTCGTATGTGTTTAGGTAACGTTATATATTTTTAATTCGAAGAAAGTTTTTAGTACATTTACGACAAAGGAATAGGGTACTTGCCATATGAAATGAGCCATAAAATCCAATACAACAATATGCCCTGGCCCGCTTTTTTTATCATTCCCATTCGATCAGGTAGTATATCGCCTGAAAAGTTTTAAATTTTGACCAAGCAATCATTTTTTTAATTAACATTTACTTTGAAAACGTTATGAAAGTGAACATTGCTTATTTAAGCCTTATATGGGCCGACATGTTGTAACTATCACTATTTTCGCTTCGATGCTTCGATAGAATAACGGTATTTTGGAAGTAAAAATATGTTTTCTTTCATGTAAATTTTAAAATTTTCATCAAAGTAGCGCGGTTTTTTCGTCGAAGCGAAAATAGTGATAGTTACAACATGTCGGCCATGGTGTGTGTTTTAAAATATATTTGTGTTTCAAAATTAATTATATTATATATTATTTTATAATTACAGTTATACTTAATTGTGTTTCTATGAAATATGAAAATTGTGTAATTTTCTTTTTGACATAATTTATGTGTTAAAAGACATAACATTTGTTAAGAATGCACCAGAAGTGGAAATGTCTGGCTTAAAGAAATCCCGTCGATTTTAAAAAAAAAAATTAAACATGCAGCAAAACATTATTGTGTTTCCAATATAATATCACTTAAATTAATTCAAAAATCTTCCATTCTGAGGCTTTCGTCATAATTATTGTAGAATAAATGAATATCGTATATCATTGAAAATTTTGTGAAAATTGTGGCAAATTTAGATGAAGTATAATGATTCTATGATGCTATAGCTAGAATCAGACATACATTACACAGTGGCACAACGCTGGAAAATAAAAGCACGCGCTGTTATTCTTTTGTTACAACTCAGCTGTCAAATAAATGTCTCCAGGGCAGAATCAACTAAAATGCCAACCACTCAAGTAAAATATTAGTGATTTTTATCAATGGCTTAAATGCGTTAAGTGTTATAATACTAATCATCCACGGTGTGTTTGTCTGTCTGAAAAAAATCAGAATATCAAATAAAATCTCGGCCATCTGCCATTACAGTCCAACCGCATCAGATACTAAGGCAAGTCACCAAAGATTGACAGAAATTCAACATCATCTAGTATGAGCACGTCTTTCTGGCTCAAACTCAGCATACCGCCGACCAAATAAAACTAATTGATAACTCCACTGGCGGTTTTGCGGCTATATAAAGCAAACATTACTGAACCAGCTTACAGATCTTTGAAACCAAATATCGACCATTGTCACATAAAATACACAATTGAAGGAGAAATTAAAGCGAACTGTAGAATTCAACACCATGTTTCTGATCAACTTATTTCAAGCAACTTACAACTCTTCCGATTATCACTTTCTATATGGACTACAAATAACCGAATTCCACTGATATAAGTAGAATAAAGTGCAATTTTTCATTTTAAAAGTTTTACCGACCTTTAAAGACTTCATACTTTACATAAAAAAAATTTACTTTATTTTTATCCAATAAAAAATACTACACTCGAGTATTAACCCGAATCTTCCATTTGGCAACAAATTACACGCATGCCATTTCTCACTTATCCAACCTATAACTAATAACACAATTATGCGTTTCGGTATTCTATCGCTTCGTATTGCATGAACCTTTCGTATTGGTGAGTCTGATTTACAGTGTTGAATTAAATTTTTTTTGTATTTATTTAAGTACAGGGTGACTGACACGAAGAGTTACTAACTTCAAACTGTCATTGCTGTCAAACCAGCATACAAAAGCATTTTAGTATGAAATATTCAGAAAAAAAGTTATCCGCACTGGAATGCAAGCGAAATAGTGTGATTTTTTCGGGATCATGTGTTGAAGGGAGCGTTGAAGCCTTGGTAACAAAAACAAAAACGGCCGCGCGTCAATCAAGATTGGTTGAAAAACAACGTTCCGCGGTTCATTTCCACTGCCCAAACTCACCGGATGCAAATCCGCTAGATTTCTCGGTTTGGGGTATTTTGAAGAGCAAGGTTGGGACAAAAAAACACCATAGTGTCGATCATCTCAAGCAAGCGCTTCGCCGGGAATGGGCCAAAATACCGAAGAGCCACTTTCGTGCTGTTGGTTTCAGCTTAGGGTGGCCAAATCCAAAACTGCTAATGCAATTCGAAAATTTAAATATTTGTGAACATTTTTAACTTTGATTCAATAAAATTCGTGTCAGTCACCCTGTAGTTCAATCTTATCACGTGATAATTTTTGACTAATGATTTTATTACTAATGAGCGAGTGTGGGTTTACAAGTAATCAATATTCTGCATGAATCTTTATTTATTAGATGACTAGCTCATGCGGTTTAATTCTTTTAAGGCGTCTCAGTTCTTGTGTTATGTTGAGAAGTTGCATTGCTTCAGTGTTGGTATGTTGCAGTCTTCTTGCATGTTTGATGGCAAAGTCCTGGATCACTTCATCAATCCATTTTAACATTTAGATCTTTGTGTAATTCCTCGCTGCTTGTGTAGCGGTATGCATTCGTCATTGCTCGTAGAAATTTGTTTTAACAACGTTGAATAAATAAACGATTTGCTTGTTTAGTACAGCCCCAAAGTTGGATATCATACGTCCAAATTGGTTTAATTATCGATTCGTAGATCAGCCGTTTGCAGTACAGGCTAAGCTCAAAATGTCTTTCTATTAGCCAGTACATCTCACGTTGTTTTAGTTTCAATCGCTCTGTTTTTTATCTAACGTGATATTTCCATTTTTATCTTGAATCGAGATGCAACCGAAGATATTTAGCAGATTCAGCTAGGGGAATTTGCACCCTGTTGAAAAATGTATATGGATGTTGCAATTTTTATGCCGCAACATGTATGGTACATGTACTGATTTCAGCTCGTTAATTTTTAATTTCCAATGAAATCTTGCAGTTTATTACAAAAAATCGGCGAACAACTCAATTTTATGAAGGGACACATATATGTACTCTACCGCTCCTGTGTTGCCATATGGCAACAGGACATTCTAAGGATACAAGGACCTTTATAAAAAATCGAGTAAAACTGTTTTCGTATAGTTAGGTTCAAAATAGCGTTCAGCTAAAATCTTGTTGAAAAATTCGAAAAAAATGTCCAGGAGGATTCGGGCTAAGCAGCAATCCCCAGCTTATGGTGACCGGTGAAAAGATCCCATCCTTAACTAGTGCCACCTAGCTGGCGATCCGCTGCTCCACCCCAAAGGTTATCACGGGATCTACTAACGGTTTACAACGATAACCAGTAAAGATAAAAAAATACCTAACAGACCGTCTATTTCAGAAAACCAACAAGGACTCCAATCAAAATTTACCGAAGTATTTCTTTGATTAGTTAGTATGCACTTCAAAAACCTCTTCTTCGTACTTCGGTAATATAGCGAATGGCAAATCTGTAAGAACCTCGAGGCCAAAAACTTTCTTGATTGTGGTACTTTGTTTTACTTAATATGATTAAAAGTCAATCGTTAACCATCCCGTGAATTTTTCTATCTTTTAGTGAACTATGTGTAACACAAAAATTAAAATCCAATGTTTTGATGGCAGGAATCTCTAAACCCATAGAAGTTTTAATATATTTGAAGTTATGAATATCCACCGGCTGATGGTGGTGTTTATGTGATCGTACTATCATAAGAGGTTAATATTCTATTACACTTACCTGGTTTATAATTTTTGGTCTGATTTTTTTATTGCATATCCTAAAAATAAATGTTGTCATTATGATCCTTTATTATCCTTATAAAAAATTTCGTTTGTTAGCATAGTCTTTAATTAAAATTCTTTGTATCAAACTCTTTGCAAAAGACTTCGCTAAAAAAACTATAGTTTATTTTTATAGTATCAAATCAATTCTCACATTTTCTTGAAATATCTGTGCAACATTTGTTGCTTGCAAGGATTTTTTGGGACATATTTCACACGCATATAAAATCATATAGTATATCAAATTCGAATGTGTGAATTCAAAAATTTCCACATAACTCTCTCAAATCAAAACAAATTTTAGCAAAATCGGATTTGCGAAATTTCATGTACAAAATATTCGTTATTTGATAAACATTTTTGGCTATACCTAATTATAAATATATGGTCTTCCAATTAGAACTTTTATGGATGATAAGATAATCTCTAGAGAAACGGTGGTGCCGTTTCCATCTACATACTCTACCCAAAGAGTATATTTTGGTAGAATTTTACCATCACCTTTCTACATAATTGGGGCACTACTTCACGAATGGCGAATTCAATAAAGGTTTTGAAACATTTGATTGATTGTGGGTTATTAAACCTTTGCTTTCATATATTCACATAAAAAATAATATAATGGTATTACAACGCACGTTCTTAGTGGCCAACTAACATTCATCCTACGCTATATTATTCGTCCATAATAACTGATTTTCAATAAACCACCTGCTTTGTTTGATTGTCGAGAACATCCGGAAATCCTTAATTTGCCCACTATCAGATTAAAATTTATGTCTACTTAAAATAACGCGAATTTTACGAACTGTTCTTTTTAAAATTAAAAAAGGCTGAAATTAAAAAGGTTGGCTTAAAAATGGTGTTTTTATATGAAAAAATGGGACCTTTTTAAAGTCATGTCAATTTGCAAATTTAAGATTGTTATATATTTTCATTAATGAAAGCATTAGTTGCAATAATTGAATGGTTTGGACTTACATATCCAATAGAGAGTACCATTAGTCAATTTTAAAATTAAGAAAACAATTTAATAAAAACGCCATATTTAAGTCAGCTTTTTTAATTCGGGGAGCCGAATTCATTTTACTAAATAGGCAACCTTCTATATTTACTTTATACTCTATTGAAATTTAAGACCCTTTATGAATAAAATTAATACATACAAAATCAACAACAATTTTAACGGTTTTTATCTGTTATTTCTAAAAACCTAATAAACTTGATCGATTCTTATAAAGCTGACGATTGAATGTCAGTCTAACGGAATTTTATTATTTCCCTCTCATTCCCATATAATCATGATACCTATCACTTGCAAGGTCTTATAAAAAGTAACTATTTTCTTGTTAACGCTTTAGTTGATAAATCCACCGCTTTGGCGCTGGTACTTAATTATTGATGAAGTGTGGCATTTCAATAAAAAGGTCTTGAAAAAGGTCACAAATTTTACAGAAGCGTATTAGTAACCCAAGTTACCATTGTGGCGCTGATTACAGATACATTTTGTCTCAATCTGATATGCTCATCCGGCATATCGTTTTTAAAATTTTGAACGAAGTGAAATTTTTTCATCTGCAATTTATTTCATAAATTCAGCGTTTTAGCGCTGGTAGCAAATTATTTCTTTGGTATAGTACATACATATTAGTATATTATACGTATCTCATATTTTTGATAATGTTTTGAAGAATGTCACAAAATACGTTATTATTCAAAACCACCGCTGACATATACACCATTCACGATTAAAAAGTCTTGGAAAAGCAACAAATCTATTGCCGGCAATTTAGTTCACAAATTCACCGCTTTGGCGTTGGTGGTATAGAATATATAATAAATACTATAAAATAGCATACGATTATTGGAAAATTGATGCAAATGAACATAATTGAATCTGATTCTTCTTGTCATTAATTTTTTAAAGGGACTTTTCGATTTTCATTTTATGTACATTTTCCTGGTAAGCATTTTATTCATGGACTTTGTTTTTTGAGATTTCCATTCGTTGTGAATTATGAAAAACTGTTAAAACAGATCTAAGTTTAAAAATCCTTGACGATTGTATATTAAGAACATGTTATCCTGAGTCATGTTGCGACCAATTTTCTCACTGGAAATTTGCGATGTTTTCCAATTTTCAGTGAATTTTCCGTGTTTGTCGATTTTCAAACCAAATTTTGGATTATGTTTCAGCCCCTTCAAACAAAAAAATCAAATTTCTTCTTTAATTTGACAATTTTCACGGATAAATCTTGAATGCAAGGAACAAATACCTTCACATCGAAATCGATTATGGAATATTCAGATTTTATGTTAACGTTTGGTGAACTAATTCATTTGAAATTAGTTCACATTAGAGTAAAACATGACGATAACAGTTTCATTCTGGCATTGGCAAAACAAGTTTTCAAATTGCAGATGGTACTTAAACTAGAACATGCCTTTTACTTCCAGATCAATTTCAAAGAAGATATTTGTATATACAATAACACATCGTCTTAAAATAATTTCTCTTTCACAGAACAATACAAAAGACTTGAGACTGAGAGTATGTACAACAAAAAACCTAAATCTGGAATGGTAAAGATATGAAAATAAGATTATAACAAATTAAAGCAAAATAAAAGAAATAAATAACAAAGCAAAAATAAACAAAAAAATATTAATTTTTTAACACTTTTTTGCTATTGGGTACTGTATGTTACCACTGATTATTATAATATTTTTTATTGAGAATGGTCATAACTTTCTTGTACGAGCATAATACAGTACAGTAAAAAATATTCTTATAGTTCTAATATTTAGTAAAAGTGAAGAAAATCTCGATTGAATAGAAGGATTAGATCGTAAAAAAAATTAGTAAACAGCATACATCATTTAACACCAATTCATTAATTGTTTTGTATGTACAAAATTATTTTTGTTGCTCTATTCTTCACAAAATACATATATGAACTTATTATGTCTTTACTCCTTTTTAAAAATCAATTAACGTTTTTATTCCCATTGAATTAGCTTGTGAATTACAGTTTATACCACTAACATTATAATTATTTATTTATATATTAAATATAATCTTATAAATCTTTAACAAGTATCCAATCTGGCTCTCTTAAACCACGTGAAGGTGGGTATAACATCTTTATGTATGCAGTTTTCAGAGCTCAACTTGGACGAAATTAATTTGATGAAATCAATTCAATCGAAAATCGTTCAAGCGTCGAAGTTCAAAAATCTTAACAGTACAAAATAATATATTATTGTTACGAATTCTAACCTGCAAAGGTTTATCACTTGGTGGTTGACTGGTTAAGGTGCATACACCACCTTAGTGCTACCTACCCAAAGTTCGTTGGCCCGAGTTCAACCAAAAACAGTAATTTTATTGTACGATCGTTAGTTTTAACATGCATGGATATTAGCGGATCAAGTTTTTTCCCAATACTGTTTAGAGGGCGGCGATAGTGATCATGGGAAGAAACGGCGGCGATAGTGATCATGGGAAAGACTGAAATTACAGTTAATGTTAATTATGAAGACAGGGGTGTTGATGCCTTGCACAACGCGAGTACACTCAAATACCAGTAATATACTATTGACAGGTACTACAAATGTAATAATTTTCATCGTAGTAGTTGTCAGTACCAGTTGAGAAGTGAAAAGTAAAAGTGAAATAGAGAATAATGGTACAAAGTGATAAATATTGAAGTAGTCAGTTTGTTTATGAACGCCCAAAATTCCTAACATTTGATTTAAAAATAGCCATGGTTAAAAGCATAAACATTTAAATCTCAGAAACTAAGAGATAATCTTCAGAGGGGGGGGGGGGGGCTCGAGGGTTTCCCTCGAGGGCAATAAAAACGAGTTCCTGTCGAGCTGCAGTGCGCTCTGAAATAGAAGGTAAAACGAAAAGGAAAGGAAGGCACGACCATTACGGATGATACCAGTTACCGCAAATGATGAGCAGAAAGTTCAGCCTTGCGAATAATAAGAATTAAAAAATCAGAGTACCAAAGCGATGAACCAAACAGAAACAACAATTGCAGTACAACCGCCTACTCCTGAACAATAAAAACCATCCTTGAAGCATGGGAGATATGATGAAGGTTTTCATGCATTACCTGAAAGAAATGGACGCTAAATCCGATGCCAAAATAGACCAGTATTTCGCAAACTATGAACTGCACAAGGTGCAAAACTAGACGAAGCAAAATTAACGCGACTTATACAACAAAGCGCCCAATTGGAAGAACTACGAGAAAACGAGGTGGACCGTTTTCCGACTTAGTCCAGAAATTCATACAAATTCAGCACGCTCAATATCTTCGAGTTAAACACCTAAGAGAAGAAATAACATCTCCCAAATTTAAAGTAGGTAGCCAGTTGAGAATTTGATTGATAAATCTAGCAGGAGCTTCAAAATATAATTAAACAAGTGGAGGCCCCTTCACTTGTTTGACGAGATTTCGAGATCAAGGAGTTTTGCAAAATACAACTCCAAAACAAACGACAATTAGGTGAGAGAGCCTAAAAGACCTAGGAAAAGAGGTATTGAAATAGACGCATTAAGGTAATGCATCTGCAGATGTATTGAATTGTTAACTAACATTGTACTAAGAGTAGTCGCGATTAGCAGTTCTCTAAAGGACGCCTTTCTATGATGGTACCTTGGACACACTGTCAGCGGCCAAAATTTTCATTACATTGAATCTGAAATTCTAAGAGACAGTTCTGTTTCATTTAAATGATATCATTGTACTATGCGTGGCCTCATTTGAAGAACACGTCAACAATCTTAAGCTGGTAACACATGCTATTAGAGCAGCCGGAGCAAACATATGATAGTTGCAATGTTGATTTACAGAAGAGATGCCATTTCGACTTACCAAAATTAGGTTTAGCGTAAAATATTTACATACAGCAAACAAAAAGCAACATTATAATTAGTTAATTAATTTTTGTGTTAAAAGTACTATTGGGGGTACAAATTGAAAATGCGGGATTTTTTTCTATTTTTGAACGTTTATTCTGAAAAAATGGTAACAAATGAATTATTCAAAATATTGTCCATCGCTAGCCACAACTTTTTCCCATCTTTCTGGCAATTTACGGATACCGTCGCGAAAAAATTCGGCCGGCTTGGCTGCTATCCAGTCATCGACCCATTTTTGGGCTTCTTCGTAAGAATGGAAGCGCTGGTCAGCTAGGTCATGTGTCATCGATCGGAAAAGGTGGTAATCGGAAGGAGCAATATCTGGGCTATACGGCGGGTGGGGTAAGACTTCCCATTTCAGCGTTTGTAGGTATGTTTTGACCGGCGCTGCAACATGTGGCCGAGCGTTGTCATGTTGCAAAATTACTTTGTCGTGTCTTTGCTCGTATTGTGGCCGTTTTTCTTTGAGTGCGCGGCTCAAACGCATCAATTGAGTTCGGTATAGTGCTCCTGTGATGGTTTCGTTCGATTTCAATAGCTCATAATACACCACACCCAGCTGGTCCCACCAAATACAGAGCATGAGCTTGGCGCCGTGAATATTTGGTTTGGCCGTCGATGATGATGCATGGCCGGGGTAACCATATGATTTTTTGCGCTTCGGGTTATCGTAATGGATCCACTTTTCATCACCAGTGACAATGCGATGCAAAAAACCCTTCCGTTTTTGCCGTTCGAGCAGCAGTTCGCGCAAAAAACGGCGCTCGACGTCTCTCGGCTTCAGCTCATACGGCACCCAATGTCCTTGCTTTTGGATCATTCCGAGGGCTTTTATACGATGGGAAATGGCTTGTTGTGTCACTCCCAATGAATCTGCGAGCTCTTGTTGAGTTTGACACGAGTCTTCATTGAGTATTGCCTCCAATTCAGCATTCTCAAACTTTTTCACTTGGCCCGGCCGCTCTTTGTCCTCAACGTCAAAATCACCACTTCTAAACCGCACAAACCATCTCTCGCACGTTGAAACCGATGGAACATGACTCGGATAAGCCTCGGAGACCAATCGATGTGCTTCAGCAGCACTTTTCTTCAAATTAAAGAAGTAAATTAAAACTTCCCGCAAATGCTGTTTTGTTGGCACGAAACTCGACATATTGAGAGCTCAAAAAAACTATGAATTTGACACTGCGACAAATTGACACATACTGAAAATTAAAGCTATAAGACGTAGCTTTGACATGAACATAGTCACAGTACTGCCTGATGCGTATAGCGTTAGTAACGCCATCTGTTATCAATCCCGCATTTTCAATTTGTACCCCCAATAAATTGTTGGCATACGATTAAATGGTTTTAAGATGTCTAGAATTATAGCTCACATTTATTAAAATAATCACACGCTAACAGAATAAATTTATTTAAATTTCACGCAAACAATAATAATAATATTTACGTAAATAAAATTAGATAATAATTATTACATGCAGGAAGTGACAATTATTACATGCAGGATGTTTACTAGTTTAAATTAAAATGTAAAATGCATTTATTTGATATCTAAATTCAAATGGATCAATGGTTCATGGAATAAACTGCACGTTGCTTATAACCTTGAAAGTTGTTTGCTAATTAGTAAAACAAATAATAACATGCAGGAAGTGAATATTAATAGTTATTTTAAAAAAATTAATAAAATGGCCACATGTCAACAGATTATATATTCTTAAATTTATCTCATGCAATAATAATAATTTACAAAAAATAAAATTAGATTATAGTTATTTATTTATTTATTTATACAATATTACAACGAATTCAGAGATCATCTAGTAATTTATCTATCTTAAATTAGTTTCGCGGATTAAGATGAGGATCCTATTGGTTACTCATTTTACAATACTTTCTGCCCAGCTCCAGCGGTTTTTGCCTTTGGAGTCTACTCACTCCGTTTGTTGTGTCCAACATACGATGGATATCTGCATTTTCGTGTATAGAGATAAGCGCTAGCATTTTACATACCTAACATGTCTCCCGCAATATCTTTGGGTGTGGTTATAACCTTGGCATTTCTTTCATTGAGGTTGGTGGAGCACAGTCGAAATTGATATCAAAATCCCCGAAAATGGTGGCCTCCAATGACTGTGCGTGTATTTCCACGTTAACATAGAATGGACTGTATCTTCTTTCCTCGAAATCGGCGTATTATTATATTACGCAATTAACTATTAAAAGCACTCGTGATAAAAGTTATAAACTAATTTTATTTATTTATTTTAATATATTTATTTATTTAATAATTTATTTGTAATTTTATGTCGAGCGTATAAAGATTTTTCTTATAAAAATTTTTAGTCATTTCTCTTCGTATATAAGTTAATTTTTTTGGAACATAGAATGAATTTGACAGTTTACTTCCAAAACGATTTTAAATGTAAGTTCAGTGCGTTGCCCTGTTTGGTAACGCAGTTTTTGCTTCAATTTCTTACATCTATTACATTTTTATGTTAATGAACACGTAGATGTCAAAATGGAAATTGTAAACAAAATAATTTCTGCAAAATTATGGATATCAGCTAAGTATTTTTGATTTGCAATATAAAACTAATTACTAATTAAATAATATATATTTTCAGGTTTGCCCGAATTTGACAATGGATTATATGCTAGTGGAATTGTAGGTAAGTTTATAATTACGTTGATAGCATATTTACTAATAGAATTTTTTCTTCCAGCTGTACCAGTATGTGATCGATTTTTATGTGTTCCAGGTTGATTTATGTATTTTAGGTTTGAGAACTGATGATGTGTTAGGTACCAACAGAGGTAATAATCTAATGTTATTTTTCAGTTGTTCTATTTTAACCTTCATATTGAGTATTGCTTTGATATTAAATATAATATTTAGATGTACTATTATATCCTCGTTTTTGCATGTGGGCAATAACATTAATTTCTCTGTTATTTTTGTCTTCAGAGTTTGTAGCGTGTCCTGAACAACAACAACAAAATTTTTACAGACTACTTATTTCTTATAAACCGAAAACCAAAAAAAGTAAAAGAAAATTGATTTCTCCAAACACATTATAAAACCGAATATTTGTTTTATAAACAAAAAAAAGGAAATATATAAAAAAAACTCCGAAAAAAAAATAAATGACGTATGTCAGCGATATGTATATGTAAATACAATTAAATCTCGCTCGCGTCATCATAGCCCTAAGGTAAAAAAGAAAAAAAAACACAATGAGTTAGAACCATCACAAAAAAAATTTTTAACTGAAAAGCAAATCGAAATTAAAGTTATATAATAAAAAACACACTATAAATTATTCCAAAACAATTTTTGTTGATGTCACTTGAAGTTTGTTTTATTTATTTTATTTGGGCGCCATGACATTGACACACTACTTAGGCTCTGGCTAAGCTACAAAAGCGATCCGCTCTGGGGTGGGTTGAAAAAAAATTGTTTTGAAAAGGATGATCTGAAAATTGAGAAAATAAATGTGATGGCTCACCTCACAAAATTCAATTTAGCGTTTGGATTTGAATCTCAGTACTACGCCTATTGCACCACTACTACACCAGAACGTCCATTAACGCTCTTCACGTAAGTGCATCTGGTAGGCACTCTTCTTGATTAGTACTCCGGAACAAACCACCTTTCAACGTCTATGACTTGGTTTAGATTGTCAATACGTTTTTTTCACTGCAACTCACACACACACACACACACACACACACACACACACACACACACACACACACACACACACACACACACACACACACACACACACACACACACACACACACACACACACACACACACACACACACACACACACACACACACACACACACACACACACACACACACACACACACACACACACACACACACACACACACACACACACACACACACACACACACACACACACACACACACACACACACACACACACACACACACACACACACACACACACACACACAAACACACACACACACACACACACACACACACACACACACACACACACACACACACACACACATAGCCTCTCCATCCCTACTCCGTTTGACTACGTCCACGCTCGTGTCGGTGGTAACTCGGTTCTAGGAAGCTAGGCCGAGGCAGAAGTTAGAGGGTCACATAGGTCACTTGCAAATGATTCGTGTAAGAGTTATGTGACTTAAATCCTGGAGCGTCTGTCTCATATTGAGCGGCTTCCATGTCAGCGTCTGTACCCCAGGAGGGGCGGCTGTGTACCTACTTGGCAGAAAGTATAAAATGCTAGGGGGGCACCTCGAAAAAGAATCCAGTATGAGTTCACATGAGGAGAATTTAGTTACGGTGCAGGGAGTAGGAAACCCAGTACCGGCCGAAGGGAGTGAGCAAGCAGGCTCCCAGCGGTCGAGATTCAGCAACTGCAATGTTACAACGGTGGCGAACTTGGCCAGTGTGACAGATATGTCTACAAGCGAAGAGAGAGGAAGCACTACATCCGTGCATGGGGATAGAACACCCGGTAACCCCTTCGGAAAAAGTGCTTTAATGCAGAGGTCCCCTAAGAAGGGAGCGATGACCAGTACATTGGAGAGATGTTTTTCATCGCCTTCGTTGGGGAGTTACAAAGAGGAAACCCAAGAAATAAGGCTAGCTAGGCTTGGGAAAAAAATTGAGGAACTGGTGGAGTTCGTAAGACCGCGAAATAATGTTCATAGCGAGATAAAAAAGATGATAAGCACTATTAGCACGCTTTATGGCTCAGCTATAGGAAAGAAGAGTGTTTCGGAAAAGCAGTGCCAAACTTCGCCGGTCAATAATGACGATAAGGGGTCGACTACCGAAGATACACCACTTGTGGAGCCCAGTAAGAGGAAGTTGTCCACGCCACCTAAGAGTGATGAAAGAAGGCAAACTAAGAGAAGGAATACTAAGGCTGCTCCGCAAGGTCCTCCGCAAGCCATTCGAATGTCGGAGACCCTTATTAATGAAGAGGACGGAAAGAAGAAGCAAAAGACCACAGAATCTATGCCAGATAATGGAGATGTAAACACCACGAGTTCAAACCAATTGAAGGATGCGACAGTTGGTTCAGAACAAGAATGGCAGAAGGTGAAGGGGAAAAGACGATCACGTCCGCGAAGGAAAAGGGCTCGCCCGGATGCGTTGCTAATAAAGAAGAGTGACGAAATCTCATTTGCCGATCTGCTGCGGAAAGTTAAGGTGGACCCGACGCTAAATACTCTGGGGGAAAGGGTATCAAACATACGTCAAACCTATAGTGGAGACCTATTGTTGGAGCTACAAACTATAGGAGACCAGCCGAAGACCGCAATATTTCGAGAACAATTAGCGAGAGCAATCGGGGGCAATGCGTCAGTTAAAACTTTGACCCAGGAGACGTTACTAGTGATCAAAGACATGGACGAAGTTACCACGACTGAAGAGGTAAGAGAGGCTCTGGAAGCACAGTTTCAAGAGGTGAAAGGTGTCTGTCTTGTTAAGTCACTCACAAAGGCCTACCGAGGAACGCAGACAGCGGTTGTTAGCCTCCCTAACACTATGATTGGGAAAGTGCTAGAAGTGGGTAAGGTTAGAATCGGCTGGGTTTCCTGTCGAATCCGGGAAAAAATAGAGCTGACTAGATGCTTTTAATGCCACGGTTATGGGCATCGGTCTTGGAACTGTAGAAGCGAAGCCGATAGATCAAAGCTCTGCAGGAGATGTGGTGAAGAAGGGCACTTTGCTAAGACATGCCAAAAAGACTCAAAATGCATGCTATGCGACGAATCGACCAAAGGCTGTAGCAAACACTTAACTGGTAGTGGTAAATGTCCGGTTTACCAGAAAGCGCTGCAAAAAGAACGTTGGAAATGAAAATTATCCAAGTCAATCTTAACCACTGTGTGGCTGCTCAGGACCTGCTGCAGCAATCCATACAGGAAGCGGAAGCGGACATTGTAATTGTGTGTGAGCAATATAGAAACTTCGATAGACGGTGTTGGGTGCCAGATAGATCGAATCGAGCTGCTGTATGGGTTTGTGGTACCTACCCCTTACAGGAAATTGGTGTGAATACTCTACCCGGGTTTGTCAGAGCCAAAGTGAACGGCGTTCATATTTATAGTTGCTACGCACCTCCTAGTGCATCGATTGTGGAATTTAAAACATTCCACGATCAATTAACGGATGATGCACGGAACTACAACCCGGTGCTCATAGCCGGGGATTTTAATGAATGGGTCGTAGAGTGGGGAAGTAGAGAAACCAATAGCAGAGGTACCGCATTGTTAGAGGCCATCGCATCATTACCGGTCGTATTAATGAATACAGGAATTACACCTACTTTCTGTAGAGGAAATGCCACTTCGATTGTTGAGATAACGTTTATGAGCCATTGTCTTGCTGTGAGAGGAGTAGCATGGAGAGTGAGTGATCTATATATACGCATAGTGACCATCAAACTATTGTGTATGAACTGGCGGATAGTGGACCCCAAAGGACTATAGTTGGACACAGGAAGAGAATAGGATGGAAGTCAGCAGCGTTCGATGAGAACACCTTCCGTCTCATGATGGAGAACCTTATCCTATCTGGTACCGCAAATAACAAAGCCTTCCAGCTTATGAGACATGTCACAAGAGCCTGTGATGCAGCAATGCCAAGAAGAATGGTGGATAATCGTAGAAAACCGGTCTTCTGGTGGAACGATGAGATATCGGAATTGCGTAAAAGGTGCCTGAACGCAAGAAGGCGATACCAGCGTGCTAGATATGTCGAAAACTCTTCCCTTCGACAACAGTACTGTAAAGCTCGATCAGAAATCAAACATGCCATTAAATTAAGTAAACGAAAGTGCTTTCGCGAACTGTGCGAGGAGGTCGACCGCGATCCCTGGGGTAGATCCTACCGACTGGTGATGAAAAAATTCAGAAGCAATTACGCCACTGTTCCAACATGCCCTTCAATGCTGTCTGACATAGTAAGTCACCTGTTCCCGCAGCAACCCGATTGTTTATTAGAAGTACTAGGCAATGAGGAGGATGATGTACCACCAGTTACTGAGGTGGAGGTTCTGAAGGCATGTGGCAGAGTTGGTAACAATAAAGCTCCTGGCCCGGATAACATTCCGGATATTGCATTGAAGTCGGCGGTTAAAGCATACCCAAACTTATTCACGGAAGTATATACTGCATGCTTAGTTGAGGGGGTGTTCCCTAGTAAATGGAAGGAACAGAGACTGGTATTGTTGCCAAAAGGAGACAAACCTCCAGGTGAGCCGTCCTCCTGGCGTCTGTCTAGACATAGAGAGAGTTGTATGTGACCGGTTACCAAGAGGCTATAGTTAGAGCAGGAAACCTGGCAGAGCATCAGTATGGCTTTCGAAAGGCGCGCTCAACAGTGGATGCGGTTAAAGAAGTTGTAGATACGGCGCACCAGGCGATATCCGGTTCTCGATGGCGACGTGGTAGTAAAAAATACTGTGCCATAGTCACATTGGACGTGAAAAACGCATTCAACACGGCAAACTGGAGCTGCATATTTAACGCACTTACACGGATGAAGATACCGAAGTACCTGCTGAGACTAGTTTCCAGCTACTTTAGCGAGAGGATCTTAATTTACGATACTAAGGAGGGAAAGAAAACTTACGAGGTGACTGGTGGAGTTCCTCAAGGATCAGTGTTAGGTCCTACACTATGGAATGTGATGTACGATGGTGTTCTTTGACTGCCCATACAAAGTGACGCACGGGTGATTGGATTCGCGGACGACATCGCGATTGTAGTTGTCGCAAAACACAGAGAGGAAATTGTGGAGATTTTTAATAGGACGGTTAGACTTATTCGCCAGTGGTTAACGTCTGCTGGGCTGCAACTAGCAGAGCATAAAACAGAAGCTGTTCTTATTACTAGCAGAAAAGTAATGGAGAGCGTCACCTTAGCGATTGGAGCCCAACAAATTGTTAGCCAACCATCCATCAGGTACCTAGGGGTAATGATCGATGCCAGATTGCCATATAAGACACATCTCATTACCTCCAGCGAGCGAGCAAGGAGAGTTAATGCGGCACTAGCACGAATAATGCCTAATACAAGAGGGGCGCGAATGAGCAGCAGAGTTCTCCTCGCCAATGTCGTTACATCGATAATGATGTATGGGGCACCAATTTGGGTCAACTCGTTGGAGAAGGATACCTATAGGCAAAGAGTAGCCTCAGTTCAGAGGCTAAGTGCTCTGAGAGTATTATGCGCATTTCGGACGGTGTCAGAAGACGCTGCGTGTGTTCTTGCGGGAATGCCCCCAATAGATCTTCTGGCCAAGGAGCGCCAAATCACGTACCTGCGTCGTGGTCAAGGAATAAAAACAGAGAACCACCGATTGGCACGGGCTGATGGAGTGCGTCGACGAATGGTAGATGGACCTATCGCCTGATCCCTTACATCGAGACGTGGCTAAACAGGCGACACGGCGAGGTGGATTACCATCTTACACAGTTTCTGACGGGTCATGGTTGCTTTAGATCATACCTGTTCAGATTCAAACACGAAGAGTCATCAGATTGCCCTTTATGCATCGGAGTACCAGAAAATGTAGATCACGTAGTATTCGAGTGTCCACGATTCATTAAGGAGAGAAGCAGTATATGTGCACGTGGGGTCCAACTAACACCGGAAAATATACTGGAGTTTATGCTAGCATCTGAAGATGGGTGGAACGCCGTCAGCAGAAGCGTCTCACGGATAATGGGAAAGTTGAGACGCCTCGAAAGAACCAGAAATTCTGTGATGAGTTAATTCCAGCCGAGCAGCGAAAACTGAGCCTGCCTCGCGAAGTAATACCTAACGGTAGTTCCACGGGGCCGAACGGCATGGTTTATCGGGGGTGGTGGTTTAGTCGGTAAGAATCCGACACTATCACGTGTTTGAGATATGGGTGCACACGTGAAGCCTATCGAAGGTTCCCCTCCTTCGCCCTATCGAAGGTTCCCCTCCTTCGTAATAAAAAAAAAAAAAAAAAAAACACACACACACACACACACACACACACACACACACACACACACACACACACACACACACACACACACACACACACACACACACACACACACACACACACATACACACACACACACACACACACACACACACACACACACACACACACACCCGTGGGAGTTGCAAGTCTCCTATCGGGCACGTCTCCAGGTGGCGGATAGGGGGATGCCCTCACCGGTGCACTGGCGGGTAAGTGGGAAATAAAATACCGCTCGTGGACCAAAACCTGCAAGAAGCGTCTGTTCACCATGAGGTGCGGCTTCAAACAGCGTCTGCTCCTCATGTAAGAGGCGGCTGAATTTCTTACCTGGCAGTAGGTATAAAATGCTAGGGGAAGGCCACCCCGATCAAAACACCGAGATGAATGAGGATAATGTAAACTCGTTTACGGCGCAAAGGATCATTACCTTAGTGCCGGCGGCTTCGGGGAGTGAGCAAGCGGGCTCCCAGCCGTCGTTAGCAAACGACCGCAGTACTCCAGTAGTGGAAAACTTGGCTGCTGAAGTATATGGAACTACAAGTGAAGCAAATATATTTGCAGGAGACATAGGAGCTACAAGTCAATTTTTATTGGCGAAACGAGGAGCTCCTATGAACAAGGCAGGCAGCGGTAACTACAGCCCAGGGGCCGTAGACCCATTTAAAAGTAGTAACATGTTCCAGAGATCACCTCCAAATATCCAGAGGGACATTTCTTTGCCTTTGGATCTTGCAGGGCAAGGAGAGAAAATAATGCCTGTGACGAAGGTATTACAACAAAAATCCAGATTATTTCAATCGCCTAAGCCTCGTAGTAGCTCTGTAGGTGAGGAAACGCCTGGTTTACTTTCGGACAATAATCAGCTTGATGCCCTTATTCTGATGGGAAGAAAAATTGATCTCCTCTGCGATTACATCAGGGGAAGAAGTAGTGTGCACCACGAGATAAAGAGGCTTGCCACGTCGATCAAAAACCTTTATATCGAACACTCATATAAGAGTGCAAAATTAGCGGAGGAAATTGAAACAACGCAGACAATTGCAAAGTTGGCAAAGCAGATAACGGTATGCTGCTAGACTCAAACTTCGCCAACCATCTCAAGTCCGAGAAACATGGAAGAAAGGATAGTGCCGTTGGTAGCCGAATTAAAAACGGCACTTAATACCAACAGTAAAAGGAGAAGATCGCATGAGCCACATCCAACTGTTGGACAGGCCCAGAAAAAGGGAAAAAAGAAACCTGGTGAAACCCAGGATCTAGGAGTCATAAGTCCATATGAAAACCCAGTAGACCCCAACGAGCCCGACAATGAGGAGGGCCCCGAATGGCAGGTGGAAAGAACCAGAAAAAGGAAGAAACGTGTAAGGACCCCGCGTCCTCGCCCTGATGCCATCCGGATCACAAAGAGCGGATCGTTGTCTTATGCTGAGATACTTAAAAAAGTGAAGGGGGATTCAACTTTGAACGACCTCTCTGATAAGGTTACTCGCATACGGAGGACAGCAAAGGGTGAACTCCTACTTGAGTTAGGCGAAGACATACGCGCAAAAGAAATTGGATTCCAAGCCGCGTTAGAAAATTCACTTGGTGCGGATGCAACAGTGCAAACGTTAGCACCGAAGGATGAGGTTATGATCGAAATTAAAGATATTGATGAGGCTACAACAAAAATAGAGGTGCATAAAGCCATTACGGATAAGTTTGCTGATGCACAAAATCTGCCGATAGACTGTATCAAGTCACTGAGAGCTGCCTACAGAGGTACCCAAACAGCAGTAGTGGCTGTGCCAAAATCAGTAGCTAAAGTTATGAATGCTGAAAGTAAGGTACGTATTGGTTGGGTAATCTGCCGCATTCGTGAGAAAAAATTGCCCTTAAAGTGTTACAAGTGCTGGCAGTATGGACATATAGCCAAATCAGATAGGTGTGACGTAGATCGCTCCCGCCTTTGTTACAAATGCGGAAAAGATGGTCATCGAGTAAAAGAGTGTAAGGAAGAAGCAAATTGTGCGCTTTGCCAAACCAAGACGAACCGTAACCATATAGCAGGCAGCGGTAGATGCATAGCTTATGTGGAGGCCTTGAAAAAAGTTCAGCGTCTATGAAGTTCCTCCAGCTAAATCTAAACCATTGTGAGGCTGCACAGGATGTATTAGTACAATCTGTGCATGAAGCGAAAGTTGATGTCGCAATTCTGTGCGAACAATACCTAAATAGGGAAGGGTGTAACTGGACAACTGATGCAACAGGTAAAGCCGCAATATGGGTTTGTGGCAGACGGGCAATACAGGAGAGGGCTAATAATTCAAACGCAGGATTTGTGAGAGCGAAAGTGGATGGTGTGCACATCTACAGCTGCTATGCACCACCTAGTGCCACAATAGAAGAGTTTAAGCATTACTTGGACCGATTGATTGCTGATGCTCGGTTGCGAAATCCTGTCGTCATTGCTGGTGATTTCAATGCCTGGGCAACGGAATGGGGAAGTAAAAATACGAATGGAAGAGGTGTTGCGCTGCTCGAGGCATTCGCCTCCATAGATGTTGTACTTCTCAATAATGGTGATGCACCGACTTTTCGTAAAGGTGGTGCCTCCTCAGTAATTGATCTGACGTTCGTCAGCAGTTCTTTGATGCGTTTGGTGACCACATGGAAAGTTAGTGAACTCTACACACATAGCGACCACCAAGCCATTATTTTTGAAATAAAACTGGCAATGGAAGATAGACGTACAAAACTTCAAAGGAAACCAGCGGGTTGGAGGGCAAGTACCTTCGATGAAGATCTATTTAACCTAGTTCTTGCAAAGCCGAACCTCCTGGGGACTGCCAATGCAAAAGTAGCGCAGATAATGAATATGATCACGGATGCCTGTTCTAAAACTATGGTTGAAAGACAATTAAATAGTCACCGTCAACCAGCATACTGGTGGACTGAACGAATTGCACAACTGCGCCGGTTGTGTCACCGTGCACGGAGAAAACATCAACGTGCCTGGGGTAGGGAGCCCTATCCTAGCTTGCGCGAGAAGTACTTGGATGCTCGAAAACACCTTAAACAGGCAATTAAGGCGAGTAAGCGTGAATGCTGGAAAGAGCTGTGCGAAGAAGTGGACCATGACCCGTGGGGGAGACCCTACAAAATCGTCATGAATAGGCTCAGAAACAGAAACGCAGATGCTTCGCCTCCCACTTGCCCAATGATACTGAACAGAATTGTTACCGCCTTATTCCCGCAGCAAAATGATCTGATTAACGCCATTGATGTAATACCTGGCGTGGAAGAAGTTCCCTTGGTATCCACAGAAGAGCTGATAGATGCATATCAACGATTTGCGAATTCAAAAGCTCCTGGGCCTGACAATATTCCAAATATTGCATTAAAGGCCGCCATTCGAGCCAGACTTGATGACTTCAGAGAAGTCTACAACTCATGTCTGAGGGAGGGGGTATTCCCGGATCGATGGAAGAGGCAGCGGCTGGTTCTGTTGCCGAAGGCAAATAAACCTTCTGGAGAGCCATCCGCATACCGACCATTGTGCATGTTGGATACGGCTGGCAAAGTGTTAGAGCGCATAATCTATAATCGATTGGAGAACGCTGTGAAAGGGGCCGGAGACCTCGCCGAAAGCCAGTATGGATTTAGAAGGGCTCGATCGACAATCGACGCCATTCAACACGTCGTTAAAGTCGCAAAGGAAGCAACACAAGGTAGAAGATGGAAGGACGGTTCTAAAAAGTATTGTGCCGTGGTTACGCTGGATATTAAAAATGCGTTCAATTCGGCCAGATGGGACTGTATCCTCAATGCCCTACTTGAATTGCAAGTACCGATGTACATAAGGAGGATTATCTCGAATTATTTTTGCAATAGAATGCTGATGTATAATACGGACGATGGGATCATAGATTACAAAGTTACGAGTGGAGTTCCTCAAGGATCAGTATTGGGGCCTCTACTATGGAACATCATGTACGACGGCGTCTTGAGGCTCAACGTACCCGATGGCGTAGAGATTGTTGGATTTGCGAACGACGTTGCTGTTGTTGTAGTCGCGAAAACCATAGAGGAAATAATGGAGATATGTAGATTGACCATTATAATTATCAAACAGTGGTTGATCTCATATGGACTCCAGTTGGCTGACCATAAAACCGAAGCAGTTCTAATTACCAGTAGGAAGGTGATAGAAACTGTAAATATTGACGTTGGCGGAGTTTTAATCCCCTCACAACCTTCGTTACGATACCTTGGTGTCGAAATTGATGCACGTCTAAATTTTAGGGAGCACCTAAGGATAGTGAGCAAGAAAGCTGCCAATGTAGCTGCAGCCCTCTCCCGGATTATGCCCAACACTGGTGGACCAAGACAGAGTCGTAGGACTCTGCTGGCAAATGTGGTAACATCCATCATCCTATATGGATCACCTATCTGGAGCGATGCGATGGACAATAAATTGTATAGATGCAAGCTGGCATCGGTGTATCGACTGGGTGCCTTAAGGGTTATATGTGGCTTTCGCACAGTATCCGATGACGCAACGCTCGTTATTGCAGGGATGATACCCATCGATCTACTTGCAAAGGAAAGGAAGAAGTGGTATATGTGTCGAGAAAACCTAGGAAGTAGAGCATCAGAACGCATTGCAACCATGATAGAATGGCAAAAGCGCTGGGATAGCTCGGTGAAAGGTCGGTGGACCTATCGTATTATACCATCCATCAATAAGTGGATAAATAGGCGGCATGGTGAAACTAATTACTATCTGACGCAGTTGTTAAGTGGGCATGGTTGTTTTGGTGCATATCTTTACAGATTTAAACATGCTGACACTTCGGAATGTCCTGCCTGCAAAGGATCAGAAGAGGATGTGGAACATATATTCTTTCAATGTCCACGGTTCGAGACAACTCGAATAGAACTGTCCAGTATCCTCGGGCAGCCCGTGACACCTGATAACATAGTGGAGCTAATGCTTGTGTGTGAAGGTAATTGGAATGCAGTAAGCCACATGGCAGCAGTGGTGCTTAAAGAGCTGAGATGCTTAGAGCGTGCTAGAGAGGAACAACGCGGTATGGCTAGATAGCGGTGGCAATCTCAATGTAAGGTTGAGACGCTGAGAGGAGGATAGAGTCTAGTAACTAGTCACCTCCATGCGAAGTAATGTCTAACTGATAGTTCCGCATGGGGGATGTTCGAAAGGGTGTGTGGTTTTTAGATGGTAGAAATCCATCACTGTTGCTGAGATGTTTGCCCATCGAAGCTTCGTCTTATTGAAGATTTTCCTCACTTTACCCGGTATAAAAAAAAAAAAAAAAAAAAAAAACACACACACACACACACACACACACACACACACACACACATATATATATATATATAAAAAAATACTATTCGGAATAGTCCCGGTTTCGTATTATAATTGTATTTTTTTTCACCAAAACGTACGTACGTAAAAAAAATATTTATCCAAAAAAAAAAATATAATTCACCAACCTGGTACACTTTTGTTACATACCACACTAATTTATCCATACAGCCATCTTATCCCTCGATGACGTTGTTTTCGTGTGCGTCTCTGTGTGCCGGCTTATTTCTCCACGTTCAACTCGATATGTCCGGGTATGCTGCGATCTTCTTTCTTCCAGTAATCGATCCAAGAGACCCTAGTTTGTATTGACGCGACTTATATATAGTTCATTTCCAGACACTGAACTGGAATTATTTTGCTTAATGAGCTCACCCCATATTATTCTGCAGTTTTTTTGTTGTCACCCTAACGAAATTTTAAGTTAAGTTTTCTAACAAACTTTAGATGGCACGGTGCATCGATAAGAAGTACAAACCCAAAATAAATAAAAATTGGTATTCCCCTAAATGACCACAAAAAAAAATCTTATTGGAAAAAAATCAAAGTAAATAAATATTGTTGCTTCTTTATTGCAATTAAACAATAACAACAAATGTGATTATAATTCAAATAAATTTACCGATACCAACCATGATGATCCATTCAATCAACCATTCAATCAGAACCACTAACAAAAATGTAAAAAAAATCATTGTAAAATGTAAGAAAAATGTATTGTTACAAGTTATCCCACTCTTTACCTTCAAATATGTTTATAGTTTAAATTAAAATGCAAAATGCATTTATTTGATATCTTAACTCAAATGGATCAGTTTCTCACAGAATATACTGCACATTGCTTATAAACTTAATTGCTATTTGATAATTAGTAAAACAGATTTTTACATGCACGAAGTGAATATTAATAGTGTTTTAGTAACATTTATTAAAATAACCACGTGTTAACAGGATATGTATACATAATTTTAACTCAAATAATAATATTTACACAAATTAAAATACATTACAATTATTACATGCAGGAAGTAAATTCTTCCAGTGTTACTAGTTTAAATTAAACTACAAAATGCGTTTATTTTAATCTAAATGCAAATTGATCAATTGTTTCAGGAATATACTGAAAATTGCTTATAAGCCAAACAGTTATTTGGTAATTAGAAAAACAGTTTATTTCATGCACGAAGTGAATACTAATATTAATTTAGGAAAATTTATTAAAATTACCAAAAGTAAAAAGAATATTTGTACTTAAAAATTCACTCAGGTAATAAAACAAATCTTTACACAAAAAAATTACATTACAATTACTACATGCAGGGAGAAAATTCTTCTATTTTTAGTCATATATGTTTAATAGTTTAAATTAAAATATAAAATGCATTTATATGAAAAATGCGAGTTAGTAAAACAGATTATTACATGCTCACTTCGTGCATATTAATATTAATTTTGTAAAATTTATCAAAATAACCACATACCGACCAAATGGCACAGTGGGTAAAGCTTTGGCGTTTGGATCGGGAGGTACTAGGTTCGAATCCCGATAGGGGCAGGATGCAAAGTGAAATTTCATCAACAGATTACGATCTGTGGTGAAATGTAACACATCTATGACCCCCTGTCGGTGTGAAAACCCATGGGCCGACCCATCTTCCATAACAGTATAGGCTGGCATGGAACTTGCAATGTGCAGATGGTCTTAAATCGGTAATATAGCCATACGTCCTCGAGTTGGCCTGGAGGTGTAAATAAATTACGTAAAAAGTATAACCGCGGAAGAGCAGGATGAGTCTTGAGCCCCAAAACAGATCGCATAGTTAACAATAAAAAAAATAAAATTAAAAAAAAAACTATGAAAATCTGATGCATAATACAGGAGCAAATTATATATTCATGTCCATCATTTGAATTGAACATCAAGCTAGTAAATTTTAGAAGAATAGATGGAAAGAAAATTCGAACTTGCACATGGAATCGACACCACTATTTCTGTAATATTTTGCTTATTTGAAATTTCTCTCTAGCGAGTTTCCAATTTTCTTGTAAAAACAAGTTCTAGTGGGATAAATAACAAATTCAACCCTGCCCTAATTTTTTTATGGAGTTCTACACTTTTTGTTAAATTGTGTATCCACATTTTTTTTTGTTAATTTGTGTAGCTACACTTTTGATAAATATTGAAAACTTCACACCGGTGGTGTCAGTCTGTCCTTCTTAAAACCAAATAATAAAAATCTGCTAATTTATTATTTTTATTAATAAATTAAAATTGTTTGTCTTTGATTGCTTTTGTGGGTTTTTATAATTCAAACAATTTTAAGCCATTTTTAAATTTTTTTATATTTCCACCAGTTCCACTATTGCTGATCGAGAAGGTACTTCACGAAGACCCAAAAGTGCTTTAGTTTTGCGAACTATTACTGCAAAATTTTCATCATTTTTGTAGTGAATTTTACAATTTCAATGCGTTAGTTGAAGCGTGTATTGTACCAGTTTTAGTAATGGATTAGTTTTTACTTGTTAAATTTCAAAAGATCACAGCTTCAAAATTGACAGCTGCCCAAATAGCAACCTATTCAAAATGAAACCTCTTATTGGAAAACCCTTTACGTCGTAAATTTCTTTCTAAATGTTTTCTATGTTCATATGAGAGCAAAAGCAGATACAACTCAGTTCATTAAAAACAAGACTAACATTTTATGTCACTTGTTAAACCATTTCGGAAGTTAAGATCACTTATCTAAGACAAAGTAGTGCACAATACTAAAAAAAATTCAATTGCAAATTATACAGGCACCGACCCATTTCTATGAACCATATTTGCTAGGACTATAGATACTGTGATAACAATACAATAGCTATACACCACCTTACGTCAATATTAAATAAATCTACCTCACTTCAACAAACTACTTAGTTTAATTGTTAATTTAATTAGTATAATAATGTACTATCGCACCCTTTTCTTGTATGCGCCTTCTTTGACGAGCGCAATTCAAATTTTTATTGACTCCTGTAAAATATAAAAATATTATATGAAATTTTATATCGTCATTGTAATAAATATTTTAGTTGCCAGTCTTGTTGAATATATGTATACACGGAGCATAACCATTTTCATATTATTTCATCATATATATATGCACGACTAAAATACATATTTACATTATTGAAAACATAAAATCATTAAAATTATTATCAACAACTCGCGCAATAACTTCGACGGAAATTTTGCTGTGGTGTTATATTATTGTAATTTATGATTATATTTTTCTACTTGTAAAAATTTTACTGACGCCACCCGATATGCCCGACATAACAGCAAATCGATAACAAAAATAAAGTTCCAGCTTTTAACAATAAGTGGTTGGTAAATTATATGTTTTCGGCATACAATTTCTCGTGTTACATATTGTATTGGGCCAAACTAAATAAAACAGCTTAGAATTTACAGGGTGGTAATAATTACAATTCTAGGCACGATATTTTTGAATATATACAAAACCATAATTACTTACGTGTGGTGGTACGTGTTCCTTTTTTTGTACTCGTATATGGTGATACTCATATGCATTAAATGTAATAAATTTTAACAGTTTCCTAAAGATGCAAACCGAAACAATTATAAAAAAAACCCTTTTAACAATTTTTTATTGTGAAAAACATTACTTTATGGTCTTTTAAAACAAGCAGGTCGGCAAATGAAATAAAATGTGTCTCAGATTTTTTTTTATTTTACTTACCATCTAATTACAAATTGTCGTATTCTTTAGAGAATTCGAATTATCCACAGAATGTGTGAATTTATGTTGTATGGAATTTATAATATTCGGGTGTAACCTTTTTTGTCATGGGGGAATTAAAATATTTATAAAATATATTTACATATGTACATTTATTAAATGCTGTGGTCGAGTTGTATATTTTGAAATGCAAGAAGAAATTTTTGGTGGTCAAACCAAAAAATATCATACATTTTAAAAAGACAAAAAAAATTGCATTGGTTTCTTATTTCCCGTTCGCCAAGTACTTAGAAACAAGTGTCACACATTAATGGTCGATTTATGATTATTTTTTTAAATTAATTATTTATTGTTTGACCTTAACTTGCATATAATGGAGTAATAAATTTTAAAAAGGTTTAGTAGAAAATTTATTTAAATTTTCATAACATGTAAATACATAATACAAAAATTAATCGATGGGTCAGAAGTAGCGGCAAATTGCAATTCAAGGAAGACATAATTTATTTATATCGCAAATTCCGGAAACTTTTTCACATCAAGCCACTACCCAACTAGTATTGCCATTTCTGAAACGGCTCAAAAATCAAATTTATTTTTAAAAAAATTTTATTCTTAATTAAAATTGCAACAATGTTACCGTAACAAATATTCTTCTAATATGGAATAACATGTGTACAAAAGTGAAATAGTAAAATGTCCTTGAACGGTGTTAACAAATGTAACGTTTGGAAATTTAAGCTTTCTTTGCAAAATTTATTGCTGAACCAGTCGAACTTTGAGCGAAATTTATAATTTTGAATTTTTTGTTATTCGTCATTAAGCAACCGACCCTCACACAATCGTAAATCTCGCTCGGATGGTTTCGTTGTTTTAAAAAGTGTAAACGTATCGTTGAGTGTAGTACAAAATTTTTAAAACACAGCTTGATATTGTTTAGCTTTGCTACTGATTTTAAAAATTGGATGTAGCCACAACTTAGATGATTGAAAAGCTATAATGGGTTGTGTTGAAACCTGCGAGCATATTAATTATGAAATGTAATGAATGTATTTGATCGAAAATAAGAGACCTCTTTTCAGTAGACCAAACATAGTCAGGAAATTAAATATTACAATTTTATATCCTGAACTAGGCCAATTTAATTTTTTTCTACTTAAGCAATAATTCTTTTGAATATACATGAAATTTTTAGATCTACAAATAAAAATTTTGTGGACAGCCAAATATAAATACAATTAAAGAAAAATGCACAGTTGTAACATTCGTTCCATTGAATTCATCTCAAGGTGAAGCATTTTCCGATTCCCTACTATATCTTGTAATAAATCGGTAATTTCAGAATATTGCCTAAATTTTTGCTATCTATTTGCTTGTTTGTATAGTTTACGATCAAACTTCCCACAATGATGGGTGTGGTACTTTTTTTCTGTGGGCTGTTTGGCGGGAAAAACTGGTAGAACCGCAGACATAGATTTTATGGATTAATTTTTTTGGGGTTGTTTGATTGAAAGGCGAAATTTTTTTTTTGGTTACATTAGTCTAAGTCGAGCAAGTCACGTGAGGTTGTTGAATAATATTTGGCGACAACCAAAACAATTAAAAATTAAAAATCAAAAATACTAAAGTGAAACATTAAAATATAAATTAAAAATCCATAAGGTTAAAAGTCGATCGATAGTGAAACTACATAGAAGTGTAGTTCGTTTCACGAACATGTAGAGCCTTATTAAGTAAGTTTTGAGTGTGTACGGTGTACACTGTGCAGTGTTGAAGAACCGAAATCGTACAGTTAAGAGGTGTGATTTGAATCGTTGGCGTGGCGCTTGTCGAGTGGCAGTTGCGGAGTATTTATCGGAATTATCGCTGTATTTGCGAGTTGGAGAACTTGAAAGCCTGAATATCGTAAAAGCCTCAACCTTATAATTGTACAGTTGAATGATGTAATTTGAATCTTTGGGTGTGACTCTTGTCGATCGGCAGTTGCAGAGCATTATTGATCGGAAATATCGTGTATTGGCTGATTCGGGATTATGGATGAATTTTACGTGAAACCCAGAATACCAACCGGCCAGTTCAGTATATCACTGTATTTGTAAGTTCGTGATGATGGAGGAATGGTACATGAGAGCCTGAACATCAACTGACCAGTTAAGTAGTGAGTCGTTACAGTAGGAACCGTTGTATCTACCGCTTTCGCCATAGCATGCGGCATTTTTTCTTAATCTTATAATTTTGCTTAAAACTTTCTTTTACTTTATCTTTTAAGTTTGTTTTGCTTAATTTCGCTTCAATTATTTATAGAATTATTTTCTTTAGGAAACTGTTTGCTGTGCCAAGGTTGTTGAAAGCGCTGTTACGTCTGTTGATACTACAAGGTAACCATTTACTCATAATTTTTGTTTTGGTTTCCATTTGCGAACCATTCAATAAATATTTGTATTAATTAAATTAAAGTTAGTCTGTTTGCTATAAAAAAAATTTAATAACATTTATTCGAATTAGATTTAATATACCAACTTTCTTTTTTTTTGGTTCAAGATAAATACCTCTAAATATATGGGAATATGTGTGGACCCCTAAATATATTTCTTTTAATTATTAACCTTGCGTAGTTGAGACAATTGGCCATAAGAACTAATGTGAATCGGGTAGGTCATATCAATGTGTATAAATTTGAGTTCGTTGCCATACTTTGTGATCTACTGCCAGAGTACAAAACCCTCGATCAATTTTACCTCAACCACTGAGCTAGCGGCAAATTATGGCGCACTCTCGTACTCTGGTGTCAAGCATATCTTTGAAAATATTCATTATTATTTCTTTTTGTTAACGTTAGCCGACATCGCAGGCTAGCGTTACACAGTATAAAGTATTAAGGACAAAGCCGTAACTACTATGGCTGTAAATTTGAAAATGGACGAACATATATAAATAACATATGACACGTTAAAAACACCCAGTCGCAATTTTTTTTACTTTTAACCACTAGGGATCGAACCCAGGACCACTGAACAATAGAGCAAGCACTCTAATTAATAAGCTAACGAGGGCGATAAAATCCGACAGTATCCAACCGAGATCACTTACAAAAAATTTCATATCTCGAACCCAGAACCCCCGAATAACAGAGCAAGCACTCTACTTATTAGGCTAACGAGGACGATAAACCGAGATCAGCTCGATAAACCGAGAGCAACAACAACTTTGTAATGCCATATATGTAGATATAAAAAAAATACGGAAAAGATTGAGACTCTCGAAAATGGAAAAGTATTTAAACCAATTTTTTGCCAGTTTAAAAAAATGATATGAACATTAATAAAAATTATGCATCATTAGATGAAACGAACAACTTTTGATAAAATCCTCACTAGAAATGGTGATATCCTCGAAAAGTACTCACAACAAACCGTTTTTTCGGTAACATACTGGGTGTTCCAAGATTATTTTGTGCATATTGTTTTTATTGGTATCCACAACTGTGTCGATCGTCTTCTTAAAGATTTTTGATGAACTTCCTCCACTCCACATAAGCTCAATATTTTCTAAAGAGAGACTTATTCGATTTCTTCGAGTAGATCTACGAACACTAGTGGTTCCGTCCTGCTCAAGTTGGGCCACTAAATGTCGAATTGTTTTGCCAGTAGTCATTGCTAGCCGTTGCTTAGCATTGATTGAGTTTTTTTAGCGTTCACAAAAGTAGAAATTAATTTAAAAATAAATTTAAAAACCATCAAAATATTTCAGAAGCAAATGGAGTAATTAAGTTTGGAGCACCCTGTAAAATAACAAAAAGCATTTGAGAATATACAATGAACTTGAAAGGAAAGATATAAAAACGAATCATGAAAGCAGCAACATAAAAAAAAAATTAATTTTCCTTATACGAATAAAAATTTTAAACTTTTATGACGGCTGCAATCAATGAGTGGTATTCTGAGATATTTTTGAGGGATTAGTGTAAAAGGACTTTTTGCTCTTATAAATTAAGTCTAGAAGGAGAAACTGTCAAATACAGGAAGGAGAAACTGCCATATATAAAGTACTGATAGTACGAATTTTTCCAGATTACTCACCGTTCAATTGTTCATTTTACTAGATTAATTATCAATGACAACGAAATCAGCAATCGAAATAAGATTACTTCATGGAACAAACACAGGAGTCATCTGCACCTTAAAAATTCCTTATGCAAGCAGCTTTACATATGCGATCAAATAATCATATATTTAATGTTAAAAAACTAAACAGCGGAACAGTAAGGTTATACAAAAATTTAACAGATCTCAAAGAAATGCAAACATCAAATTTCTAAAATTCTTAGGAAAGCGAAGACCGAAACCGTTCAGCTACAAGCAAATGTACTTAAAATTTGTTCGATAATGCACCGGGACTTATTCAATGGAATTAGGCCAGTAATAGATTAGTATAAACTCAGTCTCTTTATATTTCGGATGGCAATGAACATGCCTGGCAGGAATATGCTATCAGAATTACTTGTTATTGGATTTCTAACAAAAATTTATTGAACGGTATATCTCCGTTCTTCTTTATTGTGTAATATAGTATCTTTTAGGGGTTACTTTGTTTATATCAATTTATGAATGAAAGTTTATGAAAATTATATTTCTAAAAGGCACCAATTTTGACAAAGTAGCTGCCTTTGGAGTGTGTTAAAATTAGCCTTCAATTATTTCTGGTTTTTTATAGAAATTGGATAAACTCGAACATTTAGGGTTACAGTACACATTTATATGGGATCATTTTAATTGATTTAAAACGACTTATTTGTAAAATCGTCAAAATTGGAAATAAACACGTAATCTGAGTAGCATTAATTTTGATACAAAAAATAAAATTTATTATATGATAATAATCAGTCAAATGAATAAATGTAACATAAATATGAAAAATTCTCTAAATCTATAATTAAATGTCTAAAAGTTTTAAAAATGCAAAAAATTTAATCTCTAATCTAAAAAAAATGTATAACTTAAATAAACAAAACATGAGTGTGGATAACTGCAGCAGAGAGACCGTCGAATTCCAAAAAAAAACTTTGCTTACCGATTAAGCCCAATTTGAGCTAATTAGTACTCACTAAACAAATAAAACCCGATGTCTAGAAAAAACCAGAAACAATTTAAGCGTAATTTTAACACTTTCCAATGTCAGCTAAACTGATAAAATTTGAGTTTATCAAAGAAATATAATTATCGTAAATTTTCATTCGTAAATTGGGGAAAAGCAAATTAGCCCCTTAAAGATACTATATTACAAAAAAAAAACAAAAAATACAAGAATACGCAATACAAGAACAAGCATATTCCTGTCAGGCGTGTTTTTTTTTCTTTTAATCTTTGCAATCTGTTCTGGGGCCGAAGCACTCCCAAATCGTTCGCGGCTCGCTCGTAACGTCCTACCTTACGCTTTGCCGATTTGTCCGATTTTCGTGGAACCATCTGCACATTGCATAGCTCCATGCATTCCAGCCTATAGTACTGGCATGGAAGATTGGTCGTCCTATTAGTTCTGCGCTTCGACAGGGGGTCATTGTTGTGTTCGTTTCCGTCATCGATCATAATGAAATAATGAAAAATCATTTTGCATCCTGCCCCTATCTGGATTCGAACCCGGCACCTCCCGATATAAACACCAAAACTTTAACCACTGTGCGGTTTGGTCTGTTGTCAGGCCTGTTCGTTATCATTCGAAAACTAAAATTCTTGAATTTGTGGCAGTCAAGAATCAGCCTAATTCTATTGAACAACAAAGACCGTTGAATGAACGATTTTGTGACATAAAGTCTTCCAGAAACCAAAGAACTTGGCACTTCTTATTCCATATACTTATCAGGCATGTCTATTGCCATTCGGAAAATATAGCGGCTTAATTTTGTACTAATCTAGATTTTGTCCAATCCCATTGAACATTAAAAACCGATGAATAAACGATTTGTGACATAAGTAATTCAACACGATTTTTTGTTTATATAATGTCGTCAACTAAGTACTACAAAAAATCAGAAAATAAATTGCATAATCATATTGTTTATCCCTTTCAGCCCTGTAGGGATATATGGTCCTAAAGAAGTTCTGATAAATACTAAAAAAATTTAGATGCTTTCAATACGAAGTTTTCAAATATATTTTTAGTATGATGTTGATAGAACTTCTTTGGGACGATATGTCAATACAGTGTTGAAAGGGTTAAGCTAAATGTTCTGTTCTAATAAATTAGCGAAATGTTCGGTTTTATTTAAACTATGTTTCTTAATTTAAAAAAGGAGAGAAATTTAAAAAATGATTAAAATAGCCGGTGAAAAATTCGGTGTAAAAAATTTCAAAGCAAATTGTATTCCGATTGGAGAAATTTCCACCGATTTCTAGAATAAAGCCCGTGATAGGAAGTTGTAATCAAAAGTGCCAAGTTCATTGGTTTCTAAAACAGTTTATGTCAGAAAATTGTCTATTCAACGGTCTTTGTTGTTCAATAGAATTGGATCAATTCTGGATTCGTACAAATTCGGCCACAATATTTTTAGAACAACTTTTTGCATTTCTGATAAGAATATGCAACTTATTTAACTAAACTAAAGGACAATGATCCGTTCTTTTATAAACTGTTTGCCGTACACGTATAAATAATATCTCTGGCCTGTCTAAACTAGGCCAAGAGTTCCAATTCGACAGGAGGATAATTTCGTTCGGCGTCATTTAGCGGGCGAAGTCCGTTGGAGGGCGAAGTCCGAGATTCATACCTCCTCGCGGTGCTCTCTGGGTAACTCTAAATGAATCAGGCGGTGTAGTGGAGACGAGCAGCTAAATCCTGTTTATAGTCATGGACACTACATGTCAGGGCGAGCCATTGGCGCCTCAAAACCAATGCCAAACCAGCGTCTGTTTTCCAGGTTAGGAGCGGCTGAAGCGGGCGTCTGTCTTGTATCAAGCGGCTCGCTATATAAATGTGTTCAAGGTAGGACTGGATGCCTCAAGATTCTCACCAGTACGTGACCCACACACGTAACAAGCGGGTTGAGCGGAAGGCCAACAACCTCCCCTCATAAAAACTCACCAAGTTATGAACCCTAAACAAAGGCCTCGGATAACCATATCGGATTCATTACAAACTCGACCTCGGAAATTGTACACGGACAACGCTTTAAAAATGGGAACATGGAACGTGCTTAGCCTCTTAAGACCTGGAGATCTCCAGAACCTATCGAACCAAGCAAAGAGTTACACATTAGACGTACTTGCACTACAAGAGCTTAGATGGTCTGGGAGTGGGATCCATGACACCACCTATGGTTACACTCTTCATTACAGCGGCCATCAGAACGGAGGAGAATTTGGAGTTGGCTTCCTCATCCATCGGCGCGTGAAGCATCATATTATCGATTTCCGCCCTATCAACATGCGGATATGCACGGTCAGACTTCGCACTAAGAAATTTAACATCACGATCATTAATGTGCATGCACCCACCGAAGATAAATCAGATGACATCAAAGATCTTTTCTTTGTCGAACTGGAGGAAGTCATCAATAACATACCGCACCACGACATTAAAATCATCGTGGGCGACTTTAATGCAAAAATCGGTAGGAGTGCAGAAAATACATCGCACATCGGTCCTAACAGCCTGCACCTAACTAGTAATAACAACGGCCAATGAGTCACCGACCTGGCAATAACGTACAACTTAGTTGTATCAAGTACGTTTTTCCCACATAAGAGAATCCACAAAGTAACGTGGAGATCGAATGATGGGAGAACGGAAAATCAAATCGATCACGTCATGGTGTCTAAGAGGCACTCCACCAGCATATCTGACGTTAGATCTTACAGAGGTGCAGACATGGACAGCGATCATATGCTTGTCATATTTAAATATAAGTGCAAACTGTCATCTACGTTTAACAGACAAGCACAAAAGACCGTTCGATGGAATATCAATGCTCTAAAAGACCAAGCGTCATTGCAGAGTTACCAATCAGCTGTCACTAACTATTTAGAGCGGCCCAGCAACAACGAAGAAGCTCCCTCTAACATCGAGGAGCAGTGGCACGCTATACAGTCAGCCATAACCACCGCGGCGCAAAATACCATCGGAAGAAGACCTCCGAGGCCCCGCAATGATTGGTTCGATGACCAATGCCGTAGGGTCGTCGAAAATAAACGAACGCTTCGTGAAAAATGGTTGGCTCGCAACACTAGAAGCACTCTAGCAGAATATCTCCGCGCTAGGAAAGCCACGACTAAATACCTTCGACAAAAAAAGCGCGAACATTTGAGATTATGCATCGAAAACATCAGCTTCCAAGCGGAACTGGGAAACTCAAGGGACTGTTTTGCCAACGCCAGGAATCTCACTAAAGACTTCCACCCAAGAAGTACAGCCATCAAAGACGGGAATGGAGAGTTGAGAACAAACGCGGCTGATGTTCTCTCAGTATGGCAAACCTACTTTCAAAATCTGCTAAATCGGAATGACGACGTGACCCCCATTAGAGCAATAGCTCCTCCAGGTGACGAGGTCTTTGTCAAATATCCCACAGTAGAGGAAGTAGACGCAGCTATTAGTCGATTGAAAAACGGCAAGGCACCCGGTCTCGATGGAATCCCCGCAGAATTGATTAAACTCGGAGGCGCTACTCTTGCAACAAGTCTATACGATCTCGTCGTCTGTATTTGGGACCAAGAAGAGCTGCCTGAGAATTGGAAGACCGCGCTCATATGTCCGCTGCATAAAAAAGGCGACCGTCTTAAATGTGAAAACTATCGTGGCATAGCCCTATTGAACGCTGCTTACAAAGTGTTGGCTAATGTTGTACTTGCCAGACTCATCCCTTTCGCCGAAAACATCATTGGCGACTATCAATGTGGTTTCCGACCCAACCGATCAACCACGGACCAGTGTTTTACCATGAGGATGATCTTGGAAAAATGTTGGGAGTACAACATAACCATACATCAACTATATATAGACTTCCGGCAGGCATATGACAGTATAAACCGCGACAACTTATGGGCCGCGCTCATATGCCTAGGTATCCCAGAGAAACTCGTTTCGCTGTGTAAATTAACAACGTATGGGTCTGTATGTAGAATCGTAATTGAAGGAACTGTGTCAGACTCCTTTGAAATAACATCTGGCGTTCGACAAGGTGATGCACTCGCGCCTTTGCTGTTCAATTTGGCGCTTGAGTACGTAGTACGAAAAAGCAACATCGAGACTTCGCGCTGTATATTTAATAAATCCGGCCAAATTCTTGGATATGCAGATGATATCGTGCTTCTTGGCCGAAGACCTAGCGATATCAAAGACAGTTTCATACCGCTCGATCGCTGCGCAAGAAGACTTGGTTTGGAGGTGAACAGCAGTAAAACCAAATATCTAACAACACCCAGGAACATCTCTAGTGCAAATCTCGGAATTGGCGACCACAATTTTGATGGTGTCGAAAACTTTAAATACCTCGGGTCAGTTATAACATCACTGAATGAAATCCAGGCAGAAATAAAAGCCCGAATCGCTGCCGGACAACGAGTTTTCTACGCCCAATCAAGATTATTGCGTTCGAAACATCTATCGCAGTCGTGCAAGCTCGCACTTTATAAAGCACTAATAAGACCTGTGCTGACTTTCGGAAGCGAGAGCTGGACCATGACCTCTAATGATTGTAGATTGTTATCTACATTCGAAAGGAAGGTCATCCGTTCAATTTTTGGTCCAATTAAAGTTGCGAACAACGAATATCGGATTCGTATGAATCACGAAATAAAGCAACTCCTCGGAGGCAGCGATATCATCGGATTCATTAAATCCAATCGAGTGAGATGGCTCGGCCACGTTACAAGGTCCCCACAACAACGGATGATATATAAAGTGTTTCACCAACAACCAGCCGGAGTACGTCGTAGAGGAAGACCCCGACTACGCTGGCGTGACGACATTGAACAAGATCTGCAAGCATTAGGATGTCGAAACTGGAGGACGAGAGCAATGGATCGGGATGGATGGAGGGCCATTGTGCAGGCGGCGAAATCCCTTCATGGGATGTGAAAGCCAGAGAGAGAGAGAGAGAGAGTCATTTAGCAATCTACCGGCAAATAAAATGAATTAATAAAATAAAGGTATTATTAAAATCAAGTCAAAGTACCCTATGGAAAAACTAAAATTTGTATATTGCTAAAAAAATTCAACTAATCTGCAGTCTGTCCAGGCTATTAGAAACGGTGTAACGGTCTAGTTTGATGATGGTGATGGTCTACTTTTTTCATCTATTGGATTCGAGAACTTCGTCCAAATTCCATATTAAAAGCCCAATCATAATCCAAGAGTAGACAAATGATTTTTTAAATATTATTTTGTTGTTCTACCATCCACTAGCTGCTTTTACTATAAATTTGCCCATATACAGTATTATACACTATTTTAAGTAAATGAAATATTTATTTAGCATTTTTAGTTCAGATCAGTTTTAGATCAGTTTTAAATGATCCTATATCTAAACACTAAATTGTATAATTATAAACGCCTGAATATATCAAATTATTAATATAGAAAAATAGAGAGGGGCGTTTGACGTTTGATTTATTTCATTGGAAAAACTAAATAGTTTACACGAGTAGCATCTGGTAACGTTTACTTGTATACTACGAGACTGCGTATTTTAAGGAGTTGTTAAGAAGGATATCGTAAAATAAGTCACTGGAAATTTTATGTTGGGGACGAACGGAAGTAAAAAATTTTTTTTTTTACACTCAGGTTTTATGGTTGGATAAAATTAAACAAACATAATTTTAATTTTTCTCGTATAACGTTCCATTCTTGTGTACTAATTTCAATTTGATGATGTGGATTTTCCTATTTTCGTGTGCGGTTCTATTATACAAAATTCAATTTTTTGGGGAAAATGTTGACGAAAAATTCATTATTTTTTGAATAAATTATATTTTATTTTTAAGTGAATTGATTATAGAGGACTAAATTTTGTTTAATCAAATTAAACACACCTGATATTATTTTTGTATTTTTCAAATGTAAATATTAATATTTATAGCAAAACAGTTTGAATCCGAGACAGTCTAAATAATTGAGATTTAAACAACTCTATAAAATCCGATTATGTTGTATGTAAACTGTCCTATATTTATCGATGAAATAAATCAAGCAAATACGGTGAAAAGTCCACCCTATATTGTTGAATAATATTGGGTGTTATACAAATAAGGGATCTTTATAAAACGAGAGCATCGCCATAAAACTATAATATTTTATGGGATAATCCTTAACTATATACACTTACACGTATTATGTACAGATATTTTACCACTCCATTTGAGAAAACACTTAGTAATTCATTCATAAATTAAGTACACATTGTGTATGTGTATGTAGCAAACAGATCCAGGTATATTATCACTCCTCTCTAACACTATCTTTTATATAGGCAAAAATTAAAGCAGGAAAATTGATAAGAGCATTGGAAGAAAATACGAAATAGGTACAACAGAATCAACATCGAGACGAATCATAAGAAGAATATAAATACGAAAAATACGGAAAAGTGAAACTAATTTTTCACTTTAATTTGATTAATGATCTTCAGTTTTTCATCACAACACGCCAAAAGTATTAATTGAGATGTGTGTCAATTTAGAAGGGATTTTTATACAACAATTACATTTCAATTACTTATTTTTTGTGTTGTGTATTTTAATTAGGAAGCGTAAATAAGATTAATAGTTATTAACAGTTTTAGTTTTGTGTATCTGGTATTTACGCTTAATCGATAGATTTGTCTAGACTTTAGTATAGACGCGGATAATATTGGTTTATTAAAGCTACCTAGTAATTTTTTCTCAAAACTTTAATTTCAGTCTAAATGTATGTGCTGTCACCGAGGGTATTGGGTGTTTATTTTCTGAAAATATGCTTCCTCCACGTAAAATGGAAGAGTTCTGTAGGTTGCTTTAAGTTGTAATTTTAAAATGTAAATTGCATGGCTGGAGCAAACATTTTTAAATTCATAATGAATCAATTGAATTTGATTAAAGTCGAATATGCTGATATAAAGTCGGCATGTCACTGCTGCAGCTCGTGCGTACATAGCGTAATCTACATGTCCAATTTTCTGGCAATTTTCTGATTTGTACAGAAATTCAAGTCGATGGATTTCTATCGATTTTTGTCGGTGTGGACTACTGTAATAAATTTAAGGGTATATCAGTTTTTGTACAGGAAAGGTAATTCGATCTCTTATAATCGTTTTTTGTATAAAAATAAATAAATTTTTTGTGCGTGTGGGATCTTTATTTTATTACATGTATGATTTCAGATTTTACAATAGTTAAAACAGTAATTTCAAACAAAAAACTTAAAAATGAAAATATAAACCATATTTTAGTTTGACAATTAAAAATTTAAAAAATAGTTCTTCAAGGTATTTTTAAAATTATTCTTTGACAAATTAAAGTCAAATAGGTCGTCAATTAAGTTGAACGATTTAGACATTCTATTAATGGGGTTGTTTTCTCCATAGTTAGTAGAATGGTGTTCAAGTGCTAAAAATCCATGGTTTCGAAATGTTCTGCATGGCACGTGAATTGATATGGTTTCCAAGATATAAGCTGAATAAACGTGACCAAGCAAAACGTTACCAATAAAAGCCGCGCCCAAGAGAAGTCGTCTATTTTCAAGCGTGCATATTTTGTATTCTGTGAATCTTGTTGTGTATGGAGGTAAGCGAGCCACATTTTCATGGAATGGTAAGTGGTGGTCGTAGTAAGTCGTTCTGTAGTAAATCCGAGTTTAAGTGTTTCTTGTACAATAATATAACTCGATCCATTATTATATCGATTTGTGTTGCTGTGGGCTGCAGTGAAATTCTAGTGTACCATTTCTTGAACAGGAAATTAAGTCAATAACTCAAAAATCTAATAATCTTATATACTCGTATGTCTAGTTAGTTGTTTCTTTAATGAATATATTCAATAAATATTTATGTTAAATCCATTTAAAAGGGAGTAAAGCAAGTCTTTTTTTATTGATAATGATATAGATAGAGGATTAAAGGTGAACCAAGTATGACTTACTATCGGTTTTTGGTATAGGCTGAAATCAACACGAGACTTGTTGGAATCATTTTTTGTATTCGGCAACATGGCCGCCAAATTTTCGTTAAAACCACCTCAGAATCCAAAAACGAGTTGGCCGACGAAAAGATTCGTAACAAAATGGCGCACACGAGCATGGACCGTGATGGCCGTATACCTCATGGTCTAACAATTTTTAAAATTAAGGGTCGTACAATGTTAGCGGTTGGTTTGCCTTCTTTAATTTTTTTTGCTCTTCTTTAAACAGATGCAATCACTACTTGTTATAATTTTTTTATTGAATAATTTTTTTTACGTATAACTTATGTGAAGTGCTGATTTAATTAATTAGGTATTGACTACATGGTGTTCATTGGTTGGTCGATATGAAGATTTGGTGAGTTCCTATTTAATGATGTTATTTGATTTAAACTTCGATTTAGGAATTTTTTGTTTCTTCTGTTGATGGATCATGGAGATTACAATTCGCTTCCTTCAAAGCAATTGATTCGGGAGGCATTTTCAAATTTTGCTTTGATTGTCCAAAAATCGGACAACAGACTTCAAATCCGCATGCCTGAAAATCTTATACTGTATCGGCTATACAAAACATGATTCTTGCCCTGCAAAATGTGATGCCATAGCCTACCAACAATCAATTACCATATTTGAAGCATTAAGAGTCGTGTGTCAATGCTTTGAGAGATTGTAGGAATAGACTTATTATCATACATGTCCATACATTAACGAACTAAGCAACGAGATTGAAAACTTGATAGCAATTTAATTGGAAGAGTACACTGATCCAGATATTCCGAAATGCAATGCATTTAGTCAAAAACCAAATAAACCGGTAGAAAACGCAAAAATAACATTAGTCTGCTGGAACTGTAGAAATTCATTCATCGTTATCATGATAACCCAAAAGACATTTAAGACTTATTTTGTATTCGATGCAGTGTTGCCAATGTGCGTAAACCGAACTGTCATTCACGCCAGTCCTATGAATTCGAAAAACTTTCACCCGAGTTTGAATTTGCAGAAGGGCTCACACTCAAGTGGGAATTCAGGCTAGCAAATGAGGCGATAAAGAAATATGAATTCGTTACCTTCAATAAACATCAAAATTTAATTGACGTTGAAACTTACCTAGACTTACCATTCAAAAAAATCTAAATGTTATCGAGGTTGCCCGTGTTCTCAAACCAAATGTATTTGTCAATAAAAACAATTCTCGTTAAATTAAATATTTTAGAAATAAACGTATAAAGAGGTTTTTGTAACACTGACTCTCGTTCACATATAGATTTGTTAGTGGCTACAAAACCCTTTGGTCTGCTGTATAGTAGAACATCCGTTAGTGTGCTCCGCAGTGGTGCTTTGGATTTTATCAAAGTTAGTTATCGCCCTCTCCAGTCGCAAATTAAAACTGCTTATGACACTCTCAACAAAATTATCGTTTACGCTTGTCTTTCAGACACTTTTGGGCTAAAAACCGCGGGCATTAAAATTTATGTAGTTCCTACCTTAGAATCATCTCTGTACACACTTAAAAATCTTGCTGCAATTTTTAATGCAACCCTTGCATCAAGGCTTATACAATGCAATCGTGTATCACATTCTGATGCAAAGCATGCATTAAAAATAGTTATGATGCAGTTGCGTCTAAAATTACTCCAGTAGTGTATTAAAAGAAAATTTCTATATAATCTGGGGGTTGACTATTTTTTAGCAAATTTATTATAATTCGCTAAGGCATTGTGTATATTTTTAATATAAAAGCTTAAAATATTTTTCATTTATTTGCTGTGTAAGGACGTCAATTGATTTACGTCAATCCAGTTGGAAAAGTAAAAAATTGGAATCTGTGGAATTTGCCTTATAGTTTTAGTTATAATACAAAATAATGTAAGTGTAATACAAATTACAATTAATTGGGAATTTCTAAATTTCTAATGTAATGTGCTTTATACTGTTTAAAGCACTGGGCTGAGCTATACAATTTTAATGCCACTTACGACAAAAAATGATGCTTCCAAATGGATATTTTAATTTATTTTTTTATGCAATTTGCTGTAAAATTTTAATATAACTTGTATTAGTTTTAACAAAATATTCCGTTAAAGTTTAATGTAAACTATACAATAAAAATTAATACAATTAGCATTAATATCTAAAATAATGCAACTTGTGCATTAGTTTGTTATGCAAGCTTGCGCTGGACCTATATGAAAAGCAATTTGCATTACATAGGCCATATTTTTTTCAACTGTGTACTTGGAAATTAATATTTAAGAAATGTTATAATTTTAATGCTCTAGCAAAGAGTCGGAAAATGGATCTCAAGATTTCACCGTGGCAAATACAGACACATATACGAAAGCAAGTTAATAAAAACAGAAATAGTATTTATCACTACGAGGAATTAATGTAACAAGAGAAGGCGTATGTATTACTGCTTATTAAAGCAATCACTGACAGAAGAAGTTTTATTTCTTAAACTAGCTGACTTGGCGAACCTCGTTCCGCCCCAAACAACTTCGTTCCGAGTAAATATTTTTGTTGGATTAAGTAATTCAGACTGTTCCTTGTTCTTCGCTGCCAAAATCGTTCGTTCGCTGAGCAAATCGTGATTCATAAATAATATCGGCGGATGTCCGGAAACACTTTCGTGATAAGCTCTTCGTCGAACGTCGTGAATATTCAAAAATTCGAGAGAAAGGAAATCAATCCCGTCAAAACATCAACAGGAATTTGACCATTGCTGAGCGCGAACAGTTGTTTGGAAAAATCAGCAGTTGATGAGTTGTTCTGTAACGCGACTGTCATATTCGTGATCAACTGCAACTTCTTTACATAGCGCACCAAACTTGGCGATTTCACACATGCGCTGAGTTCATCTGCAGCTGTTGTTCTCGGAATGACAGGTAGCGTTTGACGAAAATCGCCAGCCAGCAGAATCATTGCTCCACCAAAACGTCTTGAGTCACTTTGTAAATCCTTCATCGTTCGGTTGAACGATGATCGTTTATGTGCCATTATCCATTCGTCCAAGAATGTGCTTGCAATTCCCGATGATGCAACGGCTAACGCTATTTGAGATATCGAGCGAATTGTGGCTAAAAGCAATGAAAACAGCATTGCGATTTTGTACGCCATTCTCACGAAATTCTCATGAGAATTTGTATACGTTTACCATACAAATTCTCATAAGAATTCTCATGAGAATAGCGTACAAAATCCCTGGCCGGAAAGGGTTTACCTGTTCCACCGGGAGCATCGAGGAATAGAATATTCCGCTGTTTCGTTATTCGTCAACTGCCTTTATCGTACGCATTCAAAAAAGAGACATTTGTTTGTACTATGTGGATCATGGAGTCTCGATCGTACACTTGCTCTCATTGCGATTAAATACATCGTGCATCGAATGAACTGGTGCTAGCATGCCAAATTTTGACAAATAGGTGCCGCACATGACTTCGGTCATGATCAAAGCTTCGTTGTGTATCTCTCGATGTTGCAGGGCGAACTCGATGCAAAATGTAGTCAGCCATCCCGTCCTTGTATTGGTTACACAATTCCAATGTGTTCGATGGATGACATGTCGCTATGATGATCGCGAAAAATGTAAATACGAATTTGATTTGCATGCCGGTGCAGAAACAGTGGCATCGGCCAATGAAGGGTCCCAATGAGAGTCGTTTTCGAGCAAATTCAGACGTTGGCAAGCTTCTTGATAAGTGGCGCACAACGCACCATCTATAGTCCGAAGCGATTCGAATGAAGTAGAACCACGAACATGGAACAAAAGCAAATCAAGATAGACGGTTTCGTGTTGTCGTGGATGAACGGTGTACACACGGCCAAGCGCATCAGTCGAATACACATTGACGTATCGTGCAACAGGTTGGTCTTTCTTTTGTTTTTGAAACTTTTTCGACGACCGGTTCGAAGTATAATAGCGTGGCATTTCCCAGATTCCCCAAATTTTGAAGAAATTCATGAGTGTTGAACCTGGTGATCATTCTTCTCGTTGTGCTGCATTTGATTCAGTGAAACAGACACGTTCTCCATTCTCAAAGTGCACGCACAAATGTTGAACAGTAGGGTGACGTTCGTGTAATGTAAACGAGAAAATACGCCAAATTGCAACTGACATAACGGCCAAATTGGAATCTTGACACATTGTCATTTGCATACAAAGTCAGGTCGCTACCTTTGTTCACTTATCTAAAAACATATTTAATAGACTTAATGGAGTTACAGTACTCAACATTGCAGTGTGTTGCGAATGTTTTCGATAGAAATTTGAAATACAGAACGATCCAGTGATTATCGATAACGACATCTTTTCCTATCACCGTCAATAAAGTAGATAACCGTCGTTTCCGCTAATTGTGTATGCCAGCAAAGGGCGCGGATCTTGTTTTGTGCATTTCCCATCGGCCATACATGCGAATCTAGATTGTGATCTCCGCACGGACCGTAAATCGTGTTTGTTGCGACTACCGCGAACAACTCCGGTTCTGCTTCTGGATCTGGTATTTCGGCGCTGATGATTGAATCGATTTGATCTAGTCTGATTTTCTCAATTAACTACAGCAGAATGTGTGCATCTGGTAATCCACGCTTCTTCCTTCGCATCCAACAACATGTCCGAAAACCATCTGTTTAGAGATGAAGCCCATTAGCGTTCTGAGATTTTATTTAAAGACACGTACGGTGATGTCGTGGCGATTGCTGATAGTTTGTCCTGGCTGTAGATTACCGGTAATTTCAGGCCATTTTTGCATGTGAACGTGATGAACAAATTTAGCCGTCTGTAATGCCGCACATATGTTCGTCATAGCATCCTGCGCAAAATCATGCATATGCGTGGGCTGCCAACATTTGTCGCTAGGAGAATAGTCAATTGACCGCGCAGATGCATGTACTGCTTGGATAGTAGTTTTGATTGATTGAAGCGGATGAAATTTAAATGGTCCGTTTTGATCTTGACATACATATCAACGCAATCTCTCATGTTAACCATCTATTGGCAATTGCGAATACAATAAAAAATGATTGAGCCAAATCGGTTCAGCCGTTCTCAAATGATGCGGTATAGAGAAAAAATCCAATTTTCATCGGGGTTTCTCGGAAGCTTTTGAGTTTTCCACTCAGATTTTCCAATTTTTCTCTTCTAAAAGACAGTCAGGATCGGATACGTGCGGAATCCCGTACAAAAACATAATTTTTCCCAAAATTTTCTCTCGTAAGAACCATCTCCTGAAAATTGGGAACTCAGCAAGACAGATTGAGCCAAATCGGTTCAGCCGTTCTCAACGGGGCACCGAATTAAAAAAGTCTGAATTAAAAAAGTTTTTTAAAAATGAATTAAAAAAGTTGATTTTTGTATGAACATCTGCGACTTGTTTTAATTCATATTTTTAACATAAAATTATGAAATAAAAAAAGCGATTTAGAAAAATGAGAAAACTCAAAACTGAATTAACAAAGGCTTATGCTATTTCATTTTTAAAACACCTACCTTAATTCATTTTCAAAATGAATTAAAAAAGGCACATTTTATTTCATTTTAGTTTTAAATAAAAATGAATTTAAATGTAATATAATATATTATTTGTTTGCTATAGATTTCTATTTTTATAATTGTTGCCTCATTTATTTATTACTTAATATTTAATTAATTTTAGTTAAATATCTTCATTAATGAAAATAAGATATTATAATGTCTGATTTTCAGGAATGAAAATGTCTCTGGAAATCAACAGTTTTATTTGCTTTTTCATTAATGAAAAAACAAATCAAAAATTTTCCAAATTTTTACGTGTCAAATTGAAATTTAAATTCCAAAAAATCTTCATTAATGAAAATAATATAGTTGCATGGATTTACATTGCCTTAGAAATTATTAATGATTCAAAAAATTTAAATGTAAGGATCGGAAGGATTCAGTAAAGAAAATTATTTCGTATTTCGTAATTCCTAACAGTTTAAATATATATTTATTTTACAAAAAATATTTTAATTCATGTATAAAACGAAATAAAAAACGCTTATATTATTTCATTTTATAAACATTTATATTAATTCATTTTAAAAATGAACATTTATATTAATTCATTTTAAAAATGAATGCCTTTTTAAATTCATTTTATTCAACTTTTTTATTTCTTTTTCAATTCTGACTTTAATTCATTTTTAAAATGAATTAAAAACACTTATTTTAATTCCAAAAAAAACTTTTTTAATTCAGACTTTTTTAATTCATGTAGCCGTTCTCAACTAATGCGCTAGAAAAAAAAATTCAAATTTCTTCATGTTTTTCCGGAAGTTTCCGAGTTTTCCACTCAGATTTTCCAATGTTTACTTCTAAAAGACCATTTGGATCGGATACGTGCGAAATCTTGTACAAAAACATCATTTTTCGATTTTCCGACTTTTCCGGTGAATTTGCCCAAAATTTTCTCTCGTAAGAACCATCTCCTGGAAATTAGGAGCACAGCAAAAAAAGAGTGAGCAAAATCGAGTCAGCCGTTCGCAACTGATATACGCTAGAAAAAAAATCAATTTTTTTCGATGTTTTCCGGAAGTTTCCGAGTTTTCCACTGAGATTTTCCAAATTTTCTCTTCTAAAAGACCATCTGAATCGAATACGTGTGAAATCCTGTACAAAAACATCATAGATTTATCCAAAATTTTCTTTCATACAAATCTTGCCCTAACAAATAGAACACCGCAAAAATATCAGCCAAATCAGTCCAACCGTTCTCAAGTGATGATCAGGCCTACATGCGGCAATTGATTTTTCTTAATATAGATTTATAAGCAAACTGTACGATCTTCATAACTAGAGGAGAATTTAATCCAAAGTACTCATAGGTGCTCTAAAAGAGTAATAACAGAAGTTACTAAACTCCTGTAGATAATCAGAATCCCCTTACCCCTAATTAAAAAAATTCATATTAATGCAATCTAATTGTTTTTCGTACTCTAACTGAACCATTTAAATTATTCATATTGTTACTCTAGACTAGACCATGCACAATATTTTACACAGACTTATATCCCTATCAATCACTGTTCCATAATCTTTTGTTTTTGTTCTTGTTATTCCGGTATTATATTCTCTACTTGCATGATGACATACATATGCCGCTGGTAAGAATTGCTCTCTATCCCAGTATTTCCTTTCTAATCAAACCTTATTGCAAGATCCAATTTCCAAATGGTATTAATGAATAATTTCGAAGTCAAATTTTAACTGTCGATTCATAGAATTAAAAACTCGATCGCAGCGAACATCGTTGCCACTCAACTGTTATAAATAGTATTTTAATATGCTGACATTCGTTATAATAATTTTAACAAATTTTAAATAACTGAGTTTACTTTTGTACAAAAAAAGATGGCTAGAACTTGTGCATGAAATTAGTTCAATTCAAAATTAATAATGTTTAATCGGAAAACTAGGTGAAATCACAATTTCATACTGTTATTAGAAAACATTTTTTTTACGTAATTAAATAAATTTTTAATTCGTATATAAATACGTAGCTACATACATTCAAATTATTATTTGAAAACAATCATGCAAAACAATATGTTCGTTCAGAATAGAACACAACACACATAGCACATAGAACAAAGGTATTGTATAAAAAATTAATTTGAAATTACATTCAAATAAATAATATAAAAGGGTACCTACCCAAAAGCACAGTCTAAATGAAAAATAAAAAAAATCTTACAGATGTTAATATTCACAGATATACGCGTACACGCATTTTCATACAACACAAAAAATTGTAACTTCAATAAAGCTTTTATGCGTTAGGTTTAGGGAGGTTTACGTGTAAATTGTATATGGCAGCAATTTATACAAATTATGAAATAAAATATTTAACGAAATTAAATTTAATGAAAGTTATATACGGCACGGAATTTTTTTACGTTACCATATAACTTTTATACGATTGGGTTCAGTAAACACTTGACAGCAATGATCTTTCCGTAAATGAATTTTTTGGTTTAAAATTTAAAATTCTAAAAAGCAGCTGTGATTGAAATTTTTATCTGTTAGTGGACATCATGAGGAGTCATAATCAAAAGTCAAATCTTAAGACACTTTTTAGGTTCCAAATAATTACTAATTTTTTTAGAGTATTTTCTAAAATTTCATATGGTGAGCCATATATGTAAAGGGATCTATAGTGCAAATCCTAACGTACGGCAGATATCCTATTTATCATTTGAAGTGAGTCCCGCTCTCAGTTCACGGCCGTGAAATTATCACATCTGCGTTACAAAATGACATTTGGCACGGAAGTTTGTTTGCTCCAAAAATTGAATGATATATTTAGAAGTCGCTTGAGTTAAAATAAGCACGAGCGCCATTAGGTTACTTTCATCTGGTTTGCATTTGATTTATTCGAAGCTGGTAACGTATCTCAACCACATGACCACGTATCAGCTTCATTTGGATCAAAATAAAAAACAATGATAGATGCATTAAGTATCATTTGTACATTGATTGGTATCATTTGTACATTGGTTTTCTTGGCACAACCCCAAAGCTGGATACCATAGGTCCATACTGGTTTTAGCATTTGCCTGTATAGAAGCAATTTGTTGTGTATTGAGAGCTCAGAGTTTCTACCCATGAGCCAGTACATTTTTCTATATTTGATGTTTAACTCTTCTTTTTTCTTCTTGATGTGTTCTTTCCATCTTAGCTTAGCATCGAGGGTCATGCCAAGGTATTTAGCTGTATTTGCATATGGAATTTGGTTTGAGTTGAGAACCACGGGAATACAGTTTACATTTTGATTTGTAAAGTTGACGTGTACTGATTTGGCTTCATTTAATGAGATGCGCCATTTTTTAGTCCAGTTGCTCACCGTGTTAACTGCACTTTGAAGTTTGCTTGTTGCTTCCGAAATATCTTTTCCAACTGCTAGAATAGCTGTATCGTCTGCAAATGTTGCTACTGTGGTACCTTCAATATTCGGTAAGTCTCTCGTGTAAAGAATAAACAGAATAGGTCCAAGTACGCTACCTTGTGGTATACCTGCTGATATTCTTTTTATTTCAGAGTACTCATTTTCAAATTTGACTCTAAAGTGTCGATCAGCTATACGATTTAAGAATTTGATAAAATTGCTTAGGCAGGTCTCGATGCAGTTTAAATTCAAGCCCTTGGTGCCAAATTTTTTCGAAAGCTTGAGCTACATCTAAGAAAATACTGGAGCATATTTTCTTATTCTCGAGTGCATCCTCAATGACATCCGTTATTCTGTGAACTTGTTCAACTGTAGAGTGGTTTTCTCTAAACCCAAATTGGTGTGGTGGAGTTAGGCATCTCTCTTCTATTATAGGTTTGAGTCTTTTCAGCAACAGTTTTTCAAATATTTTTGATATGATTGGAAGTAGTGATATCGGTCTATATGATTTTTTATCGTTTCCTGGTTTGCCTGGTTTAGGAATCATTATTACTTCGGCCACCTTCCATTGTCGTGGAACATATTTCAATCTGAAAGCTGCATTAATTATTTGATTTAATTTACGCAAACCTTTCTCGGGAATGGCTTTCACAATTTGCCCAGTTATTAAATCATAACCTGGAGCTTTTCTGATACTTAAGTTACTATTGATTTCAGTTTTAAGCTCCAATAAAGTCACAAGCCTTATGTCAAGATCATCTGCTTTGTTTACGACTGTTGTATTTTCATTTGCTGTTTGCCTCGGCAACGGTTGAAAAGTCTCTTCTAAATAAGCAGCAAATAGAGAGACTTTCTGTTTGTCACTTTTAGCCCATGAACCGTCATCGCATTTGATAGGCGGCACATGCATTTTGGATCTTTTTAGTCCCTTCGTTGCTTTCCAAAGCGAGTAATCGTCATCCTTTAATTCAGAAAGACCTCGTAGTCGCTTAGTTATGCTTTCGTTCTTTATTTCTTTTATTAGTTGTTTTAATTTGTTGCACAAAAAATTTAGAATAGTTTTGTGTTGCGGTGCACGAGAGTGCTGCCAGATTTTGCGAGCTTTCCGTTTCTCCCTAAGTAGCTCTCTGACTTCAAGAGGATAGTTATGTTTCATTATAGCGTTGGTATGAGAAATCGGTGAACTTTCCCAAGCCGCTTGTTGGATGATGTTATTAAATATTTCTAGTTGATCTTCCAACTGCACTTTCGTTCTAATTGGTTCGCCGAGATTTGTTCGATCTTCTACTAATTTCTTAAATAGATCCCAATTGGTTTTATTGTTTGTTAACTTAGGTGAATTATCTTTTTTTTTTTTTTTTTTTTTTATTATCATTGTACTTAGTGTCATGATCACAGGTGAGTGGTCAGATGATAGTCCTTCACTATTTTCAATGCATGTGTAGTCCTCTAAAACTCCTTTTGTTACAAAGAAGTCAAGAAGATCTGGAATTTTATGTATGTCAGCAGGCCAATATGTTGGTTTATCGCCAGAGAGGAATTCACAGTTGTTCTCGCGAGCTGCATTAAATAACTCTTTCCCTTTAGAGGTTGTAAGTCTAGATCCCCAATAGGTGTTCTTTGCATTAAAATCACCGCCTATGATAAAATTTGATCCTAGTGATTTAAAAAGTCGACTGTAATCTTCTTTTTTTAATTGATGGCGTGGGGGACAGTAAATAGAGGAGATACTGAGTTCCCTATTATATATTGATTCAACTATTATGGTTTTAACCTGCATAATTTCTTCCTCAATGCCGGGCACTTCGTAATGTTTAATATTATTTTTAACAATTACGGTAGACCCGCCTCTAGCGTTTCCTCCTGGATGAATAGCATGGTAGCATTGATAGTTACGTATTTTAATAAATGAAGTTTCTGTTAAATGAGTTTCCGAGACAAGACATATATCTATTTTTTCTAAGTTTAGAAAAATTTCTAGTTCTGGAACATGCTGTGGTAATTAATTCGCGTTCCAAATAACAATTCTAAATGATCTATTCATTTGATTAGTATAGCATTGATGTAAGCTCATTGGTAGCTTCTTGTCTATCCAGCCGCTTATATATAGCTTCTAGACCACGTTCTTGTTTTGCTAGGCGTGCATTTATCGTTTCTATACTTCGAAATATCCTTTCTAGTGGATTTTCTTCAATAGTATTTTGTTGCGTTATCTGAGAGTAGGATCTCCTCTCTGGCCCTATGGGCTCTGGTTGAGTCGGCGCTCTAGTTGTAGTTGGAATCCTTTCTCTTCTAACATTACTGTTTTGAGTCGATTGGCGTGTTTTATTTCTTAACCTTTGCAGTTGTACCGCTACTTCGCATCCTCTATAGTTGGCTGGGTGTTGTCCTTTACAGTTTATACACCTTGCAGGTTCGGTTCGACTAAGAGAACAGTCTTTCGCGTTGTGTCTGCCGGCACATTTTACACACCTAACATCTCTCCCGCAATATCTTTGGGTGTGGTTATAAGCTTGACATTTCTTGCATTGAGGTATTAATCTCGTGTTCTTTTTCAGTGGTTCTATTTTAACCCTCATATTAAGTATTGCTTTGATATTAAATATATTTTCAATTTTTTCGCTTTTGTTGAATGTGAGCATGAATAGCGGGAGCCCTCTTTTAACGATCTTGGTTCCTTGACTATTTTCAACTTTCTCTCGTTTAAGGATATTGACTGCGTCTTCAATTTGCAGTTCATTCATTTTGAGATCTTCTATTATATCCTCCTTCCTGCAGGTGGGATGTAGACCTCTGGCCATAACCTTGATGTTTCGGTTATTTTTGTCTTCATATGTATACCACTCTTTACCTTCTTCAGTGAGCTTTGTGGCTAAAGCTCTGTATGCATCGGGATCTCTTGTGTTTATCTTCCAAACATTATTGTTTAGTGCAACTACTCTATAGTCGTTTGTGGACACTGATTTCATTAGAGCTTGGATATTCGCAAACTCAGTAATGCCTACCACATTAATTGGCGGTGGTGCTTTGGTCTTCATTGCAACCTTTCGTTGTTCTTGTCGCTGGTGATGTTGGGGTACAGGCACTGGATTGACAGTTTCATTAACTTTTGCTTGCGAGAGCTCCTCAACTTCTGGCGAGAATTCTGCTCTTCGTTTTTTCCTTGGTCTTTTCTTCTGTTTGTGTATCCAATCAGTTTCTCTTGCAAGTTCCTCCTCATCTGTGTGGAACTCAGCGTCAGTACGGGCAAGGGTACTGGTTTCGTTATAACAAGTAAGAGGAGTTTCCACAACCTCTATCAGATTGGGCTTCTTTAGCTCCTCGTTTTCTTTCTTTAACTTAGCGATTTCATTGCTAAGTTGCGATGCGACTTTTTCTATTTCACTCAGTCTTCTGCGTAGTTCAGCATTTTCGATTTCCTGCTGAGTTGCGAACTCTATTTGTCTAGGTGGTGACCTAGCTAATTTTGAACTTCGATCGAATGGGAATAGCAATGGTTGGCTCACCCCAGAATCCTTTGAGCCGGCCTCGTTAGAGGGTGGATTAGCCAACTGAGCAGTTGGTGTACCACCTGGGGTAAAAATTCCTTTTTGTTGAAAACTCATTGCATTATAATGACTGGTTATTGAAGCAGCTACCAATCTAACCAGTGAAATTGGCAGTGGGTCAGTGGAGAGAACATCATTTACTAGGTTCTCGGTGTTCGGTTATCCCGCCGTTACTCGGTCGCCAGAGCCTCGTTGGTTAATTAGCAGGGAGCACCACGTGCAGGTGAGGTTGACATTTGGGCTGGTGTATTGACCTTCTAGACCGATGCCCCTTACCCCCCATGTTGAGAAATGACTAATTTATGACAAGGATCGTTTGATTCTCCAATGTCGCAGTGTATGTTGATGAACAAAGACTAGTGTGAGACATGTCATGTACACAACTTTTTTCTTGACAATATCTTGAGTGAAACATGACGGGTCGTCGATGTTTTTCATTCCATCGCAATGTTTTGAAAACAACGTAAGAAAACAAAATCGATAAAAATAAAATATTTTGCGTGCCATCTTCAGTCTGTCTTCTAGGTAATAATTTTTCTTTTTATGTATAATTTTTTTAAAAATATTTGTAGTTAGTGTTGCAGCATATTTTTAGCATTTTAGTAAACGATTTGTAGTAGTACTATATATCAAAATTGTTTAATTTTTAATTTATTCTAAACTTTCGCTATTTGAAGTACCAACAGGGAAATTTATTTTTTTACCAAAATTAAGTTTTTATATTTTGAAAGTCATACATAGATAAATTTTTCATAAATTCGTAATATGTAGTTTAAATAAAATGTTTAAATAAAATTTAAATAAAATGTTTTAATTACAAATGTCAATCTCATCTCAGACAAGTACATAGATTTTGTACAGTACATGTACAATAGAGTACATAGATGTACAATAGATTTTCGGCAAGCCACATAATATACGTCTATGAACTGTCCTAGCATTGTGATACACGATTTCTCACATACGATTCATCTCAGACATGTCAAACACGATCAATATTAGACATGTCATCTACAATTCATCTCAGTCATGTCATGTACGACTCATCTCAGACATGTCACAAACAAAAATTAGTCCCATTTGCTGAAAAATATACATGTCATGCTTGTCTGTCGCTGATGAGTCATTAATGTATCGTCAATAACTTTCCTGCTGGGAAGGCATGTCTTTCGTAAAAAAATGATCACATGCATGTTGACAAATTTCCAACTGGGAGGCTGTGGTAGCAATAGAAAAGAAATAATTCATAAATGCAACAGTTCTTAGTTTTATTTCATTTCAGTTTAGGAAAACGAGTAATAAACTTCGATAAAGTATCGAAAATTGTGATGGTAACACATGTCAGCACTGGACTTTTGGTGGCGCCTTGATTTTGAGCACACCATTCGTTTAAACTGTGCTGCGTTGTTGTAACATCACATCGATTCGCTTCGATAGTGATCGTCAAATCGAAAAAAGCGATAGTCGGTATGCTAGAATTTTTTCGTTCGAACTTTAAAATTTCAATATGGTACCACTTTTTCGGAATTAAAAGTGATGATTTGTTAAACTTTAACTGATAATTTTTTTTTTTGAAAATTATAACTCATAATTTTAATGATATTTAATATATTGTATAAATTAATAAAATTTATTAATAATAAGCAGATCACCATGCATATGGATGATAAAAGTAATATTTTGTTTATTAAATTTCATTACAAATTGTATAATTTTATTAGATTTATTGAATCCTTTCGAGTTGATAAGGAAATTTTTGTTTATTTAGTCGACGAAAATAAACAAAAAATAGACGCGGGTGAGCGGGTTACTAAAATTCCGGATAGAGAAGAAACTAGCGGCGATGTTGAATTTTTTCGCCGCTGGTTCGTATCAATGAACGATAGGCGATGTTTTGTTTCACTCGATGGATCAACCGGTATAATATCCAGAGCCAACCGAAATCACTGCGGCGTTCGAACTCGTTATATGTAAAAAAATTATAAAATTTCCCAACAATAGGAACAAGCAGTTATATAAACAAACGTTTTTTTATAAAACGTCTCTCTCACCCCGGGATAGTTGGCTGCGTTGATTGCACTCATGATCGTAGCTCCCCAATTAGATGAGCACATTTTTGTAAGCCTTGGGTTAGTTTGTAACTTTAATACACTTATTTCGTATTTTATAGATTTGTAATTACGACCTGCTTATTTTGTCCGTTTGTGCTACTTACCCGGGATCATCCAATGATTCGGATTTACGGGCGTTATCTCAAGATCGAGAAAATATCGAAATGAGTTACGTCAATGGGGAGCGAAATACCTGCCTCTTATAGGCGATTTAGAGCCATGGTTCATAGCTCCCTTTAGGAATCCAAGCTAACGAGAACGGCAGTATAATTATTTATATGACCAGGCCCGAAATCCCATCGAACGATGTCGCTTGTGAAGCGAGTATTAAGGTACGAGTCTTTAAAGGTTATAAAAATAATAAACGTGTACTGTGCATTATTACACAACATTTAGTCGACCGAACCACCAACCAAAGTTAATCAAATATTGGAGAACGAATTTGAGTTTAACGCAGGAGATGATTCAACTGCCTGACAGATTCGAAATAGATTACTCAGTTGTTTTTAAAAAAAATTTTTTTCATTAAGTTATTAAATAAAAGCCTGAATAAATTGGTGCAAATTATAACATTTAATTTTAATATATAAAAAAAAAATCTTGTTTCATTTTTTAAGAGATATCATTTTCTCTTCGACAGCCAATCTTTTGGCATTTATTGAATTCGATTCTTCGAGTAGTTTCAACACCTTATTATTGAAGTTTTAGTTTTATTTTCCTTGAAGCTTCAATTAATAAAGCATCTTGGTTTGATTGGGTACACGTCTCTTTGGGGCTCGAGGTTGTGGTTTGGGTGAGATTTGTGGTATTTGTGTTAGCTCGAAGCTATTGTGTAGGTGATTTTTTTCTAAAATTGTAATTTTCTGATCATCATAAATTGTGGTGTAGAAATTGTGGCGCATTCCAGATTAAACATATTCTTGCCTAATTTGGTGGTATCAACAACTATCTCCGAGAATGGCGATAACACCACAGTTCTAGAACCATCACTAGTTTGACGACGATCCGTGTCCTCTTTGCGCAATTTTTTTTCTTGTTTTTAAGATCCGCCCAAACCTATAAAAATTAAACACTTTTTTTTACAAAAATATTATTAATTATAAGCCTACCTTTTTCCACCCATCTTGATCCCGCATTGGAGGCCCACGTTAATTAAAAATGTGATACGGCGGTTGTACCATTCACGCTCATAAATGCACCTGTAGTGATGTAGTGAATGATAATAGCACTTGATGCTCTTTAATAAATCCCATTGCTTCAAATTTTGCCCCCGTTGTGACCTTTTTTGTTTTATCCCTAAGATATACGTTTTATTTTATGGCTCTCTTATAATATTATTTTCATTATAACTTATTTTATATATTTAATATAAATATATAATAATACATGGGAAATACTGCACACTTACATCAAAAACTTAAATTTTTTCTGAAACTTAGAAATGAAGTAAAAAAATTGTTTTACATCAACGACATAAACTTCTAGTTTGTAAGGTTATGTTGTCAACAATATGCCATATTATCGAAATCTTCGATATTCCATCGAATATCGAAAATTCCGAGGTTACAACATCTCAGCACCGATGAGTTCTTTACACCAAAGGTTTTTGGAAGTTCTTGTTTCTCCTCTTATTTACCTTTGACTACAACCGGTGTGAAGTTTTTGGACAAAAATTTACGCGAGTGTTCTTGGTGAAGTTTTTGGACACATTTTTATTTCTTGGATAATTTTTTTTGTAAGTGTGCAATTTTAACAGTGTATTTATTTTATATTAAAATCGAAACAATATTGATAATAAATATTGATAAAACAAAAGAAATTGTTTAACATTAAAAAATCTAAAATGCTCATTATACGTATACAGTCACTATGTGAGCCAATCTCTGAGATTTTTGCTATTCGGCTTAGAGCAGTAGAACATCCGTGGACACGCAGACTCGCTATATTGGTAAAACTTTAAAAATTCAATACATGAGCCTAGTTCATCATTTCGAGATGGGGCTAACTGTTTTAAATAGCTCAAAGTATCCCCTTTCGAACGAATATAATACTTGCGAGCCAATCTCTGAGATTTTTGTTATTTGGTGTATCATTTTGTACAGTATGGTACGTGATTTATTGAAAAATTTATAATAATGAGCATTTTAGATTTTTTAATGTTAAACAATTTCTTTTGTTTTATCAATATTTATTATCAATATTGTTTCGATTTTAATATAAAATAAATACACTGTTAAAATTGCACACTTACAAAAAAAATTATCCAAGAAATAAAAATGTGTCCAAAAACTTCACAAAGAACACTCGCGCAAATTTTTGTCCAAAAACTTCACACCGGTTTGACTACAACTGTATTATCAACCGGTTTTACGGTTTGCGTAAAAAAAATTACCAATGTTTATTCGATTAGATTCCAGCTAACCAGGGGATGTACTTTTCTTCACAACCTGTATCAGCTAAAATAGACTCAATATTTTTATGGAGTTTGCTCGTGACCAATTTTCCATGCATGATAATTTCTATGTAAACGCCATGAATATAATCAGCTCATCGTTAAACTCTTTCAATGTGTAAATATCTAAAATTTCAGGGTAAGTCACATTAATTTTTATAATAAAATTTCAAATTCGTATGACTTATGCCCAGTTACCACAGAAAAATGACTAACGGCAGGTGAAAAATGACTAACGCACAACTGTCAGCTAAATGTTTTGTATGCAGTCAGAAAAAAATCATTATGCAAACTTGATTAAATTTATTTTATTCAAGAATAAAATATATTTTTCTCTGATCGTAGGAAAAAGTATATCTTTCGTTGTTTTTTCGAAACGAAAAGCTCATGATTCCAGTATGTGGTATTTGTTGCTAAGCAACAAGTAATAATAGTACGAGAATATATTTTGTGGCTTAGGCCGGGAATATATTTCATTATACTTTTGAAAAGAAAAAAACAAAATGTATTTATGTGTTATGATGTCGTGGCTAACTAAGCAATAATTTTTTGTTATTTTCGATTTTTTACTTTGTTTTGATTTCTTAATATTATGATAATTAATGAATAATACTAAAAATTATTTTGGGTTTATATTCGTGTTAAAGTCCGATCGGAGAAAAAATAGTATGTACATTTCGGAGGAAAAATGCATGCCCGGAATCCCGTGGTTGCCAATTTCCACTATCGTCCGGGAATGCCGTACTTTTCCTCCTAATTATACAATATACTATTAATCAAGTTTGCGATGATTTTTTTCTAACTGCGACAATATATTTCATATAAAACATTTAACTGGCCGCACAACTAACCGGCCGATAGTAATTTTTCTGTGCAACCGGACATTAGTGGTTGAATTAAATTAATATTATTATTATTCATCCGTCAAATTGCTATTTCTGACGGATGAGGAGGTCATGTACACAGTCAATTTTCCGATAAATATTAAATTTGGTAAAAGATGGCGCAATTGTAATTTTTGGTACAGCTGTCATTTTTGGTACAAAATCGACACTCAGAAAATGGTTATTCTATTGGATGATGGCGATGACTAGACACGAGAGTTATGTATCCAACATGAGAAACTTTTTGGATGCAAATATTCTTCGTCAATTTGGAAGATCTGCGTGGGGCTCTTTCTTAAAATCGCTTAACATTCTGCAAAATTTAACAAAATTATTAATTAAAGAACCTAAACTAAAACTGGTTTTATATTATTCAGTATTTTTGGTTTGAAAATGTTTAGCATTCTCAAAGTTTCCATAAGTGCGTTTCTTGTTGTTTTTTCTGTTTGTTTCGCTATTTTAGAGTCGGGATGCAGGTGTCATGATATTTGCCTAATAATTTCATGTTGATAAAAATCAGAAGGAAATTATTATTTTATAAATAGCAATAGAAAAACAGATCGACTTATTTTAATTCGAATAAAAATCTAGTTAAACTTATTAGATTGTGATCCTTGTTAAAAAAAATTTGAGTACAATTATAATACAACAATATTATTTTGACATAAATTTTGTAAAATTACAACATATTTTTTACACTACAAGTCAAGTGATACAAAGGTCAGATATCATTGCAAATTTTAATTTGAAATTACTTAATTATTGGTTGGTGGAAATGGTATGGTTGTTGAAAATTTATAATTCTTGATTTAGTGAAAATTTACCGAGATTGTTATAAGTTTTACTAATGACGACTATGGGCGAAAGAAAATGAATGTGATCAACACAATCTGAGATCACAATAATAGAGGCTGTGTTGATAATTGGAGTTCGATAAATCAATATAAGTGCAAAGAAGTTACTGTGTGTTTTCTAGCTTTAATACAAACAAATCCACCCATCTTCCGTCACCTAGCCTGGTAAATGTTCTGCAGCTGCCTCAATAGTAGTTAGAGATTCTGCTAACCATATGGGCGCAAGGTCATACAGTTAGATTTTTCTGTGAAGCCTTACAAATTTTTTAATTTAGCATAAAAGTAATTAACCGAACCCAAAATACACGTACGTACATCATTTACACAAAAAATAATTGTAAGCCTTATCAGCCACTTTATACGTTTAATTAGAATTATCTGTATGTGGAAGTGAATGGTGGTATAAACAATTTAAGCGGCTCCTTTGAGCTTAACATACTATACATGATGGCCATATTTATGGTCAGTGATGAACGTCACTCATGTTCACTGATGTAGTTGATGCCCTTAAATTCCGCTTGTAATCTCGAAAAGACTCTTCTTTCATTTGATGGTTGCTGTTTTACAAATGGCGACCGTTTTCTTAGTCTTATTTTGTTTTTTTTTAAATATCGGGAATACCTTGACAGACATCTGTGATCATGCTGGTTACGAGTGTTACAAGCTTAGTAGCTTAATCATTTCCAGTAAAGTGTGAATAGCAAGATCCGTAAATTATTCATGGTACAGGATGATTGTTTAAATTTGATTATATGTCTCAAATTTCTGGGTTTTTTTTATCATGGGCTGCTGATATACATTTAATTTTTCTATGTTTTCGCTGTAACTATTCCTTCCCTTTGATCTATAGATCTGCTATAGCATCACGAATGGTTTGTTTGCAATTGAACCCACAAAATAAAAAAAAACCGGTGATTTAGGACATCACTTTGATTATCTAATTTTAGGTTAAGTGTTTCTATCTGTCAAACAATAGCTTCACAGTATTGTAACGGGGTACAAAATTGTTTCCTCCGTTATCATAAAAGATATCAGTGGCCATGAACTAATGTGATATTACCTGTCATCGTTTCCCCTAGCTCGTCGGAGAGGTAAATTGTTTGTCGTGGATAGTTCTGGAAGTTCATGGTTCTCACTGCTGGATTGATGACAGCGAAATTACCTTTGAGGAAGATACACTGCAGGCCTCACACTACTTACCCTCATCATAGTCCCCAATCACAAATTTTTACCACATGTTCATTTTCTCAGACAGAATAATAATAAAAAAAAATTTTGAGCAGCAAAAATTATTACAAAAATATTCGACAATTTATTGAAACATTTAAGGAAAAGTACTAACATTAGCGTATAATATTTAAGAAAATCATTTGAGAAGAAACTAGAATTTTAACCCGTACCTAAAATTAATATTGGGTGTACAATTTATTTAAATGTACATGTGTATATTATATATAAAGAAATAAACCCGAAAATATATTTTATATACTCATGTACAGTTAATTTTAAAAGTACGCGTACTGTATAACTACAATCTTAACTAATAAAAAATTTACAACTATCAAAAATTTAAGAAACTAAGTGAAATTCAGAATACTTAGAAAAGTTAGATTCATATTAATAATAGATAAATATAGAAAAAAATATAATATAAAATAATTTTAATTAAATCTTAATTACGGTTTTTATGCGATACTTGGTTTGTAGTAATCCCCATATTCCACGGCAGGCAATATTTGTTTCGCCGCATGTACATGTACGTTATTATTTGTATTAGCGCGCTATTAATTTTACCGATAGTTTATATTAGGCGTCATTTCAAGAAATTTATAACACAAGGGCGATTTTCGTACGCTAATTTGGATAGCACTATTTATGCACGAAAGAGTTTATATTATTTGTATATATATTATTATATTTTTTGTATTATATATATAAAATTCACAAACACTAAAATGTCGTTATTTCGCCCAGCATATCAACCACCATCGCCATAGTTTATTTTTTTGGTCAATGCACAATCCGCATTTTTTTGTCTTTTTAATAATAAGTAAAAACTTAGCTTTAATAATTAAAATACGATTTATAAACTTATTATTATTTCTTAATCACCATACCATAATTTATTTTAATTTAGATAACTTATTATCATTAATCTTTTTGTAATCATTTGATCACGAATTTTTATATACAAAATTGCATTTACAGTATATGCAAATCACTATTTGGCAGAATTATTTTTACAAAATAAATCGTATTCGTTCAAAGCACATTCTTAACTGCCTATCCAAATAAAAATTTTCAATCACCAAATACATAAAATATCGATTTTCATACGGAATGTCGATCAGTTATCATGAAACAATTTTGTACAGTCCGCGAAATAAAGATTAAACAATATGAATATACTTGTAATATGGGACATGTTACAGTATTTAAACATATTAGTTTGTATTGGTGTTATACGTATTTTGCTTGAACATAAGCTGCTTTGTTGATGAGCAGCTCCGCTCAATAGGATGTGAGATTACAGCACTTTGTAATCGTCCAATCCCAATTGATTAGACCTATTTGCCAAATTTTGTCAAAGTAAATCCGATGATGGGAGGTGAATCTCGATATGTTGAGTTCCACAATTGTGACCCCTATTAATATTGTAGTAATTCTTAAGAAAGCTTACCTGTTTAATAGGAAACCGCCTTACACAATATTATTCATTAAACTACGACTATGATAGCCAATTTAATAAAAACCAATAAAAGGATTTGCGGATAAGCCCAGCATTAATTGAACATCTTACTTACGGTTGGCTTCACCCTGCCCTTCTTGAACAATTAGTACCCCGCGTTATTTTTTTGATTTAACTCTCATTGGACCGACAAAATGTAAACCTGTGTATTGTAATACTAAGGCAGTGCAAAAGAAACCATAGAAATATTATAATTTTTAACTTGAAATAAAATCATGTCTGTCGATCATTTAAATCAACTTTTTATTTTGAAATGCAAAATTGTTTATGTTCAAACTCATGCATATATCAGTATATGTGCTACAGCTAAATCATGCTGGTTTATTATTTTTTATTGCAAAATGAAAATTATTTATTTGTGCTAATATTTCCTCGACCATTATTATTCTTTTATTTTTATTATTAATACATATATTAAATGCCATATACCAATTATGGACAATAAAGTGTAATGGCATATAATGACAGGCCGCCGCAATATATACATGCAATTTCGTATTCATCCTATTTCTTGTTTTGTTTTAATAATTTTTTTAACAAATGTTTTGATAGTTTTAAGTCAGACTTATGATATATTTTTGTTGTTTTTATCAGGTTTTTCATAAAACATGTGTTTATATACGAACGATACAAGATACATGTTTTTAATACTATAATAATATATGATAACTTTCTCATCAACATTCATACAAACTTAAACTAATTTTCTTAGATCAAAGATTGCAACAAAAAAAAAAAAGTTCGGAAAGATACAGCAAATGATTGTTTGAAATTTATGTTATGTACGCGTATAAAAAAATGAAGTGTCAAATGGCATGATAACAAATAATTTAACTTTTTAATATTTTCAGAAATAAACTTAAATCATTGGTATTAAGTATGTTATATAAAATGTACTATACGAACAAAATACAAACAGGGAACGACAAAATAAAACGGAACACAAAAAAATCTACTTTACCGAGTTAAAAGAGCTATTAAAAATGTGGATGTATTATATAATTCAAAACGAATAGCCATAGTTCGCTGTCTAAAATACTTTGTGCGATTTATTCAATCTGTGGCCCTATTCTGGTAATTCCTCGGGAATAGTTAACTGGGGATAAATTCACATATAATCATACTCAAAATATTTTTCTGGAATGCTATTAATTATTATTTTAAAAATTATTATTAATCTAATTATTTTAAAAACAAAATAACGATGGGTAAAATCGCCCCTACCAATTTTGATATGGAAAAATTATTCTCAATTTGGAAAAATTTACATCAAATTATTTTCCTTAATAGGCTAGAAAAATTTGATTTATCGATAAAAGCCATATGAATTTTTTTCACAATTCCCCATTACCTGGGAATAACCATCGTATCAAGAAAACTAATTTATTTAGTTTTGCTTTTTGGCCACACATTAAAATCAAAGGACTGCTTCTTTTAGTAGTTTTATTCTGCCCACTGGGTTTTTATTTTTGGACTGTGGATTGACTTGTGAACTATCTTGACTTGGATCTTCATATATTATTTTGAAAATTAATTTGCATACGTTGAGTGTGCAAAGTATAAAACAATTTATTACTTACTTATTACTCCGGTTGAATCGGAATTCGGAATCTACTTAAACCAGTAAATGTTTTGCTTTAGTTGAGTTGAGCAAAATTGTGCATAGAAATAATTTAATTCTCTTACAGAACCTGTCAATCCTCTAGGAGGAAAATGAAAACAAATATATTCTGATCTTTCTACCTTGTTTTAATGAAATTTGAACTGAATGCACTGAACATAACGTTTACATTTGGTGAATGTTTCTTCTCCATATACTGGTAGAATCGAACATAGAAAATCATTAAAAAAATTCGCACTCATTAAATGGAAGAATCTTTAACTATATATGATCCAGCAAACATATGATCCAGCAAATTGCAATGAAAGCACTGCTTTAATTTAACAGTGATCAATGCAAGTCAAGAAGTTAAAGTGAATAAGGTGAATGTCAAATTGAACAGTGTATAGGGAAATATGAAATAGTGATGTGATAAATAGTGAAATAGTTCTATTTAGAAGTTAATGGTGTTGGTAAATAAAGTTTGTAACTTTAATCGTATGAAACGCTTGAAATTAATGACATTTGGTGACAGCGGTAAGATTTTGCAGAGAAAGTATAGTAGCTAAAACCATAAACATGCATCTCATCAATTAAGGGTTAAGCTTCAGTCTCGGGATTTCAATCGAAGGCAATATAAGTGGTCGTGATCAATGATCGATGCGATCTGATCTCTAAGCTGACCTTTTATCAGGAACAGTGAGTATTTGGTTTTTTGGTTTTACCCGGCCCCCAATTAGGCCTAGTTCCAATTGAAATTAAAACTGAATAAAAGTTTAATAATATGTATAATGTTTTTATTGGTATCTGGCTCGGTTTTAAAATTAAAATATTTAATTGAATATTTGTTTATTATTTTAATTTGAAAACAGAGGCAGAAACGTATAAAAGCATGATACTACTATTATTGGCTCATTAAAAATTTTCCAAAAAGTTTAATAAGTTTATGGTAAAAAGTGAAATTAAGTACACGAGATATTCTCCTGAAATCACAGAAGATATTAGGGATCAGGAATATCAACATGAGTAATTCTGAATTTCCAATAGTTGCTGGAATATTGTAAATTTCTACTAGTCAAATCGGTTTAAAAAATGTCGATGTATCATTTATTTATTTCGCTGGCGCTAAACCTACAACCCATGTTGGGATTTGGCCGCCTCAATGAGGTTACATTAACAATGAAATTTATATTCCGATTAATGGTTAATAAGTTCATTGCTGCTGAAAGGGGATATGGAGGACTATTGCATGAGTCATCCTGGGATGTTGGGAATGGGGAGAGAGATGCATTTGGATGATCTCGTTGGTTCCTTTCATTTAACAATAATCTTTTATACTGCCCCCACCCAAAGCTGTACTAACCCAAGCCACGGTTGCTTGACGTCGATGATGATGATGTTGTCACATGATCTTTCTTGAACTTAATTGGAAATCTTGAACGATATCATCAAGTATACAGAGGTAATTGCTTCGCTCATCTTTATTCAGTGAAAAATGTCTGGAATGAAATCCGCAGAGGTTCGATAGAGGCACACAAAATAATTGGCCATAATTGTAATGTACAACATAGTATCACTAACATTCGCAGTGAGAATTATGTTCAGAGGTTTGAAGCGTTGAAGAGCATCACAACTATACTTAACGGATATAGCTGTTTAATTTATAACTATGGAATTCATAATCCTCAATCAATATTTCTGAAGGAAAAATCTATTCTGGCTGGCACTAACCCGTCGCGAGCTAACACACCCGTCAACATTTCAAGCGCGTTTCGTATATTTTGATGTACAAAATTAATATCCAAACACGATTAAATCATAACTTAGTGATACTTCTCAGGATTACCAGTATTAAATAGACCTTCTTATCTTAAAAACTCCATGGAAAATCATTTATGTTAGGGAAATAAGGAAAAAAAATTAAGTTATAGTTACAATATTTCAAAAACCATGTCTTGATTTGGTCTATAAATGTTCTGAAATAAAGCTAAATTTGAAATTACTTTTCCCATTATGTTGAACAATAAAGAACAATACCACTCTCTGGCCAACTAAACTACCAAAATATTAAATGATAATTATATGCAAGGTAACAAACAATAAGAACGGCTACTTTCCTCTGATTTCGTTTGGTTTCATTATGGCACTACTTGTTGATTTATACAAAGATGCAAATTATTTCGATTTTGAAAGTTAAATGATGTTTTGATTCTGAAAAGGAGATAAATTTAAATTACTTGATTGCTTTCAGCCCGAGTGTATATACTCGTATTATGCTTTATCATAAATATTTTAAAATATTATTGTAATGTTAGCTTGTACATACATAAAAATTAAATGTGATTGAAATTAATTGACATGATTTTAACATTATTGCGCTACTAATTTTCTATTTGTTGTATAGGGATAAACAATATCATTTGAAAATTATTGTGTAGCATACTTATTAGAAATAATTGTTTTAAGATTTGTTATCTTAGATATTATTTTAAATTGAACATAAATTTCAAATTTATTAAATTTTATTGATCTCAATAATCAGTTTATATTTCCATGAACCCAATTGGTCAACGTCTGTGATTTTTTTTTTTTTTTTGAAAGACCTTGTGTACGAGAAAGAAGATAGAAAACACAGAAGGAGGAAAGATTATCCGCACGTCTAATGATTATCCACGATCAGAGACTAGTGTGGTACAAATTGGAATTTGGAACGATGTCCAGATTGGTTAACGTTCCCATCCCTGTTTTTTTTTTATAAAAAATTTCCTATTTTTCACATGATAAATTGTTCAGAATTTACTATTTTCGAGTTGCAAAACTTGACAAGTAATACAGTGGTGGAAATTTTTTGTTTTTCTTTGAGTTTTTGTGTGAAATTAAAATTCAAAGTTATTGGTACGAACTTTGGATACCACATTCCCGGGATTGCGCATTTGAATTCGTATGATATTAAATGATGTAACAATATTGTTCAAATTAATAATTATTAAGCACCAAACAAATCAAAATAATCAACATTTAAATAAAGTGTACCATAAAAATAAGCCTTATCCTACTGCGCAAACAACGCAATCAATTTACAAATCAAATGCAAATTCAATCATCAAACACAGAACAAACAATAAACCAATCATCAAATGAAATCAAACAAATGAGAACAGCTTCTCAACTACTAGATATTAATAATCAACAAAGCCAAGCCAAGTGGCCTCTAGGTACGTCAAATCCAATCAAACAAACGAGATCAGCGGTTCAAATAGTAGAAAGTAAGCAGTATCAGAACCCAAAATGTCCCATACAAAACCAAACCAGCCCAAGCACTCTCACAGCAATGTTAGACTTAGAAACAGAACAAATTCAATTTGCCGATGTATTCATAAATTTATATGTTTTTGTTTATTATTACTCTCAGAACAATTACCAGCCTACAAAAAGTACTAACCACAATCACGTGAAATTTATCATCCATTTTCATGCAAAATTTATCACGCAGAACAAAATTTAAATATCCAACGTTTCATTCCAAAACCGATATCAAACAGCAAAAATAACAATAACGAACCTGAAATATTTAAGTTAGTCACATACAATCTACTAGATCCAGATCAATGCAGTAGATCTGAACGACGAAATGGCTATGAAATCGTTTCTAACTTTTTTCCGGAAGCAGGAGGCTGCATGTAACGGAATACCCGCTACATCAGTGCTAGTTGTGATGGTTAGGGGAATTTTATCGAAATGGAAGCAAGCTGTGGCTTATTTTTTGTAAGTAATAGTTGTCCAAATGAAGATTTAGCGTGGATCGTTAATACTTCTTTGGATAAATTGGCTAGCATTGGATTGTTAGAGGTATTTTTATACTTTTATTATTGATGAGGGTTCGAATTTTTTGAAGTTAGTTAGCCACTTAAAGATAAACCCTGATAGACCATTTTTCGTCCGAGAAGGTAAAAAATATTATTATATATTCGACCCTGCTCATTTAATAAAAAGTATCCGCAATAATTTTATGATGAATCATTTCCACTGGAAATATCAGCATGACTATGCCACCTCTTGGAAATACATCCAGGAATGTTGACAGTGACAAAACGAATAACTTGCAACTATAATGCCTCGCTTAACAGACTCCCACATTATAAGTCTTAAACCACTCCATTTATTCCTGCCTTCAATCCTCAATTTCTAATACTACCCTTCCACAGTCCGCCGTTGGAACTGCTTAGTTTATTAAATTTTTCGATGAATTATGTATTATTTCGATGAATGATGTATTCAAAAACAATTTTTAAATAATGCCCTTTCTTTTTTGAAAAAGCTAACAGTAACCAATAGAAATGGACAAAATATTTCCAATAAAATTAAATGTCTAAGTGGTTAGGAAATATCAATACGCGCCATGATGTTTCTTTTCGAAGATCTACAATCAGAAGAACACAAATTTCTTTTCACTAGGCATCTTAATCAAGATTGCTTAGAAATTTTTTTTTGGAAAAATTCGACAACAAGGTGGGAATTCTTCCAATCCGACCCCCATTTAATTTTTTAGAGCATTTAAAAAAAAAAATCTGTTCTCAATTCTATAGTGTTTCAAATTTTGGAAACTGTGAGGCAGAACCTCAAGAATTTGTCGATCTGTTAGCCAACATTACTCCGCCTAACAATCGATGTGTCACTGCAAATTCTCGGGATATTCCAAATTTTACCTGGCCTTCGGTTATAGGAACCACAAAGTAGTAACCATATATCCGATTCCAATGCATTAGCATATTTTTCAGGCTTCGTTTCCAACAACTGCATGGAGATCCATGAATGTAACCTTTGTCGGTCACAAATAACGTTAGAAATAACTGAGCAAAATGGATTTGTCCATTTCAAAGCATATTCGAACGAAAGCAGACCGTTCGGTAGCTTCTTAGTATCCCAAAATAATTTTATTAATTTAATTGGCCAATTAGAACAAATCTTTTTAGAAAATATAGAATCGGTGGAAAATAATAATGTTTCTTACAATATTTACCGTTGCATGAAAGAGCTCGACATTTCGTTTGAATGCCCGAATTTTCCCGTAGATTTCTTATTGAAATATTTAATTAGAACTCGCCTTTTTTATTATATTTAATAATTTTAAATTATTTCACTTTACAAATAATTAATTTGTGATATTGCTTTGTGATATTTACTACTAGTTTTTATTAATTATAAAGTAGTAATAAGTATAGGGCAATCACTGTAATATTTTTAAAATTATTGAATTTTTATCATTGTTTTTTTATATTTATAAATTATTGTATTTATGAATGAATTAATAATCTAATCTAGATACATATATAGTTTTAAAAGTATTAGCAATAAATACAATCAATAATTAAACATTTCATTTATATTTTATAAGTAGTTTATAAGATTTTAGATTTAATATTTTTATTTCAAGCAATTACAGCACTTAATAATCAAACCAGTAAATTTATTAGATTTCTTTATTGGTGTAGTTGTTTGTTTTTTGGTAGACGTTATGATGCAAATGATGATAATCAAAATTATAACAAATTTTGCTTGCCAAAAGTTGTAATTGGTATGCTTTCAAAACGCTGTTTTTGAACTTGGCTTTACTATTCTGATGCATTATAATGTCAAATATCTGTAAATTGAATTTATTATTGTATAAAATTGTTTTTAACAAAATACATATTCAAGTAAAAAATTTAGAAAAATATTTACAAATGACTTTTTGAGTGCAGTTACTTTCTGACGATTTTCCAATCGGCATCGCTTGACGAGAGCTATTCAATATAATAATTTGGTAAATCAAAATGTAGTTTGAGAGTAGAAAGGACGTATAATCCGATGATCGGCCGAACTATTTGTGATATAATTTCGTGTGTGGTGTTAAATTGAAGGCTCTTTGGAAAACTGTGGCTTGGCCTTATTCACATAAATAAGCTAATGCACGGCTTTGCCTTATTAAACTCGTAACTAGAATATAAAAATTATGAGATTACACATTCATTAGTACATATATAAAATCGCAGGACTTACGTAATATTTTATCGAGCAAACATTTTATTCAGTGTTTCCTCGGATAACAAAAATCGTGGTCCCAGGTTGACAGCGTTAGTAATCCCAAATTCATGAATGGTGTTCCAGGTTTTAGTATAATTATGATCATTTCACATGCGACAAAATGAAATGAAAAATTTGACTTATAGCCGAAAATTTTTTGAACGCAGTGTTCATTTATAACATCCCAAATATTTAAAGCGGGTAACAGTATTTATCCATAGCGAACATCATCTGGCTGTACACACTGTGGTACAAATTCAACTTACAACTGTCCAGTTGAAAATAAGGATGTAAATCATAAACATGGATTTTTTGGTCAGCTCATAATTCAGTTCGAAACTTGCAACATGACTCAACATTGCTATTTTCGATTCATAAATTTATAATGATTTTAGATTGTATGGTGTTGTTTCTAGTATCTGACACAATTTATCATTAGATTTTAGGAGGCCGTCTATTAAACAAGACAAATAAGCTCATTTCTAAAAAAAGTGGATAAAAGTGTAGTATACATCCAGGAACATATCAATACAATGTGAGCATTTTACATAAATCGTGGCCAGCATTACATAACATTTCACAATTTATCGCCAGAAATTAAAAATACTTCGACTGCAAGCTTGCTGATTCACAATTTCGCCAACACACGAATTTGTAGCAACTCATTTATTTGCAAAATAATTGATTCTACAAGCTTTGACGAATACGATACATAATACGCGACACACGTAATAGTGCGACAGACACAAACCAATGCAAAAAAATAAAATAAGTAATTGACAGAAAATAACATCAACATTTAGAATACGACTGCGCACGAGCGCATACAAAATGGGCCGTGTGAAGATACTGGCGTTGACATCCACACTGTTGACAACATAGAAAAATACGAAAATAAAAAAAAAATATAAAATTCTCTCATTACTTAAAAGCTGTCATATTGAACCGAACAAGGCACGATAGGTAAAAAAATCTTTTATTAATATTAATAATAAAATTAATAACCCGGGGGGTGAAGGCATAATACTCGTGTAATATTGTAATATATAGTATAATAAATATTGTGAAATTCATTAACCGAAAGCGAATGTGTTTAAGTTGCGTCCAAACGGGACACATAACTAGAAATAAAACAATATTTGATTCATTTGTAATAAATTATTAAAACTCACTTCTGTGCTGGAACATCATCATTTGTTGTAATTTTCCTTTATATGCATATAATTTAAAAATAAAGCATACAGGTTGATTCGAAGTTATTGAAATATATCACCACTTATAAATCCATTCGACGATATTCTTCAGTTTATAATTTAATTTTAGGACTGAATGCTTATGATTCTTGTGTTGTATTGTTATTAATTATTGATTGTGTATCCAGTCTCATCAGATATAAAGCAATGTCTTAATTTTACCAATTAACACGTATTGCTGTGATTTAGCCAAAATCGAAGTGTCATTTCTTATTGAGAGAGCCAATTGAGAGGAAATTTTACTTGTACACTGCGAAGATTTTATAATCGATTTTAAGTTTTTTTTTAAAAACTACTAGCGCTATCTATTATTTGCCTTTTAAACAATTTTGCCACTAATATTTTGATTAAAAAAAGTCAAGCATTCGAGTCGAAATAAATTCATATAAAGATGGAGTTATGTCGCTTCTGTATATATTCTGTGCCTTAACGCCAATAAATCTCAACAAAACAAATCGAACGAAACAGCTTTCGAAATTGAGCAAAACACAATGAACGAATTATTAACGAGTTCAGACGCTCAAGTACAACAAAATAGGAAAACAAATAAACCCTCCCAACAAAAAAATGTATACATCAACAACGTGACATAAATGTTATACTTTTGAACACAATTTTAAGACACAGTAGCGTCTCTGGCGGGTTTATGATTAACTACTCAAAATTCAGCCATTTTGATTTCTTTACCTTTTAGTTTAATGTGATAAGAAATACTATGCTGTATTGTAATTTTATTAAAATATTTTGCGAATTAAAATATATTTGAATTTTAATTAAAAAATACATTTTAAAGTGTTTTATAATTTAACAGTATTCTGGTGATAGTTTAATTAAAATAAATACTTAATAATGTAATAAATATATTTTATCTTTTAATTTAAAGAAAATATTACTAAACAATACATCGGAAATATAACATCAAAACCGCTCAATTTTATTACGTCTATGTGATTCGAAAATGTTCAACAAAAACAGTTCATTTACGGTACGCCATTATGTAGACAAATTGTATACACGTTTTTGTTTCATTTCTCTTGTGACATAGGTTACGTAAACATAACATATTTGTTACACAAAAGCGTTACGTTTCTGAAGACTTTAGGATTAGGAAGTCTTTGTAAACTGCACGTTTCTGGTACGTAATGTTGGAAGAGAAAGTATAGATAAGAGTACTCATTAAACTGTATACATTGAGCAAAGAAACTATGTAACTGCAACAGTTTAAAGAACTATTGCATTCCAATTAGAGTGACAAGTGGGGGACCAGGATAATACAATAAAATGTCACACAATTATTTGCTCTACAATTATCTTTATAAGCCTTTCAAAAATTAACTAGTATAATATTCATAAACATCTTTTTCTCATTCAAATGACATACTTAAATACAAACTTATTTATTTAATTATTTTTTAGCTAAACAACAATATTAATAAATTAATTATAAAGAATATGTATAAAGAAAAATGTATAATTAACATTACATAGACCATTGTAATTAATCACAAAACAATTTCATATTTTTTAATATTTAAAACAAATATCTTGAACTTCTAGTAGTTACGTAATCTAGGGTAAAATCTATCTAAAATATTAGAAGGCATCCAAACAGTCCATTAGAACATTTTAATGAAGGGTATTGCAATGTACCGTTAACCATATTCCATAAAGAAAAATCATTCTCCAGAAGATTTAACTTCTCTCAAAAGGGGAGGAATGTTGCATAGTATTCTGGAAAACATGATCTTTTTATTCATTTTCCGTAACATGTAACCAGAAATTTCAGCAAACTACATTTGTTTTCGTAGCATATCACTTCCTCTAAATTTTAGTATATCATAAGAACATTTTTAATAATTATTTTAGGAATTACTATCCATATTTATGAGGAGTCATAATCTGTAATTATTAAAAGGCTCACTCAGTAATTGTTAAGTCACAATCATTATGTGTAATAATAATTAATACTTAGCCATCAATAATCAAAAAAATAAAAATTAAGAGTTAAGTTTTATAAACCAAAAATTTAAGCTGTGTGAATATAAAAAATCAAAAGTATAATAAATTTGAAAAAGCCTCCAATCTAATAACTAATTTAAGTGTTAAGAAACATATAATAATTAAAAGTGAAGAATTAGTTTAAAATGCCCAATCCCGAAATTGCTATACACAACAGTTTTAACAAACGAATTTTAACAGATTCAATAGTTAATTAATTAATAAAAAATTTCACTAGTTGTTCTTGTTGGCTATGAATTATATTGATAAAAATAGTGGTATGACTTATTTTGATTTCATGGTGGATTAGCATATTTTATAAAACTAAAAATAATTACTGGATAAAGCTAGGTACGAGCAACTATAATATACACAATGGTAGTAAATGTTTTTTAACAGAGACGTCAATCTACATAATTCACCAAACGAACAATTTTGATTTTTGACAACCATGTATATTTCTCTTTTAATTCCGCTACTTCATAATATTTTCTAAGAATTAAAACAATAAAAATGAAAAAATTGTAAACTTTATTATTTCTTATGCGATTAATAACGAAACTTAATTTTCATATAAACAATTTTTTTTTCTGCTGCCCAAAAATTTAATTTATTGTGTTTATGATAAAAATCCAATTCAAAAGCAGCATAAAAAATATTATAATTAAAAAAAAAAAAAAAAAAAAAATATACATATGTATTATTTATAATATTCTTTTGTAATTTCTTATCCCAGCAACATAACACACACAAAAAAACGAAATAAGCAAGTAAAAACTGTAAAGATATACAAATGTTTAATGGATTAATGTCACGCTATGTTTCCGATTTTATGTTTTGTATACGTTTTTGTGTTTTCGTTTCTCAATTCAACATAAAATGGTTGATGCCTTTTTATTTCAATCAAAAATCGACATAAACAATATTTTTTTTACATTCAATTTTAATTTCTATTTTCTACATATTTTTTTGTTATAGAATTGGTTTTTTTTATAATTTGAATCAAAAACCATTAAAATGTGTGATGCTGGCAACAGATTATATTCCAAAATACGAAAACGTTATAACCAAATTAAACACGATATGTGATTAAAATGGTCACGACCCACGATCATACAGACACCATCATTTTGTGTTGATTCAATATTATTGAATGTACATTATACGTTTATTTGACTATGTATGCAGTTAAAGATTTACACTCATAAAATCGTATAGCAAATGTATGTACGGCATCTTTTATGATAAATGTACATAGATCTCGAATTCACCACATTTAATTTCTAAAGCGAGAAATTGAACCTCCCGGATACATTTCGTTGCAGGTTAGCAGTACGATCGTGTTTAGTAGTTCGATTCACTGTCCAATCTCACGCAGTCTTTTAAATGTAGGTGAGAACAAAAATTCCAGAGGCAGTGTTCAAGTTGAAAAGCAACTAGCTTACCCACCAACTTACCGACAGTCTTACATTTACATTAGCAAAACCACAACAGCATATACCATATTAAGATAGTCAATGAATGAATACATACCATTCATTTTTTACACATTTTGAAAAAAAATATTAAATTTAATATTTGGCCACATTTTCATTTGTTACTGAACCTGCAGTCGAAACAAAATTTAAAATTCGTATACTCTTAGTGTCCAATTCATAGTATTTTCACAACCTATCTAAAAATCCATGAAAACTATGAAAAACAGTATGCTATTGTTTGCTAACCAATATTACCACTTACAACTTTATAATTGTAGCAAAAAGCACCTCAACGACCACGTTTTCAAAATAAATGAAGGCAAACACAATTGTGATACTTAAAATATTAATAAGATTAATTGCACTTTTCGACTATCGTATTAAATGTGATTTTAACTTAAACGGTTTATAACAACGGTAACGAATTACTAGAATCCGTAGTATTATTTAGATTTCAATGCTATTTTATTCCTTGCAATGGAATACCGCGAATCATCGATACCCTCTATATAATAAAGTTTCACTTTGCTATGGATTACAATATTTGCAAAAAAATATTAGATTTAAGTTATTATACATGCAGGAAGTAAATCTTAAAATTCAAAATAACTTTATTTGATGTCTAAAATGAAATATATGAATGGTGTACTTATATATGCATCATATTGCGTTTATTCTTATTAATTGGGTATTGCAAACAAAATATTACATGCTCGAAGTGAATATTAATATATAACCACATTCAAGAACAGTTTTACTCAATCATTAAGTGAAATATTTATACAAATAAAATTATATTACAATTATTACATGCAGGAAGTAAATCGCTTCATTGATACAATGTATTAGAGATTAACTTAAAATGCAACATAAGTTTTATATGATATTTAAATTCAAACTAAGCAATACTGTACAATAATATGCTGCACAATCATGTAATCTAAATATTTATTGGTTTAAACCAACAAATTATCTCAAGAAGTATAATTACTTAGTAAATATTTCAGTCAAGCGTTATTAACAATATAGGTATAAATATAATCAAAAATTATTATTCTTGCTTAAATTTCAGCAAACCAACAAAGTCAACCTTCGTTGAAAATTTAATTTTCATCGAAAAAATTTAAAAAGGTATGGCAGAAACTGCGACTTCTGGTACACAGATATTCACCACATTTCGCTGGATTCTTCCAATTTATTTAGAAAACTTATGGTATGAAGTTTTATTTCAAACAGACAAAATCCGCTTGGTCCGTAGGGTATCTGTTTTACTTAAATCGTTTTTTCGTTAATCCTTTCATTTCTTCTTAAATTTTGGAAATCTGATCTGGAATGGTATTGTTGCAAAATTAATTTAGAATTTGTTATAGTCCAAAACCGTTTTTCTCGTAAACGATATAATTTTCAAAATACATGCAAACAACGAAAACGCTCCTATTTAATTTGTGGGAAAGTTAGGTATAAAGTTTTATTTCAACTTCTTCTGGGAAGATGGTTTCTATTGTCAAGACACAAATTGAACTGGTAGACGATTTCTTATTGCAGTAGGCAGTATACATCAACTTTGATAGTCAAATTTTTACCATTCCCAACACTACTCGATAATATCGAGCTTATACGAGTATCTGTCAAAATTAGAAATAATAAAAAGCATGTTTTTTTTATGTTTCACAATTCGCCCTCTTAGTCTGAACGTGAGCAATCCGCTACTTACTAATGCTGTTGATTTCGTCTTTGAGTTGATGGATACCCAAGACAACATGAAATGGGATTATTCAGATTATGCTGAATTATTATGTTTCTTGAATGCACTAACCGCTAAAAAAACCTTATCCATTGACAATATGTTCCACTTTGGACTATTTCAGAACGGCAACGTTAAGAATAGTCTGAACATGCAGCTCGATATGCGGTGTTTTCTTCTGTTATCAACAAAGGCGTGCCAATCTCATCCTCTGTACCGTAGATGAATACCATCCTCCCAATTTTAACACCTTTTGTCACGAACAAGGTAGTCATAATGTCGACTCTGAAACTCCACCACGATTCAAGTTTCGTAAGGCCAACTTTGTGAATCTCATGTTGAATTCAACTGAAGGAAAAATGTTAGACTGAGGGTAAAAATCGTACTCCAACTGCTATCAAAATGTTCCATTGAAAAAAAAATACCACAAAGGTAATATTTTGCACACCCGCAGGGTAGTTTTCTCTACTCCAGGATTTTGGTCGAGTAATCCATTTTTTGTTGTTTTCTCACGCCATTTTTTTCTATACGTGTATAGAAAAAAACATACGTGTTTAATAATCGGAAAATTTAATTCGAGTTTTACGTTATGGGGGAAATTTTAAATGTGATTGTCTTCACACTAACATGATTTTTCTGATCAGATTCATCTGATGATGAATTTTTGGAACACACAATTGTCAATCATCGACATGAAAGCAAAGAAGAAATAAATACAGTAAAACCTCAATTTAACGGACTAATTGGGGAGTCCGTTAAATCCGAATGTCCGTTAAATCCGAATGTTTTTAAATTTAATCGACTAGAGATTTTGCACTTGTTCTGGAACGTGGTCACCTAGGACAGCACTCGTTTATGTCTTAACCGATTATGAAGGGATTCTGTTTGTTGGATGGAAATGAGATTCATAAACAGTTTTTTGAAGATGTTCTGGAATATGGCCATCTAGGAAGGAACTCAGGCATATCTTAGCTGATTATGTTGGGATTGGGTGTGTTGGACGAAAACGGGATTAAAAGGATTTTTGAAAAATGTTCTGGAATATGGCGAAAAATCATTTAAGAATCCCATTTCCATCCAGCATACCCAATCCCATCATAATCGGTTAAGGATTGGACGAGTTCCGTCCCAGGTGGCCATATCTTCCAAAAATGATTAAATAATCCCATTTTCATCCAACATACCCAATCCCATCATAATTGGTTAAGAATTGTTCGAGTTCCATCCCAGATGGCTATATTCCAGAATTACTTAAAAAATCGTTTGAGAATCCCATTTCCATCCAACATACCCACTCCCATCATAATCGATAACCGAAAAATGAAAAATAAAAAAATTGTCCGTTAAATCGAGCATCCATTAAATCGGGGTCTGTTAAAATCGAGGGTTTAGTATATATTGTTTTGACATTTAAAAGCGGTGTAGTTAATTTCTGTTCCATTGATACAAAATGAGGGTGGTACTATTTTTAGAGTATTAAAATATCAATCGAAATCAACATCAGTGACTTATTAGTAAAGAAACCCGAACTGTTAATTTTTAGAGGTTTTCAATATTTTGAAGGGGGCGTACCGTAATCTCACCAATAAACTGTATCGTCATCACCTCCTTGATATAAATTAAAAGTAAATTACGAGTGTTACGTAACCGTAGAAAAAATTAACGTTTGCATTATTCCTATAAACTAAATCGATGAATGATTTCAGTATAGTTTGTCTGACGAGCTTTATGTGAATTATATCAGACTCATATAATCCAATGTAATTGCTGATCCTAAGAGTTTCTGGCGGAATTTGAAGGAAAAATCCGGTGGAAACCCTTTCACTCTGAAGTACCGACAATTCTTCTATTGATCCTAAAATTTAAACAAATCATTTGCTAACTTTTTCAGTCTGGCTAATACAAACAGCTATTTTGAAGATTACTTCATATACTTAATTATCTGCGTTCAAACAACCGTAGTACAAAAAATTCCGGTCCTGCCGGTTTACAAAAGTCGCTTTCACTTGGAATTTTTCAATCCATTTGGTAAAGTTCTTTTATAGTTCCGATTAATATAAGAATGGCTGCAAATCGAACATTTGTAATTAGAGACCGATTATAAATTTATCTTGTATTCCTAAGCTGTTTGAAAGTACTGTGTATGATTATTGTAAACCGTTGTTTTCCGACAATAAGCAAAGTTTTTTCAAAGCACGGTCCATGCCACAAACCTTACTGAATTCACTTCACAAACATTAGATATGATGGAGGCAGGGTATATAAGGCTGAAATTATCTTCACCGGTTTTAGTAAGGCGTTTGATGGGATTTCTCATGAAATCATTTTATTTAAGCTTAGGGTTCTTGGCCTTGCACCCCAAATTCTCTGTTGGTTGAGCTCTTATTTAAAAGACTGTATATGTCATGTGCTATTTAAGTCATCAGTATTAGCTGTTTTCTCAACAACATCTGGAGTGCCCAAGGCAATAACCTAGGGCCGAGTTTTTTCATTCTGTCTATCAAAGACGTTTAATGTTTAATAAAAAATTCATACATACCTGTATAAGCCGATGACATGAAGATTTACAAACAGAGTAAACAGTTCATTTTGGCGTAGACATTGTCGGTAATTTGTAGAGTATGTAGAATATTCGTAGACAATGAAAATTATTGCTTTTTGGTGTATTCCCCATTTTTTTCAGTTTGGGAGTACCAACTCACAGTTTTCCAGTTCAAACTGTGACTTTCGAATATTGTGAAAGTTATAATTTAATTTTTACAAATCAAATAAGTCAGATTAGATCACCATCGATCTGACAACAATTGCCTATTTCAGGAGAACCATAAAACCTATCAAATTTAGTTTACCCGGCGGTAGAATAACTTGATTCATTATTGTTTATTTATCGTAAATAAAAAAATTTTAGTCGGTTTTTTTTTTCAAAAAATATTTTGTTGCCAGAAAAAAGGAGAAGGTATTGCATATAATTTTATGTTATTAAAAATTTTAAAATTAAAAACAAAGTGGAACATTTATTTCAAATAATCTTACTAAAAAACTATAAAATACAAAATTATTCGGAAATTTTTTCAAAACGATTCTTCATCTCTTTCAACAGTACTTGCCCGAGTGTGAAAGTAAATCATAAAACGAGTTGCAATCCTGTTATATTACAGATTTTAAATGCTGGAGATGGTTTTATTTTTTGATGATTTTAAATTTACAGCCATGAAATATTAGTGGATCTTTTGTAAAGCAATGCCTTACCAGAGTAGTATATAACACAGGAAACAAATGGCTGAAAGTTTACAATCAGTTGCAGTGAACCAGTAACAGGTGCCTCCGACAAATAGTGTAAAAAGCAGTAACAGGTCGGTTGATGTCTAGAACAATTGTAAATTGTTAAGTAATGGCATCAACATCGGGTTTCAAATAAATTTGGCAATGCTTTTTGGCCTTGTAATTTGAATGCTTCTTGTGCGTGCTATCTCAGCTTTCAACGTATTTGTTCTACTGACTCTTATTGATATTTTTATTTTCATACACAATACATATGTACGAACCTTCTTAGGAGTGAATAGCCTCAGATTTTTGTCTTTGAAAAATTTTGTGAATTCCTTAATTCCAAGACAGTGTTTCTGGTTTTATTTGCACATTTCTTTATAAAATTCATATAATTGATTTAGAGTCCCGAAATGTTGATCAAGGTTCAATTTGTTTGTCATATCTGACATAATGGGAAAGTTATTTTGGCAAATTGTCCAAAATTTGATCAAGAACCCTTTTCCTCTTAGAAAGTATTTGACACGAGAGATCCTGTGTTTGCGTTTTTGCTTTTTCCCGAATCATTCATTCCGTACGCACTATCCTTAGTCCAAGAGGGCTCTTCCACTGTAAAACGACCAAGGCCAATAGCTTTAAGAAACATATTCCGACGTCGTTGTACCAAGAGTCTGTTATGCAATCCTGTTATGAAATTGTTTACACTATGCGATGATTTCACTAACCATGATAAGGGACCTGAACGCGCCCATTGTTTCTCCTGATGATGAAAAGAAATTTAGATAGCAGAGTTTGTTTGAATGAAATAACATAAACAGAAGAGTGCGTGCGCTGCATTACTATAATGCCAGCTGACAGGAAATATCGATTTCACGAAATTTCTAGTTAGCAGAATGTAAAATCTAAATCATTTTCAAAATTTTTATTTGTAATGCCATAAGTTTTTCAATTGACAAGCACTAGCGCCATATATTACATGCATTACATAGAGTAACTTTTTTATCATATATGAGAGAAATTTAGCGTTTTACTGCTTTTAGGTGTCAACATTTGGACATCTCTTTACGAAAACATAATAATTTCGAAAAATACTTGAACTAAACTAAACAGGTTTATTTTGAAATTGTCAACGTCACTTGCAAAACCAGAATGACCATCAGCTTCACATGCCTCTGGTAATTCAAATTTCTGAATTTAAATCAAATGTCATTGCCATTTTAAAAATTTTCCAAAAATGTTGCAAACATGTCAGTGACTCCTTGCGGATCACTAACAGTCAAAGAATTGAGAGTCATTTGTGAGAGTGTCTTACAGTCCCGTTTCGAATCAACATAGCTCCAGAAACATTTAGGTTTCTATTATTTGAATTAACATGTTAACTATATACAAGCATCGATGTAAAAGTCTAAGTTGAGATCTAAGAGCACTAAATATTTTATTCCCGCATAAAATTTGGAAAACTGATCTAGAACGGTAATGTTGCAAAATTTGTAGGAATTTGCTTTGAATTGGTACTGGCGTTATACTGTATCCAAAATAAATGTGCGTACAAGTACAATCATTCAATTACGTTATTTGTATTATAGTTTTCTCCTACAAATAAAACTTGATTTTTGTTTTTATAACCGATTCCACCATCAAAAGTATGATGAATAGTTCCGTTGCTTATGCATATAAAATTCTCAAAATTACGCATTCAAACAAGAAAAAAGGCACAAGAAAAGAAGTATTGCTAGTGATCAATAAGTGTTTCGACGACCGTGTTTTAAAATCGTTCTAATAAATATAATAAATAATTCTAAAAATTAGTTAAATAATAAAATCCCAGAAGTTATTTGGGAATTTGCTAATTTATAAAGAGAAAAAAAAGACAATTAATTTAGTGTCTTATTAATCATACCTACAAATAAATTACATAAAAATGATTAAAGATCCGTGATAAACGTTAGTAGTGAATACGTTAAGAGCGGAAAAGTTAATCGAACCTTACTTTGCGCGGTGCGAAACGTGCGCGTATATGTATGTATCTAGTTTTGATATTTTGAACGATGTGGGCTTTGTGCTTTGTGAGTTAATATATCGATTAAAAAAATAAACGACATGAGCGTATTATGTAAATTGGTATACACTCCTGAATCCAAATAAAAATTTTTATAAACTTAAAGTTCTGTGAAAAAAAACGAAATTAAAATCTAGTGTTTCGTGAATATTTAAACTTGGGTATGTTGTTAAATAAATAAAAATAATAAACAGTTCGAATCTAAGATACTAAACGCTGTACAAGTCGCATTCACACTATGAGGCGCGTACCGTTACTCAGATAGAACGAGCGGTTAAATTTTGTTCTCTTTACTAAAGTAAAGTTCAATTTTGTAAATTGATATTGCCGTATGCTGGCCTATTATGTATCATTATTAAATCCGGCAGCTATGTACATACATGAAATGCTATAAATCTATGATAAATAAAATCTTCTACTGGATTATGAACGAAAAATTTGACGAAAAACAAAATAATCTGTTTTATAAGGGATGGCGAATTTGGGGTCTATATTGAAATTTTTTCAAAATTACGAGTCTTAGACTGCGGTCCAATTCCTGACTTATTTTGTGGAGACTGACTCATTTAAAAGTCTACAATAAGCTTCCTATCGATTAGACTTATTGTAGATTTGTTTGACTTTTATGCAAGACTTGCGCCCAAACTGGTAACTCATCAAAATAATTCTAGCAAGTTTCCAATAAGTCTATTCAACAGGAGACTTATTGTAGACTTTTAAATAAGTCAGTTTCCACAAAATAAGTCACGAATATTGAACAGCAGTGTGTACAAAAGTGAAAATAATTTTCTGGCAACTAAGTGTTTAACTACGAATTTAATTAATTTTGTTTTCTTTAATTGTGAAAACTTTTTAGTTTTACTTACGTTGCTTTCTTTAGTTTTTTTGTAGTTCCTGTAAAAGGAAAACAAAATTCGAGCAAGAAATATTGCGATTTTTGAGGTATACGGGGTCACATGTAAGCTATTTCATTGGTTGGTGGTGGTATACTTTGATTGGACTATATTAGTTTATTAATATGGATACCTAAATAATTAATTGGTAGACGAGACCATTCTATTCCTAAAAGAAGTCATGGTTTGATAAACATTTTTTTGTTTTTCTTTATTCAGTTACTTGTGAAATCAGTGCATTGAGAACAGAACCAACTCACGTCATTTTCCTCTCAAGACTGAGCTCGTATCAAATGCTATTTCCGTTACTGGGAACTAACTATGTTACTGTCCTCAATCACTTAATAGACACGCAAGTGTTTTATGTTTGCGGGGATCGTGCTGCATTGTTTCATTATAATTTGTAGAAAAAGCTTAATAGTCCTATTATGGTTCTCACCTCACTGACAACTCGCCGGGGCACTTAAAAAGCGACTATACTACTTTGGTATTATGTTTCTCGCTTTTATGTTGGTGAGGGTTGTGCGCTGTAGTTTTATGTAATATGACGATTTCCATTAATTTTCATGTTGGCAATACCATTATTTTTACATTTTTGACATTATTTAAAAACTTACATGCGTGTCCTCCATTTTGATTGGTATTTGACAACAAATAAAAAAAAATTATTATGAAGTCATTTGCAAATTTTATGTGAGCAATTTTGACATTACTCTCACTCGCCGCGCTTTCACGGTGAAAATCATAATACTAAAATTTGAATTCGAGTGACTTAAATGTGAGAACCATAATAAGAGTATAAGTATTAAGTTCCGTCACGGGCAAGTAATCCGTCTGGTCTGGGGTTGTATTTTTGTTGAAAAAAGAGTTTTTTGTCAAAAATCCAACGACCTCATGAAGGAAGTAAGCATGCCACCTTCGAAATCTGACGGATGAGTTCGAGTCGCCAGATTAAAATACCAAAATGGCGTATGCAAGGGACCAGTGACACAGCTGCCTATTCCATACAACCTTAATCTAAACTAAAGTATTAAAATACTTTAACGAGGCCGGCAATGTTGGAGATGACACCTAGGTGGGCACCTCATTATCAAACGTAGGACAATGCGATTTAAATAAAAGGCTAACATCGGACAACAGTTTTTCGCAGCTGTCAAAATCGCTACATTCATGTGGAAAACTTTCTTCTATTCTTTAGAATTAATCGAAATAAAATCATCTGCCTGTTCCAGCATTTCTCTTTCTAATTTCGCATTATCACTACAACAACTCCTATGACTTGAACAAAGTGTTGCCAGAAAATTAGACCGAGCTGATAAAATTATTAAATATTTATTAGGATAATATACAAATTTCCAGATGTTCTTGGACGTACAGTTAGAAACCAAAACTGTTATTCTATCTCCAAATCCAGTTTTGGTTTCGCAGTTATATTTCTGAACATATTAACAATGAATTTTTGGTTTTCTCGGAACTTTATATTGAAATAGAACTCATAACACTTTAAATCCTGTAATGAGGTCGATTTTTCGAAAAAGAATAAGCCGTCGTAAAATAACTCATCATAAAACTATTGCTCGCAAACTAAAATGAATTATTCGGGAACAGAAGCAGGTACAAGATATTTATTAAAGGTGGAGCCGCCGAAAGTAATTTTCAATTTTTTTTTACGAAAATCGTTTTTCCAGGAATAACTGTTTCTGAAGAATTATGTTAAAGCCTATTTCAACAGTCACTCCTCTGCATCCTTCTTTTATTTAAAAAATTAAATTAAAAGAAATTATAATTATGAAAAATACTAAAAGAATTTAAAAATACTGCAAATAATTATCTAAATTTATTATCACTTCTCATCATATCATCTAGTATCACTTTTTGACAATATTGCAAATATTCGCCAATTTTGATTCCGATAATTTGATTTTCACCTTAATGGTAAAATAATCTTACTAAAAAATGTAATGTAATGGTAAAATGACGTTTATTAAAACACTTAAACTTCTACAAGAGGATGCTTTGATTTGAAAGATCCTAGAAATGTTAAACATTTTTAAGTTAGCATCATAAATGTGATTTAAAACAAAAGTGATAACTTGAAACAAACTGTTTACCGCTTAGCGGAAACTTAAATTAAACTTACGGTGGCTACGTATAAAACAACATATTATTTTCATGAACAGCATCAACAAGATTTGAGTCAAGGCCGTTCAATTAAGATTTTGTATATTTATATAAACAAACACAATCATATAATTATACATTTCCATCTATATTCAAAGTAAATAAAAGTTAATTATAAAATTATATACCGCGCCATCATGCACTAGTCAAATTACATATAACAGCACAGCCACATACGGATAAAGGCGGAAATACTTTTAATTCTAAACAATCACAAATTTACGTTAATTAAATAATTTTATTTCGTAGGTTGGTCGTTTACGTATGTGTTACCCATATTATTATCAATCAGTTCTGTTCTACACCCAATAATGAAAAATTGGCTATAGTCAAATTAAGCCGAAAGCTAGGTTATTGCAAACGAAATTAGTTAATCTTTTTATATTTGGTGCCGCCTTGTTAGTTAGCAATTGTGCGATAATTTTTATATATATATATAACTAAATTTGTACAATAGAAAGTTTAAAGAAAATCATTGGACCATCATCTTGATTAAATGCAAGATTACATAATCGAATGATTATTATACCATATTTTGGTACACTGCAAATACCACTTAAGAAGTTTAATTAACCTACTACAGTAAATTTTGTATTGAAAATCTGAAATCGGTGTTAAAGGTTCCTCCGCGACACTTTCGGCCACAGCAGCAATGTTCTCACTAAAACGTCCACTTTTTGGTCTGCCACACCTTTTTTGAGACAGAACCAGTCCCTTCAAATTTTTTCACCAACCTTTGAATTGTTGACTCATTTGGACGATATTCTGGTTCAATATTCCAAATACAGTTTTTTTTTGTCAAAACTCGTCCTTTCTAGTAAAATTTAGAAATGGCCAGAGCTACTTTTCTAAATTTAATTTACAATCATTTTTTCGAAAATACTATTTACTTTTCAAAATATTTGCAAAGATTGAAAAACATCGTATGCGGCAGTAACTTTTAGTTTAGCTCATTTTTTTGGTGAAACACTTGCCATTCATTGGTAATCATGAAAACGGTTCGGAGACATTCAACAACGTAAACGTTGGCAAAACTAAAGCTCGTTCAATACAAATATCATATAAGTTTAGGGGAAATCTCCAGAAAAGCCTGAGCATCATTATTGTTTGCTGTTTGTTTAGAACGACCTGTCCCAGTAACTTCTTCTTAAATGCTTTTTTTAACCATCACGTCTTAGATCATTGAATGGTCGGCATTTGTTTGTCGTCGAGGAAAGACGTGTTTTTGTTTCTCCTCGAAATAAATAAATAATTTAATTTAAATGTGTTGTAATAATCAATTAACTAATAAATAAATAATATATAGTGTTGATGGTTAAATAAATATATAAAAAAATAATAATAAATTGTGTAATTTAATATGTAAAGTGAAAAGTTTAACATATTGTATATTTGTATTAGTTTGCGTGTGGTGCGCTTGCAATATTATAGAATATTTACATAACAATTTTCTTTTGTATGTATTTTGACACCGATGCCTTAAAGCTTCATACGCATTGTATGCAAACCTTCAATATGTATGACTATTTTGATTCCAGATGATGTATAAGTTAAGTGTTTTTTCATTTTTTCATTGTCTTAACAAAAAATTTAGTACATATTAATTATTAATACATATTTTTCCCAATAAGTTTTAATGTATATAAACTTTTTAACTGTATTTTGTAGCACATAAAGGCGTAGAGTACTACTTAGTATTTTCATGTCGATAGTATTATTCGAGTATTGTTTACGCGAGAAAGTGTTCTTCAATTCTGTTCTGTTTTGTTACACTCGCCAACAATTTTAGTTGTTGTTTTGCGACGATTATTTTTCTGCTATTGCCATGGTAATTTTGAATCCTGTCTTTTGTTTTCTATATATGTATATACTTGTACGACGTATGTACGTACATTATATTTTGCATGGAGATTAGTACTGAGGTGTATAGCGGGATATGCATTTCAATAATCACCGATAATGTGGTTTTGCGATGTATATAAATAGTTGTTATATGCTTTTGGCTGTGCCTACTATGATTGGGTATGTATGTATTGATTACGAATAAGGTACAAGATCAGGGCAGTTTTTGTTTTCATTTTGTTTTATTTATATCATTTTATATCATTACATAATTGTTATATATTTACTATTTGTGCTTGTGTGTGTAAATGTTTATGTATGAAAAAACGATTGAAACATGAATTTTTGTTGTTGTTTGCTACCGAATGCACTATTCAAATACGCATTTTTAACTTTTTCATTGATATCATTTTGTGTGATCAATTTGCGCAGCGGCGGCGATGATATGGTGGACCTGTGTTGCAATAAATTTTCTTTGATATTTATGGAGGAGTGCTTTGAATTGGTTTCGTTCATAATGAACATTGTGTTTCTTAACTTACGGAAGGTTGTATTCATGTAATGTGCTCTGTCGTTACCTGTATTTGTAGGCTATTTTTGGCTATTTTAAATTGTTTTGTTTGTTTGGGAGTTGATGAGGTTATCGATTGTTGCTGTAGGAAAGCAAATTTGCAGTTTTAAATAGAACCCTTGTCTGTTTTTTAGATTTGTTTGTACAAATTAGTCTCCGCTGAATATTATAGATGTTTTTGTTGAGGTTTGCCATCAAATTCGCGGGAGTGTCATCATTTTTGAAATTGTAGGATGATTTTTCGTACGATGAAATTTATATGAACTTAAAATTACCACGATAAGTTTATAATATGTCATGGATTCATCACGGCTTTGTAAAGCATAAATGTTGTTGATTAGTGATGTTAGCGAGAGATCGCATGGTTAACGTGTCGAATCATCATTCGAAAATGACTTAAGGTTGGCGTATGTTTGGTTTTCATTTGAGAAAAGCGGGTATCGAGCACTCGTTTATAAACGTTACATATTTTTCTTGGTACATTTTACTATGATTATTTATAAAAATGATTCTTTCAACAATTTGATTTCAGAGATTGGCTAATTTTACTAATACTTTTCATCTAATTTTACTCAAAGTTTGAGTATTAAATTATTATATTTATTTGTTTTGATTGCAATTTAGAGTTATCGAGGTTTATCAAATGTTTATTATTAATACTATTATTCATTACAGCTCCTGATTAATCTTATATATTTGGTTCTAATGAACATTTTTAATTACTACATTTTAGATAGTTTTTCAGGGATCATGGCATTTCTTTAGTTAAATGGTTTCTAGGTTGTTTCGGGAGACTGTAAATTGGTGAATGTTTTGATTATATTGTTCTGGGTTGGATAAATAATTATCGCTGGTTGATGTTTTTATGATTTATTTAATACGATTAGGTGATACGATACGATGAAGGATCCTACAGTTGTGTTAGCTACTTATTATTAATTCTATCATCTTACAGATTCGTGATTGCTTTAAAAGTTTTATTTAATTTGTTTAGGTGTTGGGATTCTGGAGCCGTGCCAAACATCCATCATTGATTAGCTGTTTTTGAAACCATTTGGAATTAGCTACACGATAGATATGCTGTTTTGATTAGAAATTAGATTAATTTCAGAAGCAGTTAAAAACTTTTAATTGACAATTTTGTAGTATAGAGACCTCTGTTTTTCCAGTGGCTTGGCTTCTTTTTTAGTTAGGCGTTTTAGTAAGAATTTTTTAATTATTAGTATTGCATCCAGTGGGTGGTATTTAATAATAAAATTAATAAATTATTAATTTTAATTTTTTATTATTTTAGATGTTTCTTTTAGATTTTATTAAAAATAGGAATTAAAGAAAATTCAAGAAGATAAGTTTGCAGAATTAAATAACAATTTTTAATTTTCAGATGACCGGAAGTTTTTCAGTTACATTATTAATAATTATTTTGTAGTTAAAATTGTGTCGTCATTGTGTTACTAACTATCGACTACTTAGGTGTCTGTAACCGGGTCGAGTCTCTCCTTTCTAACATAACCTTTCCTATCCCTCGATTTTGTTATGTGTAATAAAGGTGTACGGTGGGCCCCGGCCATATCTGGGATTACTTGTCAAATGACTTGGCTGTACATCTCAATCACATCAAATCACGTATTAGATCATTGAATGGTGGATTTAATTTTCTCTGGACACACAATCTTACCGTACAAGTAGCGCAGTGGTTAGAGCTTCGGCACTTGGACCGGAAGGTACTGGGTTCGAATCCCACCAGAAGCAGGATGTAAAGCGAATTTTCTTCATCGATTACGATCGATGATGATAATAAACACAACTTAACCCCCTCTGTTGGAGTGCAGAATTCAGCGCCGACCCACCGTCCATGTCAGTGTGCAGGTTGACATGGAGCTTGCAACGTGCAGGTGGTATACTGAATTGTGTGAGTAGGTGAATGGGTGATGTGTGCGTGAATGAGAAGGGAAGTATTAATTGACCTTAAAAGGGCATTAAACCCACTGGATGATTAATACTTTCTTAAAAAAAAAAAAAATACTATTGCTGGTATTTTATTCATTTTTTTAATCGCTGTGCTAGTTAGAAAAGGTGACAAGCTCGGCAGCCAATGGGTATACCTAATTCGAGTACGCTGAATTCAATGGCGCTGGTCCCATTTCAAAGTTAGTCCCCATTTTTGGCATATCGCTTTCGACATGTTTTGGTTCTGAGTCAAAAATTTGTCAAAATATAAACTAATTTTTACGTTGATAGCTCTTGAACCATTAAGATTTTAGTTATGCTTTCTTCAGTAAAGTTGTTGCGCAGACAAACGACTTTGCAGAACATATCAAGGTCGAAAAACCACATTCACGATAAACGTATGTTTTACTGAGGCGATGGTTAGGTTAGGTTAGGTTTGTGTGGCTGCTTCCTAACACTTAGAACAGTAGTAGCCCGTTGTGATGCCACAGGATCCTTTTTCCCCTTTACTCCTGTCCATTCAGAGCTACGTACGTAGCGCAAAATATCTCGCACTCCTCAGTCCGAGAGCTCTGAAAGGCTGGCCAGATTGTATACGCCCAAATACCCATGCCTTTCGCATGTTCTCCAAAAAGGCAGGGACTTGTCAGTTTGGCAAAAGCTTCACACAGAAGACTCCGGCTCCTGCCTTGCCGAATAGAAAAACATGGGTCCACCTGTGCAGAGATTCGTATATACAGGTAAGGCTAAATACAACTGGAGGTCGGCATACTTAGGCCAAAGCGGACGCTCATTTCAAATAAGATACAAAAAACACATCAGTGACATAACCAAATTTAAAAAAAAATACTTAAAATCAAGTTTCGCACAACACATAAAAACTGAAGGTACACTGAATTCAATAAAAATGTAACCATTTTGCACAGAATCAAAAAAGGACTGAAATTAGACAGGTTAGAAGATCTTGGTATAAATTTTGGGCACAATTTGCCTCATGAGTTATAAGACATTTGTATATTGTACGTATACAAACTACTTATGAGTCATGAGTCAAATTGCGACCAACATTCGCACCCTGAAAATATACAAAAAGAAAAACACAAACAATTTACTTAACGACAAATCAACACAAAAACCGATAAAATTTCTGACCTATTGAGGTAGATACTCGATCGGCTAGCAAGCAAGCATAATTTGCTAGCCTAAATCCTGGCTACTCAATCAGTTTTACCAAGAAAAGTTGAATTTCATATTATATTTTTTATAAAATTTTTGTTTATTTTTGCAATTGCACAGTAAAACAACACAAAAATTTTTTGTTCGTTTTGTGAAGCAGCAAAATTTACTGTGCAATCACAAAAAAAACAAAAACTTCTTGCAAAATATAATTTGAGATTCAACTTTTCTTGGTAAAACTGATTGAGTAGCCATGCTTTAGGCTAGCAAATTGCTTGCTTTCTAGCCGATCGAGTATCTACCCCATTATCCATAACTTAAAAACAAATGAGGTGCCAAACAGCAGCGCCTTGCAACAGTATATAAACAGTTTCAAAATTAATTATGTAATAGTAGTAAAAAAGTGAACCGAAGAAGAGATTATTCTCCAAATCTAAATTTCTAAAAAAGTTTTAAATTTGAAAATGATACACACTACATACATGGATGACGTTTGTTGGAATTTGCAAGAGGAATAAGATCCTGAAGATGACACGAACAAATCAGAAAATTAAAATTAAAAAAGTTAAGAAAAATGTTAATTTTTTAGGAAAAAATTATGAAAAATCACCATAAAATCAACTGAATCGATTTAATTTTCTTTTAAATATTTTCTATTGTATCTATATTTGTCGATGCGATGTTTATTCGATCGATTTCAATCGATTTAAATTCAATAAATGGACAAAAAATGATAAAAAAAGTGTTTTTCGTCGAAATGAAAAGAAAAAACAATACAAAAATGTGAATGTAGATGTGGTTTTCGATCTTAATGTATTCAGCAAAGTCGTTTGTTTTGGCTTTCACAACAACTTTGCCTAGGAAAGTAAAACAAAAATCATAATGGTTCAAGAGCTATCAACATGAAAATGAGTGTAAATTTTGTCAAATTTTTGACTCAGAACCAAAACATGTCGAAAGCGTTATCTCAAAAATGGGGACTAACTTTGAAATTGGGTGCCCAGCTCGTCACAATAAAAAAAGTTTGCGATTCAAACACAGTGAATCAATTATGTTTAATAGAAAATTATTCGCGTACACGATAACCGATCGACAATTGATTTGCACTTACAACTCAGACTGCGGATAATACAAAATTTCACCGTGCTTTGGCATTGTTTGGCATTTAATGACATAGAAATTTAAAAAATTATAATGTTGCAAAATGATTTTTTTTTCAAATTTAAAGCCACCTATGTAGGAATTATTATTGGGGCTAAAAAAAGCTATGGTTTGCATCATTTAGTGTATGTATGTATTTAATATACGGTCTGACTGCGAGGAATTAAACTCTAATTGTATAATGTCAAATATTAATTTTATGGTATTGAGATGTATACCAACGTCAAAATTAAATCGTGTATACGCCTGGGTAGTACAGGTATTAGAATCAAAATTACCGAAAACCTGCATTTATTCCAGTTTTATTAAATTTTAGATGTAACCACCAACATTTGGCATTAGTTTAAAGAAGGTCTAGACACCAAATGTTTATGCTTTTAGAGGTATTTGTTATCTACACGGTGGTAAACGAATTCGTGCTGTATTCCGTCTTCACAACTCCAAAAATGTATACAAAAGAAATGAGAGTAAGAAAAATCTTAAACTAAAAATAGAGATTCAGATTCAAAAAGGGATAATACATAATATTATTCAGAAAGTGGGTGGAGTACTACATGAACAGTTAACATGTACGTTTTCTTGCCACAGCATAATAATGACTGGTCAAAGGGTATATGAACTAAGACAGATAAAATTTAAGATAAAGATTGACTACCCTATTGGGAATTTCTTTGTGATTAAGGGTTAAATATATTCTAATATAAATAAGTCGAAATAGTTATTTGTGGAAATTCCAAAAGTATCGAAACAACAGAAGTACTCACATTTCAAATATATCTTATATAAATTTTAGTTTTCTTTAATCGAATGACAAAAATTGAACCATTTTTCATAAAAAAAATCTAATATTCAATATGTCCTTCGTCACTTATCTTTTGGTGGAAGAATCCAATTTTTTGCGCTTTTCAAGAAAAAATATATACCATTGATGATGATGATGAGGAAAGACAATAATCTTGCTGTATATGGATATGAGAGAAGGAATTGGATTTGTGACAACATCTGTGACAATATTTAGTTTTTTTTCTTTTGTGTTGCTTTTATTAAAAAAATTTCAGTACGCTTACCATTTTGAAAAAATAATTTTTATTCTAAAAATAATATTTAGGTTCTTTTATATGAATATTTTACTAACCGCATGTTTATTATTTCGGGACCCAAAAATGATTAAAATTCTGAATTTAATTTGATGAAATTGTACAGTTTGATGACATGAAGTCGGGTGTCCATAATAATAAAGCCGATACGGTGATAGTATTAATAAAGTTACGTAAAAATACCGGCTAAGTGTCTGGTCCGAGCACAAACAGTTCCATAACCTGTGGATCTAATTCGGTTTATAATAATGAATTGTAGGACCTTGCAATAGTACAGCGTGTAAATTTTGTGTATGAACAAAGCAATATATTAGGTCTACAAAAAGACTGCTTTTTTGGGCAAATTCAAACTACTACTACTTACTATGTTCTTTAGCCATTTAGATGATGAATGTCCTCGCGATAGAAACTTTCGAAGCAAATGGTAGATAAAAAAATAGAATAAGCCGCATGCTGTAAAACTTCCCAGCCTAAGGAGAAGATGAAAAGCTTGTCGAGTTCCTTAATTGAGTTTGCTATATGTGGACGATAGTTTTCATGCAGAAATATCATCTTCCGCCTTCCTTGACCCGTAAATGGTCTTTTTTCCTCCAAAGCATCACTTAATATGATCCAATAGGCCTAGTAACGTTCAGTTGTAACGGTTTGACCAGATTCCAGAAGGTAGTAGTGAATAACTTCTTTTCAATCCCACCAGACACACAGTAACACTTTTTTGGCATGCATAATCATTTTTGCAACTGATGTTGATGACTTAATGATTTTGAGCAGAAAATTCTTTCTTTTGTACCGATAAAGTAAATTCATTCAGATGTCAATTCTTCGGGTTTTGTTTTCTTTGGTCAGTTTATGAGAAATCGATTTTCCTTCCTTCTGTATTTTTACAATTGTTTGCAATCGAAGTAATATTGGTTGGTGAGTAACTTCTTACTGTTTTGCAAGCCCTTTTGGAGTTTGGCAGGGATTTTTATCCAGTAAAACTTTAAGTTCTTCATCTTCAAATTGTTTTACTGTACCTAGACGTGGATGGTCCTCAAGACTAAAACTTTCATCACGAAATTTTGTAAACCACTGTTTTACTGTTGAATTACTCACAGAATATTCATAGACTACCGACTAAGCAAGTAAACTAATAAAACCCTTACTAGATACTCACTAAAATGTTTGTAATATCATAGAATAAGTAGGTAAGAATTATAATTTTCTTGTATTAAAATAGCATTAGGCATATATTTGGGTACTGGTTGTATGCATGCTGACGCAGTACGAGACAACGATATATTTTCGACTATATAGTAAACGAAACGTTTTGAATGATGGAAACAATAATAAAACAACACAATGATCATATACTGTCGGGTTATTAAAAAATACGAACGTTTTTTTACTTGTTTTCCATATTGTGTAACAAAGAAAGGCAAATAATCCAAAATATATCGTTGTCTCGTACTGCGTTAGCATGTATACAACCAGTACCCAATTATATGCCTAATGCTATTTTAATACAAGAAAATTATCATTCTTTCTTACTTATTCTATGGTTCTAAGGTTTTCAAAAAATAAAAAAAATAAAGTAACCATAAATAGTGGAAAGAGGGCCTTTTGTTGATTAGTACTTCTTGATCAGTTTATATTTTTCCTTGGTGATTTTTAAAACATTTTCTATTTGATGCATCTTTTGCTTGAGATCCACAATAATTCCCTTTTTTACGCAGGTTGGGTGAAGATCTCTAGCCATAACTTTGTTTGGACGATCACACTGTCCTCATAAGTAAACCATTGATGCCCGTCGGAAGTAAGCTTTGTAGCCAAACCTCTATAAGTTTCAGAGTATGCAACATTAATTTTCCAGACTCCACTGTCAAGATTTGAGTTTATACTCGGCTATTGTAACCGATTTTTTACCGATGTTCAATCAAATCAGTTCGTCTCCAAGCAGCCGCTGAAGCAAGTCGCCCATACCACTTGCGCTTACCGCACACCACGATGCCATACACCACTCCGCCATTATATATGGTGGACAGTTAATAATAAATATTACAACTAAATTTTATAAAATAGCGAACAAAATTAAATAATAAATTAAATATATAATAAATTAAATATATTTAAAAATCAAAATATTAAATTTAAGAAATAATAAAATTAAAATAATTATAAATAAATAATATAAATAATAACTGTTATAGTTGTGACCCCGACGTGATGGTTTTTACCGTGCAAATATATTAATTAAAAAATAATAATAAAATACAAGTTGGTGAAAAATGTGTTGCGTGCGGTGATAATATTTTTTTGTGCGGCTAATATTTTTTTTTTATCAGCGGCTATTGCAGCAACAACAACAAGCAGCAACAATTACAGCAAAATAGTGCTGCAAACAATTTTTATTGTTTAAAAATTTTTTTGGTTGTAAATAAAATATTAATTTTTCGTTTCATTACATGGACCAAGCAACTTGCATGACCCATTCCCCAGTGGTACATACAAACGCATACTGTGAACAACACCAATTTATTCACATTCATTTTCGTCCAGCGTCGCCATCGATCATGCAACGATAGATCGATGACGAACTGGCCTCAAACCACCGTATGCAGGCCCATACAAACTGATACGACGACTTCGTAAGCACTTTGTATTCTAAATCAGAGACAAGCAGTAATCTGTCTCTATCGATAGACTCAAACCAGTTTATGGGTCCGTATCATTGGATATTATAAAAAGAAAGAAATAAAACACATTCCAAACAGCTTTTATTTTCTTTCACACAATGTCAGAAGCAACAAAAGACACCCTGCCAATAGATATCGAGATAGCCATCCAGACAGGGATGGGACATTGTGACTCATTAGACGATCTGCTGCAGTTAAACCCATCATACTCAATCCAAACACTCGACCAAACGGAGCAAACGGGCATAGAACCTACTCAGGCGCCATCGCAGAAATTAGGCTCGAAAAAACCCATACCGAAATTGACGAGACTGCTTAGAACCACGTCCACTTAAACCACAACAAGAGTAGTAAAGCTAACAATTACACAAAGATTGGAGCGATTGGAACAAATCGTGTTGAAGAAGGTGAGAGAACAACCGCAACCGATGAAGTTAGCTCAGTGGCTAGCAAAAACACAACCAAAGGACCTCCAATATCTAGGCACAGGACATCAAACTGAATCAAGAATCCACAAAGGGGGAAGTCACTGCGCGGTGGGTAATGTAGCGAGTAGTTTCTTCCACTATAAGAAATTCCCCAAAATTACTCTCAACGGACAATTCGCCGTTCACATAATGTTAGACTGCGGTCCAATTCGTGATTTATTTTATAGAGACTGACTTATTTGAAACTCTACAATTAGTCTCCTGTCGGCTAGACTTATTGTAAACTTGTTTGACTTTTATGCGAGGCTTGCGCCCAAACTGGTAATTTATCAAAATAATTTTAACAAGTTTCCAATAAGTGTGTGCAACAGGAAGCTTGTAGACTTTCAAATAAGTCAGTCTCCACAATATAAGTCACGAATTGGACCGCAGTCTTAGTAAACTAACAATTCAACATACACCGAATTATCTCAAATTTTATACAACAATCTTGTATATACAAATAATGTACATATCAACTTGTGAAAATTTATTTAAGTCGCAATTGTATCATAGGCTGATGGCACACGCAAAAAAATAATGTTTTTCTTGGTTTCTCTCCCCGTTTACCTATGATACAGGTTTTAATTGCGACTTAAACAAATTTTCTGTGCAACCTCACTAACACAAACATAAATTAAATAAAAAATATTACAAGGACATTTTTGACTCATTTTAGTTTATATTTTATTTTCGAGAGAACAGAACAAAACAAAATAAAGTACACCTACATATATACATTAAGTATTACGACTAGGCCTTGAAAAAAAATACCAAAAACCATGTGTGGAATTGAGCATAGGTAAACGGGGAAAGTAGCGAAGAAAAATTCGGTTTCTGTGATACCCCGTGTGGCATCAGCTCCACCATGCCATCGTTACACCACCATGCCATAGATGGCATGGCAAACGTTTATTAAAACATAATTTGTTTAGGGTGCACCCAAATATTTTGGTGCATGTATACTGGAAGCAAACCCAGTTTTGTTATTTTTTTGTATTTCGGTTTAAGAAGGAAAAAATTAAAAAATAATTCTTCCTATTCGATTATTGGATTTTGCCGGAACCGAACCATCATCATCCACTCACCTATACACAAAATAAATATTTATTACAAATTTATGTAATAAAAGTTGTATTTAAAACGTTATTTAAAGTTTTTTATTTATTTTATTATTAAATTTATAAAGTGCTCCGCAGCATCATACTCCAACAACTTTCATGTTTGCTCTTTTATTTCGGTTTAAGAACCTGTTTATGTTTCTAATTCTTGCCGGTAATTTATTTCTGTTTCTAATTCTTCTTCATCCGTATTCCGTATGGAGATCCGCACGTCTTTTTTTCTCTCTCTTCATAAACAATTATGGAGTTCAGCGTTCTTTTTAGAGAGATAAAATTGACTGCATTGAAAAACTACGCAACATTTTCCCATTTGTTAATACGTTGGTAAATCAACTTAGAATATTTATACGAATTTTGGTTTTTAGTGTAATAATTAGTGGTCAGATCAAAGAGATGCCACCGGGTAGTAGCATATATCAGATCGTGGCATATGGAGAGTACCTCTTTCAAATAAAATTTGGAAAATAAAATGCGTTGGGAAATTGAAATACATATAATATTTTTGCAGATTTTTGAATATCATAGTAATGATTATTTCCCAGGTCACAGAAGTACTACCTGGTAATAACATATATTAAAGTATGCGGCATGAGAGATACTCTTTGAAATAAAACTGACGCATCGACAAACTTGTATCGAAATCCCGGTTTCCAAAATACCGGTTTTCAAAATCGCGATTTTCAAAATCCCGGTTTTCTAAATTCCGGTTTTGTATAAAAAAAACCGATTTTTAGGAAATAACGGTTTGAATTTTTAAAATTTGGCATGTAGAAAAATGGTGCTCTTAAATGATTTTTTGACCAAATTCAAAAATGAGTTTGCGATAAATTTCTAGAAAATGGCTAATAGTAATGGAATTTGGATGGAGGGTTAAGTGCCCGTGAGAGTTATCGAAGCCGTCAGCCTCTACAATTATTGCATTTCAAAATGTTGCAATAACAAGATGTTGCTTTTTTTATAAGCCAATGAAGTTTATCCTAAATTGTAAAAATGGTGGTTAGTACTATTTTAGGAAAAACATCAAACTTCTACTGAGAAGTATGAAGTTTATACTATAATACAAAATAAAACAAAATGTGAACATGTATTAGTTATTTGCAAACATTTAGGCGATTTTACAAAACTGTTACTTTAACAAATATGTAATTGAAATTCATAATGTTTATTTCGGTTCAATTTGGTTAAAATTCATTATTCTAATAACAGCAAAATTGTGAAGAAATTATGTTACGCAGAAATAACTAATCATCGTTCACAGATTTTAGTAACAAAAAAAAAAAAAATTAAAAGTAGTATTATGCATTTTATTGATTCAAAGTGCTCAAAATTAAAAAAGATAGATGATTTAAATTCCTATACATGTACTCTACTTGTGCGAAACAACATACAATTCTTAAGGATGTTAAGTACTTATAACGACATTCTTGTGGAACCCGCAATTTCCAAGAAATTTTGATTCTTAGAAATTTATTTTCTCATAATTTTCGGAAATTTACAAACTTACTATAATATTTTGGTAGACCTATATGTGCCCTCTACTTATGCCAACCCGATTAAAATTCTAATGGGACTCGCATATCTAGAACGACATTCAATTGATGAACGGAATTTTTTAGTAAATTTGATTCTAAGAAAATTAATATCTCAAGATTTTCGCCGATCGGCAAACTTGCCACTATAATATTTTGGTAGACCTATATGTGCACTATATTTGTGCTAACCTGTTTAAAATTCTAATAGTGTTTGCATATCTAAAACGACATTCAATTGAAGAACGGAATTTCTTAGTAAATTTGATTCTAAGAAAATTCATATCTCAAGATTTTCACCGATCGGCAAACTTGCCACTATAATATTTTGGTAGACCTAAGTATAGTGCACATAGGTCTATTTTTTTAGAATCAAATTTACTATGAAATTCCGTTCTTCAATTGAATGTCGTTTTAGATATGCGACCTCCATTAGAATGAATATTTTTTAACGAGTAGTTACTTGTCGTGTATATAATACATATGGCTCTATTAAAATACATATGTATTAAATTGTCATGTTTTTTGCTCAAATAAATTTGATTGTTTAAAAAAATAAACAAATTTTATTTTTAAATAAAAAATAATTATTAAATAGAAATATTCGGCTTCTCCTAAATGACTGCTTTAAACCAATACACTCTCATTAATTTTTGTTTTTGTTGGTTTAGGATTATTTAGTATATAAACTTCAATTGGGTTTTTTTATTAATCTTGTTACTACAAAATGTTGCAAGTAGAAAATCTTGCAATTACAAAACTTGAAGAAAAGAAAAGAACTAGAAGAAAAGAAAAAGCGGAATTAGAAAACCGTGATTTTGACAACCGGAATTTTGAAAACCGGAACTTTGAAAAACGGGATTTTGAAAACCGGGATTTTGAAACCGGGATTTTGAAAACCTGGATTTTGAAAGCCTAGGGTTTTGAAAAGAAGGATTTCGTAGTATACCCTGACATGTGTGATATGATGGCGTAGAAGGTGTTCTATAAAATAAAATTGGTCTTATCAAAAAAATACGAGGTTTGTAAACTTAACATACGCTTCTTTTCTTGAGCATACTCGCTGTGACATGTAATTGCAAATATTATACTACCTGATCCATTTGGAATTACCCAAGGAGCACCACGACGAGATAAAAATCCCTTTTCTTTATTGTTTTTTTTTATTGATTTAGCTTTTTAACTTACATTGGTTTAAGTTACAACAAAGGCTGTGATTCAAAACTTCAGTAGTAACTATACATAGGAAATTTTTATGCGGCCAATTTAATTTCATGTATGCACCTCAATGCCACCATTTGATGAAATCCACTGCATATAGTATATCTGTGATCTGGCCAATAATTAATACAATGAAACGTCAAAATCCAAAATCTCGTAGTTTTTTGATGCGGTCGATTTTATTTAAAAAGCCATCATTTAATATATCTCACATCCCAGTAGTATCACCGTAATCTTGCCAATAATATATATGTCCCGAAACCCAAAAAATCGCATACATACTCATATTCTTTGCAACTCGATTTCATTTAAATCGGCCTTAAATATTGTATTCTACAATTTGTTAATCAGCCCGATTATAGAACTCGCCGTATTTAGTGCAGCAGGAGTGTATTCGATCCGCATTCGATCCGCAATAAAAATTATTATGATTATTGAAACCGACGGAAAACTGCGTTATCGATTCGCAGTAAATTTGCAATTTCATTTGCTGTCAAAAATTTGTCCATAAATGTAGTGTTTATTGAAAGAGAAAAAATAATTGTGAAAATTAATTAAATTATGGACAGTTTTTTCTTATATTAAAACGACGAAGAATCGCTAATTAATAGAAATGAATGGAGAAAAGTAATTTGTAGTTTGTGCCAAGACATATTTCAATTGTTAAATGCCCGTCATTTTTCTTAATTTATGATTTAGGTTGGAATGTTTTTGTTTTTTTTAAACCTTAGGCTAAATATAGCTGCATTTGGGTCTAGGTCGAAATTGCATATTTTAAAATGACATTTTTTAAAATGACATTTCTCAAAACTGCATATTTCAAAACGGCATAAGGTACAAAACGGCATAAGGTACAAAATTGCATTTTCAAAACTGCATATTTCTAAACTGCATAAGGTACGAAAGGACATAGGTACAAAACGGCATTTTTCAAAACTGCATTTTTTAAAACGGCATTTTTCTAAACTGCATTTTTTAAAAAGACATTTTACAAAATGCATTTTGTAAAATGCCATGGCATTTTTTAAAACGGCATTTTTCTAAATTGCATGTTTCAAAACGACATAGGTACAAAACGGCATTTTTCAAAACGGCATTTCTTAAAACGACATTTTTTAAAAAGACATTTTTCAAAACGGCATTTTTCAAAATTTCATTTTTCGAAACGACTTAGGTAAAAAAATTTAGGTGAAGGAGAATATTATATGCATACTAAATCTTCAAATAATTTCTAATTTCCATGAAGGTCCTTTCTTATAACATACCTATACTAAACCTAAACATGTGAAATTAAATCTTACTCGACTAAGAAATAGTCAAGTTCTTTTTCATTTGACTTTTTATCCTAGAATTTAATCCAAGAATCGTTCACAAATATTCAAAAATTTCATTCATCTCAAATTTCATCGTGTAATAAATAACCGTACCTGTTGGTCACATTCCAGAAATTAATGAAAAGATAATTCTAGATTCATAATCGATTAAAATATTTCATTCTGTCTTGTGCAGTTTTGAAAAATGCAGTTTTGTACCTATGCCGTTTTGAAATATGCAGTTTTAAAAAATGCTATTTTGGAAAATGCCGTTTTGAAAAATGCCATTCTGAAAAATGTCGGTTTAAAATATGTCGTTTAGAAAAATGCCGTTTTGAAAAATCCTATTTTAACCCTTACGCCGTTTTGAAATATGCAGTTTTGAAAAATGCAATTTTGTACCTTATGCCGTTTCGTACCTTATGCCGTTTTGAAATATGCAGTTTTGAAAAATGCAATTTTGTACCTTATGCAGTTTTTAAATATGGCGTTTTGAGAAATGCAATTTTAAAATATGCAGTTATGAACGGATCCCCTGCATTTAGATACGTTTTAGCCAAATTAAAACCTAAAACGTTACCGGTCGTTAAATCAATATCTCTCGCGCCAACTCTCAGAATGGTGTTGTTTGTGTGGAACAACCAATGGTATATGTTATTTTAAGTGAAGTTTTGGGAATATTGGAAGAAATTTTATGCCCAAAATAGATAACTCTACAAACGATCGAGGCCGAGAAAAGGGAAGCTACATTACACTTTTCGCAACATCAAAAATTCCCGATTTTGGAATGTGTATAGATGGTACTCATATAAAACTTGCAGAGCCACCAGCAGACAACAAGTTTAGTCTGCAAATACGATGGTAGTAATAAGTTGATTTTTGATTCTTTCTCCTCCTCTGTTACTCTGGCTTATTACTCCTTTCAGAAGTGCTTTTTCTTGAACATTAATCTGTTTTTCAATGAGTTTTTCAAATTTTACCCTTTGTACTGTAGAATATGTCTCCGATTTCGTTCTTTCTTCGGTGTTCGGTTCGTTATTGTCATAATTCGGGCGCGAGTACTTCTGTAGCTTCGCCGAAATCTTCGAAATCCAGTATTGGTGTGACTCGATCTTGTACTGTTGACTTTGTTATACGTCCGCTTGCGTGGAACTTCAAACTTTGGGTATTGCCTACTCCATCAACACTATTCCTTAGCTTATAAGCTATGGACGCCTCTTACCCCCACAAAGAAAATATTTTAAATTTTATTTTATAATTTATTAATAAAAATAAATCGATTTCAGCCGAAATCTGTTATTGCATCAATTACTGCGCCAATTCCATTTCCTAATTTATTATCATGTGACTATTAAGAAAAGTTCGATTTCTGATTTCACTCATATTGGCGTCTTGAAATTGATATAATCTTTATTATTATCCTCTCGGTGACTGTATACATAAACTTTTGTTATTTTTAATCGAATTTTCTAATCAAAAACAAAAAATTTGTCACAAAAAAAAGAAAAATTTATATTTTCTCACAAAACAGTAAATTGAATTTCAGTTTTTTATTTCATTATTTCCGAATGTATGCTGCCATATCGGAATACACAAAAAATACAGAAAGCTTACCAGAAAGTAAAAAATAATATAAATTTACATATAAAATTTTCTATTGGACGATTTTCTGTTTTACATTTTTTTATTTTGGTTTTCTACAATAAAATTTATACATAAAAATAAACGAATATATTCAACAAAATGAAATGAAAACTATACGGGAAATTTTTATTTTTTTTTCTATGTACAACAAAAACATCAACCATATTATATATAAAAAGGAAAACAAACAAAACAAAAAAGTTTTATTTTTTTAATATCACAAAAGTATTTTTGTTTTGCTGATAAACTTTTTACATTTTCATGTGTACACTCTGTACAAACGAATGTAAAAACGTTAAGCTTTTTTGGTTGGTATGTGCTTTCACAGCGCAAGCGCGTTTTCCGACTGAAATAAGAAAAATAAAATTGTTTAATATTTTTTTGCTTTTTTCCATTTTACAAATATATACACAAAAAAAAATTAAATTAAATTTTCATGATTTTTTATTATAAATAAATATTTTTGCTGGTTTTATTGTTGAATGAATATTAAAATGTAGAAAAATAAGCTTTTTTTATATTTATTTTGATAACAGAGATAAAAGAATTTATACATATACAAACTTAATGAAAAACTATATAGAATATAATGAGCGAGTGACCTTTGATCCAACAAAAAATATATAGTTGGATATATGCGAACGGTTTCTTTAATCTGTTTTATATCGATTTAATATTGATTAAGGAATTTTTTGTATTCTGTTGTTATACGAGTATACGATATCGACTACTGCTTCTGCTAATAGAATATACAAATTATTATCGTCTATATAATAGTATTTTGGATTATGTTATCGTCAATAGCGTAGATTTTGCAGTTTTTTGTCTTTAAATACTTTAGTAATGGACAAAATGGAAATGAATTGGTAAGAATACAATTTTCTTGTGACAGTCTTTTATATTACATATCTATAAAATTAAACAAATGGCATGCATCTTATAACATTGTCGATTTCTATCTTGGTTTTCTTAATCTTCACACATGAATGCAGTCCTATAATTCCGATTTGAACAAAACACTGTATAAATGTAAGACAATAAATTGTAATGATCTGATAGCAAAAACTTTGATTCGAGCGTTTCTAGATTACCCGATTTAATTAGATAATGCCTTCGATTCTAGTTTCAAGAAATAAAGTGAACATGTTTAACAAAATGGAGGTGTATATGTATGGGCCAATACGAAAATGTCGAATACAGCACATGTAACTTCTAAAGCGACTACTGGTAAAACAGTATTTATGATTGATCCTATACACCTTTTAACACATAACCTGAAGAAGGGGAAGGAAAGGTTGGTTAATATGAGAGATTTGACCTATAGCACAGTTACAGTTTATGTGAAATGTAGAAAGTGACCCCACGTTGCAAATGCTCTATACATCTTACGTTTATTAATCAAATGGACAATTTATATAATATCTGCGGTACAAACTCCAAGACCAATCATGATTAAGTAACTGATAACGAGTCAGTAGCATACGATGAAGTATAAAAATTTATAAATTTAAATTATTTTTAAAATTGTCAATTGATAATGCTACAATTACAAGTAATTATTGCGGCTTAGTATTAACATTTTAAATTCACTATCAAATCTTAAAAAATACAAAAATATTTCCTTACTTTGGTAAGGGGGCTTAAGTTATTTTAATAGTTTGGAGGATTTCAATAGTTTGTTTCAAGACAATACAATGCAGAAAATGCATAAAATATTTAATGGATTCAAATCAAGGTAGCTTGGAATTGAAATATGAACTTTTGAAGAAATTTTGGATTTCGATCGAAGTAAACGAAATTAGGTCATTTTTTGTTTTGTAAAGCTCTAAGCTTCATGGAATGACACAGCGATTTTTCAACCACCAATTTTCAAATTTGGAAGACTTTTTACACTATTTGCCGTAGGCACTTGGCGAAACACACTTATACTTAATAAACACATTTTTATTAATCACTTGTTTTTGTTTCGCAGAATATTTTCCAAAAAGTTTAAAAAATCACTCCCGATTTTTTAAACTTTTTGGAAAATATTCTGCGAAACAAAAACAAGTGATTAATAAAAATGTGTTTATTAAGTATAAATTTGGAAGAGTTTGTAGAGTTGTAGTAAAATAAGAACGTGAATTTCGGATAAAACTCTAGAGATCGGCCAAGCTAAATGGAACCAGACAGTTGCTCGATTTTTTTAATTTTAATAAACTTTTGATTGGAATAAATAAAATAAAAATCCACTGGATAACTCGAAATTTGATTACAGATTTTTTTAGTTTAATACGAATATTTTATTGATTATTTATAAACGTATATTCGTATATTCATTTGTTTCAACATGACCAAAATTCAAAAATGCAATCAAAATTGATGTTAGATTTCAAATCCTGCAATATAAATCAAATTTGACTAAATTTAGTAAAGAAATCCATTTCCTGGTTCTATTTATCATTGCCGACTTATAACATCATTCAAAATTCAGTTAACAATACAAATGCGGTTTGAATACCAAATTAGAAAATAATTGGCTAAGAAATGGTCTCACAGGATGGTTGAATTCCAGAACTTCATCCAAAACTCACGTTAAATTTGCGATCTGGTTGTAAAACCCGAATTTAAAAAAAAAAATTAAGAAATAACCTAGTTTCATTCAGCGTGGTCGAAGAATTCCAAAATCTAAATTCCAAAACCAAAAATCTAAAAAACAAAATTCTAGGAACAAAAATTTCAATAAAAGGATTTAAGAAAAATTCCAAAATCAATTCTATTTTATGCCCATGGGAATAAAAGGCCTTACATATTTCCATGGGTATAAAATTGATTTGTTTTGGATCTTTACTATAATTTATTATTAAGAAATCAAAGGTTAAGTCTTTATTTATTTATGATCGTACCATAAACAAGTTCGTACGATCCCTTCGACAAGATAAAATGTTTAGTCCCAAAATTGAAATAGTCCAAGATCAAAGATTTTCGTCATTTGATTTTTGGCATTTTTTTCAGTATTCATAAATATTCAGGTTGACCCACCTTCGTTTGATTGTGCATTTCTGGGACAACTGTAGTTTATCCATAAAAAAAAAATCCAACTGTCCTAAATTTCAAAAATCCCAATTAACAAAAACATAAAATTCCTTTTTACAAAATACCATAACATAAAAATCAAAATTCAAAATTCCAATTGAGAAAATTCCAAAATTTATTTAGTTAGAAAAAAAAATCCATATACAAAATTCCATTTTTTCATTAGTTTAATAATATTTGCAGCATAATATTTAATTGGTTTATTTCAATTAATTTAATTATTATTATTTAATTATTTCAATTAATTAAATTTAATTTATTTGTTCTGAAAAACTTTATATTTATTTTATTCAAGAAAGATTCCCGTTGTCTACTAGATTGAATAACGCTTATTGTTGTGATTCTAGAAAACTGGGTCGCGTTTTTTTTTGGAATACTGATCCCCCCTTGAAACATGTTAATATATACTGAAAACTTGTGTATGGTACAGTCATTATTAAATAAGCATTGTAACGGTTTTAGCACCGTTGAATAAACCTTAATAGATTAGAATTACAATACAAATTCCATTTTATGCCATGAAAATATGAAAGGAGCGCCTTTCATATTTCCATGGCATAAAATGGAATTTTTTGGAAATTTGTATATTGAAATTTTGAAAATTGGCATTTTGTATAGGAATTTTGTTTTTTTGGAATTTCATTTTTAGGAATTGCTTTTATTGGAATTTTGGTTTCTGGAATTGTGTTTTTTGGAATTTTGATTTTGAAATTTCATTTTTGGAATTTTGATTTTGGAATTTCATTTTTGGAATTTGGATTTGGCAAATCGTACCCAGCAAATTGATATCTATTAATAAATGAGCTCTGTTTGCTGGTATAATTGTCCAAAATCAAAATTCCAAAAAGAAAATCCCAAAACTAATATTCCAAAAAACAAAATATCAAAAAACAAAATTCCAAAAAACAAAATTCCAAACACAAAATTCCAAAAAACAAAATTCCTTTACAAAATTCCAAAATAAAAAATTCCATTTTATGCCCATGGAAATATAAAAGGCGCACGCGGGTTGGGTACGATTTGCAAAATTGAAAACTCCAAAAAATTCCAAAATCAAAATTCCAGAAACAAAAATTCCAATAAACAAAATTCCTATATAAATGCCAAATTTAAAAATTCCAGCATACAAAATTCCAAAAAAATCCATTTTATGGCCATTTTAGTAATTGATAAAAAGGCGTCAAAAATTATCAAAATTAGATTTTTGGCGAAATATTGCGGTTAATATTAGTTTAATAAAATAAATGGAATTTTATATACGGTGGAATTTTATATACGGTGGAGTTAAATACATTTCTGTAATTTGGTTTTTGGAATTTTGAAATTGGAGTTATTATTTTTGGTGATTTGTGCTAAGGAATTTAGTTTTTTACATTATTCGTGATTTTGGAATTTTTGCGCGAATGGAATTTTTTTTTTTTTGGAATTGGAAACAAAAATTTATTTAACCAAATGATAAATTCCACAGTATATAAAATTCCATTTATTTTATTAAATTAATATTTCGCAAAAACTCTGATTTTGATAAATTATGACGCCTTTTAATCAATTTTTTGACAATTTTATATTTTTTTCAAATTTAATTTTATTTGTCGAATGTCGCGCCCACTCAGAAGTCTGTCATTTTCGTTTTTTGTGTAGAGTCCGGATTTCTTTCTACCAACAATTAATTTCAGCCGTCGATACCATGCTTCCGCTGAATTACTCGCAAATAAACAATTTTTGTTTTGTTCTCGAGGTTTACAATTTGTTTCAATAATACTTGTTTGTACAATAATTTGATTGATTTAAAACATTCATTCAATGAATATTCAATACGAAAATAAATACAAAATTTCATTTTATGCCCATGGAAATATAAAAAGCGCGAGTGCGCGCCTTTTATATTTCCATGGGCATAAAATGGAATTTTGTATAGGAATTTTGTTTTTTTTGTGTTTGGAATATTGTTTTTTGGAATTTTGGTTTTTGGAATTTTAGTTTTGGGATATTCTTGTTGGAATTTTGATTTTGGACAATCATACCCAACCCCATATTTCCATGACATAAAATGGAATTCTTTGGAATTTTGAAAATTGGCATTTTGTATAGGAATTTTGTTTTTTTTGGAATTTTATTTTTAGGAATTGTTTTAATTGGGATTTTGTTTTTTGGAATTTTGATTTTGGAGTTTTATTTTTGAAATTTTTGATTTGGCAAATCGTATCCAACCCCTAATTAACTTGTGTATAGTACAGTCATTATTAAATAAGTATTCTGTACTGTGGTTATTTAATTTTTAACTTAGTTAATATAACCAAAACATATGGTTAATTTAGTGGATAGAAATGGAAAATAATTGGTAACAGTGACTAACGATTTTGTTAAATTAACCAATGGGGAAAAATTATTTTACTAATAATTAGTTATTATTATTTTACTAGTTAATTTACCAAATTTTCTTAGTATTACATTTACTAAGAACATTTGGTAAACTAACTAGTAAAATAATAATAACTAATTATTAGTAAAATAATTTTTCCCCATTGGTTAATTTAACAAAATCGTTAGTCACTGTTACCAATTATTTTAAATTTCTGTCCACTAAATTAACCATATGTTTTGGTAAGGAAAATGAAATGAAAAATAGCAGGAAAATGTTGCAAACTTTTTAAGTTGAACACATTACTTCAAGGTAGGGTTACCAAACCAACATGTTGGAAGTTTGATTTCGAACTAATTCTTTATAGTAAAAAATTCGGTCGTCTCATCAGACTGCATTCATCAAATTATAAAAATATTGAAAATACTTTGAACTTACATTCAAAATATAACCACAATGATTTGCTAAAATTTAAGTCTTAGTTTATATGAGAAAACTTATCAAGTCAAAATTACTAATTAAGATAAACCAAAATACTTGGTTAGTTATAACAAGAATATTGTTCACCTAACAAAATTTTGTTTTGAATAAATTAAACATAACTACTTACCAACATCCTGGTAACTCAAAGTTCACTCACTTTTTGTAGTAACCAAGTAAGAAAATACCAAGTTTCTAAATTAAATAAGAGATTTGGATTATCTAGCTCAGAATTTTGTGTTAAAACACCCAAATTAATTTAACTAAGTATTTGGTAGTAACCTTTTTTCTGAGTGAAGGGATACCATAGTATTCTCGAATATTTTATTACCAAAATGAAGTTTTTGATTAGATCAAAAACTTACTAGTAGGCTGTTTCTCCAATTTCAAATTGCCAAAAATAAATATTCCGAAAAATATCGCAAATCACGTATTGTAAATTTTTGATTGTTTGGGCGAAAAAATTAATCTCAAAAAAAAAATTCCATAATTTGCATTTAATTTTATATCTATTTAAGTCTTCTTTAATTTTATATCTACTTAAATGAAAAATATGAAAATGAAATATAAATCTACATACTAGAAATATATATATGTTATATTTTAAAAAAATTAAACTAATAATTTCGTTTTTTCGAATAGAACCAAATGAGTATCCGCGCGCGCAGATTTCGACTCATTTGGTTTTATTTTCGGTAAAATTTAGGATTTTTAATGATGAGCAAAATTTTTATTTTTTCGATTTTTTTGAAATTTTGTGTTCTACCAATTTTTTTTTTGGTAAATATATTTTTAGTATTATGGGTTTTGAGATTTTTATTGTTTGGATACTATTTTCGAGATGGCATTTTGGGATATTTTTTTTCGCTATTAAAATTGTTGGCCGTTCGATACCAACCAGTACTGAAATGGTTTTACTAAATTACAATAAATTGTTGATTAAAATTCAATGGTAGATTTCTTAATTATAATTTGATTGATTGATTGATTCTGAATGCACGACCAAGTTCTTACACAGGAGCTCCCGGTTGACGCCGGGCCCACCGTACACTCTTTTTTACATATAACAAAACCGAAGGATTGGATAGGTTAGTTAAATGGGACAGAATCGGCCCGGTTACAGACACCTAGGTATAGCCGATAGTTAGTAACACAAAGACAGCACAAAACTAATCTACTTGGGGAAGGATAAAGGTTTAATAGGTTAAATGGATAATGATGGTATTGGTCATCAACAATTGCTTCTTTAAATCAGCAACCTAAGAAAAAATTTTATTATTTCACATGTATCTGGAAATAACTTGGAAATGAAAACTATATTAATACTTTTCGACTTCCTAAACAAAACTGATTGTTGAATCGGCCCGATTTCATACACCTACCTAGAGACGATATAGCTAGTAACACAAAGACAATATAATTCTAAACTACACAATCAGCAATTAATTTTACAAAGAAAAATTATTTCACAAGCAATATGTATAGTTCCTGAAAATAATACTAAATTAATATATTGCTGCTTACCTAAATAATATGAACATTTATAATTTTATAAAGACAAAAAAAATATAATAATATAATAATTAAGGGAAACGACGCGTTTATTACTTTTACGGAAAATCTCGAAAATGCAACTCGATTGCTCACAAACAAATCATAAGAGAATTCTGAAACTTTCTGAATAATTTCTTAAATGGATTTTCTTTAATATAAAATCAATTTTATGTCCGACAAAGTTTTAGAAAAGCCCAGCACGAATCGATTTTACTCAACCAAATCCATGTGCCGGTTTATAAATTTTGAAAAGGTGGAATCCTTAATTAGGAAGAATTATTGAAATCAAATGAGATAACCGCAGTGGTCAAAATTCAACTCTGAGAAAAATGGGCGGTTTAAAGAAATTTTAGTGTATTTGTTGAGGACCATGTCAGTTAGAAAAACTAATCAGGGCTTCCCATCGAGGGGTGGGGACAGTTTATAGAATTTTGTATTCTGACGAAATATATTAATAGAATTCTTCTTGGCCAATTAAGATATCCCTAGAAATCCAAATACAACCTCAGGTATATGGAGTGTTAGTTAGAGACCATGTTATTTTGACTGATTGATTAATTGGTAGATTTCTTAATTATAATTTATAACAAAATTTCCAAAATAAATTTCATTTTCCAAAATTTGACAAATTTTGAGTTTCTGTAATTTCATATTTTGGAATTGTTTTTATTGGAATTATGATTTCTCGATTTTTGGATTTTTGATTTTGGAATTTCGTTTTTGGAATTTCGAATTTGGCGAATCGTACCCAACCCGATATGTTTGTAGGGGAACGGTTCGGTATTTCAAAAAAACCCAACCATTTTTTGTAGAATCAAAATAATCTTTAATCAATCTGATAAACAATGGTAATCATTAATTTTTAAGAATAATTAAATTGAATAATTAAAATTTTTTACTAACAAAATTATTTAATTTCCTATATTTCAATTTCTTCTAAAATAAGCAAATTTTGGAATTTACACTATGTATGAAATACATGAAATTATATGAAATCCCATAGTGCACATTCCAAAATTTACTTATTTTAGAAGATATTGAAATATACAAAATTCAATAATTTTATAAGTTTATTATATTAGTTGCTCAACATTTCGTAAAAATTCTTAATTATTTAGTTTAATTATTATTATTTTGACTATTTTGTTATGGTAATTTATGAAATGGATTTGTAAAATAGAATTAATTTTTTTTTGTAAAGTTTTGTTTTGGAGTTTAATTCAACCAGATTTTTTTTGGAATTGCGAACCGATTCCTTCTAAAACTTCATTGAAAACTCGAGTTAGAATCTCAATAGAATTCTACATACCAAATTAGACAATTATTGGTTAAATAATGGATTAGATCTATTAAACATGGGCTAATTCCAATAATTCGTAAAACTATATTTAACAATGATCGGTCGAGAAACGGCCGAGTTTTTCATAAAAATGTAGATAAACAATTTTTAAACTGTTTTAAAAAATCCCAATTTTGGCGGTATTTTTTTAATATTTCAGCAAGAGCATTAAGACGAGAAACCATATTCTTTTAGGTTGGAACAAAAGCCATTAATGATACTCCTATTAAATCCTTTAAAGCTAGCAACACTGTTATCAGCCTTGCTTAGAGCCAGGGAAGGGTTCCTTTTAATAATGAATAGCACCCTATGTACAGTTTTATTATGTATGTATATCTCATGAAGAGGGGTGGCGAACATTATCTCTAGTCGCAAAGTCATAAACGATGCTACGAGCAGCCTTTTATTCAGGCCATATTGAAATTTAGATTTTTTTTTTCATATACGAGTAGCTTGTAGTTTTGCAATTTGATTTTCTTGATATGTTGCGAAAATTTGCCAAACTCTGTATTTGGATCTGTTTTTAAATAAATGATCATTACCAGATTGAAGTTTCCGCTCATTTTCAGGATCGAACTATTTTGCTGTTTCAGCATCTCCTTCGTCAGTATTATAGGTCGTTTGAGTTTTCTCTTGCCACTACGTGCCCTTTCTTATTCTGTTTAGATAGAATAATTCAAAACAATTTTAATTTACTTTAAAATAGGGTACATTCGGCAGTATTAAGGAATGTATTCGTCACAGACGAAGCTTCCCCGCAACTACTTGGCAAACATACTCCAAACTGCCAAAGAATCATTTTAACGCATTAAAACGCAGAAGACACAGAAGTTTGATTTAATATTTGCATGGTTCTGAAATGTTTTGAACGTATAGCCGAATGCAGTTTGACGAAAGTGCCCTGATGACGTGCCCTGCTCCATTTTTGATTGCTTCTTGCAATCGTCAGCCATTGAAAAATCTAATTTGATTGTCTGTTGTAACAGGTTTTAAATTAATCGTTTAATCACAAAATTTTTTCACTTGGACTTGAAAACTCATTCGATTATCAATCCATATTGCCAAAAACCAATAGTCAGATTTACATATTCAATTTTCTCATTATACCACCTTGCACATGGACCATTCGATTCATTCAAAAAGCCTTACTATAATATTTTCTCATATTAACACTTCAATTTAATTCAGTCAGAATATTTCCGCCAACAAGCCAAAGTGATTTGCAAATTGCAGCATTACTTTCCACAAAGAGTTTGAACTTGTGTATCAGGCTCGTGTACAGATTAAAGGGAGTCGGTAAATTTTTTTCTAATCAAGAGGTATGACGTGTTCACGACACCTTCCCACCTACATGCTCTTCCACACAATACTAATTTTCTCTCATTCATAAACTCATATACCAGTTGCAAATTATCCAAGAACAAAAAACCATATAAACATACATCCTCCCAATATCCAAGAATATCTCTACAACAAGCGTATGCTCTCATTAGCGGTTTCCAGCAACCAACTACCCTAATGCAAATATTTCAAACTATTCAGCACACAAATTCACATGTGATTTGTTGACAGATTTTTATCTCGATCCTTTTTTGGAATATATAGATATCACGGTGTCTTCCTTTCTTTTTTTCGGTATCTCAATATTTATCCATACTTCATTGAGAATTTGAAGCATGGTCACTTTGGTTTAGAATTCCAGCCTACAATTATTTTATACCTCGCTCTGTCAGTACCGACAGTAGTATAATTGCCAGGAAAAATCCAATTAGGACCTTAGACAGTGCAAAGGAAAAAAACTCAAATGCAGAACTGCGAAAGAAATTAAATGTTTTATGAAAACGATCAATGAAACGTAACAGGTTTTACAGAGGCAATATAATTAGAACAAAGCCTTTGCAAAAATGGAAAATGAACACAAAGGAGATTATTTTAGAAACGTCCTTGTAATCAACTTTATGATGGGTTAACGAAGTGCATCAAGTCAATAATTAATATTTTTACCTAACATTTTCACGAAGATCTAGGAGAAGATTTAAGACATTTTTTTGTAAATTTTTCGTGAATTTGAAAATCATCCCAATCGGCCTAAACATTTGTTTTTAACCACATTTCTTGGTATCCTAGTTGTTTCTAACTCTTTTATGTCAGAGCACCAGCGAGTAAAGCAAACTCGATAATTTTCACCACATAGTTCTCATTCTGACAATTTTTTATTTCTACAAAATTGTATACGGGTTAAAAATTAAGAGATGCATCGGCGATCAGTTGTCATAATGCCATTGGTTACTATAACCGAATAAAATGTACATCAATAATTGACATGAAACACAACATAATTGGGCCAATGTTGAGAAATTCGATTCAGACGCGCTTTAGGAGAATCATGTATAGTAAATATACCGAAGCCTAAAGCTTATGCATGCAACAATTCGAAAAAACAAAGGCAACGACTAGTCCGTATATATAATCCATATTCTATAAATGAATTACCTATCTATAGTCTGATTTCTATAATATGGTGCAAACGTATAGTCAAAAGAACGATCATTTTAAAACTTTTGCGCTTTACGTTTAATAAAGTTATAAAAATTAGAATTTCTTTAATCTAGCACGTTTTCAATTTTGCGTGTAAAAAACAATATAATTATTCTTATAAACGAAAACTGATTTTATTTTGATTCCATTAAAAACTCCCACACGCATCTATAAATTGAATTCAACTGCTATCTACTCAGTACCTTTGTACCAAACAAAAACAAAATACAAAAAAAATCGAAAACTCCCAAAATATACATAAATTCTAAAATCCTATATAATCTCAATCAAATTACAATCAAACTTACCTACTATATTTTGAAAACATGTTTTCTATATACAACATGAAATAACAACAACAATAACATTACCAAAACGTTAAATTATTTTAAAAGACACAACAATATGATATCTGTCAATATTAACTTCGCGCGCTCTGTATATCTGATATATAAATCTTTGCCGCACCCTCTTCTCATGTTGCTTTGTGTATATAGATTAAATTTTAAAATTATCTTCACGCAGCCAAACCAACAAACTTTAAATGTAAAAAAATTAAAATAACCGAAAAACAAAATTTTTTTTTATTGATGTATTATGATACAATACCGAGAGTTTTCCACATTTTCTTTTTTTCCCAGAAGAAGAAATATATATTCGAAACAATTTTAAAAATATGATATTATGCATTCGAAAAATAAAAAGTGGAGACTTTTTAAAATAAAACTCTACACACATAAATTATATAAATGACATTGGTGTACAAAAACAAAAATATCGAATATGACTCCGCCTTTCATGTGCGCATGAAAACAACGCCACTATAAAAAAAAGTCGGTACATTATTTTTATACGAGCTTTCTATATGAAAAATGTTTTTAAACCACGCCTCCTTCCATACAAAAGTTTTATTATGTTATACACATTTTTCGTTGTTGTTTGCTTTTTTCGATTTGTTATCAAATTTTTTTGTTTTTTTGTGTAAATAAACTTCAGTAGGCAATGCGCCATTGGTCAGTAGTGTCACGTGCTTCGATAAATAGAACTTTTATATTATTTTTATTTCATTGCGTTGTTGTTGTGTTGAGCTCACACAAAGTGAGTTTTGTGTATAGAGACCGATCGAAGGAAAATAAAAAAAAAAGCTCAAATTTTTGTTGTTGTTGTTTAAGTTTAAATTTAAATAATGTATTAAAATATATACATAGTTCCATTGCCACTATATTTTTTATTTCGTTCTCTCGGTAAAGTAGTTTTTTTTACATGTTGTTGTTGCTGTTGTTATTTTTATTTTCCGAACTTAGTTTTTACTTGAAGCGTCAACCATTTTTAAATAAAAAAAAAATTGTTTAAATTTTTTTTTCTGTGTTTAGTTGATTTTCGTTTGTGAAATCGCGAACGTTGACGGTTTTTGGAATCAGAACACGGGTGTTTTATCATAATTCAGTTGTTGCGGACGTCATACTGAGTTTAACAGTTTAGATAATATGCGATGATGATGATCACAAGTGATCGTGTGTGATATAAAGTTTATTTTACTGTATACATGTGCTTTCTGTCTTATAATATACCTATACATACTAATATTGTACTGTACATATACATAATTGTAATTAGTTTAATTAACGCGGCGGGATAATTTTATTTTAATTTGTAAGTGCGCGCTACCAAAAAAAAAAAAATAGTTATAGTGTTTAGTGAGTGTTATGTGATATTTTGATTGATTTGTGTGTTATACAAATATATGTCATATATTGAGAAATAAAAATGAGTGCAAATTAGTGATTGATTAATTAAAATTATATCTGTAAATATTTAAGTGTTATTTGTTTATTGAATTATTTATAGAGTATTAAAAAAATAATATGCAAGAAGTTTGCAGTACAGTTGACCCCCAACTGGGGGGACCTCAAATAAAATCTGAATCACCGTTGAATCCATTACAAATTCAAACACAATCTACTCCGCAATCGATCGTGTCAAAATTAACTAATGGTCCAACAAATAATAATAATAATAATAATAATTGTGATAAACGTGGTGTTGTTATTGGTGCTGGTGATAATAGTCAAACATCCTATTGGATGTCAAACGAAAGTGGTTTTATAAATTCTCAGCCATCAATGGCAGAATTTTTAACACATTTAAGCCCCGATAGTCCACCTAAAATGGGGGGACAACAAAATTATCAAATAATTGGACCACAAGATAGTAATAGTAATATGGATGGTGTACCCGAATATCCATGGATGAAAGAAAAGAAAACGGCCCGGAAGAATACAGCCCAAGGTTTGAGAAAAAATTGTAATTTTCAAATATTTTTTATTATCTTTACTATATTTATTTATTTATATATGCGCCAACCCAAAATATTAAATTAAATTTAGAGAATGAAAAATTATTAGATCCGGCGCTTCTATACTTTTATTATTAATCATGCGTATGTTACATAAAAAAAAACTATTAAATTAATAATCTGAAGCGCACCGAAATTTCGAACAAATCTATATAATTTGCTATCATTTGTTCTATCGCTTTGTTTTTTGTCTAAAATGAAAAATCGAATTTCATTAATTATTCAAAAAACTATTTCACTTCAGTCAAAAATCCATCAATGATTTCTCTACATACATATATGTGAGTACGTTTAATTCGTACCCTGTTATTTAGATTCATTTGTCAAAACTTAAAAACCGAACCTTTTTTTTATTTAATATTTTCTTCAACTTCTTTAAGAACGTTGCGGTCTCCAAGATTAAAAAAAAATATAAAAAATGATCTTTCTACTATTTTTTTTTTTCGTTTGGTTTGGTTCGGTTCGCTCGTCTTATATGCGGTTTGGTGTGGGGTACCTTAACAATATATCCGCTTCAATTTTTATTTTATTTAATTTTTTTTGATGATTGATTTGTCTTCTTGATAATTTTTTTTTCTTACGTATTCTTCTTCTAATTATCGTAACTTTAATAATTTTTTGACCTTCACAATTTTTTATTATTATTTTGGTTACGACCTATTTACGTGTATTCATTCAATTATTTTGGACTTCCGATAGTTTTTGTTTTGTTTTATATATTCAATTAAATTCCGTAACAAATTTATGATCAATTGAATTTTTAGTATACGTCTGTGTGTGCGTGTGTGTGTTTACATATGTATATCAAAATGCACCTTTTATACGGATTTATCGTACGCATTATGATCTTTATGTATGTTACCAAAAATTATGCTCAAAACTAGATTTGATACGGTGTGGAGTAGATGAAAAGAATTTCTTAATGAAATTGGTTACGATCATTAGTTTGGCCGCAACATCGACGACGCCACAAAATTATTTTTAATTCAAGATTTTACAGAACAAAAAAATAAAATAAATTATTGTATTTGATCGAAAGTATACCGCGGGTTAAGTCGGCAATCATTTTTATATCCGCCAGCAATACATCTTCATTCGTTTTTGGTCAGCGCTACGAATTGTTTTAATCATTTCTTTAATTTGACCTATTTTGCGCGCCTAAAATGAAATTTATTTTTGTATTCGAATTCAGAATTAAAATATCTGAATTATCATATTAAAAATAGGCAAATTGTGCCGATTTCACTGTTTTGAAGTTTCGAATAACAATAATTTGTTTGGCGCTGGATTTTTGTGTTGTTCTCATAAATTGTTGATTATTCTGTATCTTAAAGCCTACACTTGTTTGTGATTCGTGGTAGGCTTTGGACGTGAATTAGTTTTCTTATCCTTTTGCTCTATTCTGAGTTAGATTTTTTTTTTATTTCTAATCTTTGGTTACATGGTCACATAATTTGAGTTCGTTCAAAGAATCTAATATACAACAATAGTGTAAATATTTTGTAAAATATTGAAGGAAAAAACTGACACAACTCTCATATAATTGATATTCTTTGATTCTCTTCATATAATTGATTGCAGACGATCAACCTACCTACAGATATAAATAATTTGGCTTAAAAAAGAAAATGAACAAGCGTTGCGCTATTTTATGACAAGTATTTGTCATTCAATTTTTTTTTGTGTTTGACTTGTGTTTGCAAAATTTTATAAAAGAATGGAATCAAAGAAATTTGCTTTTCAAATCTTATTATTGATAGCGTGTAAATTCCGGATATAAAATTCCGAAAGAACTTCATTCTTCTGGGCAGTAAGTGGTGAACTGCTTCACACGGCACTATTAAGGCCTTTACTGGTATATAGTGGCTAGCTCTGGAGAAACTATCATACAGGAACATGATGAGGACGTAGATGAAGACGGAGGGCTGCTTGTTTGCTCATTAGTGGGGCGCTGAAAACAACAACTAGTGGCATAAAGGTCATGCTGTACCTTCTCCCACTGAATTGGTTAGCAAATGGCAGGGCTTTCGTTACAGGTATGCGTATGGCGGTCAATACGGCCGTCTATCAGCGATTTCGGGGTGTAAGTGTCTGTAAAAAGGACACTCGACTATAGTCAATTCTGTGAGGCATCATGACCTGGTGAATTTGGATCATAAAATACCCCACTTGTGCTTTTGCAAGCTTTTTAAGGTGGTCTTTTTTTCTAGGATTGGAAGAATGGTCCCTTCGTTGAGACCGGGACAGTTAAATTCTTCACTCCCAGCTCGGTGGTAGAGTTGGAGCTGGTGTGTTTTGTGGGGAAATAAATGTGGGTCTATTTTTTCGTCTCCCTGATTACTGCAGTATGTACCAGGCTAAAGTTATAGCGATTAAAGAGGTCATAAACTGTCTCGTGGTTGAGGCATAATGTAATATCGTTGACTGATATCATTATTTATGTGGGCCGTCGGGCGGCCATTCTTTCACATGATTTATTTTCCCTGGCGTCAAGGGTGACGTTAGTTTGTTACATATCTCTCAACGAGATGAGTGAACTATCCAATATCAACAGGATTTTGCAAGGCAGATGAATTGGCTTGTGTTCGTTAGTCCGACTGGCAGGGTAGTGAAACAAGTATGGCTGAGCTGAACGTCAATCGCTCCAAGATCTTACTCACTTTAAGGAAGCGTGATTTAGGGAGAATTTTAAGAGTCCTCACCAAACACTGTCTCTTCGTAGATCGTGCAAGAAGGCTGGGTCTGAATGCAAATGACTTCTGTGGAAGCTGCAAAGGCGAAGAAGAGGAGACTCTTGTTCACTTCCTATGCTCATGCCCTGCGCTAGCTTGCAGAAGACATGATCACTTGGGCAAACACACTATGGACAGCCTCTTTGATTTCAAAAGCTGTAATGTACGAGATCTTTTACGCTATGTGAATAGCACTAGATGGTTTTAAAGGGAGTTTAATGATGTTAGATTCTGTGGTATCACAACGGGCCATAATTGGCCTAAGTGTGCTATAGGAACCACTGAAACTTAGCCTAACCCTAGCGTGAAAATGGAGCAAATGTATTAAAAATATTTTATCGTCTCTAGGTCAACTTCGGATCTCGTTCGGGCGGCATTTCCTTTAACAGTTGGTACAATAAAAATTTAGCCTCCTTGTATTTCTGTTGTTCAATATCTCGAAAGATTTGAGCAGCTTTTGTTACCAAATTTTTTATGAATTATATTCTCAATACAGGCCCATGTTAATTCAATCAATCGATATGTACTGATGTAGGTTTTTAATCCTATCAGCATTTTTGAATTTTTTATCACACATCAAATTCTATCTAATTCTGAAAATCCGGTTAAAATTACCCTGTTGTGCTTCGTTTGTGAAACGTATTTCGAACTTTCGAACATTATTCGATTATTCGCTCGATCGCTGTTATGGAATCCCGAAACTCTTGATGGAAGCGTTCAAATTAACATACCAATAGATTTCAGGATGACCGAGAGAAGCGGGGGGGGGGGGGGGGGGGGAGATTAGGAGGTACACGGGTCATCTCAATAGTATGACAAAATAAGCAAAAAAAAAAATTCGATGGTAATAAAAATACATAATGCCAACAATTTCAATCGAATGAATAAACGTCAAATAATGTAAACGAATTTGATTGAGAAAAAACTATTAGTTAATAACTTCAGACTGTGAGTGCGGGTAAAATCTCACAGTCGTCTTTACTGTGCCATAATATTGAATTTTGAATTAATTTTATTAGGAAATTCTGGTATATATTCCATCATATATGGAAAAATGGGAAATAATCAATTTCCAATTTTGGAACGAAACAGGTCTGTTAATGTTAATGATTCCATAGAATTTAATGGCTTAGTCAATAGCAAAGGTAATCAGTTGCTAAATATTTTTAATAATTCTACTTTCTTTTACGGAGCATAATAAATTGGTTTCTGAAGTCAGTTTTGTGTAATCTATAAGCAAAAATAATGTTTTTGGAAGTGCCAGCTTCTTTTGAAGATGTTCATTTTTTGCCATTATGTTGAAAAGTTTCCTATTTAAAAAAACGGCAAACAATTAAAAGATTTAAATATATTTTTATATTAAATTTCAATCCGACCACACTTGACTGGTCTTGCTGGATTTCTGGAATTTAAGCAGTTTTACCAAAGGTCCTGTAAATTTAATATTTTGTTTTAGAAATCTAGTAGGGTGTGTTTATGATTTATGTAAGTACATTCACTCAAAAAAATTTCTGTAAATATACAGCACACAAAATAATTTGTAAATTATAAAAATAAATTGTAAAAATTACAATTACATAATATTGAAAAAAATACAATAAAATTTGTATATTTAATAAAAATTTCGTCAAATATACAAAATATTAACAATAAAATTGAAAGAGACTTTGTTAAATTTACAATTTTTTTTGTGTGCTGTATATTTACAAAAATTTTGTAAATTTTTTTTTCAGTGTTCGTGGTAAAAAAAGTCGGGTATTGGCCACATATTTACAAAAATTTTGTTTGACTTTTAACGCTTTCGTTATTTTAATCTGACCCTTCGACTTCAATTGAAATTTCTCTGCGTTGGAATCAACTAGTGCGGTCAACCAAACTATGATAAATTTATGTGCGCGATTAGCACATAAATTTATCATAGTTTGGTTGACCGCACTAGTTGATTCCAACGCACTATAAATATAAATAGATGCAGCTGGTAAAGACATTTAAATCTGCGTCATATCCATCGATTTTGGACGGTGTCCAAATTATATAATCTGCATCAGCAATTATTTGTTTTTGATCGGTGTACACGGTGTACGTACAATTCATCGAACATTTCACTGGCCTCTAGAATTTGACACACCTGAAAAAAATTTCTACCACCTTCCAATATTTCAATGATCACTCGATCGCCATCCATTATGTTTCGATTCGAAATTTGTACCGAACTCAAGATGGTTGAAATATCACAAAGAAAAACTGACGCTTATCTTCGTATTTCGAATTCCTCTTTTCGCATGACACTGCTTTTCACATGATTTGCTTTTGAATTATTTCCAATCCTTTTTTTAATTTTGATTTTTATAGTAACATTGTAGCGTTCGCAGATGACGTGGCTCTATTATATTCGAATTCAAATGTGGCGGCTTTGCGTAATGAAATGAAGGATGATATCTCAATATTAAAAACAATGATTCCACGTTGGAGTTAAGATTCTAAGTGATAAATGTAAAGCAAAGTTGTTTAAGATAATATAAATTTAACACTAGCTTTAGTGTTAAATTTGTTGAAAACAAAATTAAATTGAAAATAAATTTCCCTGTCAATTTAGATATGGAAAAATTATTAAAATTATAAATATTTACATCAAACTTTTCTCCTCAGTCGGCCGGAAAAAAATATTTGAATAGAAATTACATTATAAACATAAATTCTTTCCCCAGTTCCCTATTTACGAGGAATTACCAGAATAGTGCCAATGGTTGAATTTGTAGCCTCGTTCAAATATCTACGGGTAAACTTAGATATCCAACTAAGTTTTAAAAGTTTTGTTGCCATTTTGAAGGAAAAACTTCGGCAGGCTTTAAGCTCATTTTATTCCTTACGAAGCTATTTCTGAATTTTCTGAGTTCTGAATTTTTAAAATGCCTCCATTGATTCAGATCTACCGAATAATTTAACAAGGTGGGGAGGTATTTATCTGTCGAATATTGATGCTTTACTAAAAATCTAAACAGTTGTTTTAAAAGTAATGTATTTTTTACCAGGGACTACCTTTGTAGTAATCTACCCGGTTTATGAAGTACAAAATCTTGAGATACGTTTTTAAAGTTTTCAAAATGCATTTTATCATGAGCAGAAATAGCTAGCTTCTTCCACAGTTTATAGGGGCAAATGTATTCAAAGAGTTTGGTTTGCTATTAAACAAATGGTTATTAACATTTACAGACATTAAGATTTTGTTTAAAATTTTATGGTAGAATTCTAAGCATATTACTTATGTGTCAAGGTCTTCTCTACACTGCTCGACTTCCCTTTTCAACTTCGTAATATTTAAAAAAAATGTATTAAGCATTATTATAATGGATGACGTTTTGGTTTTTTAAAATGAAAATACTGTTGTCAAATTTAATTGTATATATTTTATTTTAAATTTTATTTTAATTGAGTTAATTATTGATTGTTAAATCGTGACTCCGAGAAAATATTTTTTTCAATTAAGGGCTCGCTAAATAGTTATTCTCTTTAAAAAGTTGTATTTTTATTTTTTAAAACTTTTTAAAAATATTATTATGTATTTTCATTACTTATAGAAAATAAACTGTTATTATTAGAAAAAAAAACCTTGCTCTTAAAATTCGTACAATGTATCCGTACTTAATCCACTACCCCTACACCAATATTTTATAAATTATCTTAAAAATTAGTAAAATTGGCAAAATTATTAAACCTACAATATTTAATAGTGTAATAAAAATTTGTTAAAACGATCCGACAAATACCTCGCCCAGCCACATCCTGACAACACTACCACATCACGAGTGGAATTACGAGAAGTGCATAGTCTAAAACGAAATGTAATGCAAGTAAAATTTCGGAAAATATGAACACTGCTGTTTTATATGACATTCACTTCAAAATATTGTTTTTTATAACATAAGATAGAAAAACTTATAATTCGTAGAGCAAAATATTTACTAAATTTTACTAAATTGAAAAATTGGGCTTACAGTTTAATATTTATACGATGCGATAAATTTGATGTTAGATATCATATCGCTTATAAAGATACCTTACAAACATTTAACAAGCAGAAGCAAATTTTCCGTCCCTGCGTAATTTAAGTAGTCGATTTTGAGTGTAGCAATATTTACTTAGAAGATCAGTTAAGGAATCCAAATACCAAACTAAATCCAGATATCTACTTCAGTGGTCAAATGAGAATGATTTTATTACTGGAATTTTTGGTTATAAATGATATGAAATTATTTGTTTTAAAACAATTACCAAGATGTTAAATACGAGAGCCAACATCAAACTACAAAAATAATGTAAATGTTTAAGAACATCGATGAGTGAAAAGAAAAAGCACATAATTAGCGTTAAATTATTATAATTCGCTAATTTAATGTGTTTTTACTTTGAGGCAACATATTCTTTTAACAAAATAAACAAAAAATGTATTAGTTCGAAACTAAACTAGAACGTAATTTGTTATTTACTCGTAAAATCTATTGAAGTGTATGCACAGAATTTTGTAACTCGGCAGTCGGCACACGACACAAAAAACATTTCGGAAGTAATATTTACTCCTCAACATTAACTTCGATGAATTGTTAAAACGAGTACTCCAAATAATAAAATTACAGAAACGTTTGATATTGTAATGTCGAAGTTTACTCCGTATACTACTAAATCAAATGAAATTGTTTGAAATGTAGGACTTGACAGTGGCGGCTTTGTATTGTTTTAAATGGCAGATATTATGATTTATGACCGTATCCTTTTCACAAACATTATATTTACAAAAAACTAAAGTTCCAGGCGAATTTCTATTCTTAAATGTTAACGACTGTGAAATAGATATGATAGATCAAAAAGTGTCTGTGATCTGAGCAGCTCGACAAGGTCTCTGAAGTACTTGAAAAGACCGAAAAATGTGACCATGCACGTCCCTGTGTTACTAATGAAAATATGAACGAACGCTGTTTAAGATCTAACAATGCAATTTCACTAAAATTGTTTAGTATTGTCAGGAAAATACTTAAAATGTACTTGAATTGTAATTCTTTGAAAACGTATTACAATCAGAAATTTTGAATCACAATTCTCCCGACTTTTACAAAAACTATTACAATAAACATGTTTTGCACGGCCAAGAAATGTTGAAAATTAGCTAATTTCGAAGATGAAGCTGATTTATTAGGACGTGTTTCGGAAACCACTGACTACTTCGAACGTTACAATACATCATGATCTGGCTCTAGGCGATTCTTGCAGACAAAACGCTGTTTAGCCGGTTAGCTGGATAAAAATAACCGACTAGATAACCGAGAGAACAATACCTGAGCTTTATTTAGTTAATAACTGGTTTAAAAGTGCCAGTGAGATCACTCAAACACCGATGCTTAGTGATTGATCTACACTTCTATGGGTCTAATTTTGGTATGTCGGACCCGGTTTGTAATTCTAGCCGTGTATTTTATTTAATAATGTAACTACCGTGTTCGGTTTTGTCCAGAGATGAATTTAAAAGAGTTCTAAAAATTTTTTTCATTCAAATTTGATTTATATTAATAAACCTAATTTTAAATACCAGATATAAAATTAATACTGTTGGTTAAATGAATAAATAAATAAATAAAAAAATTCAGATTAAGGTTTCATATTCTCGATTTAGACTGACTTAATGACAACCTCTCTGGTACCTCGAAAAAAAGCGACTGTTTAGCATGGCCATCGCTAACCACAGTTCAGATGAAATTTCAATAATTAAGGGCACAAAAATTGCTTGTTATGATCAGATATGTCTAGGGTCAGTTTCCAGAAATACACTTCTAATGTTGAACACAACTACGTCTAAGAAGTCCGAACGAGTCATACAACTTTCATTGAACTCTTCTCGCATTATAGATTGTAAAATATGTGAGTTATGATTCTAACGAGCATGACAATGTTTAGTTGGACATCTTAGAAATCGTGCCGCATCGTTGTTAGATTATCTTTCTGTGAGGATCGCACAAGTCGCAAGGTATTAAAATTAAGACATGATCTAATTAGGATCATTTTCTATCTATTATGTTGTGTATGAATTATAGTGAACGGGTCGGAGTAGTTAATAGCTGGGCAAAATTTTTTCGAAACCTATCACATTTCTTACGGTTTCGGGTAATAGTTGAGTGCAACCTAGAATTTTTGAATCAATTATATGTTCTTTGCAAAAAAACAACTGATTCAAGCAACCAAGTAATCTGGTATCGTTGACACCTAGTTAAGATAATTTAGAAATTCGATGAAGGGGGTTTTATTTTTAAGAATGATGAAAAGCATCCTATAATTACCTTACCCCATATTGGCCAAGAAACAGTTCATATTTGTGAGACACGATGTCACCTGAAGAAATACACTCATTGATGATCAGTTTATCTAATGCAGCAGTGAACTTGGGAAGTCAACTAGAAAAATGTGTGGGTGCGTGGCAGAGAGAGATAATGTGACAATAACAACACCATCCACATCAAGCAACCGTTGCTAACGTTAATACAAATTTGGGTGGCATCCACCACCAGGCATGCCAGGCATGCCTTCTAGCAACCCTGGAAACCTGGCTTCTATGGAATATTCCTACATTATGAAAACTCAAGAAATTCTTTTTTTTCACAAATTCTATTATTAATCTTTTCAATTGTTCATTTGTTGACAATGAAATGACAGCTAATACTCAAAATTATACCGCCAAGTAGGCATAAATTAATGTATTTTGAATTTTGTACATGTTGCCAATTTCATTTAAAGTAGTGTATTCATAATTTAAACGCGAGCGTTTTTCCACACGTCTGTTTCCAGCATAGGATGCATAAAATTTTTTTTTAACTCAACTAATGCAAAATTTGACGAATCTAAATCAATATTTATCGACCAGTTACAACAATAAGCATGACTGCGGTCTGTCAAACCAAATTATTGAAGTACTGATTAAAATGGCCCGTCCAAAACAGCATTCGAGGCGCTTGTGCGATTTAAATTTTAATCGCCAAATTTTTTCTATTTTTATTTCAGAGAATTAAAAAGTTTTACTATCTGTACGTCAAAGAAATGGGGTACTTTGCGTAGGTCACCCAAATCACCCAAAAAACATCCAACATAATAATGCTTTACAGTGTATTTTAATATTTCTATAAATATACGTGTATATCGTTTGGAAGGTCTTGGATCAGGCACCGTTTAAGCACTTTATTTATTATAAAACATCGAGGTAAGGTTACCAAGACGTTGATAGTTTTGTTTTGGTATAATCAAAATATTTGGTCGTCTCATTCGACTGCAGTGACAAAAATACAAACATCAAAATTCTTTGATCTAACCTCGAAATTTATTGTATTTGGCGACAATCCGATAACACAAAATGAATTTTATACAAATATTCCAGTCGTTTTTAACTAACTGCATGTTACTTTTTATTATGTAGATGCTCTTGCTATTAGTTTCTGCCAATGTTTATACCAAGTTGTTCCACTTAACCGTTTTCTTTCAGATCAATGTTGGTGTTTTCCTAATTCTATCTTCATTCTCTTGTTCAGTCGTTAGCCGTTTTCAACCGTCGCCTTTGGGGGCATTGCTCGCTCGATTTCGATCCATTATGTTTCCGTGAGAAGTTTTTCGATTGCCACCTTGTCTGGCCCGAAGCATCTTCTCAGCCGTCTAAGCCATTAATTTACAAAAAAATACCTGTAGTTTTCTTGTAATTTCTTGTGTTTCTTTAGCACGAGAGGGGTCGTCTATTTCTCACTTTTTGTATTTTGATGTTCACATGCGGCCACCAAAATTTGCACTAACCCAAGCAATGGTTGCTTGACATAGATGTCGAAGTTGTGGCCGTCTTGTATTTATATGCCACCCGCCCCGCGGGGTTTTCGAATGTCACAAATTAATTTTGATGAGTTCAACTTTCAGGAGAATTTCGATTTCTGTGGATTTCGAGAAAATTCGATTAGAAAGTCCTTCGATAGGGTCCAGAAACTTTCTAAGCACCACATTACTGTTTTTTTTTAAAGTTGATAAGTAGAAATTTAAGGGAGATTGTGATTAGTCTAGAAGATAATTCACTTACTGGTCTGTCTAGTATAGCTCGGGATCTTTGTAAATTTTTATCGAACCGAACGATTTTGATAAACAATATTGAGGAGGATTTACGAATTTCTCGAAGTGATTGCAATAATCCCTCCATGATGCAGTTTTTGCCCTAACGATCCCCAGAAAAATCATTTAGGAGTCACCGATCGAACCATCCAAAGCAATTTCATGTTGTACGATGTAGTACCATGCTTCGGCATGTTGAATTATAATGTGTCATATTGCATCATTTTAAAGGATGGTGCATCAGCATATTGCATGATGTTTATTTATATTGTGTATAGAATTACATCATGTGTTTGCGTTAAATAAACGTCAGGTGTTAAGGGTTCCGAAAAAATATTTGTTTACGAGTGACACTAATCGATTGCAATGGGTTGTATTTCATGAGAAATTCATTTAGCGCCTCTTTCGGTATGGCTTGGGTTCCTTTTCCCGTTTCTGGTGGTTCAAATCTTTAACAAAAATTGATTCCCGACTTATGGAAAATTCGGTTAGAATGTCCTCGGGAATTTTTTGTGCAGCAATTCATTATGTTTGCGCAAGGGTATTGGAATCCTAATTTTGAGAAAACTCGTTTAGAGGGTCTTTAGTGGTAATTTAATTCATTTTTTAAATTTTTCGATGACTCTTGATTTCAGAAGATTTCGTTAATAGGGTCCCAGGTGGAGACCGAAAGATTTTATGAAAAAAATCAACTTCAACTATTTATTTAAATTGGTGCTGAGGTTTACAGGTCCAGGGATCAATTTATCCAGATTTCGAAAATTTAGGGCATCGGTTGAGCTTGGGTTCCATTTATTAAATTTTTACGGTTATTGATTAATTTTAATAAAAATTGGAGGAGTACTGATCTCCGTAAAATTATTTAAGAGTCCTCCGGTGATGCCGTCATGCTGCACTATGCTGCGTCATGTTGCTCTATAGTAAGTATATTATAAACATATTTTTTGACATTTCGCCATTTTTCGTCATTATGCACAAATATCGCGTAATGTTGCAAAGTAGTTCACACTATTTAACGATCCCGTTCATTTAAACTAGGAAAATTTAACTTGAAAAATTTAATCAGTATATTTCCCAAAGCAAAGAACTCGTGCCCAGTGTTTGAAATCAAAATCTACTGCCGGATTACTTGTCTTTAAATCTGCATATAGCAATAGATTTTGAACACATTACGGGTTCCGGAGATTTCATTTTAAACATACAAACTTTGACTTGTTGTAATTGTTTAAAACCAGATTACGTAAAGTATTTTTTAAATACAAATGTTGTATTAAAACTATGTTGCCTAAGGATCAGCACAATTTTTCGTTATCGTCAATTTTCAATGTTACCTCAAAAATACAAAAAACGTGAATCAATATCCTATCTTAAAAAGATTTCACCCTTTCATTTTCAAGACAAGTATACGAATTAAGTGTATCTATATACAATTTTGTTTGTCTTGTGTATATGCTGAAATGTGACTTTGATCGATTCGATTGTCAAAACTTGAACGAACCAAAAAATAATGAAAATCACATGAAATAAATCCCAATTTCCTATTCACTAATTTCTTCTTTAGAAGTAATGCTTCTTATTTTATTAGGAGGACAAAAATCTATCTGTTTTGAGTTTATATAGACAAAAAGGGGTGGTATATAAGGTAGTGTAGAATTAAAATTAAAAGTCTTAGATGCGTATTTTTCGATAGTTTTCTAATTATTATTTGGATTGATTGAGATAAACACGAGGACTAGAATAACCTTTTATCGACGGGAAACCCTCCTATTGTATATTGTGTGTATCGAAGCGCCACTTCTTTTCAAGTTTCGATGAAATATTATGTAAGTAAATTTTTTTATGCGGACACTGTAAACCGATTAGTCATTTGTTTATGTATACATGGTTCACGTATATAAGCGCCTTGTTGAGATGCTCGATAGGAGGTCACATGCTGGGAATGTGTTTATTCCGTATTTATTGTATTTTGGGTTTTGTTTTCAAATAATGCAAGACAAATGATGTGTAATTTTAGATGTTAACATGAAATTGAAGAATAGTTTTAATAAATTGTTAGTTGTGGCTATATGAAATTTTTTTACCTTAATAGAGGAAGATCAAAGAATTATATAGTATGTTTAATTATGTTTAGGATTACTTAATTTATTAGATGTAGGTTTATATGCTAAATGTACTACTTTATTTCTGGGTTACAAACAATTTGGGTGATTGCATGGGAACACATTACCGAATTCAGCCAATCTGAGAGCACTGGCTGAAAATAGGATTTCTGGGATAAAATTCAAAATTACCATTAAATTCTAAGATCGAAATTATGTGTCGGACGTAGCTCACAAATTAACAAAAAACAAAAATGTGGATACACAATTTAACAAAAAGTGTAGAATTACGTAAAAAATTGTGGCAGGGTTGAATTTGTTATTTATCACACTATAGAACTTGTTTTTATAAGAAGGTTGGAAACTCGCTAGAGAGAAATTTCAAGTAAGCAAAATATTACAGAATTATTGGTGTCGATTTCGTGTGTCAGTTCTATTTTTTTCGTCTATTCTTCTAAGATTTGCTAGGCAACTTGATGTTGCAAATTCATGTTTTGAATCTGAATATATAATTTATTCCTATTTGCATCGGGTTTTCATAGTAGAAACGGCAAAATTGAACAAAAGAAAAATAGAAGAATTTCACTGTTTCGTCACCAATTTATGTTTTTCAGTTTTTTTTTCACCTAATTATTCAAACTATTATTTACAAATTACTACAATTTTTAGTGATACGCAGCATATCACTGCGACCTTCGGGGAATTATTTTTATTAAGTATAAATGGAAATAACCTTCTATTTTTCTTTTCTTCTATGCTGCTATTTTTACTAGGAAAACTAGATGCATTTAACCAACCAAGCTTTACATTTAAATAAAAATTATGAAATAAATATCGAGTGACTTTTGAAATAATAGAAGAATAGAAGAAAAGATAAATATAAAATTACACGGAATCGACCCAATAATGTAAAAAGTGTAAACCAGGTTTAACAATTAGGGCCTGGGTCATTTACACTTAATTCTAGAGATGGCAGCACAAATCTGAGTATACTGTCATTTCGGGAATCACTGAGAAATTTTGGTTTGTAAAATTAAAAAACGAAGTTTTTAATTTCTAAAAGTTGTAAATTTTTTTGAATTTAAAAAGTATTTTTTTGAAATTAAATGAGATTTTTAGAAACTAATAACTGGTTTTTTTATTTTAATAACATATTTTATAAAATGATTTATAAAATACTTTTTAAATTTAAAAAGTTTATTTATTTAAACAGAATAATTTATTTCAAAAGAAGAGTTCTAGAATTTTAAAACAATTTTTTTGATATTAATGACAACTTATGAAAATGTTTTTATTTATTGGTTTGCCAGAAATCCCGTTGTTTTATTTTTCAATTCGTCTATATTTTATATAATTCGCCAAATCTATATATTTTTGTGTTATACTAAGGTATGAAGATTTGACTTTTTGCAGTTTGGTTTTGGTCTTTGCAACCTGATGGGTAGACCAACTTTTTATCAGTACGAGACCAAACTGCCAAGAAAGAACTTAGGAAGTTCTCGTTATATTTTTTAAGGGTTTTGTGTATTTTTACACAATGACCCTGTGGGTTAAAAATTGGGGAAGGGGAGTTAATTTTCTACTTTGTAAAAGATGTACTTTGTTTCATTGTATTTGTAAAGTCTATTACGGATTTACGGAATACTTGGATTTAATAAATCTGTGTTGCGTTTGTTAAAAAATAATTACATATTTAAAAATTAAAATAAATCTTTTAAAACTAGTCAATAGTTTTTTATTTTTAAAAAACAATCTCTTAAAATTTAATAAAAATCTTTGACAAAAGTATGGAAAGTATTTTTGAAAATAAAAACAATTTTTTTATTTTTATGAACAAATTTGGCGAAAAAATTTATTCTAAAAATAAAAAGAGTATCCTTTTGATTTTAAAAACGAGACTTTTCACTTTAAAAATATATGCATATTTTTTTTTGATTTTATATGTATATTTTTTTATTTTTACTGTTTTTTTTCTCAGTGTACTTTCGAGAAATTTTAGTCATATATCTGGCCTATCTGAGTATACTAGCATTTTTGGCATAATGGCCCTTAAACATCCACACTACCCGGTTTACACATTTTACATTATTATTTCCATTTACACTTAATAAAAAAAATTCCCCGAAGGCCGCCGTGATATGCTGCGTATCACTAAAAATTGTAGTAATTTGTAAATAATAATTTGAATAATTATGTGAAAAAAACAAAAAACATAAATTGGTGACGAAACAGTGAAAGATTTTTTCTTATCTTCAATTTTGCCGTTTCTATAGAATATATGAAAAACCGATGCAAACAGGAACAAATTATATATTCAGGTTCAAAATTTGAATTTGCAACATCAAGTTGCCTAGCAAATCTTAGAAGAATAGACACGGAATCGACACAAATATAGTTCTGTAATATTTTGCTTATTTGAAATTTCACTCTAGCGAGTTTCCAATTTTCTTGTAAAAACATGTTCTAATGGGATAAATAACAAATTCAACCCTGCCATGATTTTTTATGTAGTTCTACACTTTTTGTTAAATTGTGTATCTACATTTTTGTTTTTTGTTAATTTGTGAAGCTACACTTTTGATAAATGTTGAAAACTTCACACCGGTTATTAAAATGGTATACTAACTAAAAGCCTTTATATTCACAATAACTGTGATCGCGCCATAGAAGTTAAAAATACTTAGATGAGAGCCACCTCCATGAAGTTGGCGCCCCATCAAGCGAGTTTTGTAAAAACAAACTAATTCGTTACTAGTTTGCCACAATTGGTCAGTTATTTCCAGACTTTTAAAACCGTTTTAAAAAACTTCAAGGTCAACTAAAAACTTTAGCACCCCAAATAAGGAAAATCAAAAGAGGAATTATTGGCATTGATTAGGCTGGAATATCTGGTAATGGCCACCTAACCCAATAATTGGTCAGATCTGTATATATCACTCATTTAATTCAACAGTGACACAACTCAAAATATATTCACATAATTCAGGTACTGATACTGCGATACTGCGTTTAAAACATACCGTTGGGTGCAACTCTATATTCCATTTTCCACAAATATACTTTGTGCATTTTCCACACTCAACACACCACACCGCCTTTGTGTGCCTAATTATCGAATAGCGATTTTGGGGTCCGGGCTTTTTGCTTGGAATTTGTAAGGTTTTAGTGGTACCGGACGAAATTCAATAGTGTAATTGAAGGTCTTTAAATTTATTTAAATGGTAAAATTTCACAAGCGAACCGTTCAAAACGAAACGGAAATATGGCCAGTACCATTTATTCGATCGAATTCGGGTTCTAATTCTCCCATACCCTAATTATATAATCTAACTATATAATGTTGGCTGTGTAACCAAGACTTTTTATGTTAGTGCACGATGTGGCAGTAAAATTAATTTCTTCATCAATCAAGTTGGATACTACAAGAACCTGACCATTGTCTCTCCAGCGGATAAGGGTAATCCCATTTCCCTTGTCGCATAGTGCATGGCAGGTTCCTTTAGCAGATTTTTACAAATCTCTCAGTGGAGCTTTCTCGATTCGATTACTTCTCATTATACCAATGATGTTAACAGATTTTGCTTTCAAATCTTCCAATAAATTGAAAGATGTGAAATTATCCATAAAAATGGTTGAATTTCTGGGAACCACACTATCCGATAAACGCTGAACTACACTTTGTGTTAAACCATCAGAGCGCGTTCGCTTTTACCTAAAATAATAGATAGAATTTTATATTTTTCGACAATAACATTTAAAACCGAAACGAATTGGTTTGCCTCTTATAAATTGCTTCATTATACTCTTTACCTTCAAAAATACGGCTCCATCGCTTTATCAATGGAAAAATTGGATCCAAGCGGGTGAGCTAATTTTAGGAACATTTCGTTAAATACTCAATGAATGGTTGAACTTTATATAATTTATTATTTGGGTCAATTTTAGCATTATCGTTGAAATGGATAAACCTTAATATTTTTTTCACATTCTTGGCATAGCGTTAGTTACTAGTATGTTAAATGTATCCTCCTGTTGTTCCCAAAACCTTCTATTGGATGACAGCCCAGTAATACAAATCAGCGCACAATGAGCGCATAAACAGCATATAATTAGAGCGCTCAATTTGTACTTAAAATTAATGCACCTAATTCCATGCTATTCGTATTGTTGTCGACCGAAAACTCGGCTTTATTTCCCCTACAAATTAATTTATCTCTCTTTCACTTCGATTTGAGTATAATATGTAACTGTGGTTAACCGTTGGTTTACCAGAAAATAATATTTTTTTAATGTATTTTGTTGTATCAAAACCAAACACAATCATATATTATTGATTGTGTTTGGTTTTTGTTGTATGTACCAAATGTGTATTGTCATTCAGATACAACTACACATTTTTTTAATTTTGTATACTTACTTTATATGTTATCCATGTATTTCCACCTGGAAAACATTTACAAACGTCTATTACCTTCAGCTGAAATCTGGAGACTGATAGAAATGAAATAACAATTTTTGAAATGAAATTGATAAACAAGAGATTGGGTGGGGGTAAAAATGCAGTACACAGAATAAAACCGAAGTAAATTTATTTGTTTTCTCGCTTCGACGTGTGCAAATGTTTCCATCTATTTCATTCTGCTATCAGCGTTTGTTTGCTGGGAGCTTGTGGTACTCGGATAACACGAGGATGCCGATAAATGTATACATTTCGTCAGTAGAAACCGTAGAACTCATGCCACCTTTCAAATTTGCATATTTGATCGCTTCTACGCAAATGTAATTTATCAAATTTTCGTTAAAAATGATTTTTAAATGATTGATAATCCCAACGGCGACATATCATGCTGAATAATTTCATCTATAAAAGAGGGATGAAAATCATCCTCGAGTTTTGAAGAAGTTGATGCTTATTCAAAATCGTTTCAAGATCGTTTCGTCCAATTTCTTGTCTTTGGTTGAAAAAAAAAATGGCGTAGATATGTAAATGGCGACGCCATGGCAAAACTGTTTTTTATTACCTCTTTAGCCCAATCCGATCGCAACCATTTTATAATTAAACTATTATTTTATAATTAAGCTAAATAAAATTAATGTTACTGTAATAATTAAAAATTATTAAAATAAAACAACATGAAAAATTAAAATAAAAAGACACACGCATGCACAATCGTGCAGTGCGACTTGAATTTACCCGTCGACCTGTCACATGAAACAAAGAAGAGAAAATAAAAGATTCAATATACAAAAAAAAAAATTATAAAAAAATAAATATGTATGTAATATTACCGCGAAACAGTAAAGACTATTATTTTTCTCCAAAATCGATATTTTTGTGTCTTTGATATTTTGTAGTACGGAATTTAGTATGGAATTAAAACAATATATTCTACACACTGGAAAATTGCATACTGGATAAGTACTTGCGGTGGTCGATTGGAAAGCAACTAATTATTGCCCAAAACAGTTCAATGTTTGTATTCGATAAACAAATACAAAACAAAAAATAAAGAAGCGTCTATACATGCCGGAAAAACATTTCCTTTTACCTATGTTTAATCATACATTGGGTTTTCCACGGTTGGTAAAATAATTTTTTTTCTATTCCTACAGTCTCGATCGCATCTTAATTTGTATAATTTTTTAATATTTTGCAAATTTTCTTAGGATAGTTTCCAATATCTTAAAATGTTAATTTCTTTCGCGAATTGAGTGATTTTTATATGATTTGCTAGAAATGAGACATAAGAACATACCCACCCGTTTTGATACAAAATAATATAAATTTGGATTATTGGGAATCGTTTGATTTGAATATCTTAGAAATGAGTGAAATTTGAGTTGTGTCACTGTTGCAGTAAATGAGCGATATATTACAACAGTTAAAAAAGAATTATTTGTAATACTACGCATGCGTGGATTTAATTAACCCTCGTCAGGCGGCATAGGTACAATTGTACCTTTTCTGCTTTTAAATACTAATAAGTCTTCTTGTAGAAGCCGGAGAGAGTTAAAGATTTATGAGATCTCTACATTTTAATAATGTGGAAATTCCAAATATTATGTATTTACAAAAATTATGACTACAGTGACGATTTTCATATAAAATATTTGAATGTACAATTGTACGTCTGCCGCCTTTTAGCGTAGTAAAATTATGCCGCCGGACGAGGGTTAAATGTCATACAGATGGTTTTTTTATATGTAGAGATGCGCATGCAACACAAATACAATTTGCGTCTGAATCTCAATCGGCTATTTTCAATTTTTGTTCAAAATTTAAGTGTTTATTAGATTATATTTGAAATCTTATTTTAGCCTTAGCTATAGGTACCGATAATTATAGTTAGTTAACACGGATTAAAAGTTAGGGAACAATAAAAGACAATTATATAAGATGTTGCACGGGCGCATGTTTATTAAAATGTCACAAAACTCTGTTATAGAGTTAACCATATAATACAACATGTTGCTAGCTTATCTATAGCAAACATATTTTTCTAATTGACGTATTCGGCAAATTCGGAAGGTAATTCAGAAAAAGATTCTGGTATTTGGTCAGGCTTACTGAATAATTTGTCAGGCTTAGTAAATAAAATATTTAATTTAAACGAAATAATACTCATGTGTGGTATTAAATTTTATAAGGGCCTCGTATACTAAGCCTGACCACTTATTAACCAACTTCTACTGCCAAATAAACTCCGTACTTAGGTTTATTCAAATACCCAAGTTGATCGTGAAGCTCGGAGATGGGCTGGCTATCAACATTTCATGTTGCTTGGTGAACTCTGTGTGAGAAGTTGTATGACATTTTAAAAAACATGGGCACTGTTGCACGTGTACATATAATAATAATTGTTTTTTAATTGTACTTATTAAGCAAACCTTTTATTCGTAATAATTAACTAAAATTACCGGTATCTGTTGCTAGGCCGAATTTATATTTCAATATAATCTAAACACTAAATTTATTACATGAATTAAATAAACTTTTGAGAAAATTGTATTTGTGTTGTACGTCGATCTTTACATATGTGTAACAAAAACGATCTGTCTGACATATTTTCAAACCCAGGCATGCGCGGCATTATAAATTAATCGATTAATCCCAAGTTTTGTTTTTACAAAATGCGAATGATGAGATGACAACCTCATAAGGTTTAAAAGTCCCCGTGTGGCTTTGTGACGGGACTGCTTGGGCTTCAGCCAATATACAATTTTAAAATTTAGGGTCCGTGCTGAATATTTTTTCCAATTTTTTTTAATACTTTGCTAAACAAAATCATTTGGCTAAAAATCGTTAGTGAAACTCGCCAAAATTATGGCCTCAACGAGTAAATAAAAAAAAAAATGGAAACTAAATTTTTAAGAATGGTTTTCTATTTTGAGCACCTGGTTTGAACCTCTAAACTATGAGAAAAAGTGTTTACCAATGGTAACAAGTCGGTTTATCTGAACGAAGCAACCATGAATTTTAATTAAATAACTAGAGTTAAAACTCAAAGGGACTTCAAAATTTTGTTAGTAGATTTTTATTAATTTATCTCCATGAGAAGAATTCGTTAATTAATCAATTTATCTTTAATTAAAATATAATCGTAATATTATTTAAACTAAAAAGTTTATTAATGAGTGTTAAACTTTTTAGTTACATTTGCAAATAATATTATTTTACAATAAAAGATATTTATGATTTTAATTGAAATTTAGTTTAATTTTAAGAGAAATCGGTTTCTTGTTCTGTCGCAACCATTTTCACTTAAATCAGAACTGATTCGGGTTCTTGCTGCATATGTAAATATTTTGTCTCAGAATTTGCACATCAAAAGATCAAGACAGAAATAAACTTTAAATACTTTAAAACAAGAAAAATAGAAATTCGCAATAAAATGTTTTTCCTGGAAAGTAAACCCGACATGAGATTACCAGCCTAAAGTGATATCCATGCAACTTGTTTTGAAAAGAACACACTTATTAGTGAATTTAGTAATAGTTTCGAGGGTAGTGTAGAAAAAAGGTAAGATCAAGCTATCAACCTGTACTTTTCACATTATACCAAAGACTTCTGCAGATTTGTTGACTCCCATGCATGTTATTGAAGCTCTTTTAAATGCACCGTTGTCTGAAGCATTGGTTTATTTTCCCATTTCGGATGCAGAATTGACTCGTTTTTTGCATCAGTCACGTATTCATTGGTGCACATTATGCTTTAAAATTGCTTTTGCTGTTAACGGTGAAGAAATCGAGATTTATTCTTTTAGAGTAGTGAAAAAATATAAAGTAATTGCCATATGCTATTGGGTGTGTGTGAATATGACTCCACCCTTTCCCAAAAGGTGTCGTTACTAGACCACTTAAGTGTACGATAAATAGGTGATACTAGTATTCTATTGCACTTGATGTCACCTGTCACACGCAGTATGAGACATTTCGTAGAAGTGTAAACAACTAGTATTTTTAACTCCTTGAAAATTTAGAATTTCATCCCAAACAAAGACCGTTTGCGGGATTATGATTTTATAAGTTTTATTACATTATTTTATTGCAAAGGAAATGCATGGTGAGCATACTTCATCGAAAACAACGTCCAAAGAATGAATTGGAAAACCATCCAAAAAATTTGAAGATGCTGAAATGGAAACTTTATTTCAAACACGCAAACAGAATTGGCTGTATCATTCAATGTTGATTGAACACCTTAATTGTGTTTACAAACAATCGGAATGGTTCAAAAACCTAGCAACTGGGTTCCACATGAATTAGAAAAAACAACCTCGAACGTCGAAAATCATTTGTGAAATGCTGTTTTAAAGACAACACAGAAAAGGTTTTTTGCATTGAATAGTTACTGGAGATGAAAAATGGATTTATTATGAAAATCACAAACGCACAAAATCTTGGGTGAAGCTGGTCCATCGCAACCAAAGCGAGAAATTAATTGCAATGTTCTGTATTTGGTGGGATCAGAAAGTTGTAGTATATTATGAACTGCAGGAATTATGTGAAACTCAATGCCGACGTCTGCTAACCATAACTAATACGTTTGAAGCGAGCTGTAGACGAAAATGTTGCAAACGTTGTGAAAAATTATTTTAGAAAACGGGAATGGTAAGTTCTACCCCACTCGTCGTATTCACCAGACATAGATCTTCCAGATTACAATAGCTTATTCCGATTGGATCGCATCCAACCAGGATTTATTTAGAGAGGGAATCCGTAAATTGCCTAAAGATGGGGAAAAGTAGCTGCAGATCGAGCACACTTTCCATTTCCATGCTCATCGCATTTCCTTAAACTGTTTTAAATATAAAGTGGTGCCAGTAGGTTCGTCCTCTATAGAAGAGTTGTTATTATTTTTGGAACGATTTTCACAATCAGACACAATCTGATAACTGTTATGCAAAACTTTATTATTTTCCCTGAGCATTTCCCTGAGCTTTACATAAACGAACATCGAATAAAACGTAAAAGCAATATCAAAATTAAAGTGTGGTAACATACGCATGGCCTCGCATCTTAACGTATATGTATACTAATATGTATATAGTTAACCGATTTTTGAGATCGTCACAACGCAACTCAAAAGGCTAAAAATTGGATATAAAGTACAGGGTGTAATAGTATGTATTATGTAATTTATGTTTTATTGATTGATAGTTATGGTGTTTTACATTATGTATGGAATATAATGTAGGTCAAGTGGTTGCCTCTGGTCGTGACGTAAATTCGAGCTCTTCTAAGAATGTTTTTCATAGCGTTTTCGCAGACTTTTGATGTTATTTCAGCAATTTCATTCTAAAGTTGTTTTTAAGAATCCAGGTTGTGGTTGTTGTATCATCAAGTCCTCGTTCCCAACTTCATATCATCACGTTTTGACATGATTCGGCTAGGAAAAATTGTGCTGCGTGTAGTGTAATAGTCTTGTTGGAACCACGTGTTCTGTAAGCCTAATTGATGCAATTCGGGCACAAAAATTTTTTCATACATACCTCAAAAGCGGTCACCGCAGTAACTGATACAGCATTACCTCTAGCATCATCAAAAAATATGGTCCGGTGAAGCCGCCACCCAAAATGGCGCACCATACAGTTGCTCTACAAGAGTGAAGTGGTCTTTGGTGTATCAATTGAACATTTTCGGTGTCCCAATAGGGGCCGTTCATGTTGGTCATTTTTCTGCAGCTCTTGTGTCTGAATTTTATACTGCATCAATCTTTTCTAGTATACGTTGACATTATTGTAGCCCAGGCTTTATTTTATCTCCCAGTGTATGCAAGTTTTCACAAATATTCATTACACGCTGAATTTTGGACTTGCTCAGTACATAATTAACACCAAAAAAGTGCTAGTGGCCCCTCTATATTCACTTAGAAAATTGTTCTCTTTGATTGTGAGAATTTATTTTGTTAATACAGTAAAACCTCAATATAACGGACTGATTTGGACGAGGGCAATCCATTATAGCAGATTGTCCGTTATATAAAAATAATATTTTTTTTAAACTGTTATCGCCGATGGATGAGCGCAGATAAACATTTTATTCTAGAAGATAAACATTTTATTTCTTCAGTGGCCCTATTCTGGTTTTCGAAGGAAATAGGGAATTGGGAATTAGTGACGTTTTTCTAGCAGTTGGGAATTTTTTATTCCCCAAAGTGTATTCTGGCGTTTGGGAATTTTTTTAGTGGGAAAAAATAATTCCATTTTATAGCAGTTTTGACGTTAATTTTTCACCATTATTTTTTGGGGGAATTGTAATTCGTTCCTTTTTTGAATTTTGAAACATTATTTTTGCTAATAAATATATACTTAAAAATAAATTAAACTTGTAATAAGGTTGCAATACTTTCGTGTTTTAGTTTATAAATATTTACATAAAAAAAAATTCCCCAAAAAATTATTCCCTGTCTGCCAGAATACACATTTGGGAACGGGAAACATATATTTGGGAATTAGTGCAATTTGTAATTATGTACAGCAAAATATTTTCCCAATTCCTAATTCCCCGGGAAAACCAGAATAGGGCCACTGGTGGTATTCCAAGCTCTGTTTCTTGAAATGTTCGGGCTGCAGGAACAAATTTTTGTAGGAGCCAATATAGGAAAATTGCTCCTGAGTACCATGTTTCTTAGAATTATAATATAATACGGGCAAGCGGTGCATTATTATTTTTAAAACTCTAGGATTGCATGCTCTGCCAACAATGGTAGGTGTAAATCGATTCGATCCATCGATTGCGACTGTAATAGCATTTCGTTTTTAATCGAGACCTCTGACTCCAACTTTTCTATAACGCTTAATTTTTTCTGTAGAGTATAAGTCTAACGCGAGTCCGTTTATCCATATTTTAGATGGTACAATAGCAGAGAAATCAATAGATTCACTAATTTTTAAAAATGTAACAACAAATGCTTCTATTTTCAAAAATATTTTAGTTCTTTCTGCCTTTAATATTTATGTTTAATGTGAATTCCATTTTTATACGCATACGTCAGGAACAATAAATGCCCATTTAAGTAGATTTTTATGTGATTATTGTGTTTATATTCGCTTATTGGTTCTTCCATTGCAGTTATTAAATTGAATTATGAACATAAGTCCATGTATTATTACATGTACTAAAAATTAAATTTTAAAATTTTGTCCGGTTTATCCGAAGTCCGATATATCGGGGTCCGTTATATCAGGTTTTACTGTATTAACGAAAATGTTGAGAACTCAATTTTCCTTTAAAATTATTAAAAATTCGTTAAATTAATATTTTATTCATAATTTTAATGTTTGGTCGTTTTTTTATATTAATGATAAAATATCTTCTATCAAGGAACTAGGCAAAACTAATCAATTTAAGAGGTTGGAGTTGTAAGCTGCTCATAATCACGATCAAACAATTTTGCCGGCCACACGAAAATACCTAGACGTACCTAGAAAGAGAAGTAAAATAAAAATGTTTATTATTTATTTTCCAATTTGTTTTCGTATCGAATTGGTATCGTTTGAAGAAACAGATGATATGAGTTTATGAACGAATTTTTTTGAGATGTGAATTTAATTAACGACTCCGTTGAAAAAAATAGAAAAATTAAAATGGTTTTTGTAAGTAATAAAAGAGCATTGTTATCGACCAAATGGCACAGTGGTTAAAGCTTTGGCATTTGGATCGGCATGTACTGGGTTCGCATCCCGATAAGGGCAGGATGCAAAAGGCAATTTTCATCATCTGATTACGATCGGTGATGGAAATGAACACAAGTGTAATCCCTGTCGGAGTGCACAATTCATGGCCGACCCATCCTCAATGCTAGTACTATAGGCCAACATGGAGCTATGCAATGTGCAGATGGTTCTACGTAAATCGGGCCTATAACATAGGCCCGATTTACGTAGAACCATCCCCTTTATTTTGCAGGCAATGCGTAAGGTAGGAAATGAAAAGAGAATTGTGAAAAAGTTAGGGTGCTTTGACCTCCACAACAGGTTGCAAAGATTAAGTCATAAAAAAGAACATTCTTTCGATTAGGTACGTAGTGAACTAGATATAGTATATTAAGAGCTAGATAATACTGTATACTGTAGTTGTGTGAGTAGGTGAATGGGTTAATGATGTTGCATGAATGCGTGGTATCACAATGGGCCAAAAATGGCCTAAGTGTCAACCACTGAAACTTAAGGGCTAGATAAACTATTTTATAGAACTAATAAAAAACTAAGTTGGGCCGAAAAGGTTACGGTATTTATTCCTCACACGCAACACACAAAATATTCTATTGGGTCAAGTAGAATGTATAGAAATACTTCTCCAAATTATAGTAGAATGTATAGAAATACTCCTCCAAATTATAGAAAAACAAAAGCTGTTTTGCATTGGCAAAGCTCGCTTAGCTTACAATAACAATTGAACTGTATAAAACCAAAAACGCTTTAAAGTAAACCAAAAAGATTTTAGTTTTAAGAAAATGACACCATTTTATAGTTATGAATTTCACCGGACGGCGGTCATTTTTTATTTTTTTTTCTCTTGATTTTTTAAAATTTGTTTAATATATTGATACATAAAACTACGGCTCCCTGAATTAAAAAAAAATTGAAATTTAAAAAACACATTTACACATTTTCATTAATGAAAGCATTATATATAATATACATTACATATATATATATATATATATATATATATATATATATATATATATATATATATATATATATATATATATATATATATATATATATATATATATATATATATATATATATATATATATATATATAATATAATAACTCCATTTACATGCGACCAACAGTTTTCTTCGGCAAAAGGAAAAAGATATAACATTGACTTTTTACACATGAGAGACAAGAAAAGAAATATATCCCAACAAAATTTTGCGGAAAACTTTTTGAGCCACGATAACGCCTAAACCACTATAAAAATGAAAATGTTGGCATAAAATATATTCGATCCGAGTATTTTTATGGCAACATTTTTTAAATTATTAAAAAACAAATTATTTTATATTTATAAATGTTGAGGATTCATAATAAAAACAGACGCCATAGATAAAAATGTAAATTTCGCATTTGAATTAATTAAAAATGAATTAATAATAGTGCTATAAAAAAGTTATGGCATTACCATATACATATGTTTATTTTTTTCTCGCATATTCAATATTTTTATATAGCGGATGGGCCGCCCCGGTGGCAAAGTGGTCAGCATGCTTGCTCCAGGGACCGGAGCTCTCGAGTTCGATTCCCAGTGGGGACAAGGAAAAAAATTTCACGGCTGGTTTAGAATCAATGAATTAATCACTGATTATCCGAAATGAAAATATGATTTTGAAACCTCATTTGACGCGGCCAAATCCCTTGATAGAGTATAGCGCCAGAGAGAGAAAGAGAGAAGATGCTTTTTATCTACCTACAAAAATATGTAGAAGAAAACAATTTTCTACATGTAAATGCCCCATTAGTTGAAATTTTTGAATGGCTTTAATTTTCATATTACAGTAAAAGTCTGATTATCTCATTTAACCGGAATTTTAATTTTTAGGATTTTTTTTGCTTTTTTCTGTTTCATCTGCATTTTTCAATTCATTTTGAAATTTGCAATTGTTTTTACACATTTTCATTAATGAAAGCATTATAGTTGAAAATTTTGATTGGCTTTAATTTTCATGTTACAGTAAAAGTCTGATTATCCGGCATCCAATAAACCGGAATTTTGATTTTTAGGAATTGTTTTTGCTATTTTCTCTTTCTTTTCTCTATCATATTTTTTATTATTTTTATTTTAGGAACACATTAGAAGTTGATAGACCAAAGACTATAACAAGTGACCAAATTACAAATTTTTAATATATATACAATATTGTTATTTGTCTATTGTTATACAATATTAATATAATTAATTTAAATTAATTGAAATAAATCGATCTAGATTTAGTTGGCGGCGTACATTATATCTAAAATAAATGATCTGATAAGTATAAGTATATCTATTTTTTAATTCAAATTTGCAATTGTTTTTTGCACATTTTCACTAATGAAAGCATTCGCTGACCATTTTGAATGGCTTAAATTTTCATATTACAGCTTTTATCATTTATCCGGCATAAAATTAAGCGGAACACTCAGTTAACCGGAATTTTAATTTTTAGGAATAAAATGCAAATTTCAAAATGAATTGAAAAATGCATATGAAAGAGAAAAACGCAAAAACAAAATTCCTAAAAATTTAAATTCCGGTTATCTGAGTGTTCGGGCTTTCACTGTAGTACATTTTCACGTTTTATTTCGATTTTAAATTTTATTTCCATTTTATTTTATTTTTCATTTTATTTCATTTTCAAAATGACTTAAAATACACATTTTATGTCATTTATAAGCACACTTCTTAAATCTATTTCAAAACGACTTATGATAAGCATTAATAAAGTCGTTCTTTTTATTTCGTTTCCATTACAGATTTTAAGTCAATTTTAAAATGAAATAAAAACGCTGGACTTAAGTCCGAAAAACACAATTTTTAAGTCAGCCTTGACATATAAATGTTTTATTACCAACAAAGGAAAATTAAAATGCATCGAAAAACTAAAGCCCAAAGCTGTTGCTTTGAGATACCATCGTATTCCCGAAAATTTTGGGCGAAAAAATTCATTTAAAAAAAAAATCCAAAATTAGCATTTAATTTTAAAATTTATTTAAGTATGAAAATGAAATATAAATCTACATAATAGTAATATGTATATATTATATATTTTAAAAAATATCTTAAGAAAAATTATCGTAATGATTTCACATTTTCGAAAATGGAACCAAATGAGTAGAAATCTGCGCGCGCAGATTTCGACTCATTTGGTTTTATTTTTCGGTAAATTTAGCGATTTTTAATTCGATATGTTTATTTTTTTCGGATTTTGTGTACACGAAATTTTTTTTTTTTTTTGGTAAATATATTTTTAGTATTATGGGTTTTGAGATTTTTGTTGTTTGGCTTACTATTTTCGGCATAGCATTTTGGGATATTTTTTCTCGCTAATAAAATTTATGACCTTTTGATACCAACCCCTTTGAGATATTAAAGTAAAACCCGCTTAATTTTACCAAAGCAAAACACCTTAAGTTAAATGGGAAAATATTTTTCTCTATAAAAGTTTTGTGGAACAAAAGTTTCACAATTAATTATGTTTTGGGAATTTTTGCACTAAAATTATCCTTTCAGTAGGCCAGAAAAATACCATTTAGACAAAAATACTTAAAAAAATATTTTTCCCAATTCTCTATTCCCAGGAAAGCCATAATGTGCCACATATATCAGAAAATATTTTAATTGAACATTTTAAAAAATTAATGAAATAATCACATACTTTTATTGGTTTAAAAAAATTAGTGTCTGTGTTACGAAGCTAGGACAAGTCATGTAATTTATAGGTAGCCTTTATTTAGTAACATTCGATACATGTACAACCTACATGGTATAATAAAAATGTCACTTATTACGCCTAATGAATAATAAAAATAGGAACGAACCAGAAGGTTATAGAACAACGTGTCATGTTGTATAAATTGCGTCAGCTACATTATTGAGAATAAGCAACATCTAAAAAAGCTTTAACTGAATATATATTTCTCAAATTGTTTATAGCTTTCCAGCGATAAGCGGTCTTTCAAATTGATTGCAAAGTTGAAGAACTGCCACCGGTTTAGTTTAATATTATAAGTGATTTTTTTTTAGCCGTATCGCTTTCCAAGACTTTTTCATTTTACTCTGGCGAAATGGGCGATAAAATATACATTCCCAATTACAATATAACTCAATTTACTCATGACACTAAAAAACAAAATAAATGTTATACGTACACATTAACGTAATGAAATTTAATCCTTAATTCAATAAAATATAATTTTAAAATTAACTCTTTTTCTCTGTACAGTACACGGATTGGGGAAGAAACATATTTAATCCCCTTTTAAACTAAAATTGACATTCACAATTTTTTTTTTTATATTTTAAATCAAAAACAAACAACCATCAAAAAAAATTATGATGGATCTACTTACTCGCAGTTGTGTTTTTAAAGTAAGTAATTACATTATTTTTGTTTTACTGTTGTATGATGCGAGCGTGTACCCATAAAAATCCAACCCTTATTAGTATTAACATTTTAATCAGTACTCAATTCGCGCGGCGCGTTTTACGCGGCGTATACGCAAAATTATGTATGTATTTGAAAAGTTTTTCCGAAAATTTTTCGTTCAAAATAATAGAACACGTCTTTTAATTTTATGGTTATGTTTATTATATTTTATGAGTATATGTATTATTACATTAAATTACGGGAAAAAGTATATAATCATAGTACTTATATACGAAAGCTACATGGTTAATTTGTGATTTAGGATGAAAATCATTTTGTGTGTATTTTGGTTCTCACCAACATTAAAAATTCTTTGTTTATAAAGTGCTCGTCAAGTTTATTTTTAATGTTTGTATTTTAAAAATAACTCGAAGGGCTCTGTTATACCGGAAATATGTAGGTATGATGAGTTCATTGTAACGTTTATAATTTAAGAAATTTGATATAAACTCGTGTTACTATTGACGATAGAATGCTTTCTTTAAGGCCATAAAGAAGTTAAACCGACTTTAGTTTCAGGCCTCTAAAATGTCTAGAGAGTACAAAACATAAATCAATTTATATGAATATAATTTTTGACATTCAATTTTTCGCAAAAAAAAAAAAAAAATAAAAAAATAAAAACATTTTCAATTAATCATAATTTTTCGAAAACTACATATTGTCTTCTGACGGCCATAACATATTTCAAAATTTTTTGCTATTGTTTCTGACTTCATTCATTTAGTTTTTAATTTTTTGTGTGTGATTTGAATGAGTTAAATTACAAGTTTTACTGTTTAACGCTGTGACAGGTTAAAACATTGGTATCGAGACAAATTTTTTGTATTTTCATGTGTGCAGATGTTATATTTATAGAATGTGTGGTGGGTATGTGACCATATGTTTATTAATTACAATATGGACGGCACATTTCTAAATTATTGTTGTAAAGGAGAAAGTATATTAAATGGTTTGTGGCCGCGGCATTGGCGTGGCTTTACGCTTCAGTAAATTATTTCGTACGGGTGTCCTTTATTTAAATATTTAATGACTCCCATATAGTGACATATTTTTTAACCGTATCACTAAGATATTTATGGTTGTTTCGATTGGCATTAGATATCAAGATTGCCTTTGTTTGTGTTCCAGAAAAATAATATTTCTAATTGCTTGCATTGAGAAAGTCGGAGAAACTCGTTTATGTACCGCCGGTAATGCAATTATACACTTTTGGGCAATTCTCTGGTTAAATATAAACGCTTGTCATGTTACACTGTCAAATTTTCAAACATAGAAATTTATTTCTCAATTCAAACTTAAAATTTATTGACATGAATTTTCTTAAATGTAAACCCCATTTTTATTAACTTTTACTTAATTTATGTAAACATAAAGCATTCTAGATCATAGCTCAAAAATGCAATACTTTATCAACTTAGAGTTAATTTCCGCCGTAGAGCTACGGTTGTTTTTAGAAATAAATGTATGCAAAATTAAATTTAATCAACATCATCACAATTGGAAATATCGTAGGTTCACGTATGAAAACTGTAACGTTTGGTGTGCCGGTTTATACAGGCAAAAACTCCGAGACCTAATCCTTAGAAATTCAAGGCCAAGAAGCTTAATTATGAAATTTAATTCGAATCAATTAAGCCAAATATTTGCAGAAATCGAAGAAATACCTTAATAAATTGTCTCTTCACTTAAGAATATAGAATTTTGGAAAATTTAATTTATTTTTTATTTCAATTTAATTTAATACAGTTGGTGTCTTTCCAAAAAACCAAAAATTGCCTCCTTATTTTGATTCCATTCAAAAATGGAATAAATTTGACTGATTGCAACGTATTTAAAACGGTTTTGTAACTTTAATATTAAATAAAATAGGTATGTTTAAAGGTTTAACAACTTATAAAATAATTCGCTAAGTCAATGTTACATAAGTTGGTTTATAATCACAAAGAATTTCGTTACAAAAAATTTAGCTGTAGTTTTAGTGTTTGTACATTTTCGTCTGAAAAACATGACGATTGACAAATATTTTACTAAGTTTAGTGAATTACTTGGCAAATTCAAACAATTTGTTTTTTTAAACTTATAGATGATTTTGATTTTATTTTTTTATAAAATCAGTTAATATCCAATTTAGATTAGATGATCTGATCTTGAAACTAATCTAATTTTTTTATGTTTATTAGTTTTTCACAAGTCGCATTACAGCAGATTTTTTCGTTTTTTTTTTTGTTAAGGTGTTTTCAAACCAAGAACAAATAGGTGTGTCACCGGTTCAGAAAAAAAGTACTTTTAATAAAAAAATTGTTAACCCATTTAAAACCGTTCCTGGATTTTTTTAAACTAACTAGACGTGGTTCCTCAATAGTAAAAACTAAAGGAGGGTATTATACGGTTACGTGTTTGTAACGTGTCAGAAACGTGTCTGAAACCATTTCAAAAACTTATTGATTTTTGAACCAAAGATTTCGTATCGGTTTTAAACCCTATTTGAAACGAAAAATTGGGTGTTACCAGAATAAATCTTGCAGGCTTGTTGATTGCCTCAGCTCCTCGAATAGGCGAAATCGGAAACAAATCTCCAAAAATCGAATGGTTCGTTTCGCAATCTAGAATTGATCACCCACAAAATTTCATTCAAATAGTTACTGGTGAGTATCAAATTTCCTATCATTTTTCGTCTGTCTCAACTGATAATTTAAAAAATTTGTGCCGCGTTGTTCTACCGTGCCCGATACACAGGTCAAAGTGCCAAGTTTTCGGTGACAAACATTATGATGTTATTGGAAGTTCCATTCATTTGGATCTGAATACTGCGATTAATTATTTTGAATAATTCTAGGTGACATTAATTGATTGCAGCACCCACATGAAGATTGATAGTTTTTGGCTGATAGAATGCAGTTACAAGTTGTCTGTCTCGTGTACGATGTTTTTGAGGTATACGTTTGTTTGTTTATTAAAACCATAGTTTTCTGGGTCCGTCTGTATTTGAAATAATGGCATTCGTACACAATCTGGAACATTTCTAGAGTTTGAACAGTTTTTTTGTTGTTTTGCATAACTTGCTTATCGGCCAAATATATTTAGTTGATACATTAGATTTGGCTTTCTTGTGCATCCGAAATCCGCAAGCATGATGTGAAGAGCTTTCTCGCCATATTAGTTCCATCGCGACAAATTTGACGAAGCGTTTGACAGTTATTTACACGTGCTGTTTGTATGTCCATATTGGCATTCTAGAAGTCGAGAATCTACTGATTATAAAATTTGGTCTATTTCCATACATTGTTCTTTTTAAAGTATAGAGTCATCCTCTATTTCGAATGAACTCGTCTGAACTCGGTGGCACAATACGAGTTTATTGACATGGCTCACGAGGCAATGGAAATCGAAATGTCGATGAATTTCGTTACACTTGGCGTGTCCCCTTAAATCTGGATCTTCTTTTTTGCTTGGCTAAGTGCCATAAGATTACTTGGCCAATGTACGCAAGTACTTCTGGAGTTTCAAAAGATGGAACGTTTTCAATCCATAACACAACGTGGACAAGTGAACTTCCACGGATCTGGAACTCAATTCCTGTCCATAAATCAAGGACTTATCCACATAGAAGATTGCCATTTCTTAACGTTAAGGAAACTGTGGCTTTCTAATAATAAACATGATGTTTTTGGAAAAAACTAAATGCAATAAATCATACATGTCGATTAAAAAACTAATAATTATTATAATTGGTAATAATTAAAGTCATTTCGTTTTAATTTCAATATGTTATTTTATTTCTAATTCATACCACGACAATAATGGTGACACACTAGCTTACCAATATTTTCCATTACGTTTTTGAACAGTTCTGATTGAATATTAATTAAATGGGTTTGGTTTAGTCCTTCAGTCCTGCGATCGTATTGAGCTTTTTTTCATGTGGCCCAGAGAAGGAATCTCGTTGGAAATAAAATATTTTTTCTAGCATCTTGCTGGAACTAGATCTTATCTGGTCCATGTCATAAATTAGATGACTATAAAAAAATTTGTAATAGCACACAATAGCGTTTGTAATGTTTGTCCTACCAAGCACTAGTTAAAAAAAAGACTTTGTTTCTTTATCGTTAAAGGAAACGTACAATTTGTCATTTCTGTGTATCAAAACTGCATGCATTGTCCGCCATTCATCGCAGTTTGACAGGTTTGCTGCTTCTAAATTCCACTTCACTTCAGTGAATGCAGTTTAATTGGCGGCATATTGTTGTTGTTGTTTCTTCTTCTACATCGCCTTTCATATGTTGCTTCCTTCGCACTCTCGCCTGGTAATGCCTCAAATACCTCATCTTCCGTTCAATATTTTGCCGAATGAGAATTCCTTACCTTTCCAGCTTCAGTACCAAACCTCCAAATGTTATACCTCCAAAGGTTAGGTTATCGAAGCCACGGTCGTCTTTTTTACTTTATTTTAAGTTGTAAAAGAAAGTATTCTAATCATGAAGAATTTTGACCTTGAAATTTTTGAAGATTTACCATTCGCTATATCGCCGAAGTCGAAAAATTCGTTTTTAAAAAATGTCGGTGAGTATGAGACGCATGTAGTCTTGAATTTTTGACAAACCGTTTTTCAAAAAAAATCGGCCACTTTACATACAGCCCAGACAGATTTATTGATTGAAGATTCAAACAATCTTAAATCAGATTGAGTCGAGAAGTGGCAGATTCTGCATGACCTTTTTCAATTTTTACAATGAAGATTACATTTTAAACAAGGATTAATCTTGTTGGTTTTCTGAAATATAAACTGGAGTAATTATTTTTGGTTATACAAGACAATTTATATGACAGATTCAGAGTACGTTCATTTTTTTGCAATAAATTCATTCACTGATTCTTATCGAGATTTCAGTAAAAACACAAATTAATTAGCCCATCAAACAAATAATTTTCAAAATGACTAATTTAAAATTTTCTGGTTGTTTCAAATTTAATTTTGCGCTTATCCTGTTAGTCGTTCAATAAAAGAAATGCTGTGCTTTGAATATTGAATGTTCACTCTGATGTGCTTAACCCTTACAAAACCAAAAGCATACTATTACGTCATAATAATTGAAATTAATTTAATTATAGCCAGTACTAATTCATTTCACACTAAAAGAATTCTAATTTACCTATAGAAAAATAAGTTAAAATTATGAAAATATTTATTTAATAAAAGTAAAATAATTACGTTGTTAAAAAATTTACTGTTCTAAAAATACAAAACTCTTTACAAAAACGATGAACTTGTAAACATAAAAAATAATTTTGTAATGAAAATCAAGGTAATGGATATACAGAAATACTTTTTTTTTTTCAATGACAAATTAGTTCAAAAATAAAATGTCAAATTGTACGGCACATTCAGAAGCGTTAGTCAGGTAAAAATAGTTGACATAAATTAAATGAGCCTTTCTAGTTAGCTATACCGGTAGGACGATAATTCACTGAAAACACCAATTCACCGAAAAGCAATTCAAAATGACAATTTATAGAAAAACAAATCACCGAAATAGCAATTATTGAAAACAACACTACCAAAAAGGATAATTCATTGAAAACGGCAATTTACCGAAAACAACAATTCACCGAAAACGTCAGTTTACCGAAAACTACGATTTACCGAAAACGACTATTCCTTTATACAGCCATCTGGTCTTTCCTTTAAAGGGCAGAATTTAAATGATTTGTAATAATAAAAGTAAACAGGGAAACTAATTTTTAATATAAAAATTAACATATTCTTCTCAATAATGGTCGATCTTACCGACCGATTATTCCTTTTAATAATGGTCGATCGAAACCCGAAATCTTAAATCCCAAAAAATAAAGCATCGAACCAAAAAATACTGAAAAGACAAATCTCGAAATTTAAAATATTTAAATTCTTTTATGACTGCTTATTGTTTTAATATAATTTTAATTAAATAATTTTTAACTGATATGTTTAACCTTAATCGAAAGATACGGTTTTTATGTGTTACAGTTCATAACCATTTTTAATTAAAATATCGTTAACAATGTTTTTCAGTTTTTCGAATTATGTAAAGATGTTTTTGTTAAGTATTTTTAATTTAAGAATCTCGGGATTTTTTCAGTATTTTTTTGGGATATTTTATTTCAGTAAATTAATAACAACACTATAATAAGCGAAGCGCTTGAAATATTTTCGGTAAATTTTTGTTTGCGATGAATTGTCGTTTTCTTTGAAATATTATATCGAAAAATTGTCGGTTTCGGTCAATTACTTTTGGGTGAGTTGTTTTTTAATTGTACTGTCGTTGTTTTCAGTATGTGCTGTTTATTCGTTGAATTGTCTTGTCAGTGGATTGTCATTTTCGGTGAATTGATTTTTGATAAATTATCGTTTTCGGTGAAATGTTTTTCGATGAATTCTTTTTTCGATGAATTGTCGTTTTGGTGAATTGTCGTTTTTGGTGAATTGTCGTTTTTGGTGAATTGTCGTCTTCAGTGAATTTTTTTTCCAGTGAATTGAGGATTTCGCTGATTTGTTTTGCGGTGAAATGTCGTTTTCGATAAATTGCTTTTCAGTTTAATTGTCAAAGACCCTGTTTAACCCACTATTGTCCTAGTTACGAATTTAGTTGTAGATCTGTATTTCGGTTTTGTCTCGTGAGTTACTCATTTAAAATTAGTGAAGCAAAAAAAATCGAATACATACACAGTTTATATAATACACAATTATGTCTTTGTATTTGTATTTTTCTTTTGTTCGTATTTGTGTCATTTGTATGATGGGCAGTACCAAAATAACGCGATCCGGGCGAATCGGTTTAATTGTTATATTGCTTATTTCCTTTTCTAAGCACATTACGTCGGCTGTCGAGCTGTGGAGTGTTACTTATCATGCTAATATATTTTATATTTTATTTTTTTATCATAAATTAATTATATATGTATTAATAAAAATTTTATAGACGAATTTATTTAAAATTTCATAAATTTAAAAAAAAAAATGTTAACTATAAAGAAAGTTGAAAATACATAAACAACACAAAAATATGGCATTTACAATGGTTAACCCTTTGAGTGCCAAGAATGCTACTACTATATCTTTCCGGTTACACTCATTTCGTTTCACAAATTTCGAGACAAAATCGATATACTGGAAAAAATGTATAAAAAAAAATTTGGAAATGGCGATACAGCCACAGGGAAATAAAATACAATTAAATCACACGATGTTAATGACTACTAGCCACAACTACGTTCTCTGTGTTTCTTGTGAGGTTTGTTTGTTTACCTTTTATATTTCAACTTGATTATTAAAAACTATGTCTACTAAAAATATAATGAATTCTCTATTGCAGAAAACAAATATTAAAATCAAATGAAGAACTCCTTAAAATACTATTGTACAATAAAACATGTACGGGTGAATATGTTGAAATTAACACTCGACTAGTTTTAACCACGAATGTACATACTTAAATCGAATCTACCGTACTTGAATTCTAAAGAAAAAAATAAACTAGAATCTTTGTAAAAACTGTCTTATTCTCACTTAAATTTCAGGAAACCCAAACACGGTCAACCCTTGATAAAAATTATTATTTTTTTTTAATCTATGTAATCTGTTCTGCGGTCGAAGCACTCCAAACTCTTTCGCGGTTCACTTTTCACTTCCTACATTACAAATTGCTTGCCAAATCGAGTAAGTACTGCTAAGAGGTCCAATTTTTACACCATCTGCACATTGCATAGCTCCATGCCAGCCTATACTGGCATGAAAAATGGGCTGGCCAATGAGTTTTGCACTCCAACAGGGGGTCATAGTTGTGTTCCATTTCATCACAGATCGTAATCTGTTGATAAAATTTCCCTTTTGCATCCTGCCCCTATCGCGATTAGGCACTGTGCCGTTTGGGCGGTAATTCTTTTAATTTTTTCTTCGTTGTTCTTTTCAATTACAATGAATAAATTCCTACAGAAATTTCTACTACACAGATTTCCACCACATTTCTCAAGAAGCTCTCAATTTATGAAATCTAATATCTTTTCTGATAAAATTTATAAAATGCAAAATAAAAATAAATATTTGCAAAAAACTGAACAGCTCTTATAGAAACTGCCACTTCCGGTACTCAGATTTCGGTCAAATATCATTGAGATCTCGCCATTTATGAAAAAAACTTTAAGTATATCAATTTTCTCCCTGAATAAACGATCCGCCTGCGCTCTACAAAGGCGGAAGTTTGTATGAAAAACAGTTTTTAATTAAAATTCATCATTTCCGCATACATTTTAGAATACTGATGTGAAACGACGTATAGTTGCAAATTAAATTTAAAATCTTTTAGTTTATATCCGTTATTATCATAAATGATATACTTTACAAAATATTTGCGAGAGACGACAAAGCTCACTTCCGGTGGACCGATTTTGGGCCGATATTCCAATTTATTGAAAAATTTTCTTATAAATGTTCACAGAGGCCGAATTTAAACAATTTGATCTGAACCGGCATTGTTGTAAACCTTTTTTAGTTCATAGTCGTTTTTCCTCAAAAATACTCTTTTCAAAATAATATTTGCAAAAAAGGAAAGCACTGATGAAAACTGGGACAGTTTTCGGTGGAGCGATTTCGTCCAATCATCACTGGGGTATCTAATATGTGGTAAATATCAGTCAATCCGCAAGTGTTGTAAGGATTATTTAAACTGATTTAGACCAATATTGTTTGTAAATTTATTTCAGAATCTTTAAATTCATAATCGATTTTCACATACATTTAAACTATCTGCAAAAAACGAAAATTTTTTAAGGACGCTGCAATTTCCGTTTGACCGATTTTGATGAAGAATCACTGGGATCTAATATAATTGCCAAAAAATGGTTTAAACCAATTAGAAAATTGTATGTAAATTATAAAGTAATTAAATTCCCCACAAAAATTTTTTTAGTTCACAGTTTTTGAATAGAGCAGGAGGTTTTTCTATTTCAAAGCTAGCAGAACCCAATTTTCCGACATACAAATAAGTTACGGTTCATTATAGCCTATAATCAATAGTCCCATTAAAAATTTTGGGCTCCATGCAGTCCTGACTAAGGTTTAGGTTATTTCATTTAAAGCTAGCAGTGCACACATCCAAAAATCGCACGAAAACCGAAATTCGAAAGTAGAGATTATGCTAGCTTTAAATTAAATGACTTAAAGCTAGATTAAGGACAAGTATAGCCAACAATTTTTTGAATGAGACATTTGAATAGACCATCCGGAACTATTGTTTTGGTATCTATAAGAACATCAAATAAACGCATACAAAGTTGTAGCAAAATTAAAATGTCTTGATAAATATTCGTTTAAAGGCATTATTCGTGTGACAAATTCGCGGCCAAGCCCGAAATTTGAAAGGTGTCAACAGTTCTAAAATTAAATTATTTATGATATAAAATTTTTTGAGAGTTTATGTAGGAATACCGGATGAGGAAGAAGTAAACCATAAAAAACTGGAGAAATAAATATCTGATCGAAAAGCAAAAAACGGGTACTCATTATTGTTTAAAAAACTACCCAGTCACATTAAACTTGACCCAAATTATTGCAGAGTTTTTGTATAATTTGTAAAAGTCGCGCCGTTAATATTTAAGGACCCAATATACTTTATCCAGCAGACTTGCGAGCTGTAACCTGTTTAATTAGGAAAAATTCCGTGTATAAAATGAAGAGCCGCTGTAAAATATTACTTTCGTTTCCCGCTACTTATTTCGTAAAAATTTAAGAATAAAGTTAAGCCACAGTCTATATAAAACAGAAATTTTACACTTCTCCACTGTTGAAATGGAATTTATACAACAAAATATAAAATGAAATTAATTCCACACCACATTCAAAAACTTCGAAAATTCTGTGTTATCAATTATTCAAAAGGTTAAATGGTATTTTATCCTTTCCCGAACAAAACACAAAGTTTGTATTGTGGTTAACAATAAAAATTTTCTTATAAGTATTACTCGAATATAGTTCGTACAAAGCTTATAAGTTTTCCATATGCAAAATGTAAAAAATATTTCTTACCACTGTACTCACTATACACAGTATATTTACAAAACCTACGAAAGAAAAACTACTTGGTGTACAAAGTTTAAATGAACCAAAGAAAATGTGAGAAGATGAATGTGAAAATTTATCCGCAACTCATGAGTGTGTTTATATTTTGGATATGGAAGGGTTTCTAAATATATATATATACGATATTTTATTGTTATATCTCAGTAAAAGGATAATAAATCTAATGGCTCGGTGAAAAAGCTCCCTTATTGTATTGTGAAGTAACAAGAGACGATATTTTTCTATTTTTAGTAGCCTGTTGATTCATTTTGTTGTATGTGGATTACACACAACATATATTACACTCTTAACACGTAATACTGTACATAAATAGAATTTATGAACTTTTATACACTCGAACCACATAAGATTAAATAATTTATTGTTTTTTATTTATTTATGTAATTCAACAATTAAATAAATCAAAATTCACAAAACTATTTGACATTGATTGACATTGTGTATATTGTAGATATGACTTAATCACGAACCATGATTTACTACAACACAATATTAAACAATTACTGAAGTGCATGTGTACCAGTAATTGTATATAGCACGATACTGATCAATACAATTTGTAAATAATTTTATTGATCAAGGCTATATACACGAAATAGTATTTCAAATATCAAATCATTTGCCGGATGTGTTACTCTGTTAGCTCTTCTATTATTATTTTCGAGGTGTCAGCCAAATCTGACGTGTAGACTTATCGCCACAAGATATCATTACTCATAAAGCATGCAAAGCGATTTGTTGATTAATAGTTATGATCTCCAAGCGAAGACATACCAAAAAGATTTCTCATATCCGTATATAAATCAAATTGTTTCTATATTTACAAATTAATTATTATGTACATACTTAATTTTACTATAGATAAAAAATTAAGCCTTTGCATATATGAGATTTGTCATTTATATGAAGGGTTTATTTATTAACTGTTCAGTTAGATTTAAGCGTGTGGAAAACAAACGATCATGGTTGTAATCGACGATTTATCTACCAACGTAATATTTCTTTATAATTATAGAGTGGCTTATCTATAGATTTAAAATAGTTTAAAAGAACCTGGTTTTGAAAGTTAACAACGATTAAAGGTGTCATACTAAAAGTGTGTAAAAGTATCATCACAACAGTCCAGTTAAATTTTGGTTTTTGTTATAATATCAAATTTTATTTGTCAATATAAATCACTGTGCCTTGTGCCTGTGTGCCCCAGTCAAACGCAAAATTTTTCTAAAAGCAATGCAGTGACATACAACTCGAACATGTCCTAAGCGAGGCAACTTTAAAATTTTACTCTAAAAGGAGTGTATATCAATAAAGGCTGGAAGTCGAGTTTGAGGCCACAGTCGACATTTTTGCATATTTACCATCGCTATATTGCCGAATTCATAGAAAGTGGTTTATATGTGGTTCCGTGTAGTCTAAAATGTCTGTTTGTTTTCTACATCCCAGACGGATTCACTGATCGGAATGAATCTTCACACTTAAGTTTTTTCATAAATTGGGAAATCCCAAAGGCAGCCGCCATAGGAGCTTTTATGCTTTTTGCAAATATTTTAAAAATAGAAACTTAGAAGAAAAATTATTATGAATTAAAACATTTTAAATTAAATATGCAACAACACCGGTCCGGATCATTTTCCAAAATTTAAGTGGAAATTACGTAGAGGAAGTGATGATCTCTCAGTTATATTTACAAGGAATATTTATTTTAATTGACTATAGCACATCCGGTGCGTCAGTTAGACCTAGTAGGATATTACCAATAAATGTACTTTTTAGCAAGTCGCGTCTATTTTCAAGAGTTGTCAAGTTGTATGTCTTGCACCCGGCTAAATAAGGTGGTTGTCGCTGTATGTTTACGTGGTATGGTAGATCATGGTCATAAACTCATCCGTCTTTCCAGGTCAAGTAGCGTGTAAACATCTTTACAGCGGACGTCAAATTGTTTTACACCTTATGCCTACAAGCAAAACGTATTTGAAAGAAAATCAAATAAATATTCAAATTCAAAGTTCCTGCGACAAAAAATGCATTTTGTGACCCATTCTTTCATTACAGGTTAACATTTTATGGTCGGAGTGAAAAAAGCGTCTCTCCGGAGAGACGAGAAAATTTTTAATCTTGTCTAAAAAAAGGTATTGCAAGTTTTTGATGATAAAATAACTTTTTTAAATTAAATTTATGTGCAATTAAAATGATAATGGTCCTTGGAAATGTTTCTATTTGGCATTTTTATTTATGCAATTTACTCGTTTATAGACCAAGTACTCGTAATATTTTTGTGTTATGCACTAAATGAAAAAAGTTTCTAGATTTAAAATCATATAATCATTTGGGCCTTCTATTTCAAGTGCATGTCGAGTGAGCAATATTCCAGCAAATAATTATATTACTCTACGTCCAAGGCATTTGGGTAAAATAAAGATTTAGAAAAAATAAATATACATAATTTTTAAGATGCCAGAAAGTTATGGCGTGGCAACATATGATACCAAACTGACCAAACATTTACAAAGCTAAATGATAATACAAAATAATTTTCAGTGCTATTTATTTTAAGTTTTATTTTAAATAAAATTCCCTTTTCAGTTATCAAATAGTTTTTAACTCAATAAAAATAAATTTAATTCAGTCTTACGTTTACAGGAAAAAGTAAATAAAATCATAAATAAAATGTTTCAAAAATAAAATAAAAGATGACAAGTATTTTATACTTAAAAATTATTTAGTGTGGACTAACAAAAAACAATTATTTTGTCCAGGTATACACAGATGCCTTTTACATTTAATGCAGACAATTTTAGATTGTGATGAACAGCCAAGTCGTTTGCACCTATATGCGGAATGATTCATAATATTCTGGTAGATGGATAGTTAGAGCCATCGAATCGGATGTCTGCACTATTGGCCTTATTTCGTGACAACGGCGAGCCGAATCCAGATCGAATTCTAAATCTTCGTGTAATCGTTTTCAATTATGTATATAGTTGTACGTTCGTCAGACTATGGGTAACATTTAATTTACGGCTCAATTTATATCGTTCATTATCAATTTGTTATATTCGCATTGTTACTTATATTCTAGATAACTAGCAATATCAATAAAATGAGTCATTACACTAAGTGTCCATTTGTTGGATCTAATAAATATTCGATAGTAATTCACGCAGTGGTCAAAGAGATCCCCATCACCCATCTCACCTATTTTTTTAAAATTGGAGACTGACAAATTTGAACATACTTTTTATTTTTTGGCCTCAACGTTGCACCTTTTTTGGTTGGCTTATTCCACAATAGATTGATGCTAGATGCATGAATCTGTTTGCATTTTAAACATATTAGTTCTTATTGTGCCAGTTGCGTTAATTTGCTTTGGCGAGAGTATTTCAAATAATTGGTAACTGGAGAAAAAATTGTCAAAAAATATGTATGACCTGGGACCCAATTTTGGTCGAAAAACGGGAATAAAATTGCTGAGTTTTATCTTTATTTCACGTACGTACTAAACGTAAATATTGAATTGCTCCGCTATTTGATCAAACAATTATATGATTTAATGTTTTAGGTCTTGTAGGTAAGTAAAACAACTGTAATTCTCATAATTTTTGTTCCCATTTTTTGAGCAAAATTCGGTCGCTGGTAACTAGAGCTTTAAATTTCAATTTGTGTTCCTTGGTATAAAACAATATCATAGGGATATTCTGATTTTCCACAAAAAACAAATACTTAGGGGTCCTAACCGACCTTCAAATGGTATTAACTGTTTGTTGTTTGTGGATATGAGACGTAAGCCAGAAAAACTCGCCCCTATGGTCATTATTTGTGATCTAAATTTAATGCCCCATTAGCAAATGTATTCTAAATAGTTTCATTATTTCATTGAGTGTTGCGTGTTTCAAAACCGTGCGGCTCTTTTGTACGGCTGAGGATATATTTTTCAAATTTTTGTAGAGGCGTTCTGAATTCCATCGAAGTTAGATTTGGCTCAATTGTTTCAAAAATGAAAGGTGCTGGCTCAAACGGACGTCGTCTCCAAGCTAGATCTTCCTTTTCGGTAAATTTATAATAGTCTTGCTGATCTACAAACTTCTACAACGTACAATTTTTTTCGATCCGTGTCACACTAAAACCAAACCACTAATATACTAATTGCTTGTACATTTGTAGGGAAAACTGAAAACCAAACGATATTAAATTATATTGAAGATCAATGTAAGTGTTTCTCGGAAAATTCATCAATCGCCATGATGAAATAGTTCATTTGTGTTATGATTCAAGTTTAGTCACCTGGTACCATTCGTGTCACCCACATGTGACATACCGTGTAGCCACTTTGAAAGTTTGGAATTAAAAATGTGCACCACTTGTTGGGTTGCTATGCGATGTCATTCATAGACCTGCCTAAATTTTTCTCAGTTCCAAATTTGACGCAATACTACCAAAAGTGACTATCGAAACTGGGCTTGGATGTTCTAATTTTTTCGATATTTTTTCGAAGTCTACGCCTCTTTCTGCTAGAATTAACTTTACTTCTGTTTCGTTTATCAATTATTTCTTCTCTATTGCTATCACAAAGTACTAGAATATATTTGAACAATATCCATTTCACCTATTTTCGTTCTAGAATCGAAAATAAATAATTTGGGGATAGAAACGCAGTAGAAACATCACAATGTCACAATCTAGCAGGCTGCGGTATATAATATACAAATTGAAACAGAGACCAATTTTATTCTACAGAAACGAAAAATAAACTTCGATAAGTTAGCGAAAAATGGTGATGTTAGAACATTCCAGCAGATCAGGGCGTGAATATGTTGTCCACATTAAGGACAAAGAGACCATTAGACCCTCCCAAACCCCCGCGAAATCTTGGCTGTCAACAAAAAAATTTACATAACACATTTCTGGTAAATTTGCTTTATGCGATGTGCTGAAATTTCACTTATTTTAATTGCAATTAGTTGATTAACTTTAGTTTTAGTTAGCTTTCTCAACCTTTTATACGAATTGGTACCAATCAATTTTGAATGTCATTTCGTTGGACATGTTGCTCGGTGAATATAGATACTAGAAACGTTTGCTTAAAGGTTAATTCAATAATCAATTTAATCATGTTCAGGCGCCTTAACAAAAAATACTTAACTATATCACAAGCTCGTGCCAAATCACTATAAATTATTCACCCAAATGGTCGATTTTTAAGTTAACAAGCTAATAAATCAATAAATTTTATAAACTATACAGCGATATATAGACAAATCTATTTATAATTTATCGATTATCAAAACAAAAATATTATTTATATGTTCGATTTTCAACAACCATACGGTGGTGTGTTCATATATGTGAGGCCACCACAAAATGATTTCCGATAATTACCTTTTATTAAGCAATAAATTTAAAACGAACACCAAAAATAATAACAACAAAACAAATTCAGGATCATCGCACTTAAGGTAGTTTTTAAGTCTTCGAAATGGTTTAACATCGATTTATGATTTTATATTCTATTTTATGTTGAATAAAAAAAAAAAAAAATCAAAATTTATAGTCACAAGATGACGCTACATAAAATCATAAAACATAATTTTTTTTATTTTTATTTGGGATTTATAATTGAATTACACGATAATGATGACTGGAATATATAAATAAAAAAAAAATGTTGGTGAATGGAATGGAGTGGAAATTCATTTTTTTGTTGGTTTATTATGCTATGCGGGGACTATTCGGATTTACTGGAATTATTTTAGGGCTCCCCGTTGTGATTTTCGCGGTTTAAGTTTTGTGTAATTTATATGATTGGATTTATTTAATTTGTTTTGCTACTGTTTAAATGTTTTGGATTTTGTTTTTATTGGTTTTCAGATTGTTGAAAAAGTTTTTGATTAGTTTACGATCTCATATCGCATGCAAAATGCCACATTCAACTTTTCTTTACAATTGGACATAATAATAATCAGTTTAGTTTACTATTAAGAGTTTAATTATACCAGTTATATAAAAATATTGTGGACGTGATCATTTAAAAATCACATAAACACAATATTAAAAAAAAAATAGTAAATTACTTAAGTGAAATAATATTATAATTATCCAATTTCATGCTGTGTTGAATGAATATAAAACTAAATAATTTTTTAGTAGTTATTTGGAACGTGTAATAGATCCGTAAGTATCTATTTATCAGTATGCCAGTAGCAAAAAATATTTTATTGTTGCTATACTATCGCAATTTTATTAGGTACTGTAAAATTGATATAAATTTCACCCTTGTGCGTAATTTTTATTTTACCCAATATTTTTTTATTGAATTGTAATCGATCACTGTTTAGTATTTTGACCTTAAAAAATGTCGAAAAAAAATAAAAGGGAAATTTCGATATATGTTTATGTAAGGAAAGTTATTTCTTTTTTGTATTGAATTGATTGAAGAGGTCAAATAATTGTTTGTAAAATTGTTGAATTATTTTGATTTATTGTTTAGTGTATTTTTATTTGTATTTCCTCAAAGGATTTAAATAACGGAATAAAAAAATGATTTGAACATCTTTAAATAGTGTGAAAATGGAATAAGTTGGCAGTTCGGTTTGATTGATTAACCCTTTTAAGTTGGCTCAAATATACAAAGGTGATTGTCAAGTTTTGGGAATTTTAAACAAAATAATTTATTTGACTCTGTACTGAGCGACTGCTTTTGGGTGAAAAATATACTGCTAAAACTAAAATTAATTCCAATTAATAGTATGTAAGGAGTTGATTAGTTTTATAAAATCCCCCTGATTGAAATTATAAGTTATTATAATTACAGTTGCAGAAGTGCTTTTTTGGAATATTGATGCCAATTTGCATTGCCTTCTGAAGAAATAAAATAAACTTTTATTCGTTTGCCGTAGGCATTGTTTTTGGATTCCGGCTTTCGCCGTAACTATCCATGCCAAGTTTCAAGTTAAAGTTTTTGTGGGACCAGAAAACTCGTGTAACGAGATATTTGTTTGTCGTGTAAGAGTTATAGATTCGAGCCTTAGAATGGAATATCCATGCAAAGTGTCAGGTCAGAGTTTACACGTCCCTGCGTTCATGTTTTATTAAAATTTTATACATTCATACTAAAGAGTACAGCAAAATTTACAACAGTATTATCGTCGAAAGCTTTTAAGCTCACATACCCACTATTTCTCGAATATTCCAGTTCTCGGAACACGAAAAACGAATATAGTTGTACAATGATATATTTGATTTGAAAATTTTAGTGAAATTAAGCGTGATTCCCCATAAACTTTGATCTGATACTTTGCAAAAATATTTCTATTCGAATTTAACAATTCGTTTCATTTTAAGAAAATAAATTTTAGAAATCCAGCCATGATTCCATTTAACTTTAACCTAACCACTGTTATTGTCTACTTAAGCCCGATCAGAAAAATATAGCGACAAATATTTACTTATAATGGCGGCAACCAATACTGATGTTTAGTATGGCTTGTGCAACGAAAAATTGAGATCCTTAAAGAAAGAAGTTTACAAAGATGCCTGTAAAAAAAATTTTCATAAGCGATCTTCAAAGATCAGTGACAGTAAATTTGTGGCTTATATAGCTGATAGTACAAAAACTGATTTTCTGAACTTTGTTCTAACACTGAGAAAAATCGTATTCTAATATAGTGAAAATTCGAATAATGAATCATTAAATTCCACTTTTAGTAAAATTCAAGAATTAATTAGCTGAATTAAGAATAATTTGAATAAATGAAGCATTTAACGCTTAATTTTATTAATCAAATGCAATATAGATTTAAACCTAAGTTTCTTAGTTTAAGAAATAAAAATAATTCTTTAATTCAACAGCATTTACTAATTTTAAGAAACACTACATTTCTTTTGATAATTTTAGACTCTATTTTAAATTTTAACTTTGTTTATGAAATTAATCAGCATCTATTCTTCATTGTATCATAAAACCTATAAGTAATTAAAATATTTACCGATTGAATATAGAAAGTTTGTTTCTTGAAAATCATATTTGTTTTGTTCTCTAAATTTGAAAAAATAATTCTCAACACGAGAAAAACGGAACAAAATAGTTGATCCGTTTTACTCGAGTTGAGAATTGTTCTAGAACGAATATTTAGAAAACTAAATATTGAAAACAAAGTCAAATTATGCAGAAATGTAATATATTTTTTTAAAGTTACAGCAGCAGGATCGTGCCTTAATGCACACATAAAACAATCCATACCTTTCCACCATTTAATAAAATAACTTTTATTATTTATGAGTGCCTGGAATTTAAATATTTATAACAGTGTTTACAGTGCTAATTCGAAGCAAACAACAATATTGTTCAAGAAATTTTTGTCCGAAAATTTATTACAACATCCTATACTTTAAAGATCTATAATTAATGGATTGCATTATATTATAGTACAACAAAATGGGAATTTCGATCTGCCCACACATCTCAGGATTCCATAATAGTTATCACTACAAAAGATACCTCAGAATATATTAAAACATCACATACTCTTAAAAATAAGCATCTTGCATAAGAAAAGTACCGGTGAATTTATTGCCAATAACTCACACACTCAATGACCGATTGATACACATTGAGTAGCTTCAATTCATATACAATAAGTTGAACCGAATTACCTTCTTGTACAAGAAAGTGGTATTCCCGAATTTATTACAACAGCCCATACTCTCAGAGATCAATTTTAATGCATCGAATTACCTTCCTGGTGAGACTAATGGGTACCCGAGTTTAGTACACCAGCGCACGGTTATTAATGATATTTCAATTCGAAAATTATAAAAACTGCGATAATTTTAACAACATTGTATCTACTTAAATAGTTTGAAAGACACATTATACTCCTGAAACAGTTTTTGATTTGTTTATTCATAATCTGCGTAAATGTAACGATCGGTGCCACTAGTCCTCCAAATGTGTACAATAGTATAATAATACGTGTCCGTATAGTTAATTTCCTTTTAGATCTGTAGTAGATTAAATCACACCTATTTGTAAATCTATCAAAATATTAGTGCAAATGTATAGTCGTATCTTATGTTAAAAGTTTAATATAACAGATGAAATTCTATTAATCTACCAGATGATCGATTTTAAATTACCCAAACAATTACGAAATACGCTTATTACGTATTCCAAATATCGTTAAAGGCTCGTACGTGTTTCGATAGATTATGATCTTCGACTACGATAAACAAGGCTTATAATTACAGTCGTGAAGGAACAAAGTTTATAAAATGAATTTTTGATCATTACAATTTTGTACTTATATTACTTCTCAAAAGTACACGTAACTATAATAAATAAATAAATTTCTATTAGAAATAACCTCATCAAACACAAAAATTTACAAAATTTAAATTAGTTTGTTATACGCGTATACTAAAATTGGATTATTGAATGTCTTAGAACATATACAACATAATTTAATAAAATTAAATAATTAAATTCAACTTAGTTGTACTTTTTATCTTGTTTAGAAAAACTCTTGATAAGGGACGGGTTTTAGAATCCTCTAAAATAAAACCTTTCTTGTTAAAAAAATATTAAGCGTCCTTTTCTTTAATTTTATGTTCAATTATAAAATCGTTATTCTTAATTATATGGTAGTGAATAAATGTGAAACGAGATTAAAAATAATATATTTAAGATTAAAAAATCTCTATTTTAGAATATAAAAATACAATTTTATTCCGTGTATTAGAAAATTATTCTCATTTTTAGAATAAAACAATAGATTTGTTAATGTAATCTCAAAGAATGAGAAATTTATTAACATTAAGCGGAATTTTCACTCTAGAATTGAGAATTAATTTCTTTTCAGCAGTAGACAATTAATAAAATAGCCTTAATGTTTCCTCATCGTAAATGGTTAGTGTAATGGACAATTATAAAGGCAGTGAATGTGCGTTACTTTTCTAAAATATAGTGTGGTGCTACTTAAAATAATATTTATTTATGTGTGTACTTTCATAAGGAAAAAGAAGTTTCTCCAGTATTTTGGTAGTTACAAGTGTTTAATAAAAGTAGAACTTAGAAATTAAGAAAATATAAAGTGTTTAATGTAAAAGTGAATAAAAATAAAATTTATGTGACCAAAGCAAAACGGTACTACAAGCGTCAAAGAGAATTGCCCCATCCCCGTCTAATGCCGTTAGGTTTGTACACTTTTACATACATTTAGTTAATAGTGGCTGTGTGTTGTGTATATATATATCTTATGGATATAAAAAATAAAATAATTCTGTTTGTTATATTTTGGTTTACACAGGAATAGCCGCGACTTATAGCCGCAACCAAATCAGCGAAATCCCACAGGACGATTGTCAGTACAGGACGATTTGAAAAACTGTTCATACCGTTTGAGAAATAAGGAGTAACACAGCACCACACGGCAAGAATACGTTCAAAATCGAAGTCATCGGGTATACTGGCTGTGTAATTAAAAAAACTTTCGTTAGCCTCGGAGAACTTGAATATGGTAAGCTATATTTCCTAATATTCAAAGACATAAATAGTTTCGTGCGTGCGTAAATTACAATTTTTATTATTAATTTTCAAAATTGTTTTCATAATCTACATTGATAATATAATTTTTTTATATTTATCTGTATGGTTACTCATAGAAAATATTATGCAATTCAAAACTGGATGATTTAATTCCTTATTATATCCACGTTATGATAATTGTTTTATTTTCTTTATTATTATTTAATGGAATCGTTGAATTAAGCATCTTAAGCCCAATCAAATTCTGAAACTATTTCGTCTAAGTTTGTTACTCTCCTTTAAAAGTTTTAGAATTTGTTTATCAATAATTGTGCACAATTTTCTCTTCGAATTTTGTGAACAACATCTGCCCCAGGATCGACCACCGTTCTCTGCTCCCAACGATTTCGTTTTTAGACCGACACCCTATATAATTAATTTATCGTAGAGTAAATTTGGGATAAATTTTAAAAAATAGTATGTGAGGCCTGGGCTTGAATCGTGGTATTAAAAAGTCTTTTGCTTTTACATATTATGTGTAAAATTTATACGGTTGTTCGCTATAGTGTTTTAAATTCAATTATTATTATAGTTGCTTAATAATTATGTATGTATTTTTTCAGATTTAAAAAACCTAGAAGTTTTAAAGCCGCTCGCTTCACTATTGCTTGCCACCAACCTGACGGATCACAAACACAAAATACAAAAAAAAATTTGGAAACCATTGATTGAAATTTCGGAGTCCTCATGCTTTTTGGAACTATCAAGTATTGCATTATTACAACAATCATAACAAAATAAAGAAAAAATATGCTACAAAAATCTAGCCCCTTTACGCATGTTTTGGTGTATGGGTTAAATTACGAATCGAAAGACATTACATTAAAAATTATACTAATGTAACGTTTTATAGAGTTAATTTGTCAGTTTCAATAGCAAAGGGATTTATTTTTAAATTTATCTACTCACTAAAATAATAAAATTTAGTACCATTTCTTTGAGTGAAATTAAACAAAATTTATCTGTTGTATTTTTTATAAATTAGATTATTATTCAAAAATTATTTCAGTTTCAAGTATTACTTACCAAAATACTTTAATCGAAAATCATTTTTACTGAAAAATAAATTATAAATTTAATTTCACAAAAGATTGAAATAATTTTTAATGGTTATTTAATTATGATAGACTAGTGTAAAACCAATTTATTAATTTGAATAGTAAAATATATGTTAAACATTAAGGATATTGGAAGATGTATTAGAGTAGTAGATAGTATTTTAATATTATTGTAAACAATTTTATGTATAAATATTTATTTTTTAATAAAACAATTTCAAAAAATTATCAAAATCGATTTTATTCAAAAAATTAAAATATATGTTGAAATTAAACAAATCTCTATCCAAGAGTAGATTCATTCTTAAATGTGGTATAAACTTTCTTCAATTTGGAATAAAAATATTTGATTTAAGCAAATCCATCAAGACCATCAAGTTTTGTTTTCTTAAATCGATGTTAGGTATTCTCAGTTTCTGATTTAATCATTGTGTTTTAAGAAAATTAAATCTTTAATGAAAAGTGAATGTTCTGTTTTGGAACAGAAATTTAGCTCGTGGTGAGATATTATTTTATATTTTTGTAAATTTGAAATACTGAAATTGAGAAACTTATTCTTCAAAATATGATACTAATGTCTCAAACGAAGTATAAATATTTTACAAAAATAGAATATAAAAATCAATCGAAAAAATTATATTTATTAAAAGTATACATCTATTTCTCAATAACAGATTGCTCAATTTCAATGAATTTAGTAACACTCATCTCAGTTCAAGCAAATATATGCTTAGCACACATTCAAACATGAAATTACTTTGAATCGTTCCGTTACCGCTTAATATGAGTTTACTTTTCTCTCAGTGAACATGGCGTGTAAAAAATAATCAACCAATAATTACAACATGAACTCAATCTTCATATTCAATAGGATGTGAAAATGCGCTGGATAAAAACCATCATATTGAAATATCTAGTCTTGCCAATATCATTAAACAGATACTTAGTGTTCATCCGAGATCAAACTTAATCCAGAAAACCAAGTTGAGGATTTATCTTTAAAAGACAATGAATCGTACAACTTAATAACGTTCATTTTAGGTTAAACACTGTTGAGCAAAGTAAGTTAGTGTATAATATTGAGATAAGCGGTACACAGAAAACATCCGATGAAAATCTTGCTAAAACTGTCACTACTGTTAGTTCAAAAGTTGGAGTAAAAAAAAAAATAATGCATGGAACACTGGAATTTTTGAGAACCAACAATTTACAAATATATTCCTATGTGACAATTTTCACAGCGAATGCCTGAGACTTTGGCTACTGTAATGAATTAATGTACGCAATCTGGAACCCAAATAATGTAGCCCCATTTCTGTACGAGGTGGAAAGAACGTTCTTGCCAGTCTCAGTATGCATCGATTTTCAACAAAAACTTTGACGACATCGAAGCAAGCAACCGCTGCTTGGGTTGGTAGAACTTTGGATGACCGCGCATTGGAACAGCATAAAGCACAATTGAAAACTACCCCATGCCGCGGGATGCCAGTATAGGAGCATTTAGGTGCTGTTAACCCCTTCCAGCAGCCCTGAAATCTGGCTAGGATCCAAGGGACTTATGAAGTATTAATCTGAAAATAATTTTGATAATGTACTATCATTGAAGCGGCCGAATGCCTACATCTCAGCGAAAAAAAAAATATAAGATTTCAATCAATATTTTTTGGAGTTGGACCACATACTTTTGATGATGTTTTAATAACATCATCTCTTCCGAATAATAATTATATTAAAATCCAACCGTTCAGATTTAATGATAATTCATCTGTTGGATCTAATTTCCTGCTGCGCTAAAATATTCTAAACATTGTACCAATTTTTAAAGAAGGTCAAACGACTAATAAATTTAATTATCGCCCGATTACCATTTGTTCAGTTATTTAAGAATCATCCAATCAACCTTCAAAACTTGGCTACAAAGCCATCCTACAAAAGGGTTCAATGGTTTTCTTGTAATATCGTGTTCTGTATAGTTCTGCATAATAACGAAGTAGTTCAGAACTATACAAAACAACGATATTACAAGAAAACCATAGAATTTTTATGATGGACTTTTTTGGTTATATTCCTATTAAATCTAAATTATTTAATTTAAAAAAGATTAAATTTTTAATTTTAAATTGGACAAATTTGAAAATAGCTATCGCGAACTCTACTCGATTGTTTTCAAAAAAACGCATCTGACATTGAAATAAAAGCTACGTTTTTTTATAGGGTTAAGGTTACTTCGATGGTAATAGAACAATTATCTCTAAAAAATGATGTTATAATTTTTGATGGAAATATTTATTAATTTAAGGAATTTATCGACAAATCGAAATTTGAAAAATTGTTGGTTTCGAAAATTTCCCAACAGTCTTCAGAACCTATTAAATACATATTAAAGCATCTACCTGGAAGCCAACATTTCTAAAACTGGTGTGCTTTAGATCGATTGCGATCTGCCGGTCGATCGCATGTTGATTTTTAGTCGATCCCACTAAGATATTTATTTTCGAATCACTGAATATTTCCATTAAAAATCAAAACTGTTTTTGTTACCATTAAAGCTGTTTCACTAGAAATTATCGAGAAATATCCTCATTCTCTTCGCTTTCATTGGTCTGTTTTAGGTCCTACTACTGTTTGCCATAATGTTAAGTAAGATCACGACCAACCCTTCCAACAGTTGAGAGACCTAAAAGCGCCCATTTTATCACACATCAACATGCATTTTGTGGTAAAATCTTAACAATGATTTCATAGTCAATTGCTTTGAATGTAGAAACAAAACTGTAACTTAAAATTTAGTTTATCCCGTACACACCATCAGCAGGTCGATTCTGGCTTTCCAGTAGGAATTAGAAAAAATATTTTCATAGTATTTTTGTCACTCTTGTGTTTCTGGCATACTATGGTAAACAGTTGGTGTAAATTTTTTCAAAAACAAAATTAAATCGGGAATTTCAATACGGCGTAACATATAAGTACAGGTTTACTGTGACTCGACACAATAAATTATTATATATTTTATAAAACATTATGTTTAGAATTTAGTATTGTGTTCTGTCTTAAAATATTTCGATTATAAAATACTTTTGAGTTTTGATGTAAATTATTTTTTTTATAAATTCTTAAAAAAACTGCTATTACGAGTTATGTCTTTAAATTACAAATGAAAACAAAAATTAGGCATAACTTTAATAACGTAAAGTGTCTTAAGTAAAAGACAATAGAACGTGGTTTATCGAAACTCGAAAGTTTTACATAATCGACCCTGAAATCTCTGACGTTTTAAATATGGTAAATAGGAGTCTTTGTTTTAAGTGATATGCATTTCAAACAACAAAACCTATTGAAAGCTAAATGTAAATTAAAAATGTATTTACTTACTGCACATAGATTTCAAAAATCATTAAATATATTTTTACATTTGAATAATAATAGAAATCATCTAGTTAATTGATTTCTTGTCGGTTTTAGAACCACATAGAACAGACACAAATAAACAATTCAAATTAATTATGGCTTAAAAGGTTATAGATAATTAACAAAGATTTTTTATATACGTGATATCTACCTGTTAGGTGCTATGTATGCGTTAAATTAACTATTTAACAATCATCATTATTATCTCGCACATATCATTAATGTATCATTTTTTCAAGTGTTTTTTTGTGTTGCTACAGTTAACTTAATTTTGACACAAATTATGCCGAATGATAACTTAATAAAAATAAATTGAATAAAATTAAATTATTAAATGTAATTTCATTTAAATCGGGTTTAAATTATTTTGGCACACTTAGCAGTTTTAGTTTTTTTGGTTGTCCAGAAATTGAATACCTGGATATACAGTTCGTGGTTTACATACAAAAAATTTAGCAACAAGGTTAACATAAAATATTAAATTATTTGTGTTTGGGAGCAAAATATTTAAAATGTTATCTAAGTTTTCAATCAATACATAAAAATAGTTTTACTTTATTTTTTGTTATTTATATCAATCAGGAAAACATTTTTTGTTTATATTTTATTTTAATTTTTCTAATAAATGAAATTAAAATTCAAAAAATGTATAATTAAAAAATGTAAAATCATAAATCATTTTTATGTTTTGTTAAAAAAAAGTTTTATTATTTATCATGGAAGTTTCTGTTTATAAAATATTTTAAGAATATTTTTATTTTTGATTGACTGTTTAATAGGCGGGCTTAGAGGAGAGGATCAATATTACATACGTACTGAACGTACTTCTTTTAAAAAAATAATGAAAACGTACAAGTGACCTCCAAACTATGTAGCACAAATACAAAGTTAACTGGGTACATGAATTCACGAGTGATCTAGAACTCGATTCACCATGTACAAACATTAATACTGACATAAACGTTTTGACATAACCTCATTTGTTAATAATATGTTTACAAATTTGACATAATTGGGCATGCTCATCATAACAATGATAAATTGAAGTTTAAGATAAACTAGTTGTGATGCTTTTCGATAGCGACCACACATTTCTCGTGAAGAAAATCGTGATTTATTTATTGTGAAAATAAAACTGAAACAAAATCGTGATAATCAGTTGGTGGTCAAATTTATTTATCCACAAATACACAAAACAAAATAAAAATAAAACAATTTAAATTAAAAACAAGTACGATGTCTAATTATTATCGTTGTGTATTCAAAAGCATCAGTTCCTGGAAATGAAACACAAGCAAGACACAAGTAATCCTCAAGAAATTAGAGATAACTTAACTAATCTGCAAAAAAAAAAAAATATTTTCCCTCTTTTTAATTTTTTTTTGTTTTCATTCAATTTTCTTTCCATCAACCAACGTAATCCCAACTGAAAACACACAGCAGAAAAAATAAAATCTTAAATTCTTAAATACAAAACTGGATAGAAGATAAAATAGACACGATTTTTTTCGTTCGTATAAACATCAACCGCAAAATCTAAGGAGGTAACCAGAAGGCAGAGGAAAATGAGATGATGCAAAAAAAAAATTAAACGAAATGGCAAGCAATAAATGACATTTCTTATATTTTTATTTTATTTTTTTTATTTATAGAAGATGAGAAAAAATTGATTTTTTATATTTCAAATAAAAGAAATTATAATAATATAAAATTTCCAATGAACAATAAAAATAATGGTAGTAAGGAAATAGCTGAGTGAAAAAAAAGAAAATTCTTATTGTAATGAATTAAAGATGATGCGACTAAAAAATATTATAGAAGATATTTAAATTAAAATAAAATAGAAAATTGGAAAATTGAATTAAAATAATAAGATTTTTGTTTTTGTTTGCCACATTCGGAATGGAGAAGATTGCTGTAGTATCTACATGGCAGTTGAGCAGTTGGCAAGAAAATTTATTGGAAATATTTGAATAAAATTTATTTAAATTAAATTGTTTTATTTTTTGTTTTTTTTTTCTAAACTTTCATAACTGTTTTCTAAAGATATTATGGTAATTTTTTATGAATTTGGGCTGTTTATAATAGTTTCTTCGTTATCTAGTAATATCAAAAATAATGGATCCATTATTTTTGGTAATATCACAAAAGTAAAATTAAAATAAAATTGTTCGTCATTTTTGGTTACAATCGTTGAGTAATAGTTTTCAAAGCAATTTATTTTACTTCGGTGTATTAGATTTTGTGAATTGGGCGAAACTATTAGTTTTTCGTTGAAAAAATCGCAGCTTTTTAAGTGATAATTAAAAAACTTATACTCGATTAAATTTATTAAAATATGGATGTCTTGGATGTTGATGACCTCTGATTTTCCTTACAAGATACAATATTTTTGATGTCGCGTTAAATCGAAAACTCTGTATAAAATCCGGCAAAATCACATTCGTTTTTTTGACGTTGTTGTCGGAAACACTTGTTTAAATATTGCCTTTTAGTTTCAATTCACAGATAATCACGACTGACTGGTTCATTATAAGCGATTATTTGTTGGTTCAATTTCGGTTAGTAGTTTCAGGCCAATAAGCAAGTTTTGCTGGTTGGTACATGGTTCCATTTTAAAAAGGGTCAATGTGTTTGGATTTGGCTGATGGCTTGGATTATCAGAGCACTCTAATTGAAGAGTTTAGTGAAGTCGAATCCAAGTAATAAAATCCAGTAAAATTTTAATCTAATTTTAAACCATTGAACTTGTTTTTTGGATGGCATATCTTCATCTTAGTTGAAACTTTAAAACCACAGACGTTTGTTATACACCCGACTGACCTAAAATATGAATTCATCCGTGCCTGGCTTCTAATTTCGCGCTTAACAGAGTTTCTATGATTCATTTCTTCAGTGCTTTAACCTATGAGACATTTTGAACGCGTTAAAAGATTATCAGACTGATATACATATTAAATTTATTATACCTCAAACCATCTAATGATTTAGACGTTATGTGACACAGTCGAGCACCACTCTTAATTTTCCGGCTTATATAACCCCGTGGCTTTTCAAATAGTAACGGAAATTTGCTGATATCGGCCATTTTGATGCATTCCATGTAAAGTAGTACTGTACGTAATAGGAAACATGCCTCTTTCAATATTTTTTATTTGAAGCGAGAGCCCCATTTAAGACTGCGGTGTGTGGTTGGCTTCGCTGTAAACTTCCTCCTACGTTTAGGTTTAAATTTCTAAATTAAGAAAAATTATCACAAATTGCAATTCAGGTCAGATAGTACTTATCAATTAGTAGTCAATTAGTACTTATTACTTTTCCTCAAACGTTGACATGATCATTTGAACATTTAGTTTTTTCTAACTAAATATCTCTTAGGTGCCAGAAGCCACATAAAAATAATATGAAATGCTGTTAAAGTCAATTTAACTCTTATGTGAGTGAAGAAAAAATATTTTAATTTGAATGATTAACTTATTTTTTCCGCGTTCGTCCAAGTTGTAACATTTCTCATTTTTAAGCATTTTAGTTTTGGGTTTGGTGTGAGAATTTGGGATTTGGTGGATGAGAGTTTGTGTAATTGGTGGGTGTGTGCGTGGAAGTGGGTTTGGAGGTGTTAAATGGTGATAATATGGGTGGTGCGGTATAGGGTGGTGCGGGTGAGATGGGTTTTGGGGTTTTAATTGGATAGTGGTTGGGGGATGGTAATAATGTTTAGATGTGGTGGTATGTGGTTGATTGGGGTCAGTTGAGATATGGTGGATTGGGATTGGTTGGGCTGGGTGTAGATGGGGTTAGGTGGGTGTGGGAGTGGGTGGTCGTAATATTTAAAATACGCAAATCACACGGCATATAAGTTCTTTATAGGCTACAAAAATGCTTAAAGAGTTCGGCTCCGAACCTTTAAGTATGATCGTAATCTATTCCAATTGAACTAGAAGTTCTCATAAAATTAAAAGTTTTTATTGGAAGTAAAACATACAAAATTAGACGTCAAAAAGGACTAAAGGTACCCGGGTACCCACGTCACTCACATTAGGGTTAAGAAATTTCGGTGGTAATATTAGGAATTAAAAGTTTGGATTGCCCCAATAGTTATATTACTAATTCGCATGATTATGTATTGAAAAAATGTGAGCTAAATTAAGAAAACGATCGATTACTAAGATTTGTGTTCATTTTTTAACTATAAGGGTAATTAATGTTCCATAAAAGTCAAACATAATAAACCTTTTATCTTTTCAAACGTCATCTTCTACTCGCCTGCCCACACAATTAAGTACGGTAGCTCCATGTCAGTCTGTGCACATGAAAATTTGGTCGGACCTGAGTTTTCCACGAAAACTGAAGTTCATTATAGATAACTTTACCGGACAACTGATTAACGCTTCTACTATTGCACCGAGAGGACCATTTTGGTGCCACTGATGCTACTCGAACTAAGTAGTATATTCTATTCCAATTTTCAATTGATGTGAACATTTTATTTCACTAACAAAAAGTGTAGCTACACAAACTAATAAAAAGTGTAGCTACACTGAATTGATATTTTCAACATTACGATTTAACGATGAAAAGTTCAAATATTCTTCAAAACACATCCTATACTCCGTGGCCGATTTGAATCTAAGAGATGTTACCAAGTGTGAGCATATGTCCTCAAATAATGATTGAATTGGGCTAGGAGAAGCTTTGGGGTTGCTTCATAATAATTTATTGATTATAGCTCTCTGAGATTCTCAGAACTGGCCATATTGCAGCAAGTATTTTGTCGAATATTTGGATTTTCTTAAATTGAAGCCACTGCAAAACATTTTGTGTCTACATGGTTTACTAAATTTCCAAAAGATTAATAAATCAATTAAAATATTTTTTTGTTAAGTTAAGGTAATTGAGTACATAATTGCTTTGGTAATATATAAACACAATATCTAATATAAATTTTTAATTAAATTTATACCGACCAAATATTATTTACACTTGTTTTCCGCTAAACTTTTTAATAGTTAGACTTTTTGTGCTAGCTACACTTTTTGTTTAAAAATTCACTTCGGTTGCAATTCGTTTAAAGACCCCATTTTCACAACATCTGCCAATAAGGAGAATTTTCTATTTGCAATCAAAACTTTACATTTTTTTCTTTCTACCGACATTTATTAATTAGAAATTCGGCGTTTTCTTTCGTGCTCAAATTTTGATTATCGGAATGGTCAAATTTGGATTTTAAACGAAATTTTTATTTAATTTAGACATTGAAATTAGCCACTTCTTAACCAATTATGAACGAGTTTTAGGAAACGAGTCCTGCTTAATAAAACTGGCTCATTTCTATTTATGCTTAATATAATTTTTCCATTTCCTAACTAATTACAGATAAATTTGTTCTGTAGAATAAGACTAAGATTTTAATATTAATTTTGAACGGATTTCTGAATATCGGCCCTAATATTTAGAAGTAGGCCATACTTTAATATATCAACGAACAAATTCATTTCATGACATCTATTGAGATTTTTACATAATTTTGGGATACATTTCGGGGATTTGGTCATAATACTAAACGGAACTTGAAATATTCTTAAAAAATAATTCTCAAATTTTGTTGCTCCTCACATTTACATATTTGGTATATAGAACTGGAATGGAGATTAAAAATTAATTTTGGATGAAAATCATAAATTTTTAATGCTTAATGGTAGGTACGTAATTTCTATTCAAATTGATTTTCCTGAAATGCTAGGTAAACTGGTAGTGGTATTATTTTTGAAAACAAAATCAAATTGGAAAAAATTGTCACTCCCAGTTTCGACATAAATAAATTTTCCCAACTTTTTAATTAAATAAACGTTTACATTAAACTGTTTTCCTCAGTAGTCAGGACAAAAAAAATTAAATAAAATACTATGTACATTCATTCCCAGTTTCCTGGGACCTTTACTGCCTATATCAAAGCTCAAACTTTTTAAACTTTACTTGAAAATACTTAAATAAATAATTTGTCCCGTAGCACATTCCACATTCGAGGCCGTATCATAGTTTGTTGTTCCGAATAAATGGTGTAAAAGAATATAATGTTTAATAGACTTAACTTACTACATAATATTTCAACAGCCAGATATCAAAATTATGTTTAAAATGAAGGAATTCCACAAATGCATTAATTAAAGTGAAAACAAATTTTCATAAAAGATAGTTTTTACAACTTTCTCGTCTTGTTACTTTAAACGAGAAAGTCTTTTGTTTGTCTGCTGTAAATACCACTCCTAAATATATAAATGGCACCACATTATGTACAAAACCTTAATGCCATATTTACCAAAAGAAATATTGATTAAATTAAATAATAAACTTTATACTCATTTAAAAAATAATTTAAAGAAAATTAAAAATTTAACCAAAACAAAAAGAATGTTCCACCCTAGAAAGAGCAAAACAAACAAATGAACAGTCCATGTCTATAACCCTCCAAAAATTCATTTTTTAAATATAATCCCTTTTCAATTGACACAATTAAAAACATTAAAGAAAGTAATCCTTAAAGTAATTTTCATTTTAATTTTCCATATTTTTTTTTTGTGTCGTTGGTTGGTTTGTTTTTGGTGCGGCGCGCACGTTAAAGAGATCCATTATGAAAAACAAAACCGAGATTCTTAAAATATGTCGCTCAACAATTTATTTTTTGGTTTTGTGTTCTCCCAAATTTTGGTTAAAAAGATGCTAAGGCAAAATCAACATAATCTGCGTTTTATGCTTTTAAAATGCAAAATTGCTTATGCTCATAATAAATTATGTACTTTTTAAAGGGTATAGATTTATTTGAATCGCGCACTCATTTTATGTATTAATAAAATCGATTCATGTGAAAAAAATTTCATAAATCACTCTAAGATAGAATATAGGAAAAGCTATCACTATCGATAACGGTGAATAAGTAAAGTATTTGAAAATTTAAAAATTAAAATTAGTATTTAAAATTTTGTATTTATTTTACCGGAAATATACATTTTTTTGTGTTTGCGATACCAAAGAATATAGAGGAAATAAAATGTTTTCCATTTCTTGAATACTCCTACCACTGGAGGCCTCGTTTTTTATGTTGTGTTATCAACAAAACAAATTCCCTTTTTCTCTTTTTATAACATTTTCCTTAACACAACAACAACAATATATAATTTCCTTTCCATAAAGATGTATTTATTTGGTGGTTGTTATTGTGTATATTGTATTCTGGTGGAACTGTTTTTTTTAGTGGTGCCGTTCATTCTTCCTCTTATGTTGCGCGATGTCTTAAGATTCACCCTGGGAACGAATGATTTTACAAAAAAAAAAACATAAAATCACATTAAATTTCGCGATTCTTAGAAGTAAATGAAATCAATGAAAAAAAAAATATCAATGTGTATGTAATATGGTGGAACATATAACTGCGGTGAAATTTACGTAGCCTAGGATGAGAAATGAAAATTATTTATAACCGATGAAAATAAAAATCCCTTCCAACAAATATTTAAATGTATTGAAAAAAAAATTTTTTTTATTTGAAATAGATAAGACATTTTAGCACCAATTGTTAACGTTTAATTTATGACTATTTTAGTGTTGTGGTATAAAATAAATATATGTTGCCAATTTTATATTAAATAAAAATATCTAAGTTTCGTTGTTGATAATTTGATAAAATATTTAAAAACTAAATTACAGTAGCCTACACAATTATTTTTAGGCGTACACTAAAAAAAAATAAGTATTATAGGGACTACCGGTCCATAAGCAAGTAGAAGATTATCTGAAACCTTTTCCTGTTATTATTTTGATTTTAACACTCACATTTAAACTGAAATATGTTTTTTTTCAAGAATAATTCCTTGCATTCATTGTTCCAAAATAGTAATTTGAACGGAAAATGAATAACATATGAGCCGTTTATTTTGAAAGTGGTTTAAGTCCATTTATTTTTATTTTGATATATTTAAGGGTTTGTGTTTGAATTGATTTAAAAATATTGGTAACTGGTATTAAGCCGCTTTTGTGTTTTTGTAGCCTTAACATGTTTAATGTTTGTTTTTGTAACCTATATATTTTAAAAATATTACTTGTAAAAGAATCTGTTTTGAGAACCTGCAATGGACTTAAACCACTTTCAAAATCAATAAAAAAATCGTTTTGTTTTTAAAATGCATATAAGTCCTTTAAGTCCTGTAAGTTAATTTTTCACTTAAATTTACTCAATTATGTTTATATAACTCCAATATAATTGTTTAGTGATTCTTCTAGTTATTGAATAGTTATTTTTTGGCTCCCTGAATTGAAAAAGGCTGAAATTAAAAAGGTTGACTTAAAAAAGGTGTTTGTAAATGGAAAAATGGGACCTTTTTTAAGTCATACTTTTAACAAATTTTCTGCCCTTGCAAAGGTGTTTTACAAAATACAAGTTTAATTTTAAAATGATACAAGAGAGGCATATTTTATTGTATATCATTTTACAAATACGTTTTTTAATTCATTTTCATAATGACTTAAAAAAGGCATATTTTATTTCACATTATAAACATAAAATTTACATTTGTTTTTAAAATAGCTTGCGTGATTTCAGGTTTTAAGAAAATGTACTAAATTTACCTTTTTCTATCGTCTTGTAGCAAGCAAGCAATGTGCTAACGCAAAACCTGGCTACTCAATCAAGTTTACAAAGCAAATTTGAATTTGAATTAATTTTTGTATACGTTTTTTGTTTATTTTTGCGATTGCACAGTACACCAATATTAAAATTTGCTGGATAGTTTTCTCAGCCGCAAAGATTACTATGCAATCACAAAAAAAAATAAAAAAAACATAAACAAAATAAATTCAGATTCAAATTTGCCTGGTAAAATTGATTGAGTAGCCAGGTTTTGAGCTAGCATATTGCTTGCTTGCTAGCTGATCGAGCATGTGCCCATACATAGTGATCATAATTTATGAAACAACAACTAAGCGCATTTATTCGATATGAAAATTAAAGCCATTCAAAATTTTTAACTAATGCTTTCATTAATGAAAATGTGCAAAAAACAATTGCAAATTTCAAAATGAATTGAAAAATGCATATTAGTACATTTTTACGTTTTATTTCGATTGTAAATACATATTTTATTCTATTTCATTACAGCTTTTTTATTTAATTTTCATTACAGATTTTAAGTCAATTTTAAAATGAAATAAAAACGCTGGTTTTAAGTCAGAAAAAACACCATTTTTAATTCAGCTCTTTTGATTCGGAATTTTTTTAGTGTAATGTCCTGGAATTACTATTTTATAGAAATTAAACAGTAAAAATCGTATTTTTTTATTTTTGATGTAGATGAATGTATTAGATATAAAGTTTAAAATGATAAGCACAGTTTTATAACTTGAGGCAGATTTTTAATAGAAAACAATTTATTTAATAGTAAAATTTATTCATTTATTCCAAAATTAAATAACATTGTTAGGATTACTTAAAATTAAAAATAAACCAAATTATCTTATATTATTCCTTCTCCTCGTATGGGATATATGTGATATTTTTCAAATATTTATGATGCATAGGAGATGTACTTTCATAACTTCATCATGTCTTTGTACTTAGAAGTAATAATTTTCTGCTTTAGAGTATTTACAATGTCATACTCTACTATACGCATTAATACATTTTATCAATTTTTGTTACAAAAAACATTAAACATGAAAGTTATTTTTTTCAAGTGGACTTAACCCTCATTTGAGTGAAGAAAAATATCTTAATTTGAGTGACTAAGGTACCCGGGTACCTTACATGTAATTTTTCAGGAAACTAATTTTGTTTTAACTGATAGTTTTAACTGTACAGTTAAAACTGTACGTATGTGGCCTACCCTAGCCGCACCATGTCAGTTTTTGAAAAACATTCTGTAAAAATAGGAAAATAATCGAACGTGTCACATCAGTGAAAAAAATGATCGATAGTAATAAAAGAATATTTGTTTAGTTTTTTTGAAATAAATAAAAATATAAACATAAATTAAATGTAATAAATAAACAGAAATACAAACAATGAAATACATTGACATGTAACATAAAACTATAAAATATTTGCATACTATTTCTTTCAAATATAGTGGAAAATATAAAAAGGCACTCGGGTACCTTTGTTACTCTAATTCGTATAACTAAACTACTTTTTGCTCTCACGTGCGTCCAAGTTGTAAAAACTCTCATTTTTAAGTGTGATCGTAATCTATCAATTGAACTAGAAGTTATCACAAAATTAAAACTTTTTATTATGACTGGAACATAGATACAAAGCTAGACATTTAAAAGTGCAAAAGGTACCTGGGTACCTTGTCACTCACATAAGGGTACTACTATCAAAATATATTTTTTTACATTTCGTTAACTAGCTAATTTTTAAATGACTAAATCTTTGCGATTTTGATGGTACTAGACTAAAATGGTTTATAAATAAAAAGAATTATTATAATTACGATTATTGTTACCATTAACTAATTTTTTTTTGAAAATGGACTAAAACCACTTTCAAAATAAACGGCTCGGTTATAATTCTAAGCACACCACGATAACAAATATGGGGGTCAGTTCAATGAAAATCCATTATTAGTAAAAAAATTTATTCTGCTATATTACAATGACACGATGCAGAATAAGCAAACAAGTTGGAAAGTAACGGGTCTTTCAAATTATGTGGTTTTTTAATATTTCATAAAACACAAATGGCATTGCGAATTTGTTCAGGGGCCCTATTCTTGAAATCGGTGGAAATTTTCGTAATCGGAATACAATTTACTATGAAATTCTTTATATTACTAACATTTTTCATCGGCTACTTTAATCATTTTTTCAAATTTGTTTGCCGGTTTTCAATTATTAATTTACCTACTAAGCGAATAATTCCTTATCGATTTACCCAGTCGAAATTTTTCCCTTAGTCGCTTAGTCCCTTAGCCGGTGAAAAATTTTAGTGTTATATACAATTTCATAGCAAATTACGAAAATTTCCACCGATTTCAAGAATAGGGCCCCAGGTTGTGAAAATAGAGTCGTACACCATACAGCAATGTGTTCAAATTGTTGAATTATTCTCTGAAAATCAGGGCGTTCAGTGAAAAATATTTCTTGGCATATTAGTCCATCAACAACCAATATTAATTCGAATATTTATCAGACTGTTTCGGTCGAACATAAAATAGTCCTTGAAAATGTTATTAAAGACCTTGAAAGGTCCATTAGTCGACGTTTACAACAAGTCGGGCTTGGTGCAACAGCCACGTGGGGTATTTCACGAAAATATTTAGTTTTAGAGGCCCATCTGGTACAAATACTAAAGCCATTGGATCATTCAGAACGTCGTACATTTCTCAATCGGATCAAAAAAAACCGTGTTGTTTTTTCTCAAAATATCATCTTTTCCGATGATTTGGTAGATATGTTAATAAACAAAATAGTCATATATGGGGTGAGAAAAATCCACGAATGTTCAAATTCATGAAGAATTCATGAAGAAACTTTACTCGTACATCCCAAGAGTCACGGTCTAGTACACATAATTTTTAATTTGAACGCCAATATAAAACCATTTTTGGTATAGGTCTGTCCTATTTTGGTAATCAAACGAGATTAGACCAAGATAATTAGTTTGCAAATTTATAAAAAAACTGAGAAATTTCCAGCGTTTAACATATCTGTGGCAATTCAACAAAACCACTTATGTATTTTTAAGCTAGTCTCATGGTATCAGGGTTTTTAAACTGCGTTTAATGACACCTTCAAGCACTTGTTAAATGCTCTGGGTTCACAATTTTAGATTTTTTTGTTTTAATTAGCATTTAGAAAAAAACACTAATATCGATTTAAGTAAATACCAATCGCAAAATTAAATTCAAAATAAAAACTTGTTTCAAGATAAGTGTTTATTCTAAATTTATTTAAAACTTTACAAAAAAAAATATTGTTTTAAATAAATATTAAATAAATATTTATGGAGAAAAGCCGATAACTATGGCTTGAGATATATAAGACAATGCACAATGTAACACATAACACATTAAAAACGCCCAGTCGCAACTTTTTTGTCACCACCAGGAATCGAACCCGGGACCCCCGAATTACATAGCAAGCGCCCTACTTACTATGCTATCGAGGGGAAAAATTAATGTGTTTAAATGTCACTTATTTCATGCTACAGTATCAAACATTATCAATTACGTGGTTTTCAATAAATACCAAACATCTATAACATACATAAGTGGATTTACTTTTTGCTTATATCTTAGTCGAAAATAGCCGGATTATGATGAAAAATTGAAGGCAAAGAAAAACGGGAAATACCATCGATTAGAATATAGTTCAGTATAACCACTTATCTCGATTTAAGTGATTATGTTAAATGCCCACAAATATGATTCAGAACTTTGGCATTGGATGCCTTTAATTATTGTGTAAGAAATAATTAATTGGAATGGTGAATTAGAGGAAACCCTCCAAGAACACGATTAATTCGTTCCGGATTCTTTGAATCGGTATTTTTCGAGACTAAAAAAAACGGGAGTGTGAAAATAATATAAAACGGTACGTATTTTTGTAGATTTACCATTCGTTATATCGCCGATGCCAAAAAGGTGTATTTAAATCTCAGAACTAAAAGATTTTAAACTATTTTTACAACACGATCAACCCAACCACTTCTCCATAATTTAAGCGGAAATTACAAATTTTGGACGAATAAATGGAACAGCATGAAACTTCATACTTAAGTTGACCTACGATTTTCACCATCTTTAAAAAAACTGCCACTTGTTTGTCGTCGCTTCAGAAATAGATACCTTGGCATTTTTTTGGAGCGTACAATTTATTATAATATATGACGCAAGAATATAAGCGCTAAACGAACCTGAACGCCACTACTATCGGGTTGATTTGGTTTAACAGGCGTTCTTGATTTGGCCATGTTGAACGTAAATTAGATGGTATATCTGGTTTTCAAAACAAATCTTAAATAGCTGTAATAAAAAGGACGTTAACAAGCGAAACTTCTATATCCATTCATGTCACTCACGTTAATCCTATGCATCCACAAAATATTTCTGATTGGTGAGGCTTTTAAGCTGGTGGGATTATCAGATTCTTTTGATAATGATGCAGGTAAGGTTGTTATCATATACTTATACAACAACAATACTTATAGCCTATTGAACGACATATTATTTTAGTCTGTATGGTTTTAGCAAGACACAAGAAACAATGGCTTGAAAATTAAGGCCTGTACCAAGATGTGAAGTAAGAAATCAACTGCGTTTAAATTATTCCTAGCTGAACTACGTAAAAAATCATGAAAAATAATGACAAGCGCATTGTTTGTTACTAATGGAGTCAGGATATACCAGTGTGAAGTATTTAACGTAAATAAGAAATGTAGCTACACATTATATCGAAAAGTGTAGACTCAAAATGTGCTACACAAATTATAAATAAGTATAGTTGCACAAGAAAAAAAAAAGTTTGAAATTCGAAATATGGCAGTGCCATAATGGCACTCATTGTTTCCATGATTTTTTGAATTATAAATGAATTATGCAAATTTGGCCAAAGACGCTTCTCCGCTTCACCATGCCAAGTTGGGAACACAAAATTCCACACTCGCCAATAACAACAACCAAATTGTCTTCAATTTTTGTTTACAAATTTCAGACCCCATGCCAAGCTGAGAACACTAAATTTCACACTCGGCACTGATTGTTCCGATGATCTTTTGAATTAATAAAAGAATTAAGTTAATTTGACCACCAAAGACGCCACCACGTGTAGGCCATACCATCACAACATGCAAATTTACTTAGAATTTGACTCGATGTCATACAAGAGTTAGTTATTGCAATTTATCAGAAAGTTTGACGTATTGTGATTGGACTTTGGTATTCTCTTCCAATGATCCAAAATTGGCCTATTCGATTTTTATTAATAAACTCAATTGAATAATAATAAATTGATCACAAAATTCCCAAGGCACGACTCCAAAATTAAACCATGGATGTCAAATTTATTACTAAAATAATACGACGCTAAACACAAAATTTCAAAGCGTAAATATCAAACTAAAATACTTAATTCCAAAGCTAAAGAACGATTTTTTTAAAACTAAGTTTTGTTCCGCTGTAGCTAAAAATCTAAATGGAAGGTTGTTAATGACATTTTGAGTAATATACCATGCAAAAACGCAATTCCTTCAATTGATGTTGGTGTTAATTGAATCGAAACTATTCCGTCTAAAGTTGTTTTATTTTTAATGATTTTTTTTACCATCGTACATTGATGATACTGTTAGAAATATCTTATTTCACTCGAATTTTAACAGCATTAGTTTTTACTTTTTCCGTGTTTGTGAAAACGAAATATTCGTGATCTAAAAAATAGTGCTTCTTACGGTATTGACGAAGTATTCCATATTATAATTAAAAAAGTAATTGGGAGCGCAGTCCAAGTTTTGACTTTTATTTTTAATAATTGTTTAGCTGAAGGAGTTTTCCAGAAAAACTTAAAATTGGTGTTGTAAAACCACTATTTATAAAAGATTCCCACTTAGATAAAATAATTATATTGTAGGATAATTACTCTTTTAACTACGTTTTCAAAAAAATTTGACAAAACAAATAAGAATACATTATTGGGATATCTTGAAAAAAATTAATTTTCTTGATAGACGACAGTATGGATTTATAAAGAACTGTTCTGCTGAAAAAGCACTGGTCTCATTCTAGTCGCCGGTGCATCAATTTTTGAATGATAATATGAAAGCTTCTGCTCTTTTCATTGACTTTTCCGAAGCATTCGATACTGTTAATCACAAAATATTAATATCAAAATTAAATAATATCTGTGTGAGATGTGTTGCACTAAATTTGTTTAAATCATACCTTCATAATCGTAAAGAAAGTGTATGGATTCATAATATCTTCAGCGATGAAAAAACTGTCAATATCGTCAATATCAGTTTTGACACCATTGTGATTTTTAATATATAAAATATATTCCAATTCAATTTTTAGCCTTAATTTGCGTGGTCCTACTGTCGCATTTGCAGATGATATGGCGTTATTGTATTCTGGTCCCGATATGGAATTTGTTAAACTATGCTATAAACCAAGACACTGTTTTGCTAAAAATGGTTTTACGTGCACAATATGATACTAAACTGCAAGTCTAAACTAATGAACTTTTACATAGGTGGTACAATTCATGATCCCTCCTCAAATCTTTTTTGTCAATCATTATCTGGTACTCGAAGTATTTGTGATTCCCATTGCATTCCAATCGAAACCGTGAACTCCTTTAAATAATAGGGTTGTGCTAAGACTCGCAACTAAATTTGAAGGAGCATGTGTATAATTTATAGAGTATAAGTTGAGGATCTCATTGCGGTCATTTTACTATTTGAGAAATATTTGTGAAGTGCCTTAATTTATGAAGTGCCTATACTACGCTCTAGTTGATTCTTATCTTCAATACGGAATTGCATGTTAGGGTAGTATTTACTTATCAAATATTAAGCCTTTGATCTCAGTTCAGAAAGCAGTTTTGAAAATCATTAACTTCCTGCCGAAAATTGCGCCATCATTTCCGCTGTTTATTAATTTAAAATTTTTGTCCCTTCGGTACCGTTATGTTTCCAAAGTGTTAAAAGCTTTCTATATAATTAGCGTCAATCGTATAGTTAAATATTTGAGCCCTTATTTCAACCCCGAAATTTTATAGTCAATTACCACCCACAAATTTTCTAACAAATAATTTTTAGGAATTTTGTAGATTATTAAAGGATTGGCTATTTACAATTAGCAACATTGAAACTTTTCTTTTGGAATTATTTTTAAACACACAGTGCAAAAACATTCACAGTATCTTGGTGGTGTTTTCCAGCGTCATGAAATGCAACTATATAGCTGAAGAGAATAAATAATTAACTATTACTCCACACTAAATTACAACATAAAGATCGATAAGCATGAGTGTTCGCTGTTCACACACTACTAATATAATTTGACTTTAAATATTTTAATTTTTGTTATTCTCCTTTTATTTCAAGGCTAATTACCTGAGTTTCCAGTCTAGAGAACATAGACAAAATTTTGTTCATCGAAAACCCACCACATCTTTCAATAAAAACATTTATATTTGAGGTTACAACTACTATAATTTGTGTATACACGATATCAGCATTTTTGTATAGAAGTTTGCCATTTTTATGAATGAAGACGTTTCCGCACCCAAAACTAATCAAAATAAAATGATTTTCAATATTTTTTTGTTTATTTTTGAAAATCATTCAAAACTAAGGAAAATTAATATAACCAAAAAAAAAACATTAAGATAACATAAATCGATTTTGTGTATTCATTTCATCTGTGTATGGTTTCCAGGTTTCAACGTAACTACAAGAAAATTTCAATATACATGAAAATCCAAATCGGGAAAAAATATGAAAAGTCATTTAGATATCATCAACATTTTATTTGTACATGATGATTTGATGAAAACTGCGAGAAAATACGAACAGAGTGATAAAGTATGAGGAGCGCGCACGTGAGGGAAATGTAATAATGATTCATTTGTTTTAACTTTTAAGATTTTTTTTTGCATTTTGTACTACGGTATCTATATGCTATAAAACCGCACAAATCATAATTTTTAAACACGCGACTTTTGCATATCCTGAAACATGTATCCCTTTTATTTTTATAAAAGTGTCATTTAAATCTTTTGTGTAGTGTAATATGCGGTGTCTCGACAACAAGGGGTGGAATGATTTAATTATTTCGAAAACTATAAAAAACAGATAATTTATGTGAAATGGTGGAAATGTGCGCGATTGCACCGCAATTTTTTTATTTCCTACCATTGTTTTATTGATTGATTTTCCGTGCCATTCATATACGTGTTTCGTATGTAGATGTTGGATAATACAATTTTTTATTTTTACAGTAATTACATTTTAATTTAATGGACTATTATTATGATCTTTAACATAATTTTACAGACGGTCTATTTTGTGCTATATAAATAACTCCTTAGGGAAAAGTTAAACACTTAAGTTTTATTGTTGTTTTCGGTATTTTTACTTGTGTATGCATCCCTAAATAAAATAGCAAGACATAAAACTTTTTTATCTTATTGAAAACAGATTTTTTTTAGTCCTGTTCTATACAGTTTTTGTGAAGATGAAAAACTTTTTTCGTTTCAGTTTTTTGTGTGTGTTTTTTGATGTCATTGATATCCAGTTTAAAAATTTTCCAAATGCGATAAATTACATTCTTAATTACTTGAATCAGATTTTAAATGAAAAAAAAAAAAATTGTTACGATTAATTGGATTATGTGTTACCCTATGCTAATTTAATTTATATACGAGAGCAAAAATTTGTTTTTTGTTGGGTGATGTTCCACACTTAACTATTACTCGTATATATGAGGGATGGAAACATTACGAATTTATCTCTCTGCTTGCTTTTTTTTAAGGTCAACCATAAGGTCAATGGGAAACAATCAGTCTAAAGCCACATATGTTTTTGATATGTTGGAATGACAATTTTTTTTGGAATAATGGTGGAATATTTTAAATCGGATAGATTTAATGAAAAATGTTTGGATGTGGTTTTTGATTTTATGATTTGGATTGCTTTAATAAATTATTATTAGTTTTACGTGGATTGAATACAAAACTGTATGTATTTTAATAATAATTATCAATTTTCGATATAGAGCGCGCAGTATCAATGTCAACGTTGACGGTTTGCGTCGTGCACGGTTATTGCAGAAAGCATTATGGTAGCGATGGGTGGCAGTTATATGCTCATTCAACGTTAATTTCAAATTATTTTAATTAATTTTTATTTTACATAGCATTTCATTTTAATATTTTTTTTTATTATTTAATCTTTGCAATCTGTTCTAGGGCCGCTGCTTTTCACATCCTTACCTTACGCATTCCAACTGCCTGCCAAATCGAGGACGTACGGCTGTTGATGAAAATTCCTTTTTGCATCGTCTCTCTATCGGGATTAGAGCTTGATACCTTCCGATAAAAACGAAAAAAGCTCAAATTCAACCAGATGAGCAAATTTATAATTTTTTTTCTGAGTGTAGAGGCTTGCGGTTTAAGGAGAAACAAAATCTATTTTGGAAAGGCATTTGTTGCAGTCGTAAGCTAATAATTTTCTAATGTACGAAATGGAATTATCTCAATTATTTTGTTGTCCTATTAATGTTGATTATTTTGCGTGATATTTATAAGAAAATTAAATATAGAGTTGTGGACCACAAAATTAGTTCACCAAATCAACCTTATTATATTGCCACATTTTAATTAAATACCTAAATTTATAGATATTTGAGTATAAAAACCATATACAGAATTAAACACACTCAAACTCACATATTTTCACTCACATAGATTGCCGTGTACATTGGTTGATGGAATTGACTTTATATAATTGACTATAAAATTGGTTAGCTCTGGGCCGAGAAATATTCATAATCCCTGCCGTATGGCAACTTGGTTACCGAATATAAGACAAAAATGATCTAACCGAACCAATCCCATCAACTAATGTACTCGAAAATTCGTGTGAGCGGCGATCTATGAGTATTAATGGGAGCCTTTCGAATACAACAAACATTGGTTAAATCTTTGCCCAGAAATACCCCTAATTCTCAGAAATAATAAGTCAGAAATAATCGATTCAGTCCCATCAACCAATGTACTCGGCAATCCATAAGAGCAGAAATATGTGAGTTGTGAGTGTGTTTAATTTTGTATATGGTGTTTATACTATTTGTGTCATTCGTGTTAATTGATAGGTAAATAACATATTATGTGTAAACACAACAACACTCCTTATTAAATTTATAATATTTTAGAATGCAGAAATATGTACTAAGATATTCTTTAAAATAATTATGATACTATTTTATTATTGTACAACGTACAATACATTACATTTTTTTGCAACGTAAATATTTTAAACTCATAAAAAAAATAAACATGTTTTTAAATCAATTTTTTTGTTATTTTCGGGATAGAGTGCAATTTTGAGATGTTTGATGTTGCTTTTCGGGCTAAAAGGTTTTTCTCGTATTTAGCAGATGCTCAAATCAATTTTTGAAAAGTCACTTTCGTGGTGGTTTTCGGGCTATCTTCACATACGTTCCAGGTAGACATATTCCCGAAAAATCTTTTAAAAATCCCTTTTCCATCCAACGTGTCCAATCCCATCATATTCGGTTAAGAATTGGTCGAGTTCCGATCCAGGTGGCCTAATTCCAGAATTTCTTCCAAAACTCGTTGAAGAATCCCATTTTCATCCAACAAACCCAATCCCATCATAATTAGTTAAGAATTGAATGGAATCCGGTCTCAGGTGGTCATATTCCACAATTTATTTCTAAAATCATTTAATAATCCAATTTCCAAACCTATCATAACCGGTTAAGAATAGTTCGAGTTCCGTCCCAAATTACCACATTCCAAAAATTCCTTCAGTTATATATTTAAAATCCCATTTCCATCCAACATACCCAAACCAGCCGAGTTTCCGTCTCATCATAACCGGTCAAGAGAGATATGTCATTCCAGGTGGCCTAATTCAAGAACTTCTTAGAAAAAATCATTTAAGAATCCCATTCCCACCCAACATACCCAACCCCACCATAATCGGTTTAGAATTGATCGGTTTCCGTCCCTGGTGGCCATATTTAAGAAACTGTTCCAAAAATCATCTAAGAAACCCATTTCCATCCAGTTAACCCAGTCCCATCAAAATCAGTTAAGAATTGGTCGAGTTACGTTCCGGGTGGCCATATTCCAGAATTTCTTCCAAAAATCATTTCGAATCCTATTTCTATCCAGCATACCAAATCCCATCATAATCGGTTTCAGATACCCCCGGAAATTCCAGGCCCAACTCCAGTCCTTCTTCCCAAAATAATTTGAGAATCCCATTTTCATCCAGCATACCCAATTCCATCATAATCGGTTCAAGATTCCCGTAACCCCCGCCCCCCAGAAATTCCAAAATATCCCAGAAAATCCCTGCGGAATCTCGGGAAATCCCGGAGGGAATCCCGAGAAATATCGGGAAATCCCAGGAATACCCGGAAATCCCGGGGAATACCGGGAGGAATCCATAGAAGTCCCGGAAATTTCGGGAAAACCCAGGAATCCCATGAAAACCCTAGAAATCCCGGAAAACCCGGAAGGAATCCACGAATTTCCCTTGAAATCCCAAAAGAATTACGGGAAATCCCGGGAATTACCAAAAATCCTGGAAAATTCTGGGGGATTCCTGGGGAATCCCGGGAACCCCAGGAAAAACCGGGAAATCCGGAAAGAAATCCCGGGATTCCCCTCGCGGTTTTACGGGATTCCTCTCGGGATTTCCCAGGATTTAATCCCTGGAATCCTGAAAATTACGAGTAATCCCGAGAAATACCGGACGAATCGCGGGAAATCTCGGCAAATCCTGGGAGGAATCCCGGGAAAACCCGCGAAATCCCGGGGAATCCCGGGTTTCGACCCACGATTTCAATGGATTTTCCGGAAAATCCCCGGACATTCCAGGACAGTTTAGAAAATCCCCGGAAATCCGGACTAATCCCGGGGATCCCAGGAATATCCAGAAATCCCGGGGGAGTCCTGGGCGGGATATCCGTGGAGGAATCCGGGAAATCTCGGGAATCCAAGGAAATCCTTGGGGGTTTTTCAGGATGTCCCGGTATTCCCGGGATTGGATATGCTAGATGGAAATGGGATTCTTAAATGATTTTTGGATATGACTACCTGGGACGGAACTCAATCAATTCTTAACTGACTATGATGGAATTGGTTAAGCTGGATGGAAATGGGATTCTATAGTTAATTTTGGAAGAACTTCTGAAAAATGACCACCTGGAACAGAACTCGACAAGTTCTAAACCGATTATGATGGGAATGGGTATGCTGGATTGAAATGGGATTCTTAAATAATTTTTGATTATTGGCGGGATTGACGGAAAGGGAATTCACAATATATTATAGAAACTATTTCTGGAATATACCCACCTTGGACGGAACTCGGATCAATTCAGAACGGATTATGACGGGATTGGTTATGTTGGATGCAAAAGGGATTCTTAAATATATTTTGTGAGAAGTTTTGAAAAGAGTTAACCTGGAACAGTACTCGATCATTTCTTAACCAATTATAATGGGATTGGGTATGCTGGATGGAAATGGGATTCTCAATATATTATTGAAAGAATTTCTGGAATATGGCAACCTGGGACTGAACTCGATCAATTCTTAACCGATTATGATGGGATTGGGTATGTAAGATGAAAATAGGATTCCAAAATAATTTTTGGAAGGAGATCTGGAATTAGGCTACCTGGAACAGATCTCGACCAATTCTTGACCGATTATGATAGGATTGGATATTCTAGATGGAAGTGGGATTCTTAAATAATTTTTTGAAGAAGTTCTGAAATATGGCCACCTGGGACTGAACTCGACGGGTTTGGGTATGTTGGATGTAAATGGGTGTCTCAATATATTACTGAAAGAATTTCTGGAATATGGCCACATGGGACGGAACTCAACCAATTCTTAACTAATTATGATGGGATTCGGTTTTGTTGGATGGAAATGGGATTCTTTAACGATTCTTGGAAGAAGTTCTCAAATTAGGCCACCTGGACCAGAACTCGGCCAATTCTTAACCGAATATGATGGGATTGGATATGCTCGATGGAAAAGAGATTTTTAAAGGGTTTTTGGAAGAAATTCGGGAATATGACTCCTTGGGACGAATGTGAAGATAGCCAGTTCCGCGGGTGATTTGCCTACATTTGTTAACAGTGTAGAACAATAAGACGATAAAAACTTCAATAGTGCGTGCAACCAATGGTGACATGGTGCCAACATGAAAAATTTTTCTTCATTGCTGCACGATCGTTGGTAAGCCTTAGATTGCGAAGATTAGTTCAACCGCCCGGATTGTGAGCGATGATGTTGTTTTCGTCATTGGTACAACAAATGGAAATTTGCTGTATTACAGTATACGTTCACACAAAAGCGACATTTTATTTATAAATAGCCCCGCGTAGTCGATATGAACTCTTGGCCATGGTTCATCTGGTGTTGGCCATTCGGAACATTATTTGTTCGATCACGATGCGTTGAGTTGACAGTTGTCACATTCATTGACGATTTTTTCGATGTCATGGTCGATGTTTGGCCACCAGCAATGTCGACAAGCCAATTTCCTCATACGGGTGACACCCCAATGTCCATCATGTAGTAGCTTCAGTGTTGTTTTCTCTTGTAGGATAGAGGGTACGGCAATTTGGAGATATGTCTGTAAGAAAAGGATATCATTAAACTTTTCCAAGCTATGACGATGATTAAAATAATCTAAGTAAGACGATTAAGAGACATTCAATTTTTCCGGCCACCCATTTATTACGTAGGACTTCACTTTACGAAGTAGAGGGCCGGATGGAGTGTGTTATGCTAGTAAATTGTAATCGATTGGGTAATCGAGAATGCGCGATCGTTGTAAATTTCATTGACTTGAAAATCGGCCTCTTCGCTTTTGCCAAAATTTGCATCCGGTCCACAAGGTAAACGTGATAGTGCGTCGCCGTTGCCGTAGTATTTCGAAGATTTATACGTTATTGTGAATACGTACCTCATTAAGATGATTGCCCACTGCTGAAGACGGTTGATTCAGTGAACCAGTAATTTTTTTCTGGGGTTAAATAATGGAACCAATGGTCGGTAACCAATTCGAATTCGCGACCTTGCAGGTATTGATCGAATTTTGTAATACCGTAGGTAATCGACAATGCCTCTTTTCTGATTTGTAAATACCCTTCTTGTGTGTGGTTGAGTGTTTTCGAAGCAAACGCAATTGGGTGTTCAGTCCCGTTAGGGTAACGATGAGAAATTACGGCATCGATACCGTACGAAGAAGCATCCGTTGCTAAAATGATTGGATAATCGTTGCGGAAATGTACCAATTGAGCAGAATGTAGTAACGATGACTTCCGTTCATTAAACGGTGTTTTGCGCTTCACCCCAGTAAAATTTCACGTCCCGTCTACAGTCTACATAGTTGATTAAACGGTGCAGCTTTGATGTTGGACGAATTTCGTTTTTGTTCATGATATGACTCAAGTATTCGATTTCAGGCTTCGCAATTTCACATTTTTTATAGTTGTAGTTTGAATCCGTATTCTAATCTTGATAATAATTGTTCAACATTCTTCAAATGTTATTAATTGTTAGCGCCAGATATAACGAGATCATCTAAATATACTACACCAAATTCTAAATCAACTGTGATTTACTCAATCACTTTTTGGAAAACGCCTGGTGCGCTAGATATTCCGAAAGGCATGCGTTGATATTCATATAATCCGAACGGAGTGTGTGTCGACATGTGGATTGACCGTCACTTTATACTGGATCGCGGAACTTAATGAGATCATTGATTTGAAAAAATCAGTCATCTCATCAGGCCGCCGCGACTGACGTTGATATTTTACATAGGAATATTGTCTATATATAGAACAATACCATGTATATGTAGCACTAGCGAATTACCACCTAGTCTACGGAATTCGTTTCTTTCATATTCTCCATCTATACATACTATTAAAGTTAGCCGAAAGTTTCCAGCCGAAAGATAAGAAAAATCGATAATGCAGATAGTGCCTTTGCTTTCTCAGCCGAAAGTGTATAAATACGTCACCGTTGATCAACATTCTTCAGCCGAAAGTCATCAGCCGAAAAATTTATTTCAACAACACATCAACTGAAACCAATTTGAATGTAAATATTGTTATGCGAAGTTTGTTGTAAAACCTAATTGTATTTAAACTTGTTAAATACATTCATAATTTAAAAAGCAAAATTGTAAAAATTGCTTCAAATGAATATAAATTATCGTGGGGATTCCACTATTTCCATTTGATATATCATAATGTTGGTTAACTTCGGCCTAATTGTGGAGAAATTCCGAAGGGGATACAGGGGTGTATTTTAGCAAAATATCGCTAATTCAATATATCGAAAATGCATTGAATGGCATGTCGTTCTAGGTTAACATGCCGTGTCATTGATGCCACGTTGGTCATTTGATAGGCCACTATGTTGGTCAACTTCGGCTTAATTGTGGAGAAATTCTAAAGGGGATACAGGGGTGTATTTTAGTAAAAATTTCGCTAACTCAATATATCGAAAATGCATTGAATGGCATGTCGTTCTAGGTTAACATGCACGGCATGGTAACTTAGAACGACAGGCCATTCAATGCATTTTCTTTATATTAAATTAGCGAAATTTTGCTAAAATACACCCCTGTATCCCCTTCAGAATGTCTCCACAATTAAGCTGAAGTTGACCAACAGAGTGGCCTATCAAATGACCATAGTGGCATCAATGACACGACATGTTAACCTAGAACGTCAGGCCATTCTATGCGTTTTCGATATATTGAATTTGCGAAATTTGTCTAAAATAATTACACCCCTGCATCCCCTTCAGAATGTCTCCACAATTAAGCCGAAGTTGACCAACATAGTGGCCTAATAAATGACCATAGTGGCATCAATGACACGGCATGTTAACCTAGAACGACATGCCATTCAATGCATTTTCGATATATTGAATTAGCGAAATTTTGCTAAAATACACCCCTGTATCCCCTTCAGAATGTCTGCACAATTAAACCGAAGTTGACCAACATTATGATATATCAAATGGAAGTAGTGACAATACCACCATAATTTATATTCATTTGAAGCAATTTTAACTTTGATTGATTCAAACAGTTGTATTTCACAAGTTTAATTAGAATTAGGTTTTAAACAAACTTCGCTTAATAATACATTCAAAGTATTTTTTGTTGATGTATTGTTGAAATAAATTTTGCTGCTGATAACTTTCGGCTGAAGAGTGTTGATGACGTAGTATTTATACACTTTCGGCTGAGAAAGCGAAGACACTATCTGCATTATCGATTTTTCATCTTTCGGCTGGAAACTTTCGGCTAACTTTAATAAGGTCATCTATACTTCATTTTTACAAATTAACTTGTGTACGAATTACTTCTATATTTTGTAATTGCTTTTGTTGTGATTGTTCCGTACATTGGTCTATTTCAGTATATCTCGGATTAAATACACAATCGTAGGAAATTCTTCCATTTGGCGTCAAATCTGTGTGACAACGACTATGATGATTCATACTTACTTAGACATAATCAACTTCCCAACCACCCCATACTTTTTCTTTCCTTTAACGCTGGATCGCGGATAAATTAGAATTTAATTTGAATTATAGACGGAAGATTTGCAAGAATCGCAACAATCGGTTTCGAACTTAATGAGATTATTGATTTTTTCAAATCAATAATCTCATTAAGTTCGAAACTGATTGCTGCGATTCTTGCAAATCTTCCATCTATAATTCAAATTAAATTCTAATTTGCGTTTTCTCTCAACCTAGTATCTGCTTTATACGTCGTACAATGACCGAGGGTTGACGAATCAACTAATTTTGGATGACGGTCACAAATTTCACACACGCGATTCTCTATAGATTTTCGTGAGAGGAGATTGAATTCACGCTGATAGGTTACATCTCTATTTGTCCGTTGTCATGGACTATTTGGAAACCCAATGCTTCAAACCAGTATATGCCATGAACATCCGTAGCATCGTTTGTGTTTACGACGATCAAAGGTAAGACGAGCTTTTTATTACGATATGATACTTAAACATCGACGGTTCCCTTTATTGGAATATGTTGACCCAAATATGTATGCTTCAAACCGAGTCGTTGATGGTTGCATGCGGGAAAATTGATTGCCTTATACGTATTTAAACAAATCATTGATGATGATGCCCCAGTGTCCAGTTGAATTCGAACCGGTTCCGAATTAAGGCGGACCACAGTCCATATTTTCTTTTCCATAGCACCACTATTGATTTGAGAAATTGTTGAAACATCAAGTTCATTCATCATATGCGTTGTTTGAGGCTTGCGATTGGTACGTTGTTGTGAGTACGAGCTGTTTGCGAGACTTAGAGCGTTGTCGAAAATTTGAACGACCTTGACGATGACCTTGTTCAACGACTTTGTTGTGACATACATGCGGTTGCAATATGACCGAATTTTTTGCATCGATCACACGTAGCTTTATAATACTGACAATTCACATTGCGGATATGACTTCAACGATCTACGATTACGATACTCTCTTCTTGGATGAGGCCGATGAACTTTCACCCATAAACGTTGCATTTGTCTTGTGAAACACATATCTTACCGATGATAGCACATGAGTTTTCGACTCAAAATGGGTCGTGAGACCAGCCATAAGTTCTGAAAACATCTTACTTACCAGACTATCGAACAGTTTGTTTAATATATCCAACAAGTACGATTCGGCGTTTGACTAAAAAAACGCTCTTTTTTGTCATCGTCCTCCACGCCATTTACCAAAAATCTTCATGGGACACGTAACAGATGCAGCTCAAAAGATTGAGCTGCATCTGTTACGTGTCCCATGAAGATTTCCCGTACCCAAAACGAAAAAATTACGACACATGTTTTGTTGTCGTTGCTAACGCCAACTGTTCCAACATTTTATTTTGCTTTCTTAGTAACTGGAAGATAGCAGATTTTTTGGAGTCTTCTCCAGTGTTATTGCCCGTCCTTATATCTTCGTCACCACTTTTATAATATTCGCGTGAAGTATGTCGTAAATGTGTCCTAAAAAAATTAAGATTCGTGTAGGTCAAACTTCACGGTTCGGTACACTTTGGTGGTTTCTCCTAAAATAAAATGTCTCGATAGAACGAATTTTACAATAAATATTTACATAAAAATATTTTGTAACAAAAATTATATTTTTCTGAATGTTTTCGGGAATCTCCTATAAACTAGCATATAATGGTGTACATACTCGATTGGTTAGCAAGCAAGCAATTTTCTAACGGAAAGCCTGACTACTCAATCAATTTTACCATGGAAATACAAATTTCAAATTATATTTTCAATAAGCTTTTTGCTTTTTTCGATTGCACAGTAGAACAACACAAAAATTAGCTGTTTAATTTTTGAAACCGTACATTTTACAGTAATATCGCAAAAATAAACAAAAATTTTACGAAAAATGTATTTTGAAATTTTAATTTCCTTGGTAGAATTGATTGAGTGAGAAATCAGGATTTTGGCTAGTAAATTTCTTGCTTGCTAGCCGATTGAGAATTCACCCCAATAAGTGAAGTATATGTTGAGAAGCTACCTGACTAATCGAAACACTAGTTTATTTTGTTAAAATTGGGAGTATAGGTTGTTTAGGGCAGCGAAATTGACATCGATTCTCTTTAAATCACTTCTACAGATTTCTTAAGTTTTCTCGGAAAATCCTAGGATCCCAACACCAAATATCTTATATTCTAAATCACATTAAATATAAAAATACCTCAATTTTGACCAAACTTAGGAAAACCTTGCAATGGATTTATAGAGAGTGGATGCCAACTTTACTGTCCTTAACACCCCAGTCCCCAAATATGATCAGAATTGAGGTGTTTTTATGATTATTATGACCTAGGAGATTCTTAAAATATAAGGCATTTTAGTGTTGGGTTCCTGTAGGGGCATCTGAAAAAACTTGGAGAACCTCACAAGTGATTTATCGAAAATCGATGTCACATACGCTGTCCTAAACACCCTATACCCCCAATTTGAACAAAACAAACGTGTTTTCTATTAGATAAGACTTAAAAGCATACAACTAAATACGTCACTTAGTTTGTTGGTTTATAGACAATTCCCGGAAACATTCATAAAAATTTACATTTTTGTTAAAAAATATTTTTATTTAACTATTTATTCTAAAATTCGTTCTATCGAGACATTATACAAACACATCTACATATATTTTGTTGTTGTTGCATTTTAGGACAGATTTAGGACAAACTCCAGAAACGTTTTAACGCCAAATTAAATTAAAATTGTTACATCGAATTATATATTTATTAAATATTTTAACTACACAGCACAACTCGAGAGAATGGCAAGAACTAAGTTTTTTAAATTGACCCAGCAGTTTTTTAAACGTCAGGGAAGTAACGAAAAATTGACAATTATACAAAATAACGAAACCGCTATAAATTAATTTTCGTGAAGTTATAACATTCACCAATATACATTCTCCTTAATTGTGATCCACCGAAATTGTGTAAGCCCTGTCGGCTTTGTGCGAAGAAACTGAAGAGAAAATGTGCTACTGTAGTTCACAAAAATAAAATTATCAATACAAAATTGTATCCGAACGAAACACCATAAAATTTTCCTCAAATCTTTTCGTCAATTACAAATCACAATGACGTTGCTAAAATGTATATGCCGAAACAGCGTGATAGACAAAACTAACAAAATAAAAAAAAATACATAATAATCACATACATAATAAAACATGCTTTTATCATATCATTTATTTTCATGTATCTCAATTCACATGTCACTGTGTCTCATTCCATTTCGTGATTCCGTGTATTTTTTAAGAATGGAAATTCCCTACAACTAAGTATGTGAAAATCATGAATTTGCTTTTTATTTTATATTAAACCAAAAAAAAAATGAAAGAAAATTTTCTTGTATCTCCATATTATCTCAAATCTCCGTGTAAATGTTTAAAAACCACATTCACAACCCAAAACATGTATAATTATATTGTTATCAACTTTTTGGAAAATTAAAAATATTTTCATTATTATTTTGATTTTATATTTTGTACTATAACATAACCGCGATTTTCTTGTTTTATAATTTTATTACAATATCATTTATCACACAGAAATTTTTCTTAAAATAAATTTTTTTTTTTTGGGAAAATAAACATTTTGTTAACATTTTGTAATAAAATTAAGTTTTGATTATTTCTCCCACTTTTCGTTTCGTAATTTTTTATTTTAAGAATACGGTTTTGTATTATATATATATAATCGGTATTATAAGGGAAGGAATTTTATGTATACTCGTAAGGGAAAAACTATAACAAAACCTTAAAAGTTTGGTATAATATGTAGCAATTAATCATATAGTTTATTGCCCACTTACATCAGTGTAGTATGTACACTGCAGGTAACTTTTAGACGTGCACAAGTACATACCACACAGTGAATACATTTAAGTGTTTTATGGGGAAATTTTTTAAATTCAATTATTGATTTTTTACTGTTCGTGCAGTTTAAAAAAAATCACCACAAAAACTTTGGAAAACGCTACCCTAATCCGCTACAATAAATCAAACATTAAACGTCATCGTTGTCTGATCAATCGATTGCTGTTTTATATCGTGTCTAATAATGATTTTTATTTTTATATCGTCTCGTCTTTAAAAAAAATGCCTTAAGACATTCATCCATCTTTCTATCTCTTATATATTATGTACATACAAAACAAAATATTGTATATAAGAAATAAAAATAAAATGAAATAAATAATAGTAACAGCTATAACACATAATTTCCCGAAGCAGCAAAAAAATGTTGTGTATTATACATAAACTAAATAAAAAAAAAAATAGGGATGATTTTTGATTGACAGGGGGTGTGGACATGAAAATATTTTTCAAACTTGTTTGAAACAAGGGGAAATTTTTTTATATATAGCTACGACTATATATTCCGAATATACATGAAAATTTAAAAAATCGATTCTTATCATGAGAAGATTATTATTTATTTCTTTCGTTCAACCATATGGTGAATTGTTACCTAATGATAGTCATTCCGTTAAAGTATATAGTTTGACTATATCTACGATACTCGTATAGATGTGTACACAATTTTTCAAAACTTATGTTGAATATTTATAACATTAACAGTAAAACAAAGGAAGGAAGTAGTTTCGAAAAAATACAAACTATATGGACATACTTTTTAAAACTTATGTGTACCGAGTTTCTCATTTTGTTAAAAAAATAAATTGAAAATCTTACACTTGTTAAAAACACTGTAAGATAAACTTCTATACACACATTATACCGGATAAGTCTACAAAAAAAACTCCACACTTTTACTACATTATATGTATCTGGGATGTAGATTAAAAAGTTTGTCATTGTTGGCAGACATAAAAAAAATGTAGCAGCAGCATCCGAATAATATTCAATTTACCCACCACACATTCATACATATATTTATACATATAATGGTACAACCCAATTCAACATGTGATTTTTACCCATTTTAACCATTTAAGCAAGCAATCAAATCCAGAAGCAGCATCGCTCTCTCTATTATTTTATTCATAAAAAATATGTCACTTAATCTTATTTAGTATCTATAAAATCATAAAATTTTCATATTTAACAGGATCATAAATTTTTTTTTTCTGGTTTGTTTTTCTTTATGACGCACACACCAGAATGGGGGGTACACTCAGTGGTATAACCGCGCGAATAAAAACTCAAATCAAGATTTATATTTTATGTCTTATTTGCGTTGCGGATTTTTTTTTATTTGTTCTTCTGTGTGCGCTTGAAATGTCATAATATCATAACAAATGTATAACTTTCTAAAAATTAAATAAAATAAAAAAAAATTTTGTTTAGCATTTTTGATTAAAACTAATGACAATTCATTTGTTTTTATAAAAATATAACGTTGACTGTTGAATATAATACGAAAATAAAAATATGAATTTTTATTTTTATGTCAAATCGTCATAACCATAATAATAATAACCATAATACATAACTTTTTTTTATGTAATATATTTTAAGCTTTTTGACATTTTGTCAAGTGGATAAATTTGTGATGCAGTCCTATAATAACCAAAATTGGTGTAAGGATTTAAGAATTAGTTTGGAGTGGACAATTAATTTATGTATTTTGAGGGTACGATTTTTAGTTTACAAACGTTGAGTGAGTTCGAATCTTGTCACAGTGAATAATTTTATTGAGATAAATATTATTCTTAACATCATCGATGTTGTCAGATCAAGCATTGTTCCAATACTGATTGGGAATTACATTTTAGATTGGCATTCCAATCGGAGGGGAATATACAGATATTGAAAGCAAATAATTGTAAACGAAGGCGAATTGCAAATTGTAAACTAAGTCGAATTGCAACACACACACACACATCGCCAGATACAATAATAAGAAGAACAGCACTTTCACACTCGCAAGTCATTGAAATATATGTAATTCCAAACATACTCGTAACTGCAACGTTCCCAGATATAAATTGTATTTTGCCCATCATAATTTTTAGTGCGCCCATCTACAATATTGCTAACATTTTTTTTACACAATGTTTAAGAATTAGTAAACCCATGCAGTTTAATTTTTTTATAGATTCCTACATGTCTTGTTTGCTGGGTACAACATTTTGCAGATTTAAACACGTTTTGTCTATTGGGGATTTATTTTTGTGCGTCATAGTTAATAAGATTGAAAATAAATATCAATATCAAGGTTTCCAGGCCCTACATTCTGATCCAGTGACAAATGACAATTTTTGTGACATCTTACTAAAAATTCGGCTGCAATTTTGTGACAATACTCTTGAGTACTAAGCCGCGACTTGTATGGAGTGACTTTTCCGAAATGAGACCAAAAATAAGCTGACTATTTTAATAGTACCCAAGTAGCACAATTGGGTGGGGATAACGTCGCACCGCCGTTAGCTGGATGACTAGAGGTCGGCTAGCCGACGTTGATACAACGGTATTGGGGAATAAATCTTAGATTGTTATAACGTCGTAATAACCACTATTTGTCTTTTCAAATTACTGAAGTTAGATAGATCGGAGTCGCTTATACAACTATTACGTTCGTAAAAAAACTAATTTCTTTCGTCATTCGGATTATATTTTGTGGAGAGGGAACTTTTTTTTCAAAATATGTAAATAATGGTGCTGTCTTTTTCATAATGTTATTTATTTCTTTTTCTTGTTTTATAAAAAAATACAAATGTTCAAATGTTCCTATTTTGAAAAGTTCTTTAAAAAAATTAAAATTTATAGAATCATTGTTAAACTAATAATTCAAATATGGTGTTAATTAGGGCTTATTTTTTCAAACAAGTTAAGTTCTATAGTAAATATGTACCTGTCTCCCAGCTCAAAACTTACGGGCTTCCATAATTTCTTTATTTTAAAATATAAGTTGATATTTCAAAAAAATAAAAATAAATAAATATGATTAAATTACTCTAATAGCAGAGAAAATCTGTTCAAAAACATCCCCGTCATTAAAATTATGATACTATATTGACATGTAGTCATGAAAATCATCAAAATAACAAATTTTGTTTTTCAGAAGTAAATAATTTTTAATGAAACCTAAAGAAAAATGGCGAGTTTCATAATGTATATGAAAATGACAAAAATGTAAGACTAATTTATAGCAAACGCGTATCTCAAAAAACACAAAAAAGTTATTTCAAAATCAAAAAATCTATTTGCCCAACAAATTTTTCACTCTGGCAACAACTTGGTTATTTTTTTAACTTAATTGTCAAAATTAATTTTTTCTATTGACTTTTAGATTTAAGGGTTTGTTTAAGTAAAATTTCACTTTCCGAAAAAAATGTCGAATGTTTAAATGGCTTCTTTTTTAATTTAAAATGATCCATATTTAATTATTTATAAATAATAAATTTTGTAAATTTGACGTTTGTCGATAAATAATATTCTCGATAAAATTGCCAAGCGAGTCAACTATGCCACAAAATTGTGATACTTACGTGAAAAATGTTATTTCATCGTCGTGCATATGTCAAATAACTTATTTAAGGTGAATTTCAGTTTTTAAATGACAATAAAGTCGCCAACTGGTCATTAAATATCGGGTAAAACGACCGGTAAACTAAAGAGTCGTAATTTTTCAAGTTTCTAGCGGTTGCACCGACGTCGGGATTGGGTCATAAAACAATAAAGTTATTTGGTGCTACTTGGGTATTGCCATTGTTTTTTATTATCATGACTTATTAAAACCTTATAATATATCTGTGACACTGGTGATTCCCCGAGAATAGGGAATTGGAGAAAGAAGTTATATGTAATTTCTTTTCAAATATTTTTTTCCGGCATACTGAGGTAAAAAGCTAGTGTTAAATTTTTTAAAAACAAAATTAAATTGGGAATAATAATTTTCCCTGCCAATTTAGATATGAAAAGATTATTCCCAATTTATAAATATTTATATCAAACTTTTCTCCTCAGTAGGCCGGAAAAAAATATTTGAACAGAAATTACTTATAAATTCTTTCCCCACTTCCCTTTTCCCGGGGAATTACCACAATAGTGCCACTGATATAACTTAAAAATACAGCGGCTGTAAATTGCTGTAAATGCCATAAATCATTTTTTTCGAATCGTAAATTTTTAATGGCATCAATTTGTACCAATAAGCAAATGTCACGACAAATTGTAATTTAGTCGGAATCTACCCCCAGAAGAAGACGTTTTGGATTGGCATGCATTTGATCATAATGTTATAATAAATTCAAATGATTTTAACTTTGGGCATGATAGTGTTATACAACTGGTTCAAATGTATATAAATATTATCCCAGGATATGACGACGCAATAGAGACAGCAATTTCAAAACAATATAAGTATTTCAAATTTGAATTATCGAAAAGCTGGGACGTATACATAGCTACTTTTTTCATTTAGTTCAGCTGGCTCATGCAAATACGCAATTTAAAAAATTATCAATACTTTTAGATATCTGTGGAACACTTCAGGCATCCAGTGCAGATTGCAAGTTTGGGTTAAGCTTGATTAATGCTATAAAATTCAAATCCAGAAACAGAGGGTCTATTACTAAATTTTTCGTTAACAGATTCTATTATATATATGAACCTAAAAAGTAAAATCGAATCGGATTTTTCCGAACACACTAGAAAAAAACCGGCTGCTATTTAGTTGACGTAATTCGCATTCGATTGATCTTATTTTGAAGTTTTATCAAAATATAGTGAAAAGTGATTTATATTTTAATAATATTCATAACATAATTAAATTAATAACATTTCAGTAATTAATAATAATTAAAAAGGAAAATTATAAAATGTAAGATTTTAATATTTTTGAATAAATAAATTCGTAATGAAACTAATTTTTATGTGAATTTGTTATACATGATGACCACCGCTAATGTGATTCAATAGCGTGTTTTTTATTAGCGTCCGATAGGTGTATCCGGAGCACCCAATTTTCAATATCAATTTCATTCAACTTTTTAGTTAAAAATCAACATAAAAATATTTTGAAAAAACCTATTTATCCATTTCAATACAAAATTTGAAAAGGCCTTTATTTTGTAAACCCCTGAAACCATTAGAAACTTAATCTTACAATAAAAATTGTTTGTTGTTGTTGTTGTTTTTCATTTTTATGGTATGGCAACACCAGTGAATAATAGCTGCAGTTTCAGTAGAAAATTCCCATTCGGCGCCGGATAGTGCTCGAATAATAAAACACGGCTAATTTGAACTTCTTATTTGTTTCATGAAAAAGAATGAGGGGATTGCCAAAAATTATTTCAACACAAAACGTTGTAAGACAATAAAAAAACCAGCTGCCAATTTATTAAAAATCAAAATCTAACCTCAAATTATTAAAAAAAAAAAGTAATCTTGCTAACTTCATATTTGTTTATTACAAAATCGATAATACAAGTTTCATAATAGGATAACTCCGTGTCGGATCGAATATTTTCATTGACGGATAAATTAGAGACGTGAAAATTTCATAATAGCGCATTTATTAGCACCCGATAGATTTATCCGGAACACCGTATTGTCTATGTTAAAACTTATATTTAGCGTGCTATTTTTACATATAATTAATTTATTTGATTCTAAGCTAAAATTTGTTATTCAACTTTTTAGTTAAAAATCGATATAAAAATATTTTATTCTACCTATTTATCGCGAGCTGCTATCCATTTCAATGGGAAATTTGAAAAGGCCTTTATTTTGTACAACCCTTAAACCATTATAAACTTAATCGTAAACGCAGCAAAAAAATTCTTTTTAAACAAGTCATTTCAAAATAAATATAAGTTCGTATGTTTCAGGTCGTTTAATGTATGTTTTATGGAAGAATTTATTTTTAATTTTTACGGTATAGTGACAATATTGGTAGTAGCGGAATTTCGGACAGATAATTTCCCGTCAGGATAGCGAATAAAAAAACCCATGCGGACAATTAAGAGAAATTGATTCGAATAAAAACTTTTTATCACATCACGAGGCAATATTAATTTAGTCAGTGTTTACGAACATTGGGTCAATAACTAGGACTACTTTTGTTTTTTTATCTTTTTTTTAAAGAAAATAATATTACACAATTATTGAATTGAAATTTTGTTAAATTTTGCTCAATATTTTCTAAATTTAAAATACTTACCCATAACGCAGTTATGCCGCGCGTGGGTTTGAATAATTAGAAGAAACGTTGCTCGTGAGTGGTTCTTGATAATCTGTTATAAAGTTTTCGAAATTTGGTTTGTTTTGGAAAATAATTTAAAAAGCTTTCCTCAGTATACGAACCTACCTCAAATTTTAGACGAAAAAAAAAATTCATTAAATTTCTATTCCAATTCTAGCAGGAATTTGATTTCAATAGATGATCGAACAAAACAATATTAATTTCAGTTTTGTTTATAAACCGCATTTGTGACGGCCAAAAGCAAGAGGGACGTTCTCGATTTTTTTCCAATTTTTATTAAATGAAAAAAACTTCTAATTTTTTTTTAATTTAATAAGATTTAGATGACGCATGGCTTAAATTAGCCTCATTTATGTTCTCTTTTACATTTTTACAGTTTTGTAGAAAATATGTACCAAGATTTTGAAGAAATTGCTTTCAAATTTTGGAAAAGGGACGTTTTGCAAATGAGTTTTGGAAAAGATACCTTTTGATAACAATATATTGGAAAATATCCATTTTGCTTCGAATAATTTTACTTAATTCTCATTTTAATATTAAGCAAAAATGCATATTAAGTGTAAACAAGTTTATTAACGTAACATAAATTAATTCATTATATAATTTTTAACAAATAGGATCATTTCAGTCTTTTAGATACGTGAAATAGTAAAACTAAATACGAAGAAAACATTCATTTACTACGTTCTCTCCGCAATGCTACTTGATTACTTAATTTGGCATCTGCAAGTTTCTCTGGTTTTATTGTAAGTTTATCTTTCAGGATATCTGGTAGAACCATAGACTCAATTCTGATGTTTTTCTTTAAGACGGATTTTGCCACACCCATATCGGATTTATATGTGTATTCACCGAACATTGTTATTGATGTGTTGGCTGATGTTCTCTTTATATAAAATCTCTTTGATATGTTAAATTTGAAGTGCCATTGTCTGGGAGCTTTAAAAGTTTCCGCGCTTGCCTCTTTCCAATTTCTCATTGGGCAATCAGTCAATGCATGTTTGATCAGAGTTTCATTATCTAACATCTCAAAATAGTCGCTCACGTGCAGAAATGCTTGTTTTGATCTGAATCTTTTCTCTAGTTGAATGAACACACGATCTAGAGAAATATAAGGTGGCCAGGCATGGGATAAATCAATTCAATTTCTCGTATATGTTGAGGAGCGTGATTGTGAAGGCAATATAGGAAATCATTCCCATCATAGCTTGATTTTTGTTTTTATTTTGGATTCTATTTTCCCTAATTTTATCTGCTTCTTCAGCAGATAGAACACTGGTCGCTTGATGACATTTTAAACCCAATACTAAAATTTGTGACTATGAAAACATTTCAAAAATTGCTGAGCTTCACTTGTAATTTCGTACATGTGAATTTCATGTAGTCTCTGTACATTCGAGTGACAGACAGCTCGCCATGTAAGTACTGCCGCGCAGATGACTTCGACCGGCAATAGTGAAAGTCAACGGCTTTGTACTGGGTTATGTATGTAATTACCGTCTTTATGAGCAATTTTGCAGTAATTCTATCTCCCCCTCGGTTCTCTTTTGGAGCATTTCCGTAATAAAAGTGCCACGCGTAGACCTCTTTAACTCGTTTATTAGATACTCATTAAGCATTTAAAAATGCTGTGTTGCAGACCCTAATTAGCTTGCCGCTACTTTTTCGTAGAAATGCTCCACCCGAAACGTTTTTGGTCGACCTCCCTTTGCCGGTCGGTTCGTTTTGGGACGTGAATTATTGTGTTCGTTCTGTGTTGCATTCCTATTTGAATCTTAAAAGCTTTTCCAAAATTTGTACAAATCGGTCCCACGCAGATCTTTACACTTAAATGTACTGCTTTTGTATTGACAATTTGGGTGTTTTGGGGGACCTTTAGGCTTAAGTCTGGAGTAAATTAATAAACAGTCAATCCGATGAGACGTGTTTGAATTTTTCAAAAAGTTTCTTACCTGGCCCGTTTTTCTGTCTCTCTTTTTCAATTTTTTTTTATTAATTACCCGCTTTCTTGTTTTCGCCCTTCTGATAATACTTTAAGAAAATTGTTTTCCATATTATAACATATATAGCTTAAAAATTAACTTTAAAAACATTCACTAACTTTACGCACAGCAGTAACACACGTCTAGCCTATACCGCTGCACAAACTAAAATTATTTAAAAAAAAAACTTTAGAAAAAAAACCTCATTTGGGGAATCCCCGAAATATCACAAACACTGGATTTTTTACCGCTATTTATTCTACAATACTTCGAAAATGTACAAATCGCATCTATTAAAAATAGAAATGAATACTTTTGCAATTTTTTACTTTTTATGGAACAGAAACATTCTGATATTCATCTGTGGTGCAAATTTCAACATAAAATGGAAAAGATCACTTTATGCTACTTTTTTTTTTAAATGGAAAAGAGACTTGTTGATACGCATCTTTTGCGGAAAAGGGGCATTTTTGTTACCAATACTGGTTTTCCAATAGACGTAAATCAAGGCTAAGGGCACTTTTGTTAAATGTTTTGACTCATGATCTATGTATGCAGTAGTGATAAAGAATCAAGATGGCGCTCTCAACCCAATTTTTTTTTTCAATGACAAAGATGACCTTTTGCTTCTGATCGACACATTTAACATAGAAAGAAGGTCAATTTAACTTAAAAAATAATTTTATTTTAAAAAATGTTCGCTGCCGCTGTTAAAAAGGTTGATGTAAGTTTTTATAATTTGGGAATGGAGAAAAAAGAATAGCAAAATAAGTTTAGCCCGTATAAAAATGGTTGCTAACACTAATTTTAACAACAATTTGTAAAGTCGATTTTAGGAATAGTAAAACCGCGTTTGCGGTGTTAATAAGTTATTTCAAAAACCGGTATTTATAAAAACCGGAAATCGGTGTTCATGTTATGTCCATTTGCCACAGTTATGGCCAATTTCGTAATCCGTGATAAGTTGTTGCTGTTTAGTGCGACAGATGACCAGTACAATTTTTACAGCAACTGCCGGCGAACCTTTCGAATCCATCCAATGACTACCATGACTTCGATATGTACAACCTAAAGTCGATTTCACCCTAAGTATCTCATCCAAATGGTCCAAACTTCAAGTTTCTTAACTAAGTTATGAAGTTTTGTATAACTAATTTTCGATGTGCGATGTGGAACATTATGATTTTTCGGGGGAATAGGAGACTTGGACAAAAGTGATCGCAAATCATTTTTCTTGACATCATAATTAAGAAAGCTTTTAATACAAATTTGTTCCTTCCCTGGATATACCCCTCAATATCATGAGTGGTCTTGTTTGTTAAACCGATGAAATGATTGACTTGATCAAAATATTTTTGCAACTTAAATTGAGCCGGATCCGCTCGAAACGCGATATTTCAAAATGCGATATTTCAAAACGCGATATGGTACAAAACGCGATATGGTACAAAACGCGATATTCCGAAACGCGATATTTCAAAACGCAATATGGTACAAAACGCGATACGGTACAAAACGCGATATTTCAAAACGCGATATTTCAAAACGCGATATGGTGCAGAACATGCGTTGCGAAGCGGCGGGAGCGCAGCAACCCACCTGATACCGATCCTATATACTATCGTTCCTATCGATTTTTAAATTCCTATAAACTGAAATTAAATTTCCCCTTCACCCGCCTGATATAACCCGATCCTAAACTCCCGTTTTGTACCATATACCGTTTTGTACCATATCGCGTTTTGTAATATCGCGTTTTGAAATATCGCGTTTTGAAATATTGCGTGTTGTACCATATCGCGTTTTGTACTGTATCGCGTTTTGAAATATCGCATTTTGAAATATCGCGTTTTGTACCATATTGTGTTTTGTACCGTATCGCGTTTTGATAATTCGCGTTTTAAAATATCGCGTTTCAAATGGGACCCAAATTGAGTATACTTCCATGTGGTATTGCATGTATTGAATTGTCAAATTTTGAATATAATTTATATCTGATATATCGAAACCACATATTCTAAATCAATCAAATGTGCTAAACCCAAATAAATTATCATAATGAAGTGATGCCTTCCGCATATTTCGCAATCGTCTTCGTAACTAATCAATTTCCATTGCTCATTTACGTTTTACCTACTGCATATCATCCGCATTAATTTTAATGAATATTCAAGGTCTATTACTAAAAATAAGAATCTTAATCAAATTGTCAAAATATAATTTTTGAACTTCTTACCGATTTAAAGCAACACCAAACAAATTTAAGTTCAAAATATAATTACGCTCGAGAAAAAAATTGAATACAACAAAAATTACGTAGATAGAACGCCTCCATGACCAATTTAATATTAATAACTCTGAGATGTTTAAATAAGAAAAATTCAACAACAACAACAACAACAAAATCTTCTAGGTATTCAAAATAACATTTTAAATAATTTATACTTTTTTTTTAACCAAAATTAACAAAACTCTTTATTGATGGTAATTAAATTTGTTATAAGACGGCGCACATCAAATAAAGAAACAATTTTATTTTCAAAGAAAGCATCATACGAGAGTCTATATAGGAAGAAGTTTAAATAATAATAATTGTAGTGAGTTTTCGGTTTTATGCTGATGCTGAACCACCAATGCTCGATGTGTGTTGTCTATACATAAGACATAAAATGCGTGTGAAAGTTAATTATTTATTTTTATTAATATTTGTATGTAATAAATTCTAAGAAATTTGCAATAAGACACGATAAGAACATTTATTTCTTCTCTTCTATTTATAGAAATATTTAAGTAATTAAATAGAAAATAGATAATGAGATAAGATAACAGCATAATGTAACTGTAAATTTCTCATTAAAGCGATTTATAATATTATTGATGAGTTTTCTTATAATTATGGGAATCTAAAAAATTATTTATTATAGAACAAGGCAGCGGTGTCTTATCTACGGGCATCCAATTCGAAATGATTAGCGGCATCAGAGTTGACAAAAACGTATGCAACAAATTTGATCATGAACCTTCCTGTACATGAAATAATTTAAGATAACCCAAATATTTTGAGAAATATACTTGTTTTGTGAATTTAACCGATTATGAACCGTAAGGGACTAGTTCTATTTTATAATTGCTGAAACTTTTAATGAAGGAATTATACCTTCAATGACAGTTTATAAGTACCGTCAATGATCTTACGCCCACTTTAACTTGATTTTACCATCTTTTTACGATCCCTTTGGCATTTGTAAGGTTTAAACAAGCTTGTGTCGCGAAAGCATACTTTTAAGCTCAAACATGTCCAATAATAAAATTATTCAGCAAATTTGTTTTGCAAACACTCCAAAACTCAGATTTAGATAAATTTCGACCAATCATTAATTAGTTTTTCGACCTTCTATCTATGATTTTTTTTCTCCCCCATTCTATCGTTCTATGTGCATTTCCACACTAGGGTAACTTTTATCTGGCAACTTTTTCGTTTCTTTCCCCTTTACCAATAAAATCGGTTTTATCTGCGTCGCAATGTTTTCATTTTATCGGTAAAGGGGAAACAAACGAAGAAGTTACCGGATACCAGTTATCCTAGTGTGGCATCAGCCTATTGGTCACATTTTACTGCTATGATGAAATAATAAAGTAATGAAAGCATAAAAATATTCGTTAAGTACACAATTTCGAATTGGCTAAATTAATTTTACGTTAAATAATCATGTACTCGACTTGAATTAGACAGTGGTCATTTTTTCATTATTAAATCATAACGTTTTGTGTTTATTTTCCGTTTCCTTGAATATAAGTTGACGAGTTCAGTCTTCACTATTGAGAAAAACTCCATTAATATTTCTCTGCAAGAGGAACACTTTTCGCCGCAATTACCATATCATACTCTGTAATTCGTATGGCTGATAAAACTGATCGGAATATCAACTAATACAATACAACGTTTAATCGCCCTTTTCATATAAGGGTTGTGCCAACTCTTCTTTTTCGATAATGTGGCCACTCAAGACGATCTTTTAATTTTTACCGACCTTAATATCTCTTATCTAACATGGACGCGATTTAAGGATAATTCACACTATTGATTAATTAATTAGACTGTAAAACCAAGTGCTGGACAAGTGTCCTCCGGATAACGCCGGGCCTATTTCTACACCTGTTTACACATAACAATTATTTAACTAAAGATACGTGATCCCAAAGGCAAGGGTTCACGAAAAAGTATCAATGTTATTTAATTCCAGGTTAACTACATAGTTTGATATTTCAAATAAATGTAGCTTATTTCGCAAAAATTTCAAATGTTTTATTAATTTTGCTCACCGAAGAAAAATCGTTAAACTACCAAGTATAGTTATTCTGCACAGGACATATCATGCCATGTTCAATGGAGCTTTACCAATCCTCAACCACTTACTGTCAAATATGGTATGCAAAAATAGGTTGGCGCTCTAACATAATGCTCAATGTCAATCAAGGTCAAATTCGGTGTGCAAAGCCGAATTTGACGAAATAATGGGATTCGGCTATAATGGATGGAACCAGGCCATTTCCCAACCGATAACTTCCCAATTTAGTTTGTAGAGCTGTGCTAGGATTCTAACAAAAAAGATCAACTTGTATTAGGATTGTAACCTGTCATTTTGATAAAGTTTTACAATTCGATTAGGGTGGGGATTTAAAAATATGTGCTACAGAAGCTCTGGGACTCGTCCATGCTAGACAATTTCTTAACTGAATATGTTCGAATCTGGTATGTTGAGCTGAATCGAGATTCCAACATAAATCCTGGATAAAGTTCTGGATTTTTCTACAAAACAAATCTGAAAATAATCGGCCAAGGAATTATTCACTTCCTCCATTCAGCATAGCTAGACCAAACTTGGCTTGAACCCACTAAGAGATGACCCAGTCAAATTTAGCTTCCTCAAAACTAAAATTTGCTAGAATTCCAATTCTGCCCAATTCGTACCCAAAAATTATTTTATGTACCTTCCGCAGCATACTGTCTAGAAACAAATTGCTGAGACCATTCCACGCTTAAGGCTTATTACATAATTGGTGCTTGAACAAGACGTTGAATATAGGATTGGAACTCAAATCAATTGAATTTCGTGTCTAACGTTGATATGCAATTGCGAACCTGTTTCGAGAAATATTGTTGAACCAGATGAATTATTTCATAGAAAATAGTGCAGTTGCTATTTTAGTAATCTAAAAAATAGTCAACATTAAAAGGCCGAGGGATATCACATCAAAAATTTATTTATCGTTAAAAATAAAAATTAAAAACAATTTTCACTTTGCCATGCCGTAACACTCATATGTGTGAGTGTTACGGCATGGCAAAGGGAAACCTACCTCTTTAAACTAGACTACAAAAAATATTTTTCATTTATATTATTTGAAATTGGAAATTAAGTGGAAATTTTCACCGTGCGTTATTAATGATTAGAGGGAAAATTAATTTAATTAAATAAATTATAAACTAATTAAATAAACATTAAAACCAGTTAATATAATAAATAATAATAATAATAACACTTATCAATGTATGTACATATTATACATTTACAATTCATACATGAATTTATATTACATTGGGTGAATCCACACACGAGAACTCATTTGAGACCAGTTTCTGGTCTCAAAAAACCATTCGCTATTATGAATTTTTTTTTCGACGATGTCGACAATTATATATAAAACACTATAACAAACTAAAACACTAATTTGTTTAAGAATTTTTTCGGCTTTTCGGACAAAATATTATTTTAATGGACACCCATACAATGTTTACGACTATTTTAGTCGCAGAAAACAAAGAGGCCATTTATTAACAATATTTCTCCCACAAAAGTAGAAAAAATGCGCTCACCTCCCCCAAACCTTTAACCCCAGGGCGTACTTGTGTACACAAAGAACACAAACCCTTGCAAAAATGAGAACTCCCTTACGTAGCTTCTTGGCAGCTTGGTTTCGTACTGATAAAAAGTTGGTCTACTCACAACTTTTTATCAGTACGAAACCAAGCTGCCAAGAAGCTACTTAAGGGAGTTCTCATTTTTGCAAGGGTTTGTGTTCTTTGTGTACACAAGTACGCCCTGGGGTTAAAGGTTTGGGGGAGGGGAGCGCATTTTTTCTACTTTTGTGGTAGAAATATTGTTAATAAATGGCCTCTTTGTTTTCTGCGACTAAAATAGTCGTAAACATTGTATGGGTTGTTCCTGACCACTACGACGACCAACACTCTTGAAACGGGTAGTCTACAGTCGGGCTGTACAAGGATCATTTTCGTCGTAGTTTCTATGCAGCACAAACTCTCGTGTTGAAATTTAGCAACAAAAAAAAACCCATCCACTCCTTATTCGACGTTTCATCACACCACCATCAACCAATGACACTCACTTAATTCATCTTTTATATAATTTACTATTTATTCATAAAAAAAAAGAATTTGCTTTTAAGTTTGATTAAGCAAAAAAACTTTCATCACCAATACATAATAAATAACTATGTTTTAAATTAATTGAATTAATTCGGAAGTGAAGAAAAATGTTAAAAATAAAATACAGGCAAAAAACACAAGTTTATGGCTTAAGCGTCCATTAAAATAATATTTTGTCCGAAAAGCCGAAAAAATTCTTAAACAAATTAAATTCACGGACGATTATAAAATTCTTCTTAATTATATGTGTTGGCTTGTTACACATACATAGTGAGAATTTCCTGTGGTTTCTGATTTAGTGATATATAATTCGCTAAATCGATATGTTCTTGGCCGCCCCGGTGGCAAAGTGGTCAGCATGCTTGCTCCAGCGACCGGAGGTCCCGGGTTCGATTCCCGGTGGTGACAAGGAAAATATTTCACGGCTGGTTTAGGATCAATGAATTAATCCCTCATTATCCGAAATGAAAATATGATTATGAAACCTCATTTGAGGCGGCCAAATCCCTTGATGGGATATAGTGCCAGAGAGAGAGAGAGAGAGAGAGATATGTTCTTGTTTTGTATTATCGGTACAAAGCAAGAGTTGGATTTTTGCAGTTTGGTCGTTGCAACCTGATGAGTAGACCAACTTTTTATCAGTACGAAACCAAGCTGCCAAGAAGCTACCTAAGGGAGTTCTCATTTTTGCAAGGGTTTGTGTTCTTTGTGTACACAAGTACGCCCTGGGGTTAAAGGTTTGGGAGAGGGGAGCGCATTTTTTTTTTCTACTTTTGTGGTAGAAATATTGTTAATAAATGGCCTCTTTGTTTTCTGCGACTAAAATAGTCGTAAACATTGTATGGGTGTCCATTAAAATAATATTTTGTCCGATAAGCCGAAAAAATTCTTAAACAAATTAAATTCACGGACGATTATAAAATTCTTCTTAAAACACTAATATAAAAATATTCAAAATTTAAATCATACTCACATTTTGATAAAAAAAATATAATTTATTATTAAATTTCATATTTAGGTATTGTTGGAAATTATCAAAAATATTAAATTTAAATTAATTATGTTTTATTAAATTTAAATTAATTAATTTTTTATTAATTAAAATTTTATAAGTTTAAATTATTAATATATTTTTATTAACTTTATTTCTCAACACTTAACACTTTTCTTTTACGAACTCGACACCTCAAGAGCTGTCGTAAAATAGTCAACGTTATCTAAAAAAAAACCCGTCGAGTATTTCAAAATACAAAATTTCGACAAAGTCGAAAAAAAACACGGTCGAAAATTTCATAATAGACCCTCTACAAAAATAAAAAAGTTCTATTTTTACACGAAAAAAAAAAATAAAAAATACATTTTTATTAAAATATCTCACTAATACATAATTAGGGGATTCACATTTGAATTCATAAATGTTTCTCACATTTTTTATTCTTTAATATGAGGATAATTCACCTATGTACAAACATTACAAAAGCACCATTCCCTCCGAAATCTTAGAAACAAACTATGGCACACCCTTATGCAAACCCATATTTTATCAGATCCTAGATGTTTTTAGAATAAATCGGCTGGTTATTCATTTACATTAGCTGGTTACACAGATTCTTCCAACAGTCACAAAATTATTACTAACCAAATTGGACTACTTTAAGGATATAAATTTTCTGTGCACAAACATTCATGACTTCAACTGCTATCGATTGAAATTGAGCAGTTTGAGAAGCGAAACGCGCTAGCAGATTGGTCCTGGCTCCCTTTTAAAGTTTCTCTATTTATTTAGAAAAATTCTTTCATAGTCCCGATACACAAAAAGGGTAGTAAGTCGGACATATCTACATAATTACAGACCAATTACCGAAACTTTCATGCTGGGAAATGTGTGTAAAGTGTTGTGTTTGATTTTTTGTGCTTTGGATGCAAACCGTTGCTTTCTTGCAATCGGTATGGTTTTATAAAAGGTTGTTTCACTACCACTAGCTTAACCAAATTCGTGTCAAACTTAAACGTCATGGACTCATGGAGAAAAAAATGTGGTTAACGTGATTGGTACAGCCTTGAGTTAAGCATTCGATATCGTCTCTCATAAATCAAACTCATTAAATCTCAATGCTCTTGGTTTTCCACCCCATTCCCGAACTGGATTATCTCCTATTCTATCTCATCTTATGTCGTGTTAGGACGTTGGTCGGGTTCGTATTGCTGGATGTCGGGCCTTCATTCGAACAAATCAGGGGGCGAAGAATTGTGAAGAGTCGTAAGTCGTTTTGGAATACAATTTCGTGAAATAAAAGATCTAGTTCCCCCATGGACGTGACCCGTTTTACGTGACTCGTAAAAACAGATATTTTCTGAAGTTTCGAGTCTCCTGTCGGGTTGGATCAAGATTAATATCGTTGTCCGTACTGGATGAAAAGCCACAAGTGCTTACTGTGAATGTTTCATTTAACCATTAATAGGGATTAATAAATTCGCCAATCAACGAGAAAATGTCTAACGTGGACATAGGAGTTTCATTACCCCGTTATGCGTGCCGTCGAATTTGCGCAAAACCACCGTTTACTCGTAAAGTACCACCTACAGAAAAATATATGTATTTTACAAAAACAAAACTAGAAATTGACATCTGCTACTGATGTACGCCTCCCTTAATGTTTTTCAGTACCATTCAAATGAATAAAATTCTTTTTCTGTGTTAAAAGGCACAGTTTTTGTTAACTAAAATATTTAATTTTTTTTTATTTTTATTTATTTGTAAAACACTTGTATAATATGTATTATTTTCGTATAAAAACATTTAATTTTAAAAAAAATTAAAAAACTATCATTTTAACAAATATTAAATTTTATAATTTTTGGATAAATACAGTTTCGGAATTAATTTTTTTGTAGCTTGCTATTTGTATTTTTTTGCGAAATAATGGGGGCCACCCCAGGGTCAAATCGCGTTCAAGCTTTTCAGTCTGTTCCACTTGAGATTACCTGTTAGTATGACCTTATCGATGAGCAAGTGATAAGTTAAATGTTTAATCACATTTTATGTATTTAGTTTCGAAAATTTCGGATTTTCTTGTAATTTACACCACATTACATCCCTCAATCCCCATATTTTTTTTTTTTTTATTCAAAAAAGAAAGTATTAATCATCCAGTGGATTTAATGTCCTTTTAAGGTCAATTAATACTCTCCTTTTTCATCCAGGCACTCACGCACCCATCCACCTACTCACACAATTACAGTATACCACCTGCACGTTGCAAGCTCCATGTCAACCTGCACACTGACATGAACGGTGGGTCGGCGTTGAATTCTGCACTCCAACTGAGGGTCTAAGTTGTGTTTATTATCATCACCGATCGTAATCAATGAAGAAAATTCGCTTTATTCGATGGGATTCGAACCCAGTACCTCCCGGTCCAAGTGCCGAAGCTTTAACCACTGCACCACTTGTACCTTCGAACTCGGTATATGCTACCTAGACTAATATAGGTCATGATTACGCGAGTAACTCTAACGTTACTAAATATTTTAATATTTTATTAATTTAGTATCGAAAACGACGGATTTTCATAGTAAACTACACCAAAGTACATCCATTATACCCTGAAGTCTTTCGCCAAAATCCACCTAAGACTAGAATTATGACTTATCTCATTGACATAGCAGGGTCGATAAGAGAGTGGGTAACTCAAACGTTACAGAACATTTAATAATTTGATGGTCATAGTAGAATTGATGTAGTGGGGTATCTTGAAAGTTACAGAACTTCTTATTAATTTCGTCTCAAAATTTTAGGGGTTTTTATAATATGCATGCCACAGGATTAAGGCCATGCTGGTAAAATTATATAGCCCTGACACATTCTTTGGGTTAGTTTGATTATTTGGTGATAAAAGTTGCACTAGGTATTTTGAGTAATATTGACTTTAAAGTATTTCTTCGGGTAGAATAGCAAAATCAGTAACTACATTGTCATTTTTCGACTGACAACTGTTTGCTACCTTTAATAGGGTTAGCCTTAGCCTACTCGCGATTTTATAGAAACGAAAGGTTTTAAAGATTATAATTATGAGGACTTCGGTATCTCAATTTGGAAACACTGAAAATGTCGTATGCAATTTTTTAAAGAATACGCAGTTTTTAAAAGAATATGTATCTGAGAGTCTTATGGTACGATATTTTCAAGAAATAATAAATACTGATTTTTGGAGAAACAAAGAACTTAATCCGGCTTGAAAGTATAAACTGGATTTACGTCAAAATAGCGTTTTGCAGGACCTTACATATAGCAGAGATAGACATACAGCGAGTTAAATCAATATTAATAATCTTGCCCATGTTCATATAAGCAGTTCTTGCAAATCTGTCGTAATGTTGGATAACCATGAACAATCAACAACCTTATTTTAAAAGAAGTATTTTTAAGCTAATCACGTGATTTTTAAAGCTAAGCTGTGAATCAAGATTTAAACCTAAATATTTGAACGAACTAGCTGTTTCTATGGGAATGCAGAGAGTACTGCAATTCGAGTCATTACACGCCAATGAGTGATAGGTCACTGAGCCATAATTATGCCCCTATTATGGTTCTCACCTTACCTCACCTCACCGAGAAATACGTCATAATGGTGACTTGAACTCACCATTTTGGAAAATTTGGTATTATACTTGTTGCGGTGAGGTGACTCTAGTGTCAAATATACTCACCAACAATATACTGGTGAGTTCATAGTAATTTTTCACGATGGATAGCAAAAAACGAAAACGTAAAAAAATCATGATGGATAGCAAAAAACGAAAGATTTTTTTCATAATAATTTTTATATAGGATTTCATTTTATAAAATTTTTGCATAATAAAAAAATATTTCTAGGCATAAAATAAAAATATCTATAATGAACACGATACGTCAATATTGTGAAAAATGTATGTCTAAAACGCCAAAAATTACAATATTTCCAACTTACAGCTAATGGAAATTGTCATAATAAACAAACACATCTCACCAAAATAAAAACGAGCACCATAATACAAAAATCTAACTCACACGACTTGGATTTTTGAGGTGACTCGCTCGGTGAGGTGAGGTGAGAACCATAATAGGGGCATTAATGTCAGGACTACTCAAATTGAAGTACATAGTTTTAGACTTGCCGCTAAGAACCATGAAATGAACGTAGAACCATTTTTTTAGTAATTTTAGGTCACACTTAACGTCATATTTCAACGAATCCACATTCACATTTGAATACTGCAGTGCAACACCATCGGCAAAGGCGACAATATTACCACTATGAAAAGAGCGGATACCTTAAGGTTCTTATTCAAATTGTTATGAAGAGGTATTAAAAATGAAAGAAGAGCCAGTTCGGTCGAGAAATTTTTAATAAAACCGAATTGACGTTTATCGAGAAAATTAGTTTTATCTAGACATTTCAATAATCTGGTTTTAATAATTTTTTCAAAAATCTTAGAGAAAGTGTTCAGTAAGGTGATTGGACGATAATTATTTGGGTCAGCCCGTCAACCCTTCTTAAAAAGTGGTTTCACGATACCTACTTTTAACTTATCATGAAACACCCCTTTAGCAAGGCATAAAGGGATTACTGAAAAGAGTGGACCTCTTGTGATCTTTTTATGTCAGAAATTCTGGTGAACAAAATTGCAATGAGCAAAAATATTTAACCGCTTATACATAAAACTTTGGCTAGAGCAGATCTTTAAGAATGCAATTTTAATCAAAAGTAAAAAATTTGGTGATCGTTCAGACCAATATCTTGAGACTCAAATTTGAATGTGAATATCCTGCGAAGTATGCGCTGTCCTATTTCCAAAATTAAACGTTTAATTTTTTATGGGCGAAATTTGATTAAACTAATCAAGACCACTTAAGGACTTCCCTATAACACGGTTTTATATATTCGTTACAAGTATTTAATTAATCAATTACTCGAGAAGAAAATTTACCAAGTATAATAATAAATTTAAATCTTAAATCTATTATCGGAATTTTTGGCCTATCATTTAACCAATAAGAGCGCAAAGTATCGAAAAAAGTACTATAGTATCGACCATATTACCCCTGAAGAAATCCAATGATCCCACACTCCTTGTATTGTTTCAATCACAACACTTGAAATAACTGAATTGGAACTATTAGTACTTTGTAACGTATCAAGCGATTTAAATTCGTTACACCTTTAAAATAAATAATATTATTCCATAAATAAATAAATAAAAAATTAAAAACAATTTTTCAAACGCCTTTCTTTTACAATTCGACATTTTTCTTTAATTATATCTTCGTGTCTCCACACAATCAGTTAACCAGAATACGTATAAATACGGGCACAGTGGAAATGCTTTTGAAATTATAAATTATAAAGTTTCTTCTGGATTTTAGTTTTAATTTCATAATTTTTTTTAAGCCGTGAGGCGTAATTTTATTTATGTAATACAATTACATAAATTAGTATACTAAAAAATCACGTACGTATGTGCTGCGGCATAAATGTGGAAGAAGCATATAAATACAAAAAGTACAAACAATTAATTTTATTCAAGTCAAGAATAAATTTTCAACTTTATTTATTTATCTGATCTAAATTATAAATTCGAGGAATAATGTATGATGTACAGTACATGCATTGTACATAAAGATGATCGTATACCAGTATAAAATCGGTGCCAATATACTAAAAAATAAAATTATGCTGTATATGCCCAATCTACTTATAACCGCCGGCAATCGATCCGTTTTAGTTATTTCTTTTAAGAGAAGTTTTCAACACCTTCACTTCAATATATATGTTCATTTTGAATGCTGCTGAACAAATTAATCAATATTTACATACAGGTTTGATTGATTGAACAAGAATTTATTGATTGATTATTTTATTTATTCATCTATGAATTCTATTCATTTAAAGAATTCAAAACAAAAAATTTCGGTGGCAAGACAGTGTCAAATACACAGGTTCAATTGAATTATAAATGAATTTCATATCGATTGAATATGGTTGTCTATTGTTCCATTAGGTTTAAATTATGTATATCATGTGTTTGGGAGTACAAAGAAATGTTTTTTATTTATTGATATCAGATTTTCGATGCAAGGTTAAATTTAATTCCTTGGAAACTGGTATTGAATCTAAATGGTTAACGGAGTGTAAGTTTTTAATGTATCTGCGTGTGAACTATTTTTTAAATCTATCCTAGAAAGATGTATTTTTCCTTACATCTAAAAATATGGTTTTAATAGATTCTCAGATTATAAACAAAACCTGACCAACTAAGACCAATCTTTATGGATCATGTTTAGTACATTCAAGATGTGCACTTACAATTTAAAAAAAATCTCTTAGAACAACCAAGGTAAAATTAGACGAAAACCACTTCACGTCATATGTTGAACGGCAAAATTTAAAAAGTGTTAACCCCAGTTCCCGAAACCACTGTAGGCCCTTGGCCATAGCCACTAAACTAATAGTTTAAGATCATGTTCAGTTCATTCAAGAGGCACACGTAGATTATAGACAAAAAAATACTATTGAAAGTAACAAAGTGAAATAAGACGAAAACCAACCCAGATCATTGAACGGCAAAATATCAATATTTCCGGTTCAGAAACCACTATAGGCTCCTGTTCATAGATGCAACTAATATTTTTAGATTATGTTTTGTACACTCAATGTGCACACACAGTTTGAGGAAATTCACTTGGCAATAACAGGGTCAAATAGGACAAAAACCACCCAATGTCATATGTTCAATGGGAAAATTTCAAAACATCCGTTTCAGAAACCAATGTAGGCTCTTATTTGGCCTTGTTATTGCCAAGAGAAATTCTTCAAACTGTGTGATTCTTGAATGGACCGAATCAAGTTAAAATCTAAGAGTTGATTTTTTATTGTATAGCTTATTCTCTAACACTAAGACATATTTTTAGATTTAGGGAACATTTCATCTTTCAAACAAGATCTAAAAAGTAAAAATATTAGTCCCATCTATGGCTAAGAGCCTATAGTAGTTTCTGGAACGGATATATTGAAATTTTTCCGTTCAAAATAAGATAAGAGCTGGTTTATATCTTATTTTACCCTGTTATTGCCAAAAGAATTTTTTCAAACTGTGAGTGCATCTTAAATGAACCGGGCATGATCAAAATATATTAGGTTAGGTTTCTGGAACGAATATATTGATATTTTACCGTTGTGGTTTTTGTATTATTTGACACCGTTAATGACAGATAAAACAAGTTGATACGTATAAGTTCAAACTTTATGTGTTTGATGTACCAAGAATGACCGAAAATGGTTTCTAAAATTTAAATAATGAATTTTGGTTATTATGCATATTTTAGAAAACTTTAAAATTCTTATTGATTCAGTCTCATTCATAATGAGTAAATGGATTTGGACAATGGATATTAGTTAGTTTAGATTTTTAATTTTCCAATTTTAAATGTGAATCAATTTTTCAATATGGATAATATCGATTTAACTTAATTAATCATTCTGGCTTTCAATTATTTTTTGTGTGTTTCAACAAAGCATTCCGATTTACTAATACTTTGATACGTGGTTAAATTTTGGAGGGATTAGGGAAATTTTCTCTGCCGTTAAATGTATCACGAATTAATATTTCTAAGTTATAAAAAAAGCATAAATTTACCTCTACCCCTCATACTGTCCACCAATTGGGATATTTAAAAATTGTAAATTCTTTCAAACGACACTTAGTTTACCAATATCCAGCAGATTCGAACTCCATACCTTCCGATCTAAGTGCCGAAGCTTTAACACTTCCAGTAGTACAACGTAGCGCACACTCTGCGCATAAATATCATGTAAATCGATAGCTCGACTACGATTTCAAATTTTTGCACCTAAGTCCATACATTTGCATATAACTGAAAGAAAACCCGATTTTGTACATATTTGTTTGCGTTTTAATGTTGAGTTAGATGTACATTGGGATTGGGCCAACTGAAAAGTTATATTTAATATGTTTACGCATGAGTATAATGTTTATTTCAAGTATATATATAAAAAATATTTTAATACTTTATATACGTACCATAGATAATCTAAATATAGACAGTTCTCTCTGAAAACACCCAGCACCAAGCTTGAGCGAAACGGATAGACAAAAAATACAATTGAAGAAATTTAGTTGGCATTGAAACAAAATGTAAAATTCTCCACATATACCCAGCCGCTTAATTTTTTGGTTTTTTTGTTTGTGTTAGTGAGTACAAAAGCCGAGCCGCGCATAAAAATATTACTGTAAACGTGCTGCAAAAAACATTTGTTTATAGGGGAAGAGGTAAGAGATGAAGAAACGCGCATCTTGTTGCCGCACAATGTGGAGTGGCACAATGTTTGTCTGCTGGCCGCATTACTTGCCCAGTTATTTTGACGAAAAAAATACGAATACAGTTTTCTGGTTTATAAAAAGAAAGGAAGCACAGAATTTAAAACGGAATAACAAATAATCACAATTCTTGTCTATTCGCTTAAAATACAAATTAACCAGAATTTAAAGACACAAAATACATTATCCTTAAAATAAAATTTGCATTTGAAAAAATTTTGAAAATTAGCCATTGAACATAAAAATATAAAGAAATCGTGTTTAAACTTACGAACCGTGTTTTAACTTACTTTCTTCTTGAAAAAAATGTTTAGTGTGAATACCGCCGAAGTGATCACGTGCCAAATAGTTTATATTTGAACTGTCCTATTAAAACTATACCTTTTCATATTAAGTTACAAACTTTGGCTTAATAGACGAGTGTTCACATCTTGACAGCAATGACAGCTAACAAAATAATTTTTGATTATCAATATTTTTTTTTTGTAATAGAACAAATTCTTCTTCCAAATATTTAAATTGTTATAGTATTTTTTTATACTCAAAACACTCAGGTTCTTTAATAGCAGTAGGCTAGGTTCTATTTATTTTTTGCTTTTTAGCCAATTTGTCCGAATCTGAATTAAACATTTGACGACATTATTTCTGATTTTTAGAAAAGGCAAAAGTGTTGAGTTGACTTTCAGTTATGGCTGAATGGATACTTTTTAATATATGAGATCTATTTAAATGATAATTACCACTCTTGACTTAAGTAGAGACTTTGATTTCAAGTTAACCCATTAAAACGCGTTACTTTTATTTGCAACTGATATGCATATTCGTCGATAATTAATTGATTTCTCCCTTTATTTTATTTTGCAATGTTAATATGCATTATGGGCATTACAAGTAATACCAATAATATTTACTACATGTTTGCATATGTAAAAATTTTTATCACATTACTAAATTAGGACGAACAATTTTAATGATTATTTTCCTTATTTAAGTAAACCACATTATATGCAAGAAGTAAATATCGTTTTTGGAGAGAATCGCTGAAATTTTTACTTTCTAAATTTAGGGGAACTCCAACATAATAAAACTGTTCAGCCAACCGATTTTAAAAACAGAGATTTTGAAAATCAAGATTTTTGAAAGCAAAATTATAAAAGGCAAGTTTCATGAGCAAAGCAAAATTTTGAAAAACTTCTGATTAGTAATAACGGATATACAATATACGATCTGGAAGTAAAATGAAATTGTAGTTCGCGTTGGTGGATTGGAGATTGTCATGCTTCAAAAACTTTATCTCTATTTTTAAAAGTATAAATGTATTTTTTTTATAAATATGATTTTCTTAAATTTCAAATTCCAACTAATTGGGTATTTAAATTTTGTATTATGGTTGCCTTTAATTTAATTTATTTTGCAATACCGACAATTTGTTCTTCTTCTTTTTTCAAAGGATATTAATTAAGAATATTATATGGAGTGAACTTGATGGCGTCCCATGAATTTTGTTTTGCTTACGCTCTGCGCATCTTCGCTACTTACATTAGAAAAGCCCTAGTTGAAGGTCAATGATGATGTCTTCTTATTGACAATAATGAGCTTAACTCTAAAATGGGGTTGAGTGTTTTAATTACAACAATTGGACTCCATAATGAATAGGTTCATACATTGTTCGATAAGTTAGACCCTTCCCAAAGGAATTACTTCTCCGTATCAATTACAAATCCTTATTACGCGCAAATCCAGAATGAAACGATACATTATATCGTTTCATAGATCGGATCTCGAAATAGATACCTAGTACAATCTGTGTGATTTCTTGTTATTGGTTTAAATGGAAGTGGAAAGAAAACGATGAAATTTATTCTTAAGAAAATCATTGGTATCAAACCAAACACCGTTGATTCGTAAGAGTTATTTTTATGCGATTGAATTTTGGTGTTATATCTGTGGTGTCTTGTTGGCAGTGTAAATGAGAATTCTTATAACATTAGAAGATGCCAATCGGAGTTGAGTTCATATTGAAACGGTATATACATACGCTGTTTGATAGGTGAAACCCCGTAAGGCAATTTTCTCAATGGTGGCATTTCAGAGCAAACTATCTTTTTCCCTGCAATAGCATGGCTATATGAAATTCAATCAATAACAAAAATGACCGGAGGAGAGTTTTACTTAAAAATTTGTACTGGTCCCATATTGAAAGGGCACAAACGTTTTCCGTAGGTCAGGCTAAAAACGTAATTCTGTTTGTTAGAACTCTCATGCAGTTTATGTAAGAGATTTATTTTTCATAATCATAAAACCTACTCTCAGATTAAGTCGTAATTAAAAGTATTATTCATAAAGAAATCGTATGCCCATGTAAACCTCATATAATTGTGGCGTTTAGAAGGTTCCAATAGTGCATTTGTTTCATTTTATAAGCAGTTCTATAATTCTGATGAATTATGTTTTTCATTTTATTTGTCTATTATGTTATTTTATATTTTAATTTCGATAAATATTAAATTTCAATTATGTAATATAAAATACTAGCGACCCATATGCAAGCACGGGCTGGAATTTATGATTTGATTAAAAATAAAAGATGAATTAAGAATTAAATAAAATTTTTAAAAAAAAGTAAAAAAAAAAAAATATGCGAAATAAAGAAATTAATACACCTCTAAACATTGTAATAAGTAGTATTTTTATGTTGCAAAATTTATAAAATGTAAATTTTTGAATCCAGGTATCCTCAATGGCAAGTTTCTTAATCTTTGATCAGCCACACCTAAGCCCAGAACTTATCGGTGTAATTCCCACGGCTATGAACTTTTCTCACCGAACGCTAAAAGCATGCAAGCGTCAACTTTCTACCTATTACACTTCTCGAGTTGTAAAAAGCTACGGACAAAAAAAGCTACGAACATTTGTGCATTATTAATAAGATTTGAATGAGATTGAACGGCATAGTGGGATTTGCAATTTTTCCACTGTGTATTAGAAATACTGAATTTCGTACAAAAAATTATCAAAAAAACAAAACTTTCAATTTTATCCGAAAAAAATTTTCGATTTTTTGATTTTTGTTTAACTAAAGATAATTTTAAAAGTTGATCCAAAGTAAATTTATTTTACTTTGTATTTTTACATTAATATTTTTCAAGTCCAATTTTTAGGCTTATTTCAAAATAAATAAAACTGGCGCGGACGTGACACAAAAGAAAATTTTATCATATTTTAAATAACATATTTTAAATGAGAAAGCAATAGGTTAACAATTAACAAAACCAAAGCAGCTTTAATTTCGAAAGTAAATTATTAGTTGCAGTGAAAAGCAATATGAAAAGCAGCTCTATTTACAAACCAAAATAGAAAAGGGTATAGAAAAGTGTATGAAAAAAAACCGAGTTTCCGACGAAATTCCGCACTTGCTTTCCGTCTTGATTTATTTGTTTCCTTCTAGAGGTTGCAAAGAGGAATTTGAAATTCCGAAATTTGTTCTAATAAATATAATTTCAAATTTTGAAAATTTATTTTCACAACACTCGTCAAAAACGACTTTTTTCTTATTAACCCTCATAAAGAATTTTTGATCATAATTTAAGAATATACAGTACCATTGAGAAGTTCAAATACGTAATTTATAATATAATTTCATGATAAAATCAAGTGAGTGAAGGAAAAAATATCTTAATTTGAGTGTTTAACTTATTTTTTCCACGTTCGTCCAAGTTGTAAGATTTCTTATTTTTAAGTATGATCGTTACCTATAAAAATTGAACTAGAAGTTCTCATAAAATTTAAAGTTTTTATTGGGAGTAAAACATACAAAAATAGACGTCTAAAAGTACAAAAGGTACCCGGGTACCTACGTCACTCACTTTAGGGTTAAAAGTATATGTTGGTAAATGTGTTTTCGTAAAATTCGGTTTGGATTCATTTTTTGAGAACGCCAAAAAAATGTCAACGAAATGTAAAATATTTGAAGCGATTGTAAGAAGCAATGGGTCGATGACAAAACAGCATGTCCATTTAAGGACAGAACACAATATTAATGTCTTAATACGGCGTGACCTCCTGTAGATGTTCCAGAAAGCCGGAACAGAAGTAAAGATAAAAAATTAGTTAATCTACAAAAAAAGTGAATCACTTTCTGCAATCGTATCAAGAATGTGTGCCTTGGATAATATGTCATTCAATGGTTTTTGTACACCTACTGATTTGAAAAATTTCATTTTAGCTAAGGGTGCTCGAGATTATGTATTACCAAAGTCACCTAACTTTATTAGCAAAATTGGTTTTGAAAAAACGCGCAAAAAATGCGAGGAAAAATGATGTTGGATTTTATTAATCTCAAAGAAAATAGAAACCAGTTTTGTTTAAATCTATATTTAGCATCTAGATGAATGGGGACCCCACGAAACCGATGTTATTTGAATGTGATTGTCTATGCCAATGAAAAGTTGTAAACTTTTTGTTTAGTTCGTGTAGAAGGACGTTTCTCTGCAGAGAGAGCCCTGAAGGGAACATTTTAAATCCACAATATAAATTTCGATAAAATATTACGCCCAAAACAGATTTTCAACACCCGATGCCGCCATACACCCCCCGACCATTACCGAGCTCACACCAAGCTTTATTGTGGTTATTACATTTTTATCCAAAAAAGCCTCTCCAAATCTTTGGGGGTTTTTTCTTTCTGAACATTTCAAATTTGCTTTCGTCACTAAATAACACGTTTTCCCAAAACGAAATATCCTTGCTGCTATCCTTTAGCGAAGATGATTTATCGCTTTTGATTCGTTTTTGAAATTAATGTTTTTTACGTGGAACTCTACCACAGTCCATTAGCATGTAGAGCTCGCCGAATTGTACTTGCGCTTACGGTAACTCCTGATGCCTTCTCAATATCTTCCGACATTTTCACCGCACGTGTATAGCCGGGTTTTTCTTCACCTCGCTCACAATAGATCTAACTTCTTGTCCAGAAAGTCGCTTTGGTCTACCGCCATGGGGACAATCTTCTAGTTGCTTGAACTTTTTGTATTTCTCTATAATTTTCTTTACCGTATTATGGCACCTGCCAAATATTTGAGCAATTTCTCGAAACGATTTCCCCTCTTCTGTAAATTTTAGCACGAGTTTTCGAGTTTCAAGGGACGTTTGCTTTCCCCTTTGCAGAAAAGTTTAATTATACACTTCCAGTATGAAATGTAACGTAGTTATCTTCACGAATCACGAATAACACTACTAAATCATAAAGTGAACATAGAAAAACCGTGTTTTAGAATCTGCACACTTTTATTGACTCCTAAAAAATGAAGAATTTTTTGTTATTTTTTTATCAAATTCAGTTTTTTTTATGTTGATTTTTTGTTTTTCATTAAATAAAGAAAGAAATGGGTGTACTACGAAATCCCGGTTTTCAAAATCCCTGTTTTCTTTTCTTCTAGTGCTAATTTCAAAAAATAATTAATAAAGTTTTTTAATCGCAAAATTTGGTACTTGCAACATTTTGTAATTGCTACATTTTGTAGTTGCAAGATTAATAAAAAAAGCAATATTTTTTTAATGCAAAATTTAGAAATGTAATAATTGTAGAGGCTGACGGCCTCAATAACTCTCACGGACACTTAGCCCTCCATCATAATTCCATCTCTATTAACCATTTTCTGGAACTTTATTGCAAACTCATTTTGAATTTTGTCAAAAAATCATTTAAAAGTCCCATTTTCCCAAATGCCAAATTTTAAAAATTCAAACCAGGATTTCCTAAAAATCGGGTTTTTGAAAACCGGCATACCAGAAATAATTACTATAACTTTTAGCATTGGAAGTATAATAAATCTGTAATTCAATTCCAAATATGAAACATTGAGGTGTACACTTTTTTGACGCTCACAGTAGCTGGAATAGTTTAGCTCAAATGCTTGAAGACTTTCCCAAATTTAAAACTGTGTTAGAAAAGCATTGATTGACATCAAGTTGAAATTTCGTCAATTAGCAACATTATATCTTCACTTCTTCCATTACAGCTTGTAAATTTTCTTTCAAGCTGATGCGGCAGTGTCTTTTATGCTTGATTGAAAATTAAAGCACGGTTTAGAAGACTAAATAAGCCAAAGACGAACAAATATATGTGGACCTTGTCAGAAGTTACACAATTGTAGAAAAACTGAGATTCGCGAATCTTTAACAATACTATTGAAAATCATAATTCCGCATCGGGCAGTTGGAATATGACGATCTGGAAGAACTGGAGGATAAAAATCAGTTTAATTTGTCGTCCATACGTTATGTCCAGCTCAGCTCAACAAGCAACAAGTCGAATCTTAATTTCAAAAATTAAATCCGAAATTAAATTCTTTGAAGTGAACGAAGCGCGGGACAATTTTTTGAATCCGTATACTCATTTTTTATGTTGATCCCACCAACGAGCGTGGAGTCCGAGCTAGCGTTCTGGATTTCTGGTATATAACTTATCCATGAAACTTCGATCGAGACCAAGGAACATGGCTTTAAATGATATCCGCTTCCTCAAAGCATATTTTAGGCAAACAAAATAAAAATGTAATTCAAACAATCCATGACGTAATTTTTTTTAAATCTTTTCAGATTTTTTTTCCTCATAATATACAATCACTACCTTTCCTTAGAAAGAAAGTGGTTTCGGCAAGCGAATGTAAATGGAATGGGGTTGGCATTGCATATTGGGGTGGCAGCCACCAAATAAAAAATTAATTTACGAAGAGTTCATGCACTTATGTTAACAATAAATATATTTTGAAATAAATACCTTTTTGACTTTATACTGGTGAACGATAACCGTCGAAACTGTGGTTGAGTTGCATAGTAAACTCACCTATTTATCTATTTTAAATCCATCATTTAATAAATAAAAATTATCAGAATAAAAAATTGATTTAATAACCTGAAATTACCTTATTACCGTCTCAGCTAAAAATAATACAGATTAGTTTTCATATTCTTGTTGTTTTAAAGAAGATGGCGTCGCATTGTGGTAATTAAAAATTGTAATTAAGTATTTGCATGCAAAAAATGTAATTTTGTGCATGTACTAAATATAATTTACATGCAAAACATGTGTAGACCGCTTTACTAATTACAGAGGTATTTAGATTTCCAACGTAAACCATCTACGCATTGCTTCACACTTTCTTCTGTAGTAATGACAATGAAGATGAGTTGGTCTATGAGTTCGCTCTCCGCAACAGTGGGTCATACTTCAAAAAATCTTTCTGATATAATTCAATAGAAATTCAATTTCGATTCAAGAATACTTACGAAATTATTAATTGGGAGGGGGTGTTTTACTAAAAATATTGCAGAAATTCCAAATAATTTTAGAATGCAATCGAAGTGTTTAATTTTATTGGGTCACACGATATATATTTATTGAAACCGAAGGTCAGTAGAATTATAATCTGCCATAGCCTCGAACCACAATGTAAAAAGCATTTATTTCGAAATAGATTTTTTTTTTTACTTTGAACACTTGTTTAAATAGTTATTGGCAAGCAATTACGAAGAGTGTGCTTATGAGTTCGCTTGCATGTTATCCATTGAACTGAAACTTAATTTAAAGTCTGCCACACAAATCAAATAATAAAATTTATTTGTAGTGGAACCGTTCTGGCCATATAAAAATAATGCCTTCAAGCAATTTACAGTATCCTCGATAAACTACTTTGTGTTTAACCGAACTTAATCAAAGAGTTATATATAGTTAAGCAGTAATTATATTTCTAGGGTGCAGAACACTCGTAATACAATAAGCTAATAGATATCACCTGTTGTTTTTGCATAAATACACCTATAGATACACATATATCATAATTCATATTATTTTGTGCTAGTAAATCGCAAATTATTTTTTTTTTGCTAATATTTAAATCAAGGATTTTTGCAAAGTGTCGGCAATTCTTTATATAAGCATATTACAAATTATTACAAATCGCCATATATATCATATAATTTAAGCGGAACATACATTTTGAGCGCATTTATGAAACAAAGTGTTTCATATATGTATACAGTTTGTTGTTGTTGTTTTTGCTACAACAAACAAAATCAAAATAATTTGCAACAAACATGTGATTTTATTGGTGTACGGAATACATATGTACATTTCAAAAGCAATTAAAATTAATTGTTTCAACATTCTTCAAACGAGGTATATATAAGCGCACACGAGTATATGTAATACGTGTACAATATACCCACGGACTAATGGTAAAAATAAAAATGATTAAGTGAAATTGCTGATCAATGTTAACACTGTTCGAACTTTTCGTGCGCTTTTATCCAACAGCGTACAGTTTATTCGCGCGGTGTATGTTAATTTACTTATGTAGTGCCATCTTGTACAAACATTAAATAAATCGAACTATTTAGAGAACTTGTATGTACGCGGTATATGCTGTACAATTGCTTATGTTGTGTACGCGGAACAGAATTATATAAAAATACGTGTTAAACAAAAATCGGTATGAAAATTTTAAGAAAAAAGCGAGAATTGATGACTTTTCGTAACTTTTAGACGGTTTTGCTAAATTAAATTAGTTCATCACAAGTTATTTTTTTTGTATTTTTGGTTTTGTTATTTTCGACATGAGAGAGCGAGGAATAAATCGCGCGGTTTATTTGATTTATTGAATTTTTTTTTTTTCGTTTATTATTTATTTTAGTTTTTGTTAATAACAATAAGCAACACATAATAGTAATAATAAAAATTAATTTTAATGAAAAGATTTAATTTTACGGCAAATTATAATGTAGATTTTGAGGTTTTTTTTTTTGGTTAGCTTTTAAGGTAGCATTTTGGGTATTGAATTTTTGTTATCTAATTATTTAAATAAATTGGATTTCTCTAATATGGTATTAGTAGATTTTGTACGCTTATTTATATTTTTCTACGCACTTATATGCAATTAATTATTGGGGTTTTGAGTTGACCAATTAAATTAAACCGATTTTGCAGTTCTACTAGGCATGGCTCTTGTTATAATAATTATATACCTACAATGCTCACAATCCTTCTACTTTTGTAAGGACTAATGAATTCCATTTTATAAATTTCACTTAAAACTTTCTTCAACACGCCTTTAAAAAATTTGTGTTTATTACAGAATTTTTGGGGGTGTATGCTAATTTGATTATTAATGGGTCACACTATTAGTGAATTAGCATTAAAGATTGTTAGCTTGAATTTGATGTTCAAAAATGACTTTTTGAGAGGCCGTTTAGCAACGGGACATGTCACATTTGATTTACAAAACATGGGGCTTGGTATGACGCCCTATGTTTGACCTGAGCTGTATGTCAACAGCTTCGTGTTGTTGGTCTAAATATGAAACAGACATATGAAAAAACCAACGATTTAAATAAGGGTTCTTAATGCGAATTGAAAAAATGAATCCTTGTTTGCTCAGTTAGAAAAGTCGTAGATGAAGAATTAGGCTATTTTAGTTACAGCTTTTTTCAGTTAACTTATTAATTTTTTAGATCACTCTTAATAATTTTTATGTGGTTCATAATTCAAGATCGATTAAGTAAACACAACATTATCAATACTGCTGTAATTTGAGTATATAATTACGCCTACCGCTATACCAAAACTCAGACATGTTCTTCTTATTAAACTTAAACAAGATGTTAAGGTACTTAACCTTTATGAAATTTCGATATAATAGTTCTCATATTAAATATAATTGTGAGAATTTTTATTTGTTACTTAAGCTACTTACAATTTTTTTTTTTTTTTGTTAATATTGTCAACATTAAACTATGTACTTCCTTAACAGTAATTTGTTTTATTGTGCATGCAATCTTAACAGTGAATCTTATAAAATAGAGACATATTAAAACAATTAAAATATAATTAAAAAATTTCAAACGAATTAAAAGTAGACGATGCGAGATAAAATTATTAGCTGAAAATATTTTTTTAAAATTGGTGAAAACGTATCAGTTTCTACCACTGAAAAATGTACATATATAGAATGTTCACATATATGTATAATGTTCGTTGACGTGAAGATAATGTCAATTCATTTCATATTGTTAATTCATTTTCATCTAGTGTTCGCAATACTGGTAAATTGATTTATCGACAAATCGACTCAAATTCGCTTACCGTTATAATACCGGTAAATCAATTCTAAAATACCGATATTTCGCGGGTAAATATGAGAGTTGTGGAAGCGGAAGCATAAGCGGGATACATAATCATTTAAAGAGCCAACACCAGATAAATATAATAAAAAGGGACAAAATTCACCAAGCTCCAACAAGTGAAGACAGCCATTCCAGTTGTTTCGCACATTCAAGTAATATATATAAAAATAACCAAATATTTTAAAAGAAACAACTGTTGACAATAATTGACAAGCTGTAATTGCAAGTCTAACTGCACGCGATTGCATCTCTTTTAATAAAATTTGCACATTTTATGATTTGCACCAACTATATACATAAAGAAAATAAAAACATTACGAAGTCGCCGAATACAATAAAAAATCGTACTAGAATATGATTATTCTCAGTTAGGAATCATCTCGGTTTAATCCGAAAAATGTTTTAAGAATAATACTAAACTAACCGAATTTGGTATTTCGGCGCTTCTCTACTGATTATAAGATGATGAAGAGCTGCTTTTGTGATATATATGGATTGAAATAGATTCCGCTATAGATTGGTATAGATTCCGTTGAAGAAGATTCTGATTACGAGGAAGTGAAGATTTCAAAATAATAAATAAAAATCAACACTAACACTATAGTTCCACATCAACAAATCGGCCCAGTTATCGCTAAAGTACGACAAGTGGTTCTTATGTTTACAATATCGCCATTAAAAACGATTTTCTTCAAAAGTATAGCAAAAAATGAACTCGAAGAAATAGCGAGGCGATCTTTTAGATAATGAGCCCCACTAGAACAGCTTTCTGACGCTGTTGGAAATGGCTGATTTTATCAAATAAAAACATGCATCCGTAAAAATTAGGTTGATATCGAGTCAGGGATTTCCTTCTCAGAACCACAATTTTAAGTATTGTCAACTATAAAAAGAGCCTTGTTGCCAATAAAAACGCCAATAAAAAATAAAGGCATTAATGCCGTAAGGATGTAGATCTTCATTTTGTGAATATAACGTTAAAGTTTATGCTCGATGAATTAAATAATCGGATGATTGAACGGCGCACAGTTTATTCTGATGTATTGTCTCAACAAAATTTTATGTTATTATGATACTAGCTTTTCTCCGACTCTTTCAGCTGCTAAAAAGTGTCATAAAATGCAGTAAAACTAGTAAGAAACATAGAGGAAACTGCCGTATTTTAATGTGACAGCTGATGTCTGTTTCTAAAAATATTAAACAAGTGCGTATAGAATATTGTGTGTGTCTCTTGAACACCCGAAAAATTATCATGGATCAAGTAAAATTTGTATGGAAGGAATGTCACTTCCTGTTCATAAATGTAAACATAAAAATTAATGAATTTTTATGGAACCCCAGAAGAACACAAGCAAAAATTCAAATTGCCTTCCAATTTCAAGTGCTTGCTTTAGTGGAGCACCAACTACTCCACCATGATTTGTTAAAATAAAATTATTTGAATTTATTGAACCTCGTTATTTGATGGTATAAAATCAAATTAAGTGATGCCACCCTTCTAGCTCATCCAGATATGTCGGTAAAATTATCGGTAATGGCAGTTGCTTCAGACACAGCGGTAGGTCCGGTCATGTAACACTGGGCTTTTATTCCGTCAGATTAACCGAGACAAAGAAAAGATACAGCACTTACGATCGAGAGTTGTTAGCGGCTTACTTAGGTGTAAAGAACTTCCGATTCTATCTCGAGGGACGAAATATCATCCTCAAATTTTGACAAAACATCCATATGGCAAAGACGTCAACTAGACTTTATTGGACATTTTACGTTGTTGTTGTTATTTTATTATAATGGTTTTGTTGTGATTGTTCCGTACATTGGTCTATTTTAGTATATCTCGAATTAAATACACAACAATCGCAATTAAGTTCGAAACTGATTGTTGCGATTCTTGCAAATCTTCCATCTATAATTCAAATTAAATTCTAATTTATTGGACAGTTTACAATGGACTTGTAACATGTATAACGAGTACTGATAATGTAGTAGCTGATGCGTTATCCAGAGTAGAACCCGTTAGCATACGCGAGACTATTGACTATAACGAACTGGCCACAGTTCAGTTACACGACTCAGAACTGAATGACATACTGCAAGACGAGTACTCTGGACTGAATTTAGTACGACGGCTGTTGGCAAAAGTCATTTACTGTGACGTATCGACAGGACAAACAAGACCTTTCGTTCCAAGAGAATGAAGGAGGAAGGTATTTGAGTCACTACATAATCTGTCACATCCCGGAGTAAAAGCTTCAGTTAAATTTTTGTCGAATCATCTAGTGTGGACTTCAATTAAAAAGTACTTTAGAGAATTGGCACAAGCATATTTTTCTTGTCAAAAATCTTAAGTTGCGAGACACACTCAAGCATCAATAGGTAATTTTGAGGTTATAAAGGAACGTTTTACAGAGGTTCACATTGATTTAGTTGGACCGTTACCTTTATCAAATAACCAAAAATACTGTCTGACTATGATTGATATCTGGTATAGGAATTGCGGAAGCAATTCCTATACCTGATATCAACGCAAATACGGTGGCAAGTGCATTTTATACGAATTAGATAGCGCGTTTTGATCGAATTTTTCCGCGGAATTATCGCAGCTATTAGGATTTGAAAAAAGACGTACTACGTCGTATAATCCCAAATGCAATCGAATGATAGAACGTTGACACCGGACATTAAATGCATCAATTATGTGTCGTAATAGACCAGATTGGGCGGAAATGTTAACACCTGTGTTATTAGGTTTACGTACTTCATTTAATGAAGATTTAAAAACTATTTGGTAGAGTTGGTACCGTCAGAGTTCCTGGGCAATTCATTGAATCAGCAAATGCGTCAATTCCACAATCCAAATTTGTGAGTAATTAAAAAAACATTTTGAGGAATTAAAACCAGTTAATGAATCTCGCATACAAAAGAGATTGTTCATTAGTAAAAAATTAGAAGATTGCTCTCATGTATTTATACTCTCATGTATTTATAACAGTTGCAATTAAAAGGGTACTTCAACCTCAGTATACCGGTCCTTTTAAAGTTTAGAGTAGAAATAAGAAATTTTTCGAGCTACAAATTAAAGATAGAAAAGTTAATATTTCGATTGATAGACTCAAACCTTGTTATGCCGAGAATAAAGATGAACTGTCACACAATCAGCCATTAACAACTAATGTATCGCTGAACTTAGACGATAGAGGTAATGGGGTGATGTCTGGAACTCCAAGATTCAAAAAAGATAGTTTTTGATCAATCAGCATGTGCAAATTAGTAATGAACCAAATGACCTGTTGACAATACATGGCCGTGTGATAAACCTTCCAGTACGATTGAAATTCTAGACTTAGTATCTCTCTCTCTGGCACTATATCCTATCAAGGGATTTGGCCGCCTCAAATGAGGTTTCATAATCTTATTTTCATTTCGGATAATGAGTGATTAATTCATTGAACCTAAACCAGCCGTGAAATTTTTTCACCACCGGGAATCGAACCCGGGACCTCCGGTCGCTGGAGCAAGCATGCTGAGCACATTGCCACCGGGACAGCAGATTTAGTATCGTGTAATTTAATAATTTGCAAAGTTTCTTAAATTACACTCCCAGTATGTGGTGTATCTTTTTCTCATAATTTATGTAAATATTGTTATAAATATAAATATATTAAATTTTGTTATTATTTTTATCGTTTTATTTTTTTAATTAAATATTCTACTTTGTTTGCGTATTTTGTATATGAAATATCCTGGATATTTCTAAAAGGTATAATGGGTACGTTTTATGAGAAAAGTATGGTTCGGTACAATTGTTAGTATATACAGTCTGGCCTTAGTTGAATCAATGAATCATAGAGTCCTTAGCCAGGATGTATACCAGAAAAAATGTATAAAAGTTTTGTTTTAAATTTTCATCACCAGTCGTTATTCAAAGCTAAGACACAACAGTCAAATTTAAATATTGTATCTCAACTGAATATAACCATCGAGGAATAAATATATAAGAAAAATGAAGTAGTGCAAATTTTATAAGCCAATTTCTCCGAGGTTAATCTTATTTTATAGTTTTGATATATTTATATACACAAATTAATTTTTTTTTTATATTTAATTCATATATACGTATCTTATAAAAATATCGGCATAGTTATTTTATTGTTCATTGTTCTTGTTAGGTTTATACAGATTGTCAATAGTAAAATAAATTAACCTTGGAATATCTACATGAGTCCTCTTATGTATATTTTGTTCTATGATATAATTTACTTAGAAAATCTGTTGATTTCATTGTTAATAGAAAAACATATATTAATTAATTAGAAAATATGTTCCTTCATTTCATTGTACATATTTAATTAAACGTGAGTGAAATAAAAATGCTAAATCCATCGGTTATAGGAGGACCGAGGTTGAAACTAAAATACATCCCCAGTATATATAGAGGGATATTTATATATATACAAGAATATTTATATACTCACACTCCTAAACCTATACTAAAATGTCAATACGCCATAAAAAGTTCAAAATTAAAAGAATCAATTCTTCTTGCTCGATTAACTTCAAGAAAAAATTGAGATACAACTTTTTTCTGACGTTTCTTTTTTGTCATGGCTACTGTGTATACACTCACCTTTATTAAAATTATGTAAACCTATTATTTTTCTCCCTTCAATTCGACTTTGCAGCGGCTGTAAAAGTTGGGAAAAAGCCAGTTCATAATACCATAAGCCAAAGATTTTAAATGGATTAGAAAAGGAATATTGAACAAAACCAATAAAAGAACATGATTGCTAGAAAACTTGGTGAGGTGCTTCGAAAATGTGCGTACTATATTTTGCTTATGGTATTATGACACTGGCTTAAAAAGGTGCAATAAAAATAGTAAACCGTGACTAGGAGAGAAACAACAAAACAGAAAGAGGCAACACAATTTTTAAAAATGTCATGAACATTTTGTTGGTAAACAAACATTTTGTGTAGCAATAAAATTGTATGAAATTACTTGGAACGGTTATCAAATCGGTTAAAATAGTTTCAGAATAAAATATTTTTGTTGTATTCCATAAAAATATTCGTTTTGACTATTTGATAAGAAAGTCATGAAATGTCAAAAAAAATATTACAATATAATTCTTAACTGCTCGTTGGGCGACTTTGTTTTGCTCGATTTTGGAACAAAATTTCTGATATATTGCATGAACTCACGCTTATTAATATTTTGTATACATTTTATTTGTCTCCCTACATTTGGATTTTTCAGACACTGGAAAATAGCCAGTGCCATAATACCGTTATGGTAAAAAAAACTAAACGGTGACTAGGACAGAAACAACTAAAACGAATGAGACTCCACAATTTTTCAAATGTCATGTTCATTTTGTTGGTAAACAATCATTTTGTATACCAATAAAAATGTTAAAAATTACTTGGATCGGCTATCAAATTTTATTTTTGTTGAATTTGCGTAAAAATATTCATTTTGACTGTAATGGATAACAAAAAAGTTGGAGTGTCAAAAAAACTTGTGTTTTGAAATGATTGAAATGATTCTAAACTGCTAGAATTGTTCGTTGGGCGAATGTTTTGCTCAATTTGTATACAAAATTCTTGATATATTGAATGCACTCACTCTTATTAATATTATGCATACATATAATTTTCTCACTTCATTTCGATTTTTCAGACACTGAACAATTGCCAGTGTCATAATACCATTATAGAGAATTGGAATTTGAAATGGCTGAATGAGCGAAAACATTTCAAAAGCGGAAATTGAACCATCAACACAGGGAACAGCAGCGTTAACCTTTAAAGGAAAATTGGATTTGACAATAAAAAAAAGAATAGCATCTAAGAAATTGATCAACCAACTACTACTTTCTGCTCCTACTTATTGCAATAAAATTTAGATCCAGATTGAACGACGATATCTTAAATAAGACGTGACCAAGCAGAAGGATTTAGAGATCAACCATTAAGTATGCTCTATATTATTCAGAGATCTTTCTTCGTTGAATGGTTTAAATTTATATAATATTATTATTACAATAATGAAATGTTAATCTGTTTTTCAATGAAATTTATACAATTTTACAAATAAATTGTGTTCAGTTATTTTATTTAAATTTGCATTATCATATATTTGTATTTACGGTAAACTATCGGTAAATCGTTTTTTTTATAAATTATTTACCGTTTACCGGTTTTTCAAAAGTCGGTAAATTTTCGAACCCTATATCCATTTACTTTAAAACTGAGTTGATTGAAAGTATTCCAAATCAAAATTTTATCTATTTGTAAATTTCTCAGTATCGAATACGAATTTTAATTGTAATTCCCCGGATTAAATTTAAAATTCGTAACAAAACAGGCCCGAACAATTCTATGATCGTATATCACATTAAGTTTCTAATGCAATATTGCAATAAATCATTGCCTATGGACGACCAAACAAAAACAACTATAGTGGCCAATCAACTGGTGACCAATGACAACTAAATTCCCGAGAGGTAACAAATTTTTCCCCGTTGCTACACAGTAAAAAAGATTTGTCCCGTTAAAATTTTTGTTACAGCTGCATGGATAATTTCCATTCCATTCTTGTGTTGTATTTGTCCAAAATTTAGGTCTTAGCTTGAGCAAGAATAAATAATTGGGGACCTTTCTGTGATTTTTTCTTAGACAATGGTTCCATAAAATTTATGTTTAAATTATTTACAATTTGATTAAACCTGCATTACACTAAAAATCATTTATCGTGAGCGACCAACCACGGAGGTGCTATGTAACAAACTTTACTATTAAATTTGAAAAAATACATCAATGTTATGAAAGTTTACGTAAATCGCGAATATATCGCACTTGAATACTAAGCGAGTAAAAACAAAATTGCAGAATTTTATGATTATGAAAAAATATAACAACTCGGAAGCTCATCGCTAACTCATCACGCTGTACGAGCAAACAGGATAAATGGAACAGCAGGTGTACATACACCCAATCCACAAAAAGACTTTTGATTCGGGTCTCATTCCTTGTTTTTTCCCTCTTTACCTTAAAACCGGAAAAATGAAACCCAGTTTTATAGGTAAAGGGAAAAAACGAGAAAATGAGAACCGACTTATAAGCCTTAGTGTGGATTGGCTGATATACACACAAGACGCAAACATCACGACGAGCATTCCAAAATGAAAACAAAAAGCAGCACGACTGGCTAAATAAACATTTAACCTGTATACCGAGAGATTAGATGTCACAAGTCTCGGATAACCTTCGGCATCCTATTGGATTAGCGGTCACCTTAGCGACCGATTACCGTAAAGACAAATGCCTTAAAGAACGAGTATCGTTGGTTGAAATACCAATAATCAATCAAAACGATGGCATAATCATTTTCTTCACATGTGAGACTTATCTGTGGACCTATTACGAGTGTGAAATTTTTTCGATTTCGTAAAATACGAAATCGTAAAATTCGATCCCCTTCGAATTTTTCTATTATGAATTTTTTTTTTTGGGCGTAAAATTTAAGACCAAGAAGGCAAACTTCTTGAAACTGTTGAAAACGCAACAAATTTTCGGATTTCACATTAGTTTTGAGTTTACTGTTAAAGTATAATGTATTGAACTATAACTTAGTTAAATTTAAATCTGAGGGACCGCCTGCAATGTATGCTGCATGCTTCATAACGTGTGTGTTAGGTATAATGTGCCAATAAACGACAACGAAATGAACGTTTGAACCTGAGGTTATACAAATACCAATCTAGAAGTGATGTCTAATAATTTAGCGGAAGAAGCGAAAAGGGTTTGGGATTCAAATTGATCGTTATTATTAAATATTGTACCAAAATAAAATATTTTTAAAAGATTAAATAAATTAAAACCTTTAATTTAACTCTTGTTCCTTGAATTCAAATTCTTTTCTTTTTAATTCCAATTATTCGGCTATTAACTTTTTTATTTCTATAATAATATTTTTTATTTTGCTATCCATTTTTCTTCATTGAATTTTAATCTAGGCTTTTTGGTGTTTCTAATCTCTTTAAGTACGTTGATGATCTCCTTTCGGTGTTTCTCACTATTGCCTTTAAATTTCTTGAAGTTTTCATGGTGCATGTGTTTTGTTTGACTAGCTACTACTTTGGGCTGTGGAATATAAATGGATATTGCTTATTGATGGTATTCTATGGTAAGAGGTGTGTGGCTTGAGCTGACAGAGAGCTTGTCATTATCAATCTGGAATTTATCGTGGTTTAATTCATATAGTCGTTGTCATCGATGCTTATTGAGATTGTAGAGATTATACACCAAAAAGTTTTTACTTTAAGGCCTTTGCCATCTCCAGTTCTATCGAGCAACCGATCAACACTCTCCTCTACTTGGCTCCTTTTTTATTGTGTACGGACCAGTCTCTTGTTCCAAAACATTTTTTTATTAAACTGCTACTGCACTATATTTTTAACCGTATATTTAAAATATTGTGGTGTGTAATTTTTCTCCGCAAATGTTGAATAGTCTCTTAATATATTGAAGTGCATTTAAAAAATGTTTGAACATTTTTTCCTATACAAGAAATTAAAATTTCAAATTGGCAACATTGGAAAGTGACCTACAAAAAACACAATAAAATAAGTTTTAAATAAATCGTAATTCGATTTCGTTTTTTTTTGTCCATAATAGAGATTTTGTCCATTACACGATTTTCTAATTCTACGAGAGAAAAAAAAATACAATAGGAATATTCGTGGCGGATCGAATTTTTCGAAATCGAAAAAAAATCATAATAGGCCCCCCAGTCTTTTGTAATATCGTTTGCCACTTTGTCTAGAAATATAATTTAACTTAAGATTTTATTTAGGAAAGACCTGGATTTAGTGGCCTTTTATAAAATTGAACCATTCAGCGTATTTAGACAATTTAAAATTGATAGCTTGACGATCTATGGAGTAAGATGATATCAGATCAAATAGTAAGAAAACTTATACTAAATCCATAATTTTTATCCAGATGATTTAGGATTCAACGACCGCAGAGTCACAGAAGTCCTCGATTGATAAAAAAGAGTCGACACATTTTAACGAAACGTAAGCGCCATGAGAAACTTCATTATTTCCAGGGGTCACACCATTTACAATTGCTTTAAGAATTGCAAGCTGAGCACTGCTATTTAGGCCCGTCTGAAATAGCTATTTTGAGTAAAAAGTTCAAACTTTAAAAATATTAAAAATCCAATCTTGTTTAAATCAATTTCTTTAATAGTATCAATATTTTTTTAATAAGTTTGATACAGTTGTCAAAACAAAAGTTGACCTATTTCTGTGATCTAGTTGATTTCCACATTTATATATCGCCGGTTTGGTGCAACAGTGTCACATCTCAAAATAACATATTTTACAGGAAATCGGTTTCAACTTTTTTTTGGTAGTAATTCTTTTATTTCTAAAAAATTTAACAATAAATGTAATTGTTTTGTTATGTAACTTTTTTTTATTTATGGACGATTTAATTAGAGTATCTTATTTTTCAGAGCTGCATTTAAAATATTTAATTCATCCTAATAAAATTAGGACTCCAACAGCCCTATTTCGGGTTGTGACAGTAATTAAGTAATAGTAAGTAATGAGTAGGGCCCTCTATCCAGTCGCAAATTATTTAATTGCGAGGCGAAATATGGTTATTAGATTTATTTCGCCATCCCAATTAACACATTTTTTTAAAATTTAAATTTGGTTTGCGATTGTAAAGTAGAAATACACGAAAATACTGTTACGCGCTTTACAATTGCAAAACAAATTAAAATTTAAAAAAAAATGTCAATTTGCATAGCAAAATAAATCTAGTAACCATATTTCGCCTCGCATTTAAATAATTTGAGACCGGAGAGAGGATATACCCGTAAAACCTATTTTTAAGAGGATATTTTTGGTTGCCCTAGTAATGAGTAATTTTGAAGTGATACTGTACCAGATAAAAGATTGTTAGATTTAAAGAATTTTTGTTCGAATATTTCAAAATTGATAATTTTTGACTTGTGTCACTATTGCCCCAAACCGACGATATGTTTTGAAAAACCTTATAGTTTTTTACCACTTCTGAAAATCTTTCAAGTTTAAATAGCATGGGAGTTTACAGTACGTGAGCAATTGAGTGTGGTAACGTGGAAGTTCCTGTATTTTATTAAATCTGGTTTTTGTATTCAATTATAAATCATTTTTAATTTCTGTGATCATAATTATAACTATATTTTGCTGATAATGTGAAAAATAAAATAAAATTATTCAGAAGTAATTATAACTATAATGATGTTTGACTTTAGAACTGCGGATTGCCGATAAACTAATTAAAACTTAAATCTTGGTTTATATATAGCTTTACTTAGTTAGTTTTGATTTATTTTAGGCCCATGACATTTCTTTAATTTATTCCAATTTTAGTTTGGGGAGAAAATAAATAATATACTTATGATTTAAGTAGACATGAAAATGGTGGTGTTTGGCCTAGATGAGTGAAATAATAATTGAGACTTAAAATTTATTATTAATGGGGTAAATAGAATCGTTAAATTTTAAATTTAACTTGTTTTGTTAGTTCATGGTTAACTGAATTTAACACATTTTGTTAAACATTTGTTTTTCTATTTCGCAAAAAATTAGATTTTTGAATATTTTAATTAAACAATTTCGACTTATTAGGTCATCATCAGGAGTATCTACTGATCAGTAGATCCACTACTACTGAATATCTACTACTTCAGTAGATACTCCTGATCTAACAAGTCGAAATCGATTGAGTGATTTTTTAAACTTTTTGAACAAATTTTGAAATTAAAATATTCAAAAGTCTAATTTTTTGGCGAAATAGAAAAACACGTGTTTAATCAAATGTGTATATTAAGTGTAAGTGTGTTCGCCAAGTGCCTACGGCAAATAGTGCAAAAAGTGTTAATTGAATTATTAAATATTTATTATATTAATGTTCAGGTATTAAGGAATATTTTAATTCTGAATTTTGTTTATTTCAAGACTAGAATTAATAAACTATTAGCCTTTTTATGTTTCTGGAACCCGGCCAAGTCTGTCATAACTAACTCTCCTATCCTATCCTTCGGTTTTGATGAGTTGAATGAAAAACGGTTCATGGTGGAGCCCGGCCTTCTGGGAATCGTGCTTAATAAAGATTAGTGAGGCATGTTGGTTAGATTAATGTTAATACAACTTTGTAACGTCACTATTCCATGTTCATATACTTAGTTCTCTTGACAACACGCTTCTTGAATAAACAGCGTGTTAATTTGGATTTAACCTTAAATTAATAAAGATATAAAGATAGAATTACACTGTTATTATCGAGCAAACAGTTCGTGAATTTTATTTTTCTCGAGTTTATTTAATAAAACAAAAGGAAAAATAAATAAAATGATTTCTATTCTGGAAAACAATACATCGAAGGTTGGTATTCTTTTGGATGAAAAGGAATTACGTAAATTTATCGAGACCGATTTAAAAGATATTTTAAAAGAGGAGGAAAATAAATTGCTGCATACAAATATCAGGAAAGAGGAGAAGTCATGTATTTCGATTATCGTGCAAAGCATTCATGACACCCAGCTGGAATATGTGAAGGACAATACGACCGCGAAAGGTATGTTTGATAATATATCATCAGTGCTTGAACGAAAAAGCATTTCGGGACAACTTTTACTACGAAAATAGCTGCTGACAATGAAAATGCAAGTTAGAGATAATATTATTGAACATTTTCTGAATTTTGACAAAAAGATTCGTTATTTGAAATCAATTGGTGCAATAATGGAAAATATCTACGTCAATTGCCATTTGTTGTTAACATTACCAAGAAGCTACGAACACTTGGTTACTGCAATCGAAACGGTGAATCCAAATGAGTAGATTCCGCAGTAGAATTTGTCAAGAGTCGCCTGATTGACGAACATGGGAAACGAAACAATGGCGGATTGAGTGGTAAATCAAACGAATCATATAGAATGCACATACGACCCCCCAAACCTGTGTGTTTTTATTCGGTAAAAAAGCAAACATAAAGTCTATGTGTTTCTCCAAATGTTTTAAAATGAGGAAAAATTAAATGCAAATCGTATAATGCAAAAGGCGCAGCAGGAAACATAACCTCAACTAAACGAATCTCCTGTGTGCAGTTGATGTGCATGATAAATTTTAAGAAGCGAATGCATGCCCGAACCATTAATTACGAAGTGTATAACAAAACGAGTGAAAGTATGGAAAAGAATCGGGACGATGATTCATTCCTGAGTAAATTCATATTGGACTCTGGTGCTACGGATAATATGGTAAACAGCAAAATAACGAATATGAATGAACTCACAATCCAGGTAGCAAAGAAAAATAAACAATTATTGAAATCGAAACAAGAAAGCAACATAAAAATTACAACTTTTTTGAACGGCGAATTTAAAGCGAGAGTGATTAATGACGTGCTGCTGGTTAATAATTTGGAACACAACTTACTTTCAATGCTTTGTCAAAGATTGTGCGTACATTTTTTCGATAAGAAATAACAATTTGTTGCAAATAAAACAGGAAAGTTGTACGAGACAACATTTCATGTTGATTGTGATGTATTTGCTGATTTTTCAAGTGAGCAACAATCGAATGTGTCCCAAAGCATGCTGCATTTTCGACTAGGACACCTAAATGTTTTCGACATGAAAAAGTTAATTTCAAGAAAAATAGTTTCTGGTTTGGAGCAAATAAAAATAAACACCGAATTGAAATTTTTTGAATCATACGTCTATGTTAAACGTACTCAAAAAGTTCTAAGAATATGTAGAGATCAGGCACGCCACGGTTGTAATACACATCGAACGAATTTAAAAACTGTTGCAAAGAAAAAAGAATTCTGATCGTATACACGGTTCCATACAATCCTGAGATGAATTCGGTATCAGAACGGTTAAATCGAACTTTGCAAGAAAAGCTAGAACCATGTTGCTAGCGAGTGGAATGAAATGACATTTCTGGAATGAAGCTGAATTTGCAGCAAATTATTTAAAAAATCGATGTCCCACGTCTGCATTACGCGAATAGTTTATCGACAAAACGTCAGCAGAACTTTGGTATGGTTTGAAATCAGTTTTATTTATCAGACATTCGAATTTGTGGATCAAATGTTATAATCACATTCCTGCGGATTATCGTAAGAAATTGGATGCGAAATCTTCAAAGTGTATCATGATTGGTTATGGCACATCGCATCATACATATTGATTATGGGATCTGGATGTAAAAAAAACTAGTTATTGGTCGACATGTAACATTTGATGAAGGATCAATTCTGAACATAGCAAAAATCATAGAAATACCAGATTCAGAGGCCGTAAGTGAACAAACATATAAAAATAATGACGAAACATTAGTTGGTACTATTAATAAAATTGATGGACATTTCAACGATAAGGAAAATATACCAATAGACAACAGTGTGAGTACGGACTGCACTGATAATACCGGTGATAATACCACTGATAATACCGGGATAATATGGTGATTGCACTGAGAAAAAAATAACAGTATAAATAAAAAATATACATACGTTTTTTATGCGAAAAGTTTCGTTTTTAAAATCAGAAGGATGACCTTTTTATTTTTAAAATACATTTTTTCGCCAAATTTGTTTATAAAAATAAAAAAATGGTTTTTATTTTCAAAACTACTTTGCTTACTTATGTCAAATACTTTACTTAAATTTTAAGAGATTGTTTTTTAAGAATAAAAAACTATTGGTTAGTTTTAAAAGGTTTATTTTAATTTTTAAATAATTATTTTTTAACAATAATGTCACACAATTTTATTACATCAAAGTAATCTTTACAAATACAACGGCATTCACAATGTTTGCAACTTTTCAAGTCAGCAAAAACAAAGAGGTCACCATTCATAAGATAACATCTCCCCCTCCCAAATTTTTAACCCCCAGGCCATTGTGTAAAAATACACACAACCCTTAAAAATATATAAGGTCGGCGATTGATCGTCGTCGAGGAAAGACGTGTTTTTGTCTCTCCTCGAAATAAATAAATTATTTAATTTAAATTTGTTACAGTGAACTAATAAATAACTAATAATTTTATATGTGTTAAATAAATAAATAAATAATAATAATAATAATATAATAATAATTTGTGTAAATTGATAAGTAAAGTGAAAAGTTGTAGGTACATATTGTATGATTATATAAATTTGTATGTGGTGTGTTTGCATTGGTGTAGAATATGTACGTAACAATTTGCAATTATATTACATATTTTAATACCGTTGCTTGAATGCATCACACGCGCTATATGTAAACCTTCAATATGTATGACTTTTTTGATTTCAAAGGATGCATAAGATAAGTGTTGTCCATTTATTCATTGTTTTAATACATATTTTAATTATTATATATACTTTTTCCAAATAAATTTTAAGTATATAAACCTTTTAACTGGATTTTATAACTCATGAAGGTGTAGAGTACTAGTATTCTCATCTAGTGGGTCATTCGAGTATTGTTTGCGCGAGAAAGGGATTTTTAATGCCGTTGTTCTGTTTTTGTTACACTCGCTTAACAATTTTTGTTGTTGTTTTGCTACGATTATTTTTCGTTTTTTGCCGGTAATTTTGAATTCTACGTTTTGTTTGGTATACATATATGTTTACTTGTACATTATATATTTTGCATGGAGATTAGTATTGGAGGTGTATAGCGGGGTATACATTCCAATATCCACTGAAAATGTGGTTTTGCGATGTATATAGCTTGTTATCTGCTTTAAGCTTTGGCTATATTGGCCGTTGGGTATATATGTGTGGGTTACGAAAAAACAATTTACAAGGTCAGGGTTGTTTTTGTTTTCATATTATTTTATTTATATTCATTACATAATTATTATATATTTGTTATATGCATAGGTATTTACTTTTTGTGCTTGTGTGTGTAAATGGTTTTCGATATGAAAAGACACAAAAAACAGAAGATCAAATCATAGATTTTAGTTGTTGTTTTCCTTGTTGTTCGCCTTTTCATTGATTTCATTTGTGTGATCAATTTTCACAGAGGCGGCGAGGATATGGTGCAGCCGTATTGCAATAAATTTTCTTTGATATTTGTGGTAGAGTGCTTTGAATAGATTTCGTTCATGATGAGTGGTTGGTCGGTGTCTGCGGTTTATGATGGTTGTTCATTGAACATTGTGTTTCTCAACTTACGGAGGGTTATATTCATATAACATGCTCTGTCGTTATTTGTATTTGTAAGCTATTTTGGGCTATTTTAAATCGTTTTTGGGAGTTGATGTCAATCAATTATCAATCAATTGTTGGTATAAAAAGGCAAATTTGCAGTTTTGCATGGAACTCTTGTCTGAGGTTTGGATTTGTGTATCCACGTTGGTATCTTTACTGAATATTATAGATGTTTTTCTTAAAGTTTACCGTCGGTTTCGCGAGAATTGAGTCATTTTTGAAATTCTAGGATGATCGGTCGTACGTAGGGGTTTTTGAGCTGTAGGACTGCCGCGATACTTTTATAATCACGGCTGTATGAAGCATGGGTGTTGTCGATTAGTGATGTTGATGGAAGATCGCTTGGCGAATGGTAGAGGTGTCACGGATATAACTTTGTGTTGTTGTTTCGGATATAACTTTGTGTGTTGCAGTGTGTTTTTGTTTATAGAAGGGGTGGGTATCGAGTACTCCTGGATAAACATAACATATTCTTTGGTACATTTTACTATGACTATTTATAAAATAATTCTTTTATATACTAATATTCCTTTATCCAATTATTCAGCGTTTGACTATTAAATCATTATACATATTTTAATTTGGTGAGAAATTTAGAGTTATCGAGGTTTACCAGTGGCACTATTCTGGTAATTCCCTGGGAATAGGGAATTGGGGAAAGATTTTATATGTAATTTCAGTTCAAATATTTTTTTTCCGGCCTACTAAGAAGAAAAGTTTGATGCAAATATTTATAAATTGGGAATAATTTTTCCATATCTAAATTGGCAGGGAAAATTATTCCCAATTTTATTTTGTTTTCAAAAAAATTTCCACTATTTTTTTACCTCAGTACGCCAGAAAAAAAAATTAAAATAGAAATTACATATAAAATCTTTCCCCAATTCCCTATTCCCAGGGAAATACCAGAATAGTGCCACAGGTGTTTATTATTAATACTATTATTCAATGCAGTTCCTGATTAAGCTAATTTATTTAGTTCTTTCTATTGAAGATTTTTGATTACAGGATCTTTGAAGTCGTAATACTTTCTAAATAAAAATAAAATTTTAATTTAAAAGTCAGAAGAGCAGACAATGTAGGAATCATAATGGCTATCGGGTTTCTAATAGATTTGATATTTCAGCGAATACTTTTTTAACTTGCAGATATCTTGGAAGCTACAGATTAAATTTGAAATGCAGTTAAATATTGCTGTACTTAGATAGTTTTTCAGGGATCATGGCTTTTTTTAATTAAATTATTTTCTAGGTTGTTTCGGAAGACTGCCATGAAAAGGTTGTTTGGGAGACAGTAAATTGGTGAAGGTTTTAATTAGCTTGTTCTAGGTTTCATAAACAATTATCGCTGGTTGTTCTTTTTATGATTTATTTAATACGATTGGGTTATTTAGAAAATGGATCGTACAGTTGTGCTAGCTACTTATTAATTCTGCCATCTTACAGATTCCTGATTGCTTTAAAATAACTATTCAATTCTGGTTTAATTTGTTTAGGTATTAGGGTTCTAAAACTGTGCCAAATATACATTATTGATATTACCTTACATATATCAGATTAGCTGTTTTTGAAACCAGTTTTCATTTGGCCATTAGGGATGGCAAGGACAAGTGATCTTTACAGTATATAATTTTTTTATTTAACTATTTTTTATAAATAAATCCTTTAATTCAACAGATTCACAAAGATTCTACCAGTTGAAGATAAAAAGAAGGTCGTCCGTTCCTTTCGTGCTTTGATACTAGTACTGCTAATTTATTTTGATTTAACTTGTTTTAAGAGAAATTTAGTTAATACTAATCATAACATTACATTTATTTAATTCAAGCTAATTTAACACTTAATAATGACATTTTATTTCAGGAAATTTACTGCAACTTAATTAATAAAATTTTTTAATTATAATCGTATTTTTTTTTAGGATGCTGAGTTCTGAATATATCGAAAAAAAATCAAAAATAATTGTGTTGTCTTGTGCTAACCGTCTTATATTACATTTCAACTAACAATTTACTAACTATTGACTACTTAGGTGTCTGAAACCGGGTCAATTTCCATAATAATTAACAAACCTTTCCTATCCCTCCATCTTGTTATATGTAAAAGAGTGTGCGGATGGGCCCGGCGTCAACCGGGAATCTACTTAGGTTTGGTCGCACATTCCAATCAATCAATCAATCAAAACAACCCTTAAAAATATATAATGGGCATTGAACATCTCCTCAAGTTGGTTTCGTACTGATAAAAAGTTGGTCTACTTGACGAAACTGCAGAAAATCAAACCTCCATACCTTTAGTACATATAACACAAGAACATATCGATTTTGCGAATTATATAAATAGCCGAAAATTTTTTAAAATAAAATATCAAAAAAATTGTTTTAAAACGCTAAAACTATTCTTTTGAAATAAATTATTCTGTTTAAATAAATAAACTTTTTAAATTTAATTTAAAAAGTATTTTATATATCATTTTACAAAATATGCTATTAAAATAAAAAGCAATTCGTTGTTTGCAAACATTTCATTTCATTTCAAAAAAATACTTTTTAAATTCAAAAAAAGTTATATCTTTTAGAAAATAAAAAATTCGTTTTTTATTTTACAACTCAGGAGTACGTACAAAATGATCCAACTTCAATTAAAGAAGCGAAACAACAACCAGATTGGCCACAGCGGAAGAATGCAATCTACGAAGAATATGCACCTTTAATTAAAAACGGTACATGGCCATTAGGTGATTAACCGAAAGGTCGATAATTGATTTCGAATAAATGGGTTTTTAAACTGAAACACAAATCGAATGGTGATTCCGAGCTGAAATATATTTGAACGGAAGATCAATTAGCTGATATTATGACGTAAGGACTCAACCATAAGCTGTTTGTGAAGCATCTTGCGAATTTAAATTTAAGTTAATTTAAAGTTTCATAAAAATTAAGAGGCCGTGTTGGTTAGAGTAATTTTAATTCAACTTTGTAACGGTACTCTTCCATGTGCATATAATTAGTTCTATTGAAAATAAGCCTCCATAATGTATTTGTTTTATACTTCACTTCTCTTCTTATATTCTTTGAATGTTAATTTGGATTTAACCTTAAATTAATAAATATATAAAAATAGAATTACACTGTTTTAGTTTCCATTGTGATAATAAAAACAGATTATTATTATCACTGTACTCCCAATTTTAAAATTGTTGTCTTAATAGATCAAAAAACTATTCTTTTAATAAACAATGAAGTGTCGATTGAAAGCAATTTTCTAAAATGTCATAACAATACTGTTGCCAGTTATAAATGGTGTTTCAGTGATGTTTTACAACAAATTTTTGATTTCAGGAAATCGACTTGGTGCTGAGAAAATTATTTCATTAAATCTCTACATACTAATGAGTTTTTAGTTGCAGGAGCAGCTAACAATAAGCTTGCTTAGTCTTGGAGCAGCTAACAATAAGCTTGCTTAGTCTTGGTGTTTCAAATTTTTTAAACCTTATCGATTTTACAAATTTTTTACTACATAGTCTGCAAATAGGGACATAGCCTGCAACTCAATGAACTTGGTTATAAACAAAAACCCCAATCGAGCTAAACATGTGTAATACAACGTTTTAGTTAAACGCGGTCGATAGTTATAATTATGTAATCTATTTTGACTCGACACAGTACATGGTGCTTATTAAATTCAATTTAGATTTTGGTTTAGTTTCAACCCTACGTACATAATGTATATAAGACAATTGTTTTTTATTTAAAATTTTACTTTTCCAATTCACCGCCATTATATGTTTTGTGTACAGCTTTATACGATTATTTTTTTTTTGTTATTATTTCTTCTTCTTTGGATTAATATTTTTATATTTTACTTTACGTTTTGACTTCTTTTTTTTATAAATAAATAAATTATATGTTTCGCCCAGCCTTTGAAAACTTCATAAAAATAATTTTTTTTTCGAGTCCGTCGCCTGATATACCAACCACAATCATAACTTTGTTGTTGTTTTATAGCATAAACATAATTTTCATATACATAAAAAACTTATTTTTCTTTTTTTAATTTTTAGTTCCCCATGGCATTTATGTATATAGTATGTATGCTCGCAAAGTATGTTTTATGTACAGCATATACATAAAAGCTATAATTTAGTCGTATTTTTATTTATAAAGTTTTTTTTTAGGTTTGAGTCAATTCAGAGTTCTTTAGGTTCTCCTTCTTCTTGGCTGTACTTGGATATAAAAAAAAAAATTATTTCTATTTTAACAAAATTAATGTACATAAACACGAAACACTGCACTCACATAATTGTTACTATTATCACAAACTATATATCGTATAAAGTTGGTATATAACATTGTTACGAGCATATAGTTTTCGATTGTTGATTTGATTGGCATGGTCGAATGATCACATAACATTAGAAAACATTAGATAGATAGATAGATAATATGGACAATATAAAATTATTATAATTTTACATGAATTTTGTATTTTGTGTGTTGGACATACATATACATAGCTGTATTGTACATATGTATTTATGTATGTACGAGTGTGTCCATTTATAAAATACGGTCGGCATTTTATACAATTCGTTTGAGAAATAAATAATAAAATTGGAGGACTTTAATTTGTCTTGGTTGTTAGTTTTTTGTTTGTAGATTTGGTCGATTGGATTATAAAGAATTTAAAATGGTGACCATAACATGAAATTATCAAAATTATAGGAAGAGAATAATTTGGATAAAAAAAAAATTGTTAACTTAAATTCAATATAATTGGTATCTTCTGGTGCTTTGCGTATTTATTGAGTAGTTTTTGAAGGTTTGGTTATAATTTGGTGGGAACGTATTTTTTTATATAAGTTTCTAAAATGAATTCAATGTCTATTATTTGAAATTGCTATAACAAAGACCATATTTACTGCATGGAACGGACGATTATGCGAATTGGATTTTATGACTATATCGCATAATAGAATAGAGCATAATCCTTAAATTATCATAAATCCAAACCTTGAAATGAAGTAATTTTATAAACTAAGATTTGAAACATTTTTTATTCATACTATGACGTGTTTCACACTTAAAATCAAATAAAGAATTGTATGAACGAAAAAATGGAGGGGTGTATATGTGGTAGCGAACACCTGACTTTCTTTTACGATGAATGTACACGTTGATTTAGAATACACCACACTTGATTTCTAATCTTGTATAATAAAAAATCATTATTCCTCAAATTTCAAGAAAACCAACTAGGTCAACACTTTGGTGAATCTGAATTTTTTAGCGTGTTTATAAATGAGATACTTTTCATCATCATAACCAAAAACACAAATGTGTACCTAATTTCGCAAAGATCTCCCAATTTATGGAAAAAGCTTAAGTATGAAGTTTGGTTCCGAATAGCCAATCTGCCTAGTCAGACATTTGAGGAAATAAAGTTTTCTTAATCAAAACTCGTCATTTCCGGTATTGTTTTAAAAAATGATCTGAACAAATTTTGTTTGAAACTTAATTTACAAATTTTTGTTTTAATAAATAATTTAATAGGACCTCCTAATTTAGAGAAAAACCTTAAGTATGAAGTTTCATCTCTGCAAGTCAATCCGTCTGGGCTGTACAGTGATCGAATATATGCTGAAAACAAATTTTAGTAACAAATCATGAAACACCGATATTATTGCAAAGTTAATTTAGAAGCTTTTATAGTTCATAATAAATTTTCTCAAGTGATATTTCTCTTAAATTGTGATTCTGCCACTTCGGGTAAACCGAATTTAAGGCCAAATTCATTAGGATCTGGGCCTATTTATGAGTAATGCTTAAGAACGAATCTCTTAATGATAACCTCATCATTTGTTCCAGATTAGTCAATCCGCCAGTATTGACATTTAGTCTGCATAAAATCCCACACACATATACACTCACACAGAGGTTTTTTAAATACACTTTTTTTTACTCGGCGATATAGCAAATGGTAAATTTGTAAAATCTTTGAAATCAACATTTTTCAATTACTCCTAAGTAAGAGTGATATTCAGTTGTCCACTTAAAAAATTTGTTTCCGATACACATTTGATATAAATTATCCGCCTTTCAAACGGCGGTACTTCGTTTTTTTTCAAATATAAAAATCAAAACTTTTTTTTAACAGTAAAATAAATTAAAAATTGAAATTACTAGGTGAATATGCTGTAGCCCACATCTGACTTTATTTTATGACTATCGTACATAGTAGATTTCAAATACATACAATACTTAATCTCTAAATCGAAAAGTTATTCGTTATTCTGCTTAAATTTTAGTAAACCAACAGGGTGAACCCTTGCTGAAAATTTAATTTTTACTTCAAAAACGTAAAAAGCTCACGAAAGTTGGAAATTCTGGTACACAGATGTACACCACAATTCGCATATGAATCTTCCAATTTATGAAAATCTTCAGTATAAAGATGGATCAAAACTCGTCATTCCCCATAAAATTTAAAAAAATAATCTCAACAAAATTTGTTAGAAAATGTACAATTGTTGTGTATAAATCGTTTTTCGTAAATGCCATACTTTTCAAAATAGGTATTTGCAAAAAACTGCCACTAAAAAGCGGCGTCTTTTGCGGCGGACGAATTTCGGCCAAAAAACACTACTGTATCTTCCAATTTGTGCAAAACGCTTAAGTATAAAGTTTCACCCCAATCAGTAAATCCGTCTGGGGTGTAGAGAACAGACAACATTTAATGTGTACGATATCACACACGCACGAGGCCTCTTCTGGCCCTAATACACTCGAAACATCGTTGGTGCATGCTCCTTATCAGCTTTTTGATGGTTTCTTGGGTTATTTTACACAATTCAAGCTTAACAGCATTAACCACCGCAAGGTATGGTTAATGGAAGGTTTATCATCGCACGAATTCATCTTTTTAGAATATCTCACACTTGCTCGATGAGATTTAGATCTATCTAATAGCCATTCACTGGCCAGTTCATTGCCACAATATTTTCATCTCTAATGAACTTTTTGGAAACGCTAGCATTATCGAGACTAGCATTATCCTGCATTAAGATAAAGTCTGAATCATACTTATCTGCATAGAACTTGATGTGGGGTCTTTTAGTTCACATACTTTTTACCCGTAATCGATCCTTCATCAATGACTTCGAGCTTTGTCTTTCCCCCTAAACTGATGTCATCCCAAATCATTATTGAACCTCCACCGAAATGATCGGTTTCTTGTATACAGTGCCTTAAGACCCGATTCCGTCTATCACTGGTACTCAAACAAAATTGCGATTCATCTTTGAAAAGTCCCGTACAATGTCGCCCGGACAATGTCGCAGCTGCCAACTCCTGTTCTTGACAAAGTTTCAGTCTTGCTGCACGATATCTAGGAGCAAAATGGAGCGTCTGGCTGCTTTTATTGACCTAATCCTTACTTTTTTGAGGCGATTGCGAATAGTTTGATCTAATATCGGGCGGTTCAATAGCGTACGGGATTCGTTTTGAATTGATTTGGCCGTCCTTTTCCTGTCTCTCGCCAACACTATGCGTCCGTCGTAATTTGAAGCTGTGATGCTTTTCCTGCCTGATCAGGTATTCTTTCATATGCTCCCGTCTCACGAAAACGTTACGTACCTAACAATGTGATACCTCCATTAATCTCGCTACAAAACATAAACTTTTCCTCTCCTGGATCAGTGTTGTTCCTCTTGCCACCGTAGCTGTTACATGAATCCTAATTCGTGCCATTTTGTTGATTTATTGAAAAAAAATTATTTTCACACAATTTGTATTTGAAAACAAAGTAATTTTGTTAAAAATAACCCAGTTTACTCAAAATTCAATTTACGAATGACTGAATTTTTCATTTTATTTTTGCTGTTGTTTTACGGGAAGGTTTATTGCGTTTTACAGTTATGAGATACGAATTTGGGTTTAGGTACACAAAAAAAGAAAAAATTAATGAAAAATATGGCATCATTGGCTAAAATTGATCTACAACGATAGTTAACACCCTATTAGCAAGTGTTTCTTATTTTGTTTTGAGTAGTATACATCAGTGGCCCTATTCTGGTAATTCCCCGGGAATAGGGAATCGGGGAAAGATTTTATATGTAATTTCTGTTAAAATATATTTTTTCCGGCCTACTAACAAAAAAAGTTTCAAATATTTATAAATTGGGAATAATTTTTCCATACATAAATTGGTAGGGAAAATTATTTCCAATTTAATTTTGTTTTGAAAAAGATTAACACTAGCTTTTTACCTCAGTAAGCCAGAAAAAAATATTTGAACTGAAATTACTTATAAAATCTTTCCCTAATTCTCTATTCCCTCAGTCGATACCGACAAATAATTAGTAGTAGTGTTATCAAACTAAAATATTCAAAATGATAATATTTCAACCGAAAACATTAACTCTAAAATACTAATTTTGAGTTGGGTAGCCCCAAAATGCTCGTTTGAATACATCACACGTTAAAAATTTGAAAACTTCTGGAAATTAATTCAATTGACAAGCCTTATTGATTACCTTTTGGAAGCCCCCTTTGTTCAAACGCGGTTTGTAGGGCTTACCACATCAAAATTGACTTGACATTATTTACAGAGGTAACCATCACTAAAGTCCTTTCATTTGCCCTATTTCGCAGACGTGAGAATTTAAATGTGCAATTTTGAAAAGGTTCAAGTTTTGTTTGACGATATATCATATTTAAATAAGTTTTCTCGTCTCTTCATTCAAATATCTTTGAACCTTTGTGTCAACGAGAGTATTTTCTCATTCTGTGTTCGTGTTGATTATAATATGTAACTGGCTAAATGGCATTCTAAAAATTCCAATATTCATAAATTTCTATTTTCTATTTTTAACTATTATTTCCCATTTCTAGAGTACTACTTAAAAGTTCATTTTATTAGGACTTTTATATCAGGGTCAAATGCATATTTGAAATTTAAAATACATACCCACGCATGTCGTATTGACACAAAGGTGAAACTGTAATTTATCGAGACCCACTTCCCATATTGGTAACAAATTATTCACAGTTATATTTTTTAAAATATTTGCAAAAATCTAAAAAAGCTATGCTTTTCAAAATATTTGGGAGAAAACCAAAAATCTCCTATAAGATCTCCTAAAATCTTAAGTATGAAGTTTGATTCTGATCAATTAAACGAAACAGTTGTTGGTCAAAAATTGTCATATCCGTTAAAATTTTAGAAAACTGATCTGAGCCGACATTGTTTCAAAATTAATTTAAAATCTTTTAGGTCATAATCGTTTTTGTCGCAATTGATATACTTTTTATTGGCAATTTTTGGAAAAAGCTTAAGTATGAGGTTTCACTCTGATTAGCCAATTCGACTGGGCTATAGACAAACACAGACATTTAACCCGCACGGAACCACACACGCACACAGAACTTTTTAAAAATCAATTTTTCGGACGTCGGCGATTTGGCGAATGGTAATGGCAAAAATATAAAATAAAAACAAAATAAATAGAAAGAAATAATAAAATTTAAAAAGAAAACCAAAACAAAACTGGACGGTAAATTGGATAGTCAGTGGATGTTGAATTTGATGGAATAAAGCAAGCTGTGCAGAGTTATTATGTAAAACTCGTGGTTACTTTTTCTTTTTCTCGAAATTTTCTTTTAATATGGTTTTATTATCTTCCGCCTAATTTTGTTTGTTTTTAAATATTTTAATTTTGTTATATAGAAAAAAAATTAAATGAAAACAATTTATCAATAATTTCCAAAACAATTTATGAAAAGTAACTTACTAAATTGCCAATATAGAGCCAGAGATTATTTGGTAAGCAAATATGGAGTTTCTCTGTTTGGTAGGTTTAAATGGTAAAGAAAAATATATAAATCGAAATACTGAAAACTAATTTTTAGATTAGGTTCAGCAACAAATTTAATTTAGAAAAAATATGCTTAAACATTCGGCTTGAATCGAATAGCTCAATGATGATAAAATTTGTGAAAGATTGGCTATTTGACAATAAACTTGTTAGCTTTGTGTTTTCGCTTGAGATAGCTTAAATATTTCAATTTACAAATTTACACCCATTTATGCGATTTTAAAACATTTCTAATTTTTTAATTGGTTCAAAAGTAATAACTGTATTTCAAAATAATACTATACACAATTGCAGGTTTTCCTCGCTGTTTTTTTTTTTAAAGTGGGATTACATATAATATTATTATTAAATGAAAATGATTAATGAAGTTTTAACGGATTCTAATCCCTTAAGTTAGTCCTGGATTGGATCTGGCCCTTATTTCATTAATCATTCAACATTAGAGTTAATCGAAGTAAACTTTTTAAAGAAAAGTGTAGCTACACAAATTAACAAAAAGTGTAACTTCTAAAAATTCTTGCAATGAAATATCGAGATCAAATTTTATCAATGGCACAGTGGTTAAAGCTTTGGCATTTGGATCGGGAGGTACCGGGTTCGAAGCCCGATAGGGGCAGGACGCAAAAGTGAAATTTCATAACCGATTACGATCGGGGATGTAAGTAACACATCTATCACCCCCTGTCGGAGTGCAAAACTCATGGGCCGACCCATCTTCCATGTCAGTATAGGCTGGCATGGAGCTTGCAATGTGCAAATGGTCTTAAATCGGCCCTATAGCCGTACGTCTTCGATGTGGCAGGTGATGCGTAAAGTAAGACGGAAAAAATAAACCGCGAAAGAGCAGGGAGTGCTTCGGCCCCAAAACAGATGTCATGGATAAAAACAAAAACAAAAAAAAAAAAAATTACCAAAATAAAATAATTCAAGTCTAAGGGGTCTTGCGAGGCAAAATATGGTTACTAGATTTATTTTGCCATGCCAATTTTCACATCTTTTTAAATTTATATTTCTTTTGCGATTGTTAAGTAGAAATAAATAAAAAGACTGCGACGTCGGAAAATGCGTAGCAGGATATTCACGGATTTCTACTTTACCATCGCAAAACAAATTCAAATTTTAGAAAATGTGTCAATTGGCACGGCAAAATAAATCTAGTAACCATAGGGCCGATTTTGTCCAAAATTCGACAAGTTGACGAAATAACCACAAGTAAATATATAATAGTGGTACGTGTGTTTGTGTTAGTACGAATGCGAGCCATTTAATTTTTTTGGATATGACATTCTAGACATCATTTCTATTTATCATATAAAATATGTAAATACAAATAAATATGCTTTAAATAAAATTAAATTTATTTATTTTTAGTTCTAAAATAATTTCTAATTCTGTGTTTCTGTGAAAACAAAACATTTATTCGATATCGCATTGAAAAAAAATTAAAATATGTGTAGTTAAATTTTTTTTTTCTTAACACATTAAGGCACACTTTTTAAATGTGTGTGCTACTCAGAAACACATTTGATAACTTTTATAATTGTAATGATATTTCGTCGCAGAAAGAAAAGTATTGTGAGAATTGAAAAATAAATGTCAAATTATTCCTTAAAAAATGAATGTTATTTGCGCAAACGTGTTAAAAAACGAAAACGTTGTATGACCATTATAGCAGTCATTTCCGCGAACATGTTAACTCACCACTCAAATACTTGGCGAGATGTCAAAAAGCGAGATGACGAAGACGACATAAAGCACCAAAAAATTGAACCGATTTGTACCGATTCCTAATTTTTGATGCTTCCATTCGCAGAAAACAAACAAATATAACCACAGGAAAATTACACACACTAATTTAAAATTGTATACTATACTCCTTATACGTATACGAAAACGTCATGTGTCGTTCGTCGAATTTTGGAAAAAATCGATCCCCATATTTCGCCTCGCAAATAATTAATTTACGACTGGATAGAGGATATACCCCTAAAGATTGGGATCATTACAAAAATGTTTGAAATGATATACGTATGCGACATTATGGCCGATTAAAAAAAGATCAATAATATATTGTCAAGTGTATACATATCCCATCTAATAGTGGACAACTTAAGCTGTTCAGCTGTTCAAAACAGTTAACCAAATTGAAATAAATAATTGTTAGAAAGATGGTGGTGATCCATTTTTATATTGTGTTGCGATCTTTTATCACTTTATGTATAAACAAAACCAAATTTTTATTTTGTCAAATTAAAAATAAAACATAAAATAAAATTATTTTTGTAGCTTTTTTCCAATTGTGATAATATATATTTTTTTGTTGTAATTCAGATCGGTTTCGAACTATGTTCATCGTCAGTGAATTCAATGACAAATATCGTGAAGTAACCCCAAACCTTTTTTTTGTACTTTGTTAAACGTTTTGAATAGCACGATTCGTCACTCATTTGGTGTAAACATATCTAAAATTCCTGGAAAGTAAGTATTTTGAAGAATATTAGAGTTTTCATAAAGTTGATCTCAAAACTATTATTTCAATTTGGTTAACTGTTTTGAACAGCTCGAGTTGCCCACTATTAGATGGCATACTGCTAGAATTGGTAATATGTCTGAAAAAAAAAATAATCGGCCATAATGTCGCATATATTTCAAACATTTAAATTTTTTTAAATAACCCCAACCTTTAGACTTGAATTATTTTGATTCTGATATTTGCATCAAATAAACATTTTTGATGATTTGTTTACTAATGGTTTGCTACTTTCACTTTACATTGATACTCTTTTTAGAAGTTACACTTTTCTTAATTTGTAGAATTTTAAAAATTCTCAATTCTCAAAAAAATCATTAGTTTTCCTAATTGCATGGATATTTCTAATTACGCTGTTAAGAAAACCGATAAGAAAATCCTAGAACCTGTGTTGGAACCAAAACTTTAAAACTGGGATATTGGCGAGATATGGGGTTTATGATATCCTTGCGAAATTATAGGGAGTAGAATTCAGAGATATCCTTCCAATAACATCAATGTGGATAACATACACATCAATCATAACAATAAGCGAATCAAAGTTTGAGTGCGAAATAAAGAAGATTATATAAGGATTTTAATAAATTAACAGTTGAATATGTGGTGGTCAACACCCACCAACTAACGTTTACTATAAACACAGATCACGACATAGATCACGAATCCACCACACTTGATTTCTAAAGTTAAAAATTAAACTTAAATGAATTAAAAACACTGTCTTGTAAAATCTAAAATTGTTATTCCCTCTTGAATTTACCCTTTTTATTTACTTAAAAACACCAACAAGAACTTTTTGAAATTTGGTCAGTAAAATTATTTGAACCTTCTCAGTGGTTTTTTGTAAATGGAATACTTTTCAACATTAGTGCAAAAATTGCTGGTACGCAGATTCTCACCACATTGAGCTAGCGTTACTTATAAAGTAGTATGGGATTACTCAAAATTGCTCATTACACTTCAATGAATAGGGTAGAGAGCACTACAGATAATCCAATTTGGTCAAGCGGTTGATCCAATTAGTTTGGATCGTATACAAAATTAGATGGTGTATAGTCAAGTCGGTCAACATAATGAAGTTGGACGCGCTGGATGGAAATTTCATTGAATGCTGTATAGTAATTTTGGACGATATTTCTTCATTCAAGTATTAAAATGGAATGGTCAGCATGTTGAGCGCAAGAACCGAGTTTCTTTTATCTCGAATTTATACATCTCGAATCCATCAAAAAACATTATCCCGGCTTAAATTTCAGTATACCTAAAAAGAACCCTTGTTGGTTAAAAATGTAATCTCAAACTTCCGTTCCACCAAATTTTGCATGGATCTCTCAATTAATGGAAACATAATTATGAAGTTTTATTCCTAATCGGCTGAACTGTAGGGAAGCCGAATTTTGATTAAATACAGTTTTTTTTAGGAAAACTCGTTCTTTCCGATAAAATGTAAAAAATTATCTGAATTGATTTTGTTTCAAATTTAATTTACAATCGATTTGTTTTTAAAATGAGGGGATCTCCCAATTTAAGAAAAAATGTTTATTATGAAGTTTCATTTCGAACAATTAATCCGTATGAGGTATACAAGGACTGAATTTATGCCAAACCGGACCGAGATGCAGACCGAGATAGTTGCAAATTTAATTTGTAATTTTTTAGTGAATAATCGCTTTTCTCATAAATGATATACTTTTCAAAATATTTGTGGAAAACAAGAAAGCTCCTATGAAAGCTGTCACTTACCGCGTACCGAATTCAGCCAAATATCACCACTGGCATCTGTCAATTTATGGTAAAATTTCAAATATGAAGTGTTACCTTGACCAGTCAATCGGTCTGGATTGCAGCGAACACAGACGTTTAGTCTGCACAGAACCACACACGGAAAAAACTTACTAAAAACCAGTTTTTCGGATTTCGGGGATATAGCGAATGGAAAAACAATAGAATAACAATAATTTTGCAACAATTTCCTTAAATTCCAGTTTCCAACATTTAAAAAAAATAACGATTTTTGACAAACAAAAAAAACTTTATTTAGAAAAATTTCAGGGCCCGTAATTCGAATTGACTGATCGCGATAAAACTTTAAAGTTTTGGTCTATCAAAGTAATTTTTGGCCACCGTTAGTCCACCGAAAATGACAAATTCCATAAGTACTTTTTATGAAAATCGTTTACGAAAGAACGATTAAAACAAAATGATCTTGACCGTACTTCAGGAAGATTCATTTCAGGTGCGAAATCTGATGGAAAACTGTGCACTGGACGTGGTAGATTCAATGAGAGCTTTTTATTCCTTTTAAAAATTAAAAGATTGAAATAAATTTAAGGATTAAATATTCAACCAACAAGGGTTGACCTTGTTAGTTTTTTGAAATTTAAGCAGGCATAATGATTTAAAATTACACCAAAAGTTCTGTAAATTTAATTACTCGCTTTAAAAATCGAGTACACTACACTTAGTGTGTGAGATATTGTTTTTAATTTCGCTTTCACTATTTTTCTTTTAAGAGGAATTGTTTAGTCTAAAGATTTTAAAAATATCAACTTAGTTGAATCCAAAGAATTGCCTTTCCTTTTTGGGTTTAACTAAGTTGATATTTTTCCAACATAGTTGGAATATTAAAAGTAACCAATTTTTTTAAGTGTCAGTAGATTCTAACTTAAAATTTGTCAAAACTCTCACAATATAAATTCCATTTATCCGCCATTCAATATATTGTTTAAATTTTCACCAACATTTTCACTGTACACACTTCAATATTTTATGATAATTTTGTTGTTCTAAAGTAGAAAATCGAATATTTTCCACATAATTCAAAAAATAAGTTTACTTGAAAAGTTTCAATATAAAAATTGTTTTGTTGTTGCTTTTTTTAAATGAAAAACTCATAAATTTTATCCAAAAAAGCATAATTCTGTGATAACAACATCATAACCAAACATGGAAAAAGAAAATAAAAAACTTTCTTTCCAAAAAAAATTAAAATATTTCAAAAAATGGAAGAGGTACCTATACTCTCTATGTGCACAATATTTTGTGTGATCGGAAGTTTTTGAAGTTGATGGGTTGATACTTAAAAAAAAAATTCTACAGCAAAAACAAAATTTATACGAAAACAGGATGAATAATATATCTTAAAAAATTTTTTTTAAGACATATCGGAAGTGTTGGTATGAGAGAACACATAAAATTTTCAGATAGTGTACTCGTACTATATACGAAATGAAAACGTATATGTGATGTTAAGATTTATTTACATTTTTAGATATTCTTGTGAAGTGAAAAATATGTTCATGGTACAAAAATAATGTTATACGTTGTATGATAATATAAATGCATTAAATAACGAATTTAATTATTTCAGGTATGCTGATTTTAAATACAAAACCATACCATATCAATCTAATGTGTTTTAAAACTAAACAAATTATTTAACTAAATTAAATCTCTTTTATCCACCCTTCACTAATTTTTAATTTTAATTTCATCATCGTAATTATTATTTTTTGTATTTTTTTAATATAAAATAATTAAAGTAATATTTTTTTGTGAAACGCTGTACAGTGCCGCATACAAATTCGTTAACTTAATTTAAACATATTAAAACGAGATAAATTTTATTGGTTTATTATGGGTACGGTGACATCCCTCTCAATAAAAAATAACAAAAAAAAATTCCTCGTAAATCTACGCCCATGTAAATACGTATTTATAGTTAGAGCTATAGGAAAAACAGAATAAATACCACAAAATTGAATATAATTCCATAATTTTCAACCCTTCCTGTAGACGACGAGGATTACCAACAATTTTTTTTTGTTATTTTTTTTGGGAAAATGATATAATGTTTATATTTTCATTTTTCGGAAAATAACTTAAAATAAAACAAGGGTTTTCTTCCACAAAAAAGCATCTATACGTAGGTATAATGTAATAGAAGAAAATATATTGAGTTATCAGTGATACACAAAATAGTTATGATGTCATATTTTTGTTGGGAAAATAGTTTGTAATACCAAACATTTTAACATGAAATACGATATAAGAGAAGGATATTTGATTTTAATCAGAACATCCTTTTTGATAAGTGTTATTTGTTTGCACAGGATGTTCAAACTTGTTATATGGAATACTGCCAGATACGAGGTTATATACGAGTATAGGCTTAGGTAGGTGTGTTAGAATTTTATAATCTTCGTTTGAGAAATATATTCCATATGTGATTTGAAACAAATTTTCCTGTTTTAAATATATAAAGAGGGAGAGTTCGAGGCCTGTTTTGGGTGGCATTGAAACAAAGAAATCTCTTATTTCAAATGAACTTTATTAAACCAAATATGTGCCATTTTGATCGATGACCTTTTGCCATTTTTCTGGTACAGCCATGGTCCCATCACTGTAGAACTTCTGTGGTTTAGAGGCGAAAAATCGAGACAACTCATTTTCGCAGGCCTCTTTTGAATTTAATGTAAAACCATTAAGGTGTTTCTGCATGGACCGGACCAAGATGTAGTCCGGTGGTGGAAGGTCAGGACTATATGATGGGTGCATCAAAACTTCCCAGTCAAGCTCTCTCAGTTTCTGCCGAGTCATCAATGACGTGTGTGGTCGTGATGGAGCGTTATCAAGACGGAACACAACGCCCGTTCTGTTGATCAATTATGGACGTTTTAACTGCATTGCTGTCTAACAAATTAATGCGTTTTTAATTGCCGATAGTAAAGATAAGAATTAATTGTTTGGCCTTTTGGCAGCACGTCATAATGCACGGTTCCTTTCAAATCCCACCAAACACCAAGCATTACCTTTCTTGGCGTCAATCCAACAACTCTCTTAGAAATATCTAATTTAACTTCTCTTCTTAGAAATATTTACGAATCTTTGTTTCTAATAAGCAATTTTTTACAAACTTTAATCAAGTTAGGCAACTGCTTTACTAGGGTGTACTACGAAATCTCGGTTTTCAAAATCCCGGTTTTCAAAATCTCGGTTTTCGGAATCCCGGTTTTCTTTTCTTCTAGTTCTAATTACACAAAATAATTAATGTAGTTTTTAATTTGCAAGATTTGGCACTTGCAACATTTTGTAGTTGCAAGATTAATAAAAAAGAAATATTTTGTTATTGCAACTTTTTGAAATGCAATAATTGTAGAGGCTGAAATTCCATTCCCATTAGCCATTTTCTAAAACTTTTTCGCAAACTCATTTTTGAATTTTGTCAAAAAATCATTTAAGAGTCCCATTTTCCCACATGCAAAAATCGGGTTTTTTATACAAAACCAAGACTTTGAAAACCGAGATTTCGTTACACACCCTTGGTGTGGTAACCAACATTGAAAATAGAAATCGAATTACCTACTCGGGCGGGCCGAAAAACATTATCAAATCATATCAAATCAAATCAAATTGTGTCAAATCATTTCAAACCATATCAAATCATAATAAATCATGTCAAATCATATTAAATCATTTCAAATCATATAAAATCATAACAAATCATATCAAATCATATAAAACCATATCAAATAATATCAAATCATTTCAAATAATAATCGTATCAGATCATATAAAGTCGTAAATCGTATCAAACCATATCAAAAAAATATCAAATCATATCAAATCATATAAAACATATCAAATCATATTAAATTATATGGATTCATATGAAATAAGATCAAATCATATCGTAATATATCGAATCATATCAAATCATATCAAATCATTTCAAATCAGCTAAAATCGTATCAAATAATATCAAATCATCTTTCATCATATCACATCATATCAAATCATATCAAATCATATCAAATTGTATCAAATCATGTCAAACCATAACAAATTATATCAAATCATATAAAACCATATCAAACCATATCAAATCATATAGAATCATACCAAATCGTATCAAATTATATCAAATCATGCGTAATCATAAAAAAACCATATCAAATCACATCACACCATATCAGATCATACAATATCGCATCAAACCATATCAAATCATATGAAATCATAACAAATCATATCAAATCGTATCAAATCATATAAAATCGTATCAAAACATATCAAAGAAATATCAAATCATATCAAATCATGTCAAAGTCATATCACATCATATCAAATCATATAAAACATATCAAATCATTTCAAATTATATGAATTCATATCAAATAATATCATAACATATCAAATCATATAAAATCATATCAAATCATTTCAAATCAAATCAAATCATATAAAATCATATCAAATCATAACAAAAGATCATATCAAATAATATCAAATCATCTTTCATCATATCAAATCATTTCAAATCATTTAAAATCATATCAAATCATATAAAACCATATCAAATAATATCAAATCATTTCAAATAATAATCGTATCAGATCATATAAAGTCGTAAATCGTATCAAACCATATCAAAAAATATCAAATCATATCAAATCATATAAAACATATCAAATCATATTAAATTATATGGATTCATATGAAATAAGATCAAATCATATCGTAATATATCGAATCATATCAAATCATTTCAAATCAGCTAAAATCGTATCAAATAATATCAAATCATCTTTCATCATATCACATCATATCAAATCATATCAAATCATATCAAATCATATCAAATTGTATCAAATCATGTCAAACCATAACAAATTATATCAAATCATATAAAACCATATCAAACCATATCAAATCATATAGAATCATACCAAATCGTATCAAATTATATCAAATCATGCGTAATCATAAAAAACCATATCAAATCACATCAGACCATATCAGATCATACAATATCGCATCAAACCATATCAAATCATATGAAATCATAACAAATCATATCAAATCATGTCAAAGTCATATCACATCATATCAAATCATATAAAACATATCAAATCATTTCAAATTATATGAATTCATATCAAATAATATCATAACATATCAAATCATATAAAATCATATCAAATCATTTCAAATCAAATCAAATCATATAAAATCATATCAAATCATAACAAAAGATCATATCAAATAATATCAAATCATCTTTCATCATATCAAATCATTTCAAATCATATCAAATCATATCAAATCATAACAAATCATATCAAATCATATCAAATCATATCAGATCAAATCAAATCAAATTGAGTCAAACCATTTCAAATCATATGTAATCATATCAAATCATATCAAAAATTAAGAAATCATATCAAATCATATAAAACCATACCAAATCATATCACATCAGATCAAATCATATCAAATCATATCAAATCGTATCAAATTATATCAAATCATATCTAATAATAACAAACCATATCAAATCATATCAAATCATATCAGACCATATCAGATCATAAAAAATCCCATCAAATCATACCAAATCATATCAAATCATATAAAACCATATCAAATAATATCAAACCATTCCAAATCATATCAAATCATATCAAATCGTATCAAATCATATCAAATCATATAAAATCATATAAAACATATCAAAGAAATATCAAATCATATCAAAGTCAGATCAAATCATATCAAATCACATCAAATCATATCAAATCATATCAAATCATATCAAAACATATCAGATCAAAGCAAATCAAATTGTGTCAAACCATTTCAAATCATATATAATCATATCAAATCATATCAAAAATTAAGAAATCATATCAAATCATATAAAACCATGCCAAATCATATCACATCAGTTCAAATCATATCAAATCATATCAAATCGTATCAAATTATATCAAATCATATCTAATAATAATAAACCATATCAAATCATATCAAATCATATCAGACCATATCAGATCATACAAAATCCCATCAAATCATACCAAATCATATCAAATCATATAAAACCATATCAAATAATATCAAACCATTCCAAATCATATCAAATCATATCAAATCGTATCAAATCATATCAAATCATATAAAATCATATAAAACATATCAAAGAAATATCAAATCATATCAAAGTCAGATCAAATCATATCAAATCACATCAAATCATATAAAAAATATCAAATTATTTTAAATTATATGAATTCATATCAAATAATATCAAATCATATCATAACATATCGAATCATCAAATCATTTCAAAACAATAAAACTACCCACCCCCAAAATGTCAGAAGGACTTTGTGAAAACATGGATATCATGGCCGTGTGCTTCGGATGCTAATTCTAAAAAAAGAATTGAATTTGCAGCAAAATTAAAAACAAAAGACATCCACTTCTGGAAGACGTGGTTTTTACGGATGAAAGTAAATTCAACATTTTCGGAGTCGATGGGAGAGGTAAAATTTGGAGAAAACCTGCTACAGCGCTGCAGTCATAACAAATCATCCCAACTAATAAACATGATGGTGGTTATGCTATGGGGTTCAATGTCGGCGAGTGGGGGTGGGGTAGGTAAACTTGTTTTTATAAATAGAAATTTGGATCGCTGGAAATACCTAGGTATTCTAAAGGACAATTTGAAACCATCCGCGGAACAATTGGGGCCCGTGTCATCATGGAGCTTCCAGCAAGACAACGATCCTAAGCATATATACATTTTGAAAAAATGGATTCTGAATAACGTCCCAAACCATTCGCCACCCCAATCGCTTGACCTGAACCCCAATGAACATTTATAGGATCACCTGGAACGCAAAATTATAAAATACAGAATTACCAGCAAAAAACGTTGCAATAAACAATAATGAAAGAATTGGATAAAATTTCACCGGAAGTAACCAAGAAGTTAGTAGAATCAATGCCTAGAAGAATGAAAGAGTATATAAAAAATATAGGAGTCCAACTCGATATTAAAATAATTATGAAACATAATTTATGTAAATGATTAAAAAAAAATCAAGGATAATTCTTTAAGTGTATGCTCATTTTCGATGCACAAAATTCTTGATTTTTTTTACGAGTAATTATAAACCGTAAATGAATTTCTATTTTGTATTTTTGGATTTGTTAATTTGTAAAATTATTTACTTTAATAAAAAAAACTGCAAAATAAGTTCTATGATCCTTATAATTTGTAAAATAAAATTCAAAGCTCAGTGTGTATGATCCTTTTCGTTACTAACTGTAAAATATAAAATTTTAAATGAAATATTTGAAATAAGATGAAAATTTCTAATTATCTAGAAACTTTTATCTAAAATTATGGAATAGGTAAATTTGTTAAAAATATACAAACTGAGATCAAAAAATATCAAGTGTGTGGTTTTGGTGAAATATATCGAGAATTTTTGAATATGGCCAAGTATTAATCGATGAATTAAACAAATATTTTAAGCGGTGAAACAAGTTCGTCTTCAAGTTTTTATTGAACCATCCGTTGTTAATTCTCATTCAGAAGTTCTCTATCTCTTTCTTGGCGAAACTACTTTCAGAGCGAGTTACATTTCTCAGTTTCTATTGTAATTGTTATCGAAATCAATTATTGTAGTTTCGTTACTGAAGAAATTGCGTTTTGTAACTCTTGATGAATATAAGAGTGTGGAGTAACTACTTGCTAACTCCCTGATTCCTTAAATGAGTCCGAATTTAAATAAACTTGATCTTTGGAAAAAATATATTTTAGATGAAATCGATCTAAAATAGGTTTAGATTATTATATTTTTTGAACGTCCAAAAATTTGTATCTTCTCTCTTGTTCAATTACAGCGTGGTTTCACCCAATTAGTCGATTAAAAATGTATGACTCGTTCATTCAATTCAAGTTATCGAGCACATCAATGATGGTTTCATGAAAATATAATTTGAGTTCAATCACACATTGTAGGAGTTGAAGGAGGGAAAGCTTTTGAACATTTTGAACATACAATATTGAACATTGTTAATAAATTTATCGTGCATTTCGAAAAAAAATCAAATAGCAAATAGTTCAAAAGGTGGCAATAATATCCGAATAATCAATTTGAATTGTCTAATTATGGCTAATTTTCTTCTCATTGAGGTAGTAATGAAACACAAATAAATATTCGGCAAACATTTGACCCCGATGTAACATAAAAATTCTCGGCTATTTCGGTTATATTATTATCACATTTAAATAGCCATACCATATTTAAATAATAAATACATCGGCTGTCACAGAAATTCCCAAGGACAGGGAACTTAATGGGCCACTACCACCCACATTATTTCTCATGTTCTCGAAAGGTAACCATTGGCATTGAAATAACAACAGTTAGATGTTAGGGCGTCTCGACTGCACAAACACGCTGCACAAACACGCTGCACAAGCTTTCGTAATCGTTCCAAAATTTCTTCTCAATTGGCATGTTCCATTATGGGTTCATCATGGTTAAGTTTTACCGTGATACCATATTATAATATTGTAGCCGACTTAAATTTAAGCGAATATAGCAAATTTTCTAGAAATTAACCTACTATGGATCAAAAAACACCCAAACCAAAAAAGGAGGTCATGAAAAATATGGAGACTGGTTAAGACCAAGTGTTATTGTAATAAGAGTATTAAGCACTGGAATAGCGATCTAAAAATGTTAGGTTTTGCATGTCTAATTGCATTTTAAAAAGTAAATTCAAATTTAGGGTCAAAATTAAAAAAAAAAAGAAACTAACAATATAAGTATGCAGCAAAAATAATTATTCATTATCATACATAAAACTCATTATCACCTTCTTATATGTGACTGAACTTTCACATTATTATGCTCGTACATTACATTTTATACACAGGAGATAAGCAACCAGCAAAAAATTTGCAAGCCAACCATAAAAATTCCGAATCAATTTACAACCTTTTACATATAGTTTGAATTACACATTTTTCATGTTTTTTTTTAAATAAGGAGCAGCATCTCTGTCAAAAAGATAAAGGGCTGCAACACCACAAAAATGTAACCAATGACCGCTATTTATATCTTTAAAATTTTAATTTATATTTACTTCTTATCAACAGAAAATTTAAGCAGCAAAAAATTTATATGAAATAAAATTATAAAATAATAGTCATAGTGGTCAAAGGATTGACCGTATCCTTATACATACCGTATTAATTGAAATAAATGGGTAAGAAGATATTTATCTTATTTATAAAATACAAAATAAAATGTGCTACACCACCCCTCACTATATATAGTATTTTGGCTGTTTCAAGAAATCATTTTTATGTTTTGTTGTTGTGAATTTTTTGTTGAGCGATATAGTAAGGTTACCAAATAGACTGAGAAAAGGATTTTGCTTTGCTAGTAATTTATTACGATAAAATTTATATACGTAGTGGTATGTTTATAACTAAATGTTATGAAGGGTTAAATGATGTAATTAATTTTAACAACATTTCGAAGTGTTTGAGTAAATTAAAACACTTTTGACTTTACATATCGTTTTGCTAGACTAATTAAATATATTGGTTGATTACAATATCTATTTGTATCCTCTATTATGTTATTTATATGACGTGTGCTATTTAGCGTACCAAACAAGCTATAAACCTCGCCTTTCGCTAAGATCTCAATAGTATATACTAGTGTGGAGAATTTTCGTTAAACAATTGTTTGTAAATTTTTTGTAGTTTTAGTGAAATTCAAGACTACAATTACAGCATATCGAAACGTTACTCTATAAGAATTGAAAGATAAAAGGTAGTCCATTCCGTAGTTCACCAAGTTGATATTCATAACGTTATTTGCTTCCAAACCGTAAAGAAGAAAATTAATCACTTTTCACTTATACGCTAGCGAAAAGTAGTTTACAGACATTGTGCCGCTCCACACATTACGGCAACACTATGCGTTTTTCTTCGTCTCTTATCTCCTCTATCACTATTCTGGTAATTCTCCGGGAATTACTGGGGAAAAAATTCATTTGAGTTCAAATATTTTTTTTCCAGCCTACTGGAGAAAAGTTTGATGTAAATATTCTATAAACTGGGAATGATTTTTCCATATCTAAATTGGCAAGGAAAATTATTCCCAATTTCATTTTGTTTTCAAAAAAAAAAACTTATTTAAAAATTACATATAAATTCTTTCCCCAATGCCTTATTAATCCCGGGAGTTACCAAAATAGTGCCACTGACGTTTAAACAAAAATTGTAAATTTTGAGTTTTGCAGCACGTTTGCAACTATAGCTTTATGTTCGGCTCGTGTTGTATACTCAACCGGTTCTATGTTTGCTTGTGGTTGGCTGTTGACCAAATCGACCAAAACTACACATATGCGTATCTTCGATGACAACAATTTCTAATAAGATTTGGAGGTGATAAGACTGCTATAGGGTATTCCTCGGAATTTCTGGGAAATATTTCCCGGGTAAACCATCATTTTGAAGATTTCCGATTTTTCCAGTTTTCCAACTTTTTCCAAGTTAAATTTTCCCGAGAATTGTTTTTAATTTATTTTACTATTTTCTAAAGATATTTATAAATTGTGGGCTTACATTGAAAAATATTATTCCTCTTTTCGAATAGGAATGAAATTTGTGCCCAAAATGGCAACCAAGCGATTTGTTTTAGATTAATTTAGCATCGGAGTTCATTTTTTGTATATCGTTGATTTATGTCATTTGGTTCATTATGCGATAAAAATGCTTTTTAATTTTAATAATACATGAAGTGACATCTTTTATGAAATCTTACAATTTTAATGGGGTTTAGTTCAGTCTACATTACAAAAAAATAATTTTAATATTGTTAGGAAATTAAAATAATTGTTTTAATCCAATTTTTGAAAAACAGGTAAAATCTATATAATTCTTTCCTAAAGGCACGTTCACGTATGCGATCAAAAAATGATTCGCGAATCAATGAGCATCAATATTGCTCATAATTTGTTTTTTTTATTATGTTGGATGCTTTAACGATTAAAATTTGCCCAAAGTTAAAATTATTTCATCTTGGGAGGGGAAATTTGTATATGTAATGTGATATAATGATTTGATTGGTTTTTGATTCGCGAATCATTTTTTGATCGCATACGTGAACCTGCCTTAATAATTTACACAAAAAAATAATTAATGTGTGATGTTCTTTGAATTTTATTTTACTGCGATTTCAATTAAAAATGATCCACTTACAAATAACTTACACCCTCATCAATCGAGGTCTAACTCAATTTTTCTCACTAAATTTTTCGGGGTTGGTGCTTTTTTCGGGGTCAGTTGGATTTCTAGAGTTAGATAAATTCTCATAGCGTATTATATTACCTATTTATCTGGATATACTTCCTCTTCTAAATATTTCGGGACATCCTTCACTTGCCGTTTCTATTGACGGTGTTTAAATTAGGCGTTTTATTCCTGGAATTTTTCTCTTTTCATACAAAACCGGTGTTGTGTGATTTAATTCTGTGTTTTTTTTACACCAAATATTGTTGGGTTCTTTGGATTCCTCGTACTAACACAAAAATAATGAATGCTTGATGGCAGACGAGGTTTCACATAAACCATTATTTTCCTAGTTTCTCTCCCAGTTTACATATGGTACGGGTTTTAATTGCGACTTAAACAAATTTTCGGTGAAACCACACTAACACAAACATAAATGAAATAAAAAATAATTCAAGTCCATTTTTGACATACATTTTGGTTTAAATTTTATTTTCGAGAGAAAATAACAAAATACAGCAAAACAAAATAAAACACACATACATATATATTATCTATTACGACTAGTTGGCCTTAAAAAAGTAACCAAGAAACCAGAAACCTCGTGTGGCATCAGCCCATAAATCAATTCTCAAGGTTGCATTATATTTTGTTGAGTTTGAAGAACAAATGCGAAATGATAATACTTTTTACACACACATATGAAAAATTCCGGTTTTTTAATGCTATGTCTAAACGATGAGGGATTTTGTTGCCAAAGAATCCGGAATAAAATGCCTAATGCAAACATCGTAATTAGGTAATTTTTTACTTTAAATCCTAGTACTCAGTTCGATTTCACGTGAAATTTCCATACGTTTTTACCAAAGCGAAATTAAAAATGAAAAATTCCACTTCTGTTTTCATTTTGTAGTACTCAGTTCACCAGCGAAAAATCCAAGTGTGTTCAATACATCCAAGATGGTGCGCATAAACTCTCCAAATTATTTTCATGCCAAAATAATGTCTCGGCACATTATTTTTATGCGAAGTTTTGACATTTGCTTGTGTTTGGCACTAAACAAATTTTTTAATACCACAAATCCATAAATTTTAATTAAAGTCAATTTAATTTAATTTATTTTCGTAAAATAAAAAAAAATCATTTATGTAAGTCTACAAATTTATACGTTAAAATTAAAAATTCTCCAAATAAAATTTCATTTCTATTTCCCGCGAAAATACATAGATTTTTGGAGACCGCGGCAAAATTTCATTTCTTTTTGAACTGAGTACTAAGCTTAAAAAACAATATTTGATTTTTATTATAAGTATTGTCAATTTTTTTCCCCCTGCTACAATAAATTTTACTTTACATTTGATTTTTTTAGGGTTTTTATGAACTTGTTAAAAATTTCCCCTTGCCTAAGTTATAGCAGAATAATCTTTAGATAGTTTCGCAAATTTTCCAAAATAATTAAAAGGCATATATTTTTTTCTACGTAAAGTATTAGTTCCTTGGCAATGAATAACAATGTTTGAATTTTATTTTTGAATGCTGATATCGAAATATAATTTCATAATCAGTTCAAAATAACAACTATTCGAAATCGATATTTAAAAATCAACTTCAAACATTGTTGCTATAAAGAATTAATAAATTACAAAATTGCTTTAATTTTTTATTAAATTTAAAAGTGACAAAACGTTAAACAGTATGTGAAAAATGTTATCAAACCATAACAACACAAATAATTAAAATTTTAGGAATTTTGAGGATATACATTACTATCAAACCTTTAAAAAAAAGATGTTTCAGTTTTCCTTAAATGATTTATAGATTAGGTTTTGTTGATGTCAAAATTTCACCAACTTTTTATATCATAAAATAAAAATGCTACATCGCGTAAATTTTAGTTCTTCAAAGTTCAAAATTTTCTGTTTTCTGCGGTGGAATAGTAGCCATTAAGGTAAAAACAGATCCAAAGAAACAGCGACAAGTTAGACAAATTAAAATGCTTATAAACCATAGGATGCTAACGCAACAACCCTCGCTGGCGACGACGACATTGTCGCCTAATGTTTTTTTTGAATTTTTTCTAATTTTGTAGTTGGCGCTGCAGTACTACCAACTACTTTGAGATTATTATGTTGATATTAAAGTTTTTAGAACTGTTTTTAAATTAATTTGAGCCAAATCTGATTGGTTGTACACAATGTTTTAATATGTAAAATAAATTAAATAGAGTCGAGGGGGGGGGGGGGGGATAATTTGTAGTTATTTTTCTTGTTTTGTCGCTTCATCGCTGACGAGTTTAATGTGTTTACAAAAGCAGCATCTCCAGCAGACAAATGTATTTTGTCGCTGTAACTCTGGTTCTGTTTATATCTTTAGCATTGGTCGGAATATTTAGTACGTAAATGAATTTTGCTAAAAAACAGATGCCTGAGCAAATGTAAAGAATTTTACATTTTGTTTCAATGCCTACTAGATTTTTTAAATTTTATTCTTTGCGTTTTCTTTGCATTTCGCTCAAGCATCTAGGAGTATGTTACAATTGGTTCAAATACCGTATAAGGTTAAAAAAGTTTAAAATTGGGGTGAATAAAACAGTCAAACTTATTATCTGCCACAAGCGAGCTGATAAAATTCTTATATTGGCTGAAACATTTGGCTGACACAAAATAGTTGTTTGTAAAGAGAAGTTTGCCATGTACACAATTTGATAAAAATCGTAAGGTTTAGTTATAAACTGACCATAATTGAAAGATATTTGAAATTTTGATTTTGAAATAGTATTAATTTTAGCAATTTTCATTTTCTATTTTATACGTTCATAATTACGTAATTGTCAAAATATTTTCATCTCAACCATTTCGAAAAAGTTAAAAAAAAATTACCACAAATTTTTTTTTTAACTTTTTGTGCGGCATTTAAACGAATTGAAATACATACTAATATAAAATGAAAATAATACCGCACATTGTCTGAAAAGGCAAGTGCGGCTTGAGTTTTTCTTGCAAAACGCAGTGTGTGGAAGGGCTAATTGGGCATTTCCAGCAAAGTAAGATCTCGCTAAAAACTGTGAGAGGCTCAATGTGCTGTATAGGACCAATATGTTTAAATATTTGTCCCAATCTCTTATTAATAGGAAAATACCAAGCCAGTGCCACGGCTAAAATGTGAACAACTACTAGACCGGTGTTCTAAATAATACAAATTTGTTGTATTTAGTAATATAAAAGTTAACTGTTTTTAATTTTGATTTTTTCATTTTATAAAATCAATAATGGATTTCTTACAAGCATGAATTTTACTTTTTGATAATTAAAATTTCGTTTTTTAATAAATTAGATTTTGTAAATATGCAATACTCAAGTATAGTGTGTGTAACTTCAAATTCACAAACCTTAATTTCCTAATAATTTTAAAAACATGTCTCGCGGAGGATAAATTTTAGCTAATTTTAACTTGTCTTTGTTCAAAGAAAGGATTGAAATAGTATTCGCATAGACCAAAGGCAAGATTTCTGGAATGAAACCTTTACAATAAAATAACACTTTTGTTTCCCTAATAACTTACACAAAAAATCATTGAAAATTGTGTGATGATCTTTGAATTTTATTTTATTGCGATTTCAATTAAAACTCATCTTATTTTTTTAGACAATTGAAAGAAAAATGTCCTTTGAAGTTTGGAAATATTTTAAAAGGTTTGAAAATAGTGATACAGCTGTACTTAAACTTTGTGGGAAGAAAATTGGATACAAAAGTCATAGACAAGCGGACTAAGCCGATTATACATCAGATTTCGAATAAACGAAAAGCAACTTATATGATTATTACGGCTAATGCTTTAAATTTTCAGTACGTTCTCGAAATATTTTGGAATAGTTCAAAGAAATAATGAGAAAATTAAAAATATTTACAACTTTTTTAGTGTGAAGTGTACTTATTATCAATTTACCTTATTATTATTTTGATAAACTAAATAGTTTGCGATAAGGAAATGTTTGTTTGAGAAAATTGTGAGAATTAGTTTTTAAGTTGAGTGAAATTCAAAAGGACTAATTTTACAGTAAAACCATGATTACCTCTACAACGGTTACGATAGCATATGTGCTGTCATACAAATTTTGTTCAGATCAATGTCTTCCATGCCTTCCCGAATTACTTAATTGTGTTTATGAAAATCAAACTTTTAAATTTAAACTGGTGAAATATGGCTGAAATATTGTATCAAGAGGAGCAGCTCTATGTAAAAATTTATAAAGAGCAGCAATATTTAACAGAGAAATCGCCAGGAAAATTGGGCGTTCTGATAGCCTTTTGAGTAGTTTTATTAAAAAAGATAAAAGCATTGCATAAAAGCATTAACAAAAGCTGTAAGGAAAAACAGCAGTGTTGTGCGTCTACAAATATTTCAGAATTATCGACATGTTGTGTCGAAAATACAATGTCGATAATATTGGTAGAATATGGTTTTTTGTATCGTATAGCTTTTCTCGTTGTTTTTCAGTGAAAAGTTGCTATCTTATAGTTTTCTAGTTCAAACTGACTTGTTCAAAATTTTGGAAGTTAACACTGAATTCATCAACGCCTTTATAGTTTTAGTCATTAATAAACATTATATTACATTGTATTAAAGGACAAATGAAATTAAAAAAATCTGAGTAAAAAATTTTCTTGGGACCACTGTGTGTACTAAAATTTGTTAACGTCCATTGATTACACACCTTAAACAAGCTAAAATCGACATAGTTGAGATATTTAAAATTTTTGAGCAATATCCATTTGCCCCAATCGGACAATTTATTTACAATATTTGTGCTGGGTTGACGTCGTTTGCTCACTTTTCAAAATCTCCAAATTTTAATCCCGCTTTCCAAAAGCACCAATTTAAAAATTCAGCTTTTCATAATCCTGCTTTTCAGAATTCCCCACCTTCCAAAATCCAGTTTTTCGATTTTTTAAATAGAATGCGTTTTTGTAATAGTTTGTTTCAAAACGGTCAGTTCATTTTAATTACAGATTTTACTTTTTGGCTTAATGCGAATGATTTTTCCATTATAAATGTATTCAGTTAATATAAAAGGTATTTTTGTGGTCGTGCTGAAAATGTCAACTATTTTTTTAATGAAATGCTAATTTTTTTAATTATATCCTGAACAAAATTCAGAACTTCGATCAAAATTAGTAAATAAATAGTTTGCTTTGTTCTATTCATCATTATCGAATTTTCGAACTTTATTCATAATTCGATTTAGAAACCAAATACGCTTCTGAATACCAAATTTGACAATAAGTTAAGAGTAGTCCAAATTTCGTACAGAATGATCGAATTCCAGAACTTCATTCAAAATTCATATTAAAATCCCAAGCATGGCCGAATTCTAGAACGGGTTGGGTACGATTCACCAAGTTCAGAGTTCCATAGGTGAAATCCCGAAATTACACTTCTAAAAAACAAAATTCCACTAAAAAATTACCAAAACACAAAATTTCCATACAAAATACAAAATTCTATGATAAATTGAAAAATGAAAGGATTTTCATATTAAGAATTTTTTTTTTTTTTTTTGAATTTTGGAATTTATTATTACTTATTTTGGAATTTTATTATAATATACAGTTAAGAAATCTAAGAAAAGTGTAGGTACGTATGCCCATACAAGCACGGTTCGGTATTGCAAAAAAAACAAGTAGAAATAGAATACTAGGAATAGAATTCTACAATTCTACATACCTAGTTTGACAGTTATTAGTTGAGGAATGGCCAAGTTCCATTGACCATGGCTTAATTCCAAAAATTCTTTAAAAAATCATATTATAATCCAAATCACACCCGGAGTTCTGGAATGGTCGAGTTCTTAATAAAAATGTAGATAAAAAATTCCAACAAAATTTGGATTATATAAAGCGGGCCTTAAAATCAGGTTTTTGGAAAGCGTTATATTGAAAATGTGGGATTTTAAAAAAAGGGAGTTTTTGATAATTCGGATTTTTTAAATTCGAGCTTTGGGTTACCGATTTGAGGACAACAATAAGTGAAAGAGTATTATCGTTCGCAGAATTTAATTACCTTATTTACAATTTCAAAATAATTAAAATCGTTTTTCAATAGTATTATTTGCCAATATTTGGGCTAACATAAGCTTTCACATATACTCGATGGAGTTATGGCTGAACCAGTGAATCAGTAACAAATTAACGTACAAATGCGGCAAATAGGTTTTGTTTTGTATACGTTAACATATTTTCGTTCAGTTTCGTTAAAATATTTCTGCCACTTAACAGACCCAAAAATTTCGTGCAAACTGAAGGAAACGTCAAACATCAAATAAAAGCGCCCTCCATTTTCAAACGATCACGTTTCTAAAATCCCAAGTTAATCCAGTAAAAATTCGTTCACGTAATGAAAATTAAACAAACAAAAATTTACCGACCATTTTTGTGCGTAAAGAATTTGACAAGTTGTGTTACAGCCGCACTAGCCAACTAGTCTAATTTTCCGCAACAAACAAAAACTTTCATCGTTTTCCGTAAAGGTTTGACAAGTGGTATTACTGATTCGTTGGTTCAGCCATTAGATCAAAATTTACTTTTCGCATATCAATCGGTAAATTACCGCATACCGGTAGAATCTTTGATCTTATATGGAGTGTAATACCACAAAACCACAAAAATACTCCATATGGGTGATAGGGTATACAAGGAGGGTGATTTTTAATGTCTGTGAAATTTGTTGTCTTCTAGTCACCTGAGATTTACATTTAACCGAGAGATTCATCATCCCTATTTTATCCACTTATATAGCAGCTATATAGCCTGAATTACATTTAACCGAGAGATTCATCATCTCAATTTTTTTCCACTTATACAGCAGTTATATGGCCTGAATTACCCAGCGAGAATTAGGTCAAACTATCACATTTTTAAGGATTACTAACCGATGAAATTAGGATCGGTAGTTTCGAACTAATGAGAATTTGAATTTTTCTATGTATGCATCATACTTCAGTACTAACAACAAAAATAAAGTTTAATATTTTATGCTTCTGAATTCATTTAAAACACTTAATTACTCAAAACCATTCATAGAACGAAGTATAATGTGCAATGGAATAAATGTGCACGAAGTGTCATTAATTGCTGTGACTCTCTCAAGTCAGTGAAAAACTTACAAACTTGCAAATGCTGCAATTTATTTTAGCTGGTTCTTCGCGGGCTAGTTAAATATTATATGCTTGCGTTGAGGCTAAAAAGCATAAAAAATTTACGTAACATCAATAAATGTACAATTGAATTTCGATTTGAAAGATCACTCATCCCACTGTTACTAAAAAACATTTAATCATGTTATATTTGAAAACCCCATTAGCTTCATAGACATAAAAATTTTCTCTGGCTTAACATGCACATGAATTCAAATTTACCGTTTGCTGTCCTAAAACTCAAATACATATTATAGAGCTTAGAACGGACAGATTTAACAACACTTTCCTTAGTCTGCATTGGGAAAGTAAAAATTTGACTAAAATAAATTAAGTGAAGGAAACTGCGCGTAATATCTTTAAAATGGCAAATAAAATGTTTTTTCCTTATTTTTTTTATCTACAATGATCACAATAATTAAAAGTTAAATTTATTCATGTTTTTATAGCAAACAGCATTTTTGTTAAGGGCTATCAGTTGGATTCTGAAATGAAGTGGAAAAAAATTGTAAGATTTTTTTTATGTCGGTTGTTCATTCAAATGACTTGAGGTGATTTAAAAATGGTGAATGGTTATTTCTGTGCTTTTTTTTTGTACCAAGATAGTGAGTTTTTATACGTCTTGAAATGAGGAATGTTATGTGTTAAATTACGTATAAGTGAGGTTTTTAAATCGTATACCTACACATAAAAAAGATAAAAGATGAATATTTTATTATTTTGAAATGTCCTGTAGACTCGTAATAGTTGCTGAATCGCGCATTTTTTTTTGTTATCAGTTTTATTTTCTACAAATCATTACACTTTCTCACACTTTACGATAGGAAAATGATTTTTCATTTTATTTATCATTTTGCAACATGACATTGAACAATAATGATTTGGTAGGAAAAAAGCGAAATACAATTAAAAATGATTGTAATCATGACCATAATGAAGACGCCCAAATAAATATTGTATGAATTACTATTAAAAGTCATTTCCTGCATTTTATTTATACAACAACAACACCAAAAAAAATTCTTCGGTTGTTTATTTTTCCATATTTTATTTTATGAAACAACAAGAATTACAACAAAAATAAAAGTGAAAAATATGATCATGGTTATGCATATTTCGCGTCTGTGGCTTTTAATTTAACATTTTGTACCAACGGTTTTTGGCTTCTCAGGAAATTAATTCCGTTTTATTCTTAAAATTTTGTTTTTTTACTGTACTTTGGTTTTGTTTTTCATCCACCCTTAAAATATTGTATAAATCCACTACCGCAAAAATGGTATACACCACTAAATTCAATTGTGAGGAAAACAAATTAAAATCTTTTGTTATGTTGTGTACGAAAATAGAAAATTCGTTGAGAACAAAATTTATAAAAATTTCATAAGTCAACGTCAATAAATAAAAACAATTCAATCGAAATGAAAAAATAAAGAAATTAAACAAACACAACCCAACAAGGAACTAAATAAAAAATTTGCATATCAATTTAATATCTCGTTTTTTTCTGTTGCTTGGTTATAGATTTGTTGGCTGGCACACGGTATTCGTATATGGGGGGGAAATTATTTACAACTTCTTACACCCCATTTACGATAATCCAAAACCATTATTTTTCAAGTTAAATGCTGTGTTTTTTATTTATTTGAGATAAACAGAGAGCTCTAAATAACTTTATTTGCGGGTAGATTTTTCAGTCGCGGGATAAATAAATCGTGTTTAAGATGTTTGGGTGCGTGTGGAAGGGTAGTTTTGCAGTTTAAATTTTTGTGGTTCTTAAAACGCAATTGACAAATTAGCTAAAATTTTAAACTAATGGTGTTTTTCTGGTCCAGTGACACCCAAATTTTTTCTGCATCGACGTTATTTTAAATCAGAATTTTTAAACCACATAACTATGCGTCTCATTATATATAGGTGCTGAATCTCAACAAAGTAAAGAGTAGTCCATTTTGAGTTTCCCATGTAGATCTTCTGTCAATATGCGGTCAATATCTTCTGCAATATATGGTTGATGCCTTTTTTTAAAAAAATATCTTATTCTCTGTTCGAGCACATTTCCAGTTCTCTGGGACGTTAGATTTATAAAATGTTTTAAAAATGTTAAGCGGACCCACTTGTTGTTTCGAACCATAGTTTGGCAATCATTGATAGACAACTTAGAATAGAATCTATCATAAGATGTTCGAACAATTTGCAAAAATTTTGACTGGTGGGATCGAGGCAAAATACATCGAGATTTTTGAATTCAATATATAACATTTTAGGTTTTAAAACTCTGTTGGTCTGTGTGTAAGTTTTTGGTTAAGCGTTCAAAGAAAATTTTCTGAAAACCTACCTGAATGCAATATATACCTAATCGTGAACCCGTGAACCCATTGACTGCTATCAGTGTGTATCGTGCTTTGATATTGATGCGGTGTTTAGCTACCTACACCATCGCGATATTGACTGCAAAGCTCGACGTAGGTTTATTCCGGTTTAATCCAAATAGCAACACTAACCTTTGCTTTTTCAACTCTAAGGCAAAACACCAAGCATCCTACTATACTGCCTTGGCCCGCCAGTGATGAGATAATAAGGGAAATGCGAGCTCGGAGTCCGATTCACGTCAACCACTTTTTAATAATAATTGTAAAGGTCAATCTACACACTTCCCTCATTTTTTCTATGGTTTCGGTTAACATATCTCGGAGATTACTACGGTATCCTCGAAAACCACCATCCCACCTTCTCCGGTTTGGTGAACCTTAAAGGCCGTCGTACAGAAATGTTCAAAGTAAAGGCTATAATATTATGATTCTTGAGGTACTCGCCCCGTAGCGTTTTATTTTATGGCACCACCGTCTGTATCATTTATCAGCACTCAGAATGACTAAAGAGACCATGGCGCATTTTTTTTAGAGCATTTCCTTAATTTTCAAGTATTTGTGGCTGTGCTGGTGATATAAAACGACGTGTTGATTAGCGTTATCTGACGATTGAGCCTTTCATAATCCATACTGTTGTTCGGTGAGATCTATGGCACTACCCAATATGCAATGCCGACGGAATTCCATTTACATTCGCGTTCTAAAACCACACTGCTTCTATGGAAAGAACCATGTGTATCACGCGGAAATTCGTACTCCCAACCAAAGAAAAGTGTCACAAAAATTCCTGTGTCGGTGTGAATCCCAACTAAAAAGAGAAAAAAATCACAGTAACAAAAGGCACGTGTTTGTATATATTTTCCAATTGGAATAAATAATAATTCTTATCCGAAATAAAACAAAATTTTCCATTTATAATAATATAAATATTAATATTTTATTCACATTATTTTTTATTTGTGTACACATATTTAAATTTCATAAATTGAGTTTTGTATTGCTTCCGCCACGTTGTATTGCATCCGCCAGCATATTGAGATCTTGAAAAAAAAAAAATCATTGAAAATTTACTACGTAAATGTATTTCGCGACGACGCCATTGTGAGACAGATCTCTATTACCTTTTTAGTCCAAATTTGCACATCGCGATCACTAAATAAGTTAATAATTATTATTATATATTTAAATTTAAAATTATTTACTTTAACAAATCGAAAAACATTATAATGAAACACAACACTTTAAAGTAAAAAAAAGTGCAACCGTGCACATCGACTTGTCTGAAGAAACTGAAAATAAAAGATACAATCGAAACTTATAAAACGAAAATAATATTACCGCGAAATAGAAAGAGAAAAACAATTATTTTTGCCCAAAATCAATATTTTTGTGTCTTTGATATTTTGTAGTACGGAATTTACTGCGAATTTGAGCAGTTTTTTCCACACAGTGGAAAAATTGCATACTGGGTTTGTATATATTTTCCAATTGGAATAAATAATAATTCTTATCCGAAATAAAACAAAATTTTCCATTTATAATAAAATAAATATTAATATTTTATTCACATTATTTTTTATTTGTGTACACATATTTAAATTTCATAAATTGAGTTTTGTATTGCATCCGCCACGTTGTATTGCATCCACCACGTTGTATTGCATCCGCCACGTTGTATTGCATCCGCCAGCATATTGAGATCTTGAAAAAAAATCATTGAAAATTTACTACGTAAATGTATTTCGCGACGACGCCATTGTGAGACAGATCTCTATTACCTTTTTAGTCCAAATTTGCACATCGCGATCACTAAATAAGTTAATAATTATTATTATATATTTAAATTTAAAATTATTTACTTTGACAAATCGAAAAACATTATAATGAAACACAACACTTTAAAGTAAAAAAAAGTGCAACCGTGCACGTCGACTTGTCAGAAGAACCTGAAAATAAAAGATATACAATCGAAACTTATAAAACGAAAATAATATTGCCGCGAAATAGAAAGAGAAAAACAATTGTTTTTCTCGAAAATCAATATTTTTGTGTCTTTGATATTTTGTAGTACGGAGTTTTGTACGATATTTGAGCAGTTTTTTCCACACAGTGGAATAATTGCATACTGGGTACTCACAGCTTTCTCTTATTGGATGTAGATGCGCATAACTTTATTAGCCATTTCCACCATAAACAATGAATAGTAGAACGACAGCCTGGGTACGCTTGAGTTCTTCCCTGGATATCGAGGGAATTCCCTACAGGCTAGATGTTACACTAATGAGAGGGATAACATCATTTTGTCTGGAAGTAAGGAGGTTATAATTACGTTTAGTGTATTTAGGCCGGTGGGGGCGGTGCATTTGATTTTCTGAGCCTGTCCTCATAACGGTATTTTCAGGATGACTCCCCGCAGATCGTGATCCTCTTTATTGCTATGCTCATTTCATTATTAACGCTTTCTCGCTATTATACCTCCTTAAACTGTTAACCAAGTTAATTGTGCACATCTATAGGATATGACTTGTACTCTAAGCACGTTGGTGTTTTCTCCTTGTATGACGGCATATCCAGCTACGGCTGTCTATAATAATCACTCTACCAAAGTTGCACTGTAATTGCTATTAACTGTATTTGTTATCTGCGTCTCGCATTTCCAGTCGCGGTGAGGATCGGAAATAGGTGTCACGTCAGTCGAATGCCACTTCCATCTCAGATTTATTATAATTTGCTGTGGCGTCATTTTAACTTTAGGCTCATACCGTTTCTCCGTTTCTGTTTCACTGTGCAACAGAACTGTGTCCTTTCATTTTCTTTTCGAGTTTTTGATATTTTTCGTGGTTTAGCTTTCTCAGCATCTGTTATCTGTAACTGCAAGAGGTCTGCGATTCCTTACTGTGATCCTAGAGATTAAACTTTGTATAGTAGAACCCAGTGGCTCGCATTACTTTGACCCTTTTCCTGAAAAGGATGAAGGTCAAGCCAATCGTCAAGAATAAATTTTAAAAATTCATTAAATTTCTGTTTCCGCTAGATGCCCTATCAGAGCCCACGTGGCCAAGCCCTCAACTACTGTTTTAAAAATACGACGACTTTTTTAAAATTACCTCTTGCAGCTCAAGTGTTAATATTTGTACCGTGTATCAGCAAATTTATGACGAGATACGAATTTTCGCTGATTGTGAAAATTTCCGCAAATCGAATTTATGTGACAAGTATATTTGTTCCCACTAACATAAAAAAATTTCTACTGCTTAAACGTTTAAAATATCGACTGATTGGTTGATTTAATTAAGTTCTATAAGAGTTATAACCTTTAACGTACGGCCCGAGAATGAGAACTCGGGGATACTGGAAATGTCCGTAATTTCCGTCAAATTAATTATCTTCAGACTCCATTTACTGTATAAAATAAATAGGACAAAAAATGTTCGTTCAGTCCTTAAGAAGGTCAATTCTGTATGAAGATGACTATTAAAATAAGAGTATAAGTTCAATGCACCTCATTTCAGAACATGACTTTTCTTTAGAGTGGTTTAAAACGGATACCTGTTTTAGAAATGAAGACGCAAGATTCTAGTAATTTTTTTTCATCGTAATTGCCTTTTGGGGCGATAAACATTTTACATTTTTATCCCCCTAAACACGATTATTTTACTGTTTAAAATACGCACCTGTCTTGACTATGACCTGTTCGTTCATTCGTTCTCATATTAGGTTCAGCAAGAACATTTTCGAGCAGTTTTTGCTCCTGTGTGCCAAAAATAAAAATCTCTTGGACTGACACAATACTAAAAATCCCAAGTTTGAGCCTAAGGCTAAAAATTTAAACATCGAAGATGGGGCTTGGAATTTTGCTTAATGCCTAATTAAAAAAGCTTAAGTCTACTGATTTGTTTTGGGCTAGAGTACTTGTATTTATATAGTAAAAATAAAAAAGTTTGAGCCCAAAAATTAATTTTCGGCGCACCAGCGCGCTTTGGTTCTCTCGTATTTACTTTATTTTTTGGTTTTTTATTTTTATTTGTAATGGGTGTTTTTTTAAGCCCAATAGAACTTGAAATTGTAAAAAATAACACAAAAAATTAAATTGTAATCAAATTGTTTTTTTATTTGAAAGATCAATACAAGTACATGGCATTACTATTTGAAAATGATTTCGGGCACTGCTTGCCGTATGTCACGAATAACACGAACAATGCTGACCTCCAAGGCGTCAATTGTTGCTGGTTTATCAGCAGAAACTAGTGACTTCACGAAGCCCCACAGGAAATAATTGAGAGGTGTCAAATCGCACGACCGATTTCGAGAAATGGACCTGTCAATTGGCTTCCAACAATTGCCAGGTCCATTTCTCGAAATCAACTTATCGCCAGATTTTGATTTTAATAAGTCGATGGTTGCCGTCGCCGTATGGTACGTAACGCCATCCTGGTGAAAACACATCCCGTCTGCATCAATGTCATCCATATTTTCAAACAATAAATCATTGATCATGGTGAGGTAATGATCTCCATTGACCTCGCCTATAAGTTGGGCGAATCGACGACTGATTTTCAAAGTAAATTTTAATAATTTCGTAGCGTTGTTCAAGCGTCAGTCTATTCATGATGTTTTTCCAGAGTATATTTTTCATAAAAATTTAATTTTTTGTTTTGTTTTTTACAATTTCAAATTCTATCAGGCTTAAAAAACACCCGTTATATTACGCTCACTAATTGATATCGTAGATGAGAAATAGGTGCATAGAGAGAGCACAAAACAAAATTGGCGCACCAGCGTGTTTTGGTTCTCTCGTATTTACTTTACTTTTTTATTTTTTTTTATTTCGTTGCATATTCTTCTCGATGTTAAAAAACTCGGGATGATCTGTTTGCTTTAACTTGCCGAATTATGGCTTTTGGCTGAAAACTCATAAGCATTTTGGAGCAACAAAGTCCAATATTTCACGATGGTACTGCCACGTGATCGTTCTTTTTTTCTTCAAAAATTCTATTAGGAACATTACCTTCGAATTTCAGAAATTGTAGCCATGCCCTTTCCAGCTGATGGGACCGCCTCTGCCTTCTTTAAAGTGAATTCGCATAGAAAATTTCATTGTTTTGCATCCAGATGCTGGATTTTGTACGCTATTCTCTTGAGAATTCTCGTGAGAATTTGTATGTAAACGTATACAAATCCTCATGAGAATAGCATTCAAAATATCAGGCTAAAGAAAAACTAAAGAAAAATTAAAACACTGTTTCGAAATTGACAGTTTTATCTTCATGTTGTTCACCGTAAGAAATCGTACCAAGGGTATTTATTGTTCAACTCTCGTGTTAGGTTGAAACTGTTAGGGTTGAGTGCAAAATTCAGTATTAAAAAATTCTGTTAGAATTCGGTATTACAAAATTCTTTAAAATACAACAATTTGCTTGCATTTATCGTCGTTGGTGGTATCTGCTGAAGAAAATTTAAATTAAAAAATTATTCAGACCAACGATAATGAAGGACTTACTAGGCTTCCTAATCTGAGGCAGAACCATGAACACCGCAAAGAAATTTTAGACGGCATTCAAACTTTGCATGGAAAAGGAACAGCAATTCTTCCATTTTATCAACAAAAAAATTCATATAGCAAGCCATAAAAATTCAATTACATTCTTACTCGTATTTACAGTAATCGAACAAATTTGAAAGGTTCTTTTGAAACAATTGAATACCAATATAAATTTCCGGGCGGCGGTCATGATTCTCCCTTTATATATCTAAATGTAAAACATTTTTGAACAAAACTATTAATTTTGTATTTAAATTTATAATTTAAAGGTAACCTTTGTCGGATTTACTATTATTTGTCGTGTTTCATGACACCCATTGATCCGGACCAGTTCAAATTTTTGTATGGAGAAAACCATCTAGATTTTGTTTTAGATCACAAATTTTGATTTAAAATTTATGCGAAATTGTGAGTATGGCTTTGTAATTTGTGAAAAAAGGTTACCCGATTTATGTGTAAAAGAACATAAAAAAATTACCTGACATTTCTTGTAATTTTCGTTAAAAAAAATTGTTTTTTATTTTAAAAGCTTTAACATTCCAAAATTCTGTTCGTTTGAATTTAAATTTATAAGAAAAAATTTTCATTCATTTAATATTAAAATGGAATTTAACTTCACACAAAAACACAAAATCACAAATTAGACAATACAAATTTAAATAGTGCGGCGTCTCTGTTTATATTTATGTTTTGACATTGAGTGTTTTCTTTATTTCATTCCAAACATTCGGAATATTCCACGTATGACATAAAACGTTCTTTAATTCCTTCTTTGCATTCTATTCTTTTTTTTGGCTATTCTTTTATTTTTTCGGAATGTTTAGAACGTATTCTTTTTATACTGCCTCGATAGGTAGATTAAACAGAATATTCTTTTTGCGCATCATTGCGGTTGTGACAACAAAAATAAATAAAAGTGTGATTGATTGGTAAAAGTGTAAAATTTATTAGATTTTGTTAATTTATATAATGGAAACTATTTCGAATGAAGGTAAAAAGTGATTATTTATTAAGTGTATTAATGCTTTTTATTCGCTAAACGATTTTATTGTAACATTTAAAACAATGAGGTTATGTTTTTTTAACTTTAGAAATCTTTAAGTGGAGCCCAGGAGATATAAGGTGTCTCATTAACCTATTTACCGAGAATTCCATTATGTTCGACCGCCAACAAAAAAAAAAGTTTTGGAGCGATATAGCTGGTACGCATGCATTTATTTTTGATTCATAAAATTCTGTAAGTAAATTTTTATTTTAAATTTTGGTTTTAGATAAATTATCCGAAGTAAGAAAAAAAAAAGTGACCGGAGAACAGTGCGACGGAAAGTGGAAAGGCCTAAAAGTTATGTACAAAAAGGTCAAAGATCACAATAATACCAGCGGCAACTCCACCAAAACATGGGAGTTTTTTAACTTAATGGACGAAATTTTAAACAAACGTCCAGAAGTTAATCCACCTGCCACTTGCTCCAGTGACAATTCGGATATAACGATAAATTGTCAATCTAACTCGTCAATAGCAAGTTGCAGTACGGATTACGATTTTGCCGATTGTATAATCGAAGAAACGTCCAGCTCTCCTTTGCCATCGATATTAAAAAGAAAAAGAAAATTAGTTGATGAAGACAAAAATAAGCGACATGAAGAAAAAATGGAGAATCAGAAGAGATTCTTGACATTATTTGAAAAATTAATCGACAAAATATAATTTCTTTTATTGTTTATTATTATATATTTAGTTTTTAAATGAATTAAAAAAATAAAATGAATTTACTGTGATAAAGAACTATCTGAACGTATTATTTATAATTCTGAGAATATCATTTCGCTTGTTGTTGGGATTTCTTTCAGTGTTAACAACTGCTGGATCGCTGCTTCCATCATCAGTATCATTTATTAATCCCATTTCCAAATAATCGTCATTTTGTAGACAGATATTATGGAGTATGCAAGCAGTCATTGTTATAAGCGGTATTAAATCGGGCCGTCTAGTGTTCAATCCGTTTAGTCGCCGAAATCTACCTTTAAGCAATCCAAACGCTCTTTCGATAGTCACTCGAGCTGCTGAATGCGCTTTGTTATAAACCGCTTGTTCGGTGGTTAAATGGCCCATGTCTTTATATGGTGTCATTAGATAGGTTTTAAGCCCGTACCCAAGGTCCCCCACCATATGTTGGTCTTCCGGTATTATAAGAGAACCTATAATCATTAACTATATTACAGTATATACAATATATATATATATATATATATATATATATATATATATATATATATATATATATATATATATATATATATATATATATATATATATATATATATATATATATATATATATATATATATATATATATATATATATATATATATATATGGTATATATGGTATATTAAATATATTTAATTTACATACGATTAGTAATTTTTGCAAATAAATTTGACCGTCTGAACATGCAAGAGTCATGTATCGATCCCACCTCACCAGCATAGCAATCAATAAAATTCATATTTTGATCACATACCGCTTGCAACAATATGGAATGAAATTTTTTTCTATTGATGTATGAATTTGGATATTCCTTTGGTGCTGGAATACGAATGTGGGACCCGTCAATGCATCCGATGATTCCTATAATAAAGATATTTTGTTAAATTGCTGAAATAATCTTATTAGAAGTAATTTTCATTACTATTAATTTATTACCTGGGAATTTGGTTTTATTTTGAAAAAAAATTGATGTTTCCAAAGCCTTTTCAGCAGACGGCCAAGCAATAATTTTTTTACTGTGGTTAATTTTCAAAACTATTTTTGAAATGTTAAAAATGGCATTCCAGCATGCGTTTATTGAGACACCGAATCTGTCTGCGACAGATCTATAAATAAAAATATAACATTAATAAAAGTATTTATAAGGCAATTTAATTAGAAGTAAATTTACCTAAAACATTCTGTATTCGCCAAATACCATATCGTCATAAGAATTTGTTTCTCGAGAGAAATCCTTGGATGGCCTCGAGCCACTTCAACGTATTTGTTTTCTATGTACAAACAATTTGCATATAACACCTCAAATGTACTAGGAAGCATTCGAAAGTGCGCCTTAAATTGCATTTCGTTCAATAAACAAATTGTATCCTCAAAATATCCCTTGTTTTTTGGAATTAATTTCACTTTCTCATCAGATTCATCACTTGAACTATTATCAAAAAATAAATCCCATCCTATTTTGGTGGATAATGCTACACCAATTAATTTTTTATGATCCATTTTATTTACCAATATTATATATATATGTATATATATTTAAAAATAATTTTATTTTACTACACAACACAGCATTCATTAATCAGTAATCACTAGAGGATTGTCAAAAAAAAAACAAATGTCAAATAGTATTCTGTTTATTATATTACGTTCTTTTATTATTGAAGATTCGGTATATTCTTTGGTCACGTGATTGGTATTCTATTCTTTCTATTCTTTCTGTAGAATGAATTAAAGAAAACACTCATTATATCGTTATTATTGTTTTCTCGTATATATCTATATGCGTGCGTAAATATCGGCCAAAATATCTCGATTTTTTAAAGTTCCGGCTAAGATTTTTTCTTTTAACGAACGTGTAATGTCAAAATGTTACTCTGACAGCTGAATCCGGGTAATTTTTTGTAGGCTGACACTTCCAAAGGATTTCGCTTTAGTAAGCGCCTTTGCGTTGTTCCATGAAACATAAACTAAACCAGATCAGATCAAGCATGAAGAAGCACAGTAATTATTAAAGTTGGCTGAAAGGCAAGCATATGGCGCATTCCTGAAAGCTAAACTAGAAACAGAATGTAATAAATGTAATAAAAGTTAATTCTTCTTTTGTTTACCAAAAAGAATAATAATTTTAGTCAGTTTCGATTCTCTCAAAAGCGCTTTCATCTCGAGCGCTTTGTTACCTCCAAAAGGCCTTGAAAGCAGCTGTAGGCTGGTGATATATTTTAATCAAAATGTGGAGTGTCTAACGTAAGTTATGCATACTTGAATACAAATTTAAAGAAATTTAAATTATTATTGCATTTCTTCATCTGAGTTTACAGAATTCCAAAATAGAATACACAGCTTTTTTAAATATCAATTTTTCCAAAAATACATTTTATAAAATACCGAATTTGTGCAATATAGGTACGTTAACAGATGAGTTTTCTAAATATGTCCATTTCCAGTATTTTGAGCCAGTTTATTTAATCGGGTTCGGAAACAAATTTGGAAATCATTTAATCAGGAAAATTTGAAGTATATATGGAATGATTTTTTAACATTTGTGCTTCAAACTGCACTTTTTTAAAAGACAGCTAGAAGCCTGCATAATCTTTAAAGCAGTACATACTTCGAGCCTATATTCTGAAATATATTGTAATATTTGATTTTATTTAAGATTTTTTCGGCTTTTTAGACAATATATTATTTCTAATGACATTCACAATGTTTACGACTTTTTTTAAGTCATTGAAAACAAAGAGGCCTTTTACTCACAATGTATCTGCCACAAAAAGTAGAAAAATTCACTCCACCAATTTTTCACCCCCCGTACTGATAAAAGGTTGGCCTACTCATCAGGTGGCAACGACCAAACTGCGAAAATTCAATTATTACTTTGTACCTATGGTACAACACAAGAACTTACCGATGTGGCGAATTATATCATAAAATCAAAAAACCTCTAGAAGTTCTTACTATGTGTGTGTACTAAGCCAACACTAATTTAATTAAGGTTTTGAGACGAATTGGCTGGTAAGAGATAACCTGACTTAAGTTTCTCTATCAAAATATGAATATAACACTACGTTATATTGTGCTGTGATCAGTGTCAATTTAGGACAATGTTCCTATATGTCAAAAATATTTTCACTATTTTTTTCACTACTTGGAAATATAATATTATGCGATGAAACCTCTTCCGTCATGAAGGCATTTACGGTATTAGCTAATACCTTGCCAATATATTATTTATAGCGACTTTCACTGTTTGACAGGCGGTATACATCTATACATAATGTTTAGAATAAAATTTTTTTTTTGATGTGTGATCTTCCAACTTTCAATCATTAATTAAACACTATCCCATATATAATTGGAAAATTTGTCAAACGGATATAGCGTACATGCAATTAACAGTATACAACAACAATAAAGCAAAAATAGTTATATGTTGATAAATCTGTATTGAAAATTTTGTGTCACTTCAAATCATATGTTAAATACACGAACGTAACATTTTTTTTTTGTGACATCTATTTTAAAATCATTATTTTTCTCCTTGTCTATATACGAGTGAGTATATAGCACATACTGTCAAACCAGAATAATTATCTTTAAATATTTGAGGAGGTTTATTTTTGACACCAAAAAATAAAAATAAACAACCAAACATGATGATGATGATTGTTGAGTGAAGAATTTAATTTATTTTATCTAAATTTAACGCAAATTACAATAACAACAAGAAACTATTAAATCATACTTATGATACAGCCCAAAATATAATATGTATGCGCCAGTACCATGGTGAATGAGGTCATGCAGCATCGGCGACATATTGTTTTTTTCACGCAGTTGTGTCAAATGCGAACGAACATAAAAATATTGATATAAAATATTACATGTGATGTAGTATAACATTACACGAATATTATTCTAACCTTTCCACCCTGTTTCAAACGCAAAATTCCAATTCGACAACACAAAATTTTGGAATATCACAATATTGAATTTCTTTTTAAAATCTTATAAATAATACATATTATTATTATTATTCGTATTCGCTATTATTATTTTCACTTAGTTTTTCTCCAGCTCAACGATCGAAAAATGAATAAATTTTAATATGAAAATCCATCGAAAAAATGTGTTTACCTTAAGCAAAAAAAAAAATATTTTGTTATTCTTCTTGAGACTTCTTTCATACTTAAAGTCATTGCAAGGAACGGAATATGATGGCAAAAAAATTTCAACGACGCTATAATAATATTACAATGACTTTTTGAACTGCAATTTACTGAATCTGTTTACTGTATAAATTGTATCTCCGAACAAAAAAATATTTTAAAATTAGAATAATCTATTCTCTGTTCGTATCCTCGTTGTTGTTCATTGTCTATAGATTTGGTATTTCCAAAAAAAAGTATAACATCGAGAACTGTATGGAAATTGCGATGGAAAAGGGATCACCGTATTATTCAAATCAGAATTTTATTACGTTATTTTGACTCGATAATGTTCCCAGTTTTATGGAAACTATTAAATTCTATCGAACTATTTGGTATTATAATTATCGGTTGAGTACCTAGGTCGTTGATATTCAAAATGAATCGCGATATGTTCGGGTTTATCATATTTATGAACTTTATGAACAATTTCATAAATCATTATTGTATAAATGAATGATTTGAAAGAAATATTTTCATAGTGGTCAGTTCTTTAGAGTGTCCTTTACTAAAGTAAGAACAAGTTGTGCTGGTGCTTATCGAACCTGTGGGAACATTTTCTAAGAGAGCTTTTTATGTTCAATAGATATTATGAAAAAGTCGTACCTAGTTTTTTCGAGTTCTCGAATTTTTCTTTTAATATTTTGTTAAAAGCCCTCAAATTTGGAAAATAAACAACAACAATAGACACACATTTTTTTAAATGCTGTGCGGAAACTCATTTTTTTACTAATTTAACACATTTTATCGCAGGCAAATAGAGCAGCTTTTCATAGCACTTTTACATGGGATTAATAATAATTATCAATGGAATTTAAAAAGATCTATTTGTTGTAATTTTTATATTTTTATTCAGATATTCAATATGTACATATTTAGGGTATTGATTGACATGTTCACCCGTTCAGGTGGATCCTGTTAGATTTTTATACAGCATCTTAAAAAAGTAAAACAGACACAGTACGTAAACAAATTGCGTAGATATGTAAATGGCGACGCCATTGCAAAACTTTTTTTATTACCTCTTTATCTCAATCCGATCGCAACCATTTGATAATTTAATTATTTTTTTATAATTAAACTAAATAAAATGGATGTTACTGTAATGATTCAAAATCATTAAAATAAAACAACACAAGAAATTAAAATAAACAAAAACACACGCATCCACAATCGTGTGCATATTCACCTGTCGATTTGTCATATGAAACTGAAAATAAAAGATACAAACGAAACCTATAAAAAAATAAAGAATATTACCGCGAAACAGAAAGAGAAAGGCAATTATTTTCCTCCAAGATCGATATTTTTGTGTCTTTGACATTTTGTAGTACGGAATTTAGTATGGAATTAAAACAATATTTTCCACACAGTGGAAAAATTGCACACTGTGTGATAACGTTTGGTAATCTGGAAACGCCTAAAGTTGATTGGGAAACTTTGTCCAGATTAGGTACAGTTATATCAGACCTTGACACGTAGGATACAAGCATAAATAAAAGTTTTCCGCAAGGTCCGATCTTATGCCTGCACCACAGTTAGTAAAGTATTTACCAGTAGTATGCAGGTTGATGTTTCAAAAGTAGCATTCACGAACGACAAGGTCATGCTCTTCGCTGAAAATTCAATGCTAAGCATTCAGGAAGATGCGCGAAATGTTATAGTGCGTGAATTCTTTTTTGTGTTGCAATTGTGTAAGACAGCCTCAACCGAAGCGGTTACCACCATTGCTAGAGCCATACCAATCTATATATAGTTGATAAAACGGTTGGCTAGTTTTAGCAAAGCAACGGCAAGATTTAGCAAAAGAGATAATCGGAAAGCATGCATAGCAACTTGGCAATACAGATGAAACCCATCGAGCGACGGTAGAAGCAAGCTCATAATCACAAGCTCAATATAGCAAAAAAAACTGAAAAATTTCATGCCACTAAGGTACTAACGGAGCAACGAAAGTAGTCCTGGCTTCTAACTAATTTAGTGTGGTCAGCTAGAAAGTCGGTACTTAATTTACCCAGAAACTTTATAGCATTCAAGAAATTCTGCAATAATATTTTAATTAATTTTAAATATTTTTAACTTGTTAACCTTTGACGTAAGGATTTCAACCTACAGCATTTCACTAAGGCTATATAACGTATGCACGCATGAAACGCATGCAATTGTCACATACATCCACAACAACTATCACACTAACAACGAAATATCTAAGTACTAACAGATAGATTATAGGGGCATCGAAAGCATTTCTTCGAAAGTTGCTAGGTTGAATAGAATAAAAGAAAAATGTATCGTAAATTGTATGACATGGCTAGAAAAATATCTTTCTTTAAGGAATTTATGGGAGTATTAAAATAATCAGGGCAATTGGATGAGTTACATATAGAATTACGTACGTAACTGAAAACATTATTTATCTTCAGTTGCTTAATCGATTTTTTTTATTGCATTGACCGTTACCTTGTTCCTGATGATATTTTCTCCTTTAGTTGCAACTTATCTGTGGTGTTGCAGGCTGCCTAGACTTTTACAAATCTGGGATTACGTATTATTCGGATAGCACGCCACTCCTATCTACTAACTGGAGGGTAATCCCATATCTTCTATCCCTAATGATAGTTTTACTTCCGCATTTATTGAGGAACACAAGTTTTCGCTAAGCTGACTTGCCAAATCCAATAACGTGATCATAACACTTTAAATTGCTGCATTTAAATACCATAGCTTACGAATTTAGCCACAATCCACGAATACATAGTCGTTTACCACAAAAGGGCATTGGTTGTGACTTATTTTACGCGAGAGTGTGCATATTTGTGTTTTTCTCCGTTAACCATAACCTGATTTCTTTCTCCTCACTCAAATATTGTTATCAAAACGAAATTAATCAAAGTGACAACTTCTAAAGCTGTGGATAGGGTTAACAGTGGTATCCAGCAAATCATTGATATATTCTGTCAAAAAAGTGACGGTAAATGATCATTTAAAAAATCTGCTTAAAGGGATTGTACATTTTTATTGTCATGAAGTTGACACAACAGGACCGAGATGTTGTAACTATCACTATTTTCGCTTCGATGCATTTTCGATAGAATAAAGGTATTTTGGAAGTAAACATTTTTTTTCTTTCAATTAAATTTTTAAATTTTAGTCCAAGTACCACGGTTTTTTCATCGAAGCGAAAATAGTGATAGTTACAAAATGTCGGCCCTGCCCTCTCTGTTGACGTGAAGTTTGAGCCATCTGTCATTTAGTTGCTTTAGTGCTATATTTTGTCAGTTCATCTCAATTGTGTTTTGCGATTTTTATAATGAATAAAAATATCGAACGAAGAATTTGTCTCAAATTTTGTGTTGCAAATGCCAAACATCTGAAAATGTTACAGAAGGCTTACGGGGATTCAATTTTATCAAAAACACGTGCTTTGACGGGTACAGTGCAATTAAATGCGTCCATAAAGCAGATTTGACTCGCTCTGGTCGGCATCAACTAAAGTCAACATCATTAAAGTGAAGAAAATGGAGACAAAAAATCGTCATTTAGGCTTGACAGCGATAGTCGCTAAACTGTCTGTGTCTCACGAATCAATTTGTACCATTGTACACGATTGTTTGGGCAAGAAACGCGTTCCCGCTCGACTATGTAGTTCCGAAAGACCTGAATTTTCTTAATAAAATCAATTGCGTAAAGATATGCTAGATAGAGCCAATTCCGTCCCCACTTTCGAGAAACGCATTGTAACTGGTGATGGGACATGGATTTACGAGTTTTACATGCAAACCAGTGAACAAGCTTCGGAACGGTGCCTTCCAACTGAGCCGACGAAACCAAAAAAACCACGCCAAAGTCAATCAAAATCAAGATAATCCGGATTCTTGTCAGTAAGGTCAGGGCAAATAAAGAATATTATTTTGCACCACAACATCGTACCATCTCACAAGGCTATATCATAGTGAACGAAATTCTGGCGAAAAACTCAACAAATATCATTGAACAACAAACGTATTCACTTGATATACTCCAGCTGACTTTTTTCTCTCTCTCCAAAACTCAAATTAACACTTTGAGTTGAGACACCCGGTTTTAGTCGATAGAAGACAGAAAAAAGAATTCGCGACGAGAATTGAAGTCGACTCCGGAAAATGCGTTTGAAAATGTTTTGATGATTGGATTATTCGTTGGCATAATTCGTTGGATTATTTCGGAAGGGGCCTACTTTGAAGGCGATACAATAAATTTGAATAAATAACAAATATTTTATGTTTTATTGACCAATTCCCGTTACTTGTTTGACATAGGGGTATATCCTCTATCCTCTAACAATCGCAAAACAAAATTAAGTATAAAAAAGTTTTAAGAATTGACATGGCAAAATAAATCTAGTAACTATATTTCTGATGACAAATAATTAATTTGCGACCGGATAGAGGATATACCCCATAATGTATAACAAAAATAAAGTCGATGGCAAAACGAATCCCTAAGGGACACCGGTATTTGGGGAGTGTGTCATTGATGATCTCCCGTTTAGCACAATGTTGATCTCCGTCTTTGAGAAAGCTTTATATTTGATGGTAATCGAATGCCGCGCGACAGAAGTTTACAAGTTTATATGTCTTGATATATCCATGTGTTTTCGACATACGTCAAGAAATCGGTTATTATTTAATTATTTTATTAATTTCATAATACATCAATAAATGTTTTTTAATGTATTTCTAAAAAAAAATTGCGACGGCCAACACACAATTGATATACTGGTCGGTTGTTTCAGGGTTACCTCCGTCAAGTAACCCTGGATAACTAAGGTCGAGTCCGATGTGAAGTGGTTTACCAGTATGCCAGCCTGTCAATATGGATCACAAAAGCACCATCTACATATGACAGAGCTGAAATGGATGTTTTAGAAATATAACCGTAAGCGACCACTTGGAACCCTTAGTGACTTTCTTATTGTCGGCTCCTTTCGCTTATTCAGCACAGATTTTTTAACAATTGTTTCCTTTTTCTTTTATATTTCTTGTGAGCAGTTTGTCTCGGCAGCTTTGGCGGCTTCTTTTAAAAAAAATTTAAAATTTGGATTAGGATTGAAAAATGATAATGGGTTATATCGCTCATATGCTGCAAGAGTGACACAATTTAAAATTCAGTAGAGCGATTTGAAAATATCACTCAAAATGGTGTGTAAAACGGCGGTTTTTAAAATTAAGTAAAAGTACTTTCTGATCTGTAAAATATTTTTTTTTCTATTCCTACATCCTTAATATGATCTTAATTTTTATAATTCTTTAATATTTCTAATTTTCTTAGGATATTTTCCAATATCTTAAAATGTTAATTTCTTTCGCGAATTGAGTGATTTTATATATTCAATTTTACCTGCTAGAAATAACTCGAATCGTTTGATTCGAATATCTTAGAAATGGGTGAAACGCAAAGCAACGTGTCACTGTTGCAGCAAATGAGCGATATTTATTCATTCCATGTAAAAGGGTTTCAGTGATTTTTATAGAAATAATGGTTTTCCCAAGGGAAATGTTGATAAAACCTTGGTTGCTCTTTGAATTCAGTTGATGTTCCAACAGATATTTTTACAAGTATCAGGTTATAGTCAGAATTTCCAAGTTTACCCTCGGAACGTGCTTCCAGTGGCACTATGCTGGTAATTCCCCGGGAATAGTGAATTGGGGAAAGGTTTTATTTAATTTATGTAATTTCTGTTCAAATATATTTTTTCCGACCTACTGACGAAAACAGTTTCATATAAATATTTATAAATTGGGATTTCCATACCTAAATTGGTAGGGAAGATTATTCCCAATTTAATTTTGTTTTGAAAAAAATTAACACTAGCTTTTTACCTCAGTAAGCCAGAAAAAAAATATTTGAACAGAAATTACATATAAAATCTTTCCCCAATTCTCTATTCCCGGGGAATTGCCAGAATAGTGCCACAGGGAGGATCGGTGTGAGACAAAGATCGAAAATATCTACTCTTGTAGAATTTTGATATTCAAATGTTGAATCACTAACAATCTGTATGAGATCATGCGAAGAGGCAAACCACACCGCTTGTCACTCAGTACAATGAATATCTTGGTGATTCAACCATTCTTTTCGTGGTTTGTCAGAAAAATGGGACGTGATTTGCAACTAACATCCCTCCAGGGATCCCCGCTCCCCCTTCCCACTACAAATTAGTTTTAGTTGGTGACCTCAATGTCCACCATATTAAAGTCACCAACTAAAATTAATTTGTAGTATGGATGATGGTTGCAAATATCGTCACATGTGTTAACTCGTTTGCATTCCATATGGCTATTCTTAATGAGTAGTTTTGATGTCTGTTTTCTGCTCCGGAGATATTATTTATTTTTAGCAATTTTGGAACTTAGTATTTCCAGCTGATTGAGACAATCCAGAATTAACTTATTTAGTTTATTCTATTCCTCAAGACTATTTAAAATTGCTTGGACAATGTTTTTTGAAATTTTTGGTACCGTTGGTGTCATTTTCTTTTGAGTTTGAATGTTCACGACATGAAGGATTTTAATTCCTTTATTTTCTAGCTCTTCCATTATTGACTAAACTTTCACAGGTTGGATGTAGGTATCTTGCCATGACCTTGATTGGATGATCATTTTTGATTTTGTACGCGACCCACTGATATTTTTCCGTATTCAGCTTCATTGACAAGTTCATGTATGAGTTTGAATTTGAACTGTTAAATCTTCCATACATTATTGTTTAAAGCAGTGATTTTGTACTCTTGTTCCGTAACAGTACTCCAACTACCGCACTTTTCATTTCTTAATACTTGGTTACTCCTACGATAAAAATTGGTGGTGGGGCTTTTACCTTTGGCTGTGCTTCATTTTGCTGTGCTGGTTGCCGTTTGGATGATTTTTCTACCTCTGGTGAGGACTCAGTTTTTTTATTTCTTTTGATTTGTTTAGCTTTTCCCTTTTTCAAAATCCAGTTAGTTTCTCTATCTAACTCTTCCTCATCCGTTGAGTATTCAGTCTTCTGCGACTTGTTTCCCTCGTACTTCGTTGTCTGACGCTTCTTTGTTTATGGTTTTGTTTTCCGTTTTTGAATTTCTTTTATCTGTTTTCAGGCAGATTAATTCGCGTTGAAGATTGGAGATTAGAAGCTTCGTGTTTTCAATCAATTTTTTGTTTTAGTGCTTGATTTCCTCTTTCTAGATTAGAGTGTTCATCATTTGCATTGTTACCAACGTTGAAGATGAGAGGGAACATCCTTAAGTGTAATATAGCAATTCTAAAGTGTTTGGAATTATTGCACTCGGCCCCTACGGGTCGCACATATATTTGTTGTTATCAGGTTCCCTTTCACCACAATACCTCTGTGCGATCCATAGGAGCCGAAATAAAAATATTTAAGAGTTTTTATTACACTCAATGATGTTTTCTCCCGAATAACAAAAATATCAGAGATTTCCGACCATGTAGATATATACAATTTGTTTCTTTCATGTAATACTAATTCAGAACCACTTTGACCACCTCTGTGCGATTGTTGTAAAAAAAGTAATTTTATAAAATTCACTCAAAACGAAAATTAAATTATTTCTATTTATATTGTAGAAATATTTGTGTTTAATAAAAAATTTCAAATATTTTTATAAAAGTTCATTTTTTGAGTATGTTTTTCAATTATAAGCACTTAAATAATTCAGTGTATATTTTGTTCTTTTGGCAAAACTTCACTCCGATACTTTACTAATATTTTACATTATTTATACAGTAAAACAAACTAAAATTTATAATTTCATAAAAGTTGCTTGTAATTTCATCGGAAAATTTATAAACATAAATCAATATAACATTTGACCCAATTCCCTTGGCAGCATGACCTTAATTTTCCCTATTTATTTTACACCATGATATGATAAAAAATTACTTATGTTGTTTATAAAAATTGAACTAATCTTTTGAAGCGAACATATTATATTTCCCACTTTCTATTTATATGTGGTGAACACCCATTTGATCCTACTATTTAAAATGCATCATCTACTGAGAATACATAAAATTTATGTTAAATCATCTATTTTTATAGATACGTACTATGTATGTAATATATTGAGCATTTATTCGGTATGTAGGGTGGAAAAATGTAAAATTATGTGTACCTATTTTATGAATATGTATATCAATTACTTGTATACAATCACCGTGAATATAAATTCATTTATGTATTATTGTACATTATTAAATCCGGACCAAAATCTAACCAAATTCTATTAAATTCAAATTAATATATCAATTTTGTGTACATATATGTGAACCAAACCATATATATCTACGTATAGGTGCCTAACCAAAAACACTGTGTAATGTGTTTAGAGCTCACATATTCATTGTACTGGAATTGTATCCAAGAAAAATAATACGTATAACACAGAATGTGTATCCAAAATAAATAACAATATCAATAATATGAAAAAATACAAGATGAAAAAAAAATCTGTCAAAATGACAAAAAAAAATTATACATATTTCTGTTACGGAAAGAAAGAAATCAATCATTCTTAAAAAACATTATTTTCTTTTTTGCCTGTGTGTGTGAGTGTGTTGTGATTCGCCCAATATCACACAAAACGAAAACTGTGAAAAAATGAAAAACTTTCACACTCAGTCTTTTCTAATTTTTTTTCTTTTATTTTTTTTGGTTTCCTTCGTCGTTAATATAATGATTATCATTGTCACATCTTTTGTATTGTCTAAAGATTTGATATTTAACATTTTTTTTATTGTCATTTGGTTGACATATTTAGAATATTAAAGTAAGTACATATTTTTGGAAATATCTGATAAATATGTAAGGAATACTCGATGGTACTGATATACTAACTAAAAAGCATATCACAATAAATTCATAAAGTTGAACGATTTCCTGAATATATGGCAGGCAGACAGGTAGACCCTAAAATAAATAAATTTATAATTAATCAAAAACATTAAATTTCAATGTGCTAAGCTTCCACATCCACACACCGCACCGCGTTCACAACAAAAACAGAATAATATTATAATTTACAGGTGGTTGTTGTTCTTGGCTTTATTTTTGACTTATAAAATTAAATAATTTTCTTTGCGATGGGAATATACACAACAAGACAACTTAAGATATAAGAAGAACTATATAAGTTCAAAGTAGAAAACGATCGAAATAAAATTTAAAAAAAATAAGCAACATCCATTAATTATCTTGATAATCCGCCATCAATGGAAATCGGTAACTTTTTTTTTTATTTCAATTTTATTAAAATAGAAAAGTAGATTTTATATTTACAATTAATTCACAAAATAATTCTATTTAAAGATATAATATTTATTTCGAAACACAAATTTCTGATTGGTAAAGGAATTAAAAAAAAATTCTATTCGTATGATCATTTTTCAAAATTAACAGCGAGAAAGACAGCATCAAACCATTTAACAGCAATTAAATAATTTATTTGATTAATTTGGTTGTTAATTATTTTGTTGAAGGAAATGCTCGAATGTCGATTGTCTAGACTGGAATTCTTATTAAAAACGAGTCTGTCTGTATATGGACAAAAAATACGAATCATTAACAATGTGGGTGACAAAATACTGATACGATTCAGTGTAGTGTTGTAATATGTGGTTTTAATTTGGTTTTCTAACGATATAACAACAACGTACGTAAATATTATGAAACAACATAATTTGTAATTTTCATGCCTCCTTAGATTCATCCATGGTCAAGATCCATCAATTACTTAATTTTTTTTAAGCCAAGCGTACAACAGAGTACGTAGAGAACGGAAAATTATGTTCAGTACTTTGGAAACAAAACAACAACAAAATATTATTTTTCGTAAAATCATTCTTAATTTGTTAAAAATTTACAATTTTATATAAAATGCGTAAACACTCCTCTTCTCCATTGTAACTCCACGTGAGCCGCCATTTTGTTTTGACTCCACTTTCACCACTTGCTCTTGAGTAACGAACACATGCCTCCATGTCACCCCTTGTTTTGAACCAGATGGGGATAGAATTAAAATACTACACTTATAAATTGAAAATGCTAGCTTGCTACGACCTATCTTTTATCGTTCGATTGTTTAATACTTCACTAAATAAAATAACAAAACGGTATGATTTTGTTTTTTTTTTGTTTAAAGAACGTATTAATTGTCCAGTGGATTTAAAGTCCTTTGAAGCTCAATTAATACTCCCCTTTTCAACCACATACACACCACCCATTCACACAATCCTCGTATGCCTACAACCTGCACATTGCAAGCTCCATGTCAATCTTGTACACTGACAGAAGGTGTTAGTTGCGTTTATTAACATCACCGATCGTAATCGATGGCGAAAATTCGATTTGCACTCAGCCTCTGGTGAAATTTGAATCCAGTATCTTCAGGTCCGAAGCTTTAACTACTGCACCACGTGTCCGGTAATTTCAATTTTAAATTAATTTTTCTGTTGGTATTCTTTGTTTTAAAGAGTATAAAGTTTTTTTTTCAATTTTTATGTTTTCGGTTCAATAATCCCAAAACTTTTTTTGGTAGTATTGCAAGAAATACTTTCCGGTGCATAGAAAAGTGTCAGCTGCACATTTAGAATAATTTTGAAAATTGTCTGCACTTCTTATACAAACAGCATGTTTAGATAATTTTTATAATTTAAATTCATATTATTATAATGCCTTGCAACACAAATCAAGACATTTTTATCAATTATATAATTTTTAAACCTGTTCTATCCCATTCTCCAGTTCAAATAAATTAAAATATTGGAATTTGTACTTGTTGGCAGAAGTTAGTTAGTTCGTTAGAAATTACGCTATTCTGGAGTGAGATTTTTTGACAGCGTTTTTTTCGATATTATAGAAAATTTCCGTCGCCTCTCAAGGTGTCGAATATCGTTGCGAATAAATATAATTTCCATAAAATTGTATTAAAATATTAGATATTGGGTTAAATAAATTTTATTTAATTATTTAAATTTTTTATAATAATTTTTTTTTGAGATTTTTCCATCGAAAATTTCAAAATATACCCGATCGGCAATGTTGTTTGGCGTTTTCCAAGCTGTTATTTTATTTTATGTCTCGATCCGAAATAATTAACCTATTTGACTCCAGAATTATTAATTCATGAAATCTTAAATAAACCGTTGAAATCCTCGTTGGTCCTAATTATTTGAACTAAAATTTCCAAAATAAAAATTAAAATTTTCCACCAATTCGGGAAATTTCAGGAAAACTGAAATGGCCGAAAAAAGCCATTTGAGGTTTGAGAAGGTCTCTAGTTAAAACATTTATTAGATAAAACAAATCAGTTTTATTAGTTAAATTTAAATAAAATTAAATGCCATGTTAAAGTTAGCCGGAAGTTGCCAGCCGAGAGTTGTCAGCCGAAAACAACAAAATGATAATGCAGATTGTGTCTTTGGTTTGATAGCCGAAAATAAAAATTAGACATTGTTGATCAATATATTTCAGCCGAAAGTTACCAGCCGATATTTAAGAAGAATTATTATATTTTCATTTTATTGATTTGTTTAAGTTGTGATGGGGATACGGGGGTGTAATTTGGAAAGATTTCAATAACTCAATTTCTTGCAAATTCATTGAATGGTCCATTATATCTCAAATGATGAGCACATTTTAGTTGTTCTAAGTTCATATTCAGCACATGTTTTTCTAGTTGTAATTAAATGCGACCCGCTTTGACGAGCTGGATCATTCCTTATTGATTTGACGCACGCAGGTTTGTGTCGGACTTAGACCAAATTCATTCTACAAAATCGCAACCACATTATTGTCCATCCAGTGAACTGCAACTATACTATTCACCTTACTTGTGTTAATGGTACTCCCTAACTGTGCCAGTATCCAGAGCAGAAAGTATGCTGATTAAAAAAAGGAAAATTTCCAAATCTTGATAATTGTTTGCAGCACATTTGCTAAGGTGATTATAACCGATTCACCTAACGATATTCTAATTGGATTTGCGACGTTTTTACCCTGATAGATATAGAATTGAATGCAATATCCATTTCTCCGATCTAAGACCCATGATTTAACACCAAAGCGAATTGGTTTGCTTCGCATAAATTGTTTGCTCCCGTGATGCCCGAAATAGGGAATCATTGATTCATAAATCGGTAATCCATTGACGACAGGTGTATATCTTAAAAATACTTTATTCATTTCTTCTATCAAAGGCCGCATTTTCCCAAATTTGTCGTTTTGTAGTAGATTTGCATTATCTGCAAAGTGGAGTTAACTAAAACTCTGGTCAAAACAGTTTCCTCTCTCGAGGATTTTTATTGTACCGCGAAATTATTAGAATTCCTATAAGCTTTTATTGCAATTTAAATTAAAGCTTTATACATTTTGTTGCAATTTAAATTAAATCTTTATTTTTATTTTGGTTTAAAATTTTATTCGTAAAATAAACTCTCATTTCCCTAATTCCTTCGTTAAAAACAGCTCGAAGAATTGTACCGGATAAAAATCATCTGTTATAAGCTAATCTAGTAAGACTTTACTAAAGCTGTTCAACTTATTCGCAATATTTATGAATTATTCCATTGCTGAATCACCATCAGTCCATTGTTCCGTCCTAATCTTTATTTGCTCGGCCCTGGTTCCTGAAATACTTCTAGCAGCTTTTCACATATATTATCATCGCTTACAACGAAACTCTATTATCACCGTTCACAATGATAATGATCATGAAGCGTCCGTCTTTGATGAAAAGGCTCTCGAATACGTAAATATGAAAAATCACTACCCTTAATTCGTTAAAAATCGAAAAATTGTTTAAAAATGGTTATATAATTAACTCGTTCCGATAAAGGACGAATTCCAGATTCATCCAAAATATGCACCAAATAGTTCACTTTAGTTTGGAAGAATTTGCTTCAGGTTGGCAGCAGTAAGTCGTTTACAAATATCTTCCAGATTTTTGAGATATTCTTCTTCGGTTCGACCTGTTACAATTATGTCGTCCAAGTAACTTATAACAAAATTCGAATTCGCTATCATCTGCTCAATGAATCGCTGAAATATTTCTGACGCGTAAGCTATTCCAAAGGGCAATCTTTTGTACCGGAATAGTCTAAATATGGAGTCGAAACTACCACCAGATATTTCGATTCACTGCCAAGCTCCAATTGCAAACTCCCGAAATTGGATACTGGTCGACGCCGAATTGAGAGTTTACCGTGACTTTTAAATCTGCATTCTCAGTGATTTTATGTCAGCTTCACAGACAACAACGACGAGTACAACCCATCGACTGAATTGAAACCGATCGAGTGAAACCGATCTTTCAATATATCTTTTTTTGCTCGCCTTGGCATATGTCGGTGTAGTATCAGATTTCAAAGTTAAGTGAGCTTAAAATCGATTACAGTGACCCAAACCAGGTTTGAAAATGCTCGAGTATTTTTTGCACAGATCATTGAGATTGGTTTCGATATCGCACGAAATAGAAAACAAATACTCTTTCTTTGCTTCAATGCGCTGAATTTGAAGACCAAATACATCGAAAGAGTTCCCTCCCAAAACAATAACTCCTCTGTCTGCACTCGCTAGAAGTGTTCAAAACTTACACATTAACGTCCAATTTACCTTGTATTGGCACCGGGATATATTATAAGCTTGAGCGATTATGAAGCTTGTGTTCACGATCGTTTCAATTGTTTTAATTCATGATATCCATCATTACCGCAATCTTGGTAATTGTTGATCCAGTGTCAACTAAAAATTATAGCGGCTTTCCGTTAATTACATTCAACTTTGAAAATTCTCATTATTGTTCAGAAATATGCATTCGTATATCATGTGTTTTAAGTCTTCCTGGGTTTAAGTCACCTCCGGTTGGTTTGCTGAACATAATTTCGAAAGTTTGAACAATTCGTCACGGGAATTTTCCAATGGAATTTTTACAGTGGAATTGGTTTAACATTGTGATTGGATTGAGTTCGATCACCACCCATTCGATGTCGACTTTGCTTGTATTAAACAATACTAATTCTGTATTAATGGTTGCGTCTAGGACGTTACATTTCATATGTTATTGAGAGTTCTGCTCTTTTACACTTCTTTTTCAATATCCCTCCTTGTGTAAACAATGTGGCATTACTCCATGATTATTTATGTTTTATTTCAGAGCTCGACTTGGTATGACGCTCTGCAATCATTTCATTGTTTAGGCGATATTTGCATCTTATTATGATGTTCCTAATTAAGCCCTTTACATAATTAATTGTATTTGATGTCTACATGAAAATTTTATTAAACACTTGTTTTTTATTTCGCAAAAATTAGATTTTTGAATATTTTAATTAAAAAATTTGTTCAAAAAGTTTAAAAAATTGCGAAATAAAAACCAAGTGTTTAATAACATGTGTTTATGTGTAAGTGCGTGCTTCGCCAAGTGAATACGGCAAATAGTGTAAAAAGTATGAAAAATCGTTCTTCAATAGTTCGGAGTTCCAAACAACTTGTATTGCATTCAAGGATGACGGTTCATCAATTTATTCTCGGATGCAAGTCCATTACTTATTCTCTCAAACATTTTGCTTCGTTTCCTGCTTCACACAATAAAATATATATTCGGCCTCGGTTGATGAAAGTGCCGTATAGTCTTGTTTTTGACAAGTCCAGCATTAGATATCACCATATAATGGTAGAGCACTCCTCCGATATTTGACTACGATGAATTCAGTCTTCAGAAGGCGAGCCCAACCAGAGTCTATTATGTCTTTTCGTATTTAACGACTCGTTTTAGATGTCAGCTTATGTTGGATTTGAAATTGTTGTGGGTAAAATTTTACGGTCGCTAAAATGTCAGGTCTCGTATTCGCGAAAACTGTAATCGCCCAATGAACTTTTGATAAATCAAACTGTACACCTGTTGGCCTGATTCTAATGCACCTGACTACCACGGTGAATGATAAAACCTCGTCAACATGTTTCAGCTGTTTCTCATCTTCGCAGGCCAATGCTGTTTCATCAAGATGTTGCTATATATAGTTTCAACTCATCATGCTCTTTTTCAGTAAACAAACTTTTGAATCACCTTTTGCAAATTCAACAAGCATGTCTAGTAGATCTTTAGAGCTATACTGTCGGAAAAACCTCATGGTAACCTTTGACTAAACAATTTTTTTAAAGTTCTTCATTTGATTCTTCTTGATGGCTCTCCATAATGAGCGTACGACCCTCCTGAATTGGCTGCGACTACAAATTTTCGATTAGGTCAATAACTTTTTGTACGAATCAGGCGCCATCAGACAGCCAAAGCTCAATAATGGGGTTTTGTTCGATGCATTTGTAATAAATCGATCTTCGATAAAATTTTCCGTTTTAAGAAATATATAAAATATTTGCAAATTTGCAACGATTAACATGCATCAAGCCCTTTTCAATCAGTGTTCGATTTTTTCTATCGGGAAAATTCATTTTGTCCCGGACTATAACCCGCAGTCAAATGTATTTTATTTTCTTCTGCTTTTGTTTTAATTTGGAAAGTCGGCTAAACTGTAGATGACGTACACGATTTAAAAATTGTCATCGAGTAAGATGAATTTTTTTTTTAATTTTTCTGTGTAGGATTGCGGATCTATCGTTTTAAGGAGGTGCAAGCCAGAAATTTTGGAAAAATTATGACATTTTCCGGGAAAATTTTTGATATTTTCTCTTTTTTTGATGACAAGTTAAAAAATTATATATAACCATAAGTTTTTTATTAAATGTTGATGTTGGAACTGGAAATTTATGGTAAAATTGATGGAAGGTGTTATACTTGCGCGGATAACTTTAGGGAGTTCCGAATTTTAGTATGTGAATTACCCAACAAATTCCGAAAAAATTGGCTCTTAGGTGTTATCCTTGTGCGAATAATATGAATGCTAAGCGGATTTGAAGAGTTCCAAATTTAAGTATGTATATCAAATACTTACTAAAAACATAAACGTACATTTTTGAAAAATTTTTGCAATTTTCACATTTTTAACATCTTAGCATTTTTAATATGAAAGCAGTTGGGTTTTAATTTTTTTTAGAGAAGCGGGTGTTTGGAGGAGAGCCCCCGTCCTCTAATGTATAAAACGAATTAAAATGACGTAAATGAAATTTTTACCCCTGTTGCATTCAAATTTTTATAATTCAAATTAAGATTTGATAAATAAAAACCGCAGTTTTTTAATTTTTGAATAAAAAAAAAAAAAATATTGTGAAACAAAAACTGAAAATTTTCACGGAAAATGTGGTGATTTTTCGAAATTTTACAATACACGTTATCTACACTTACACCGAAACGCCTTAAGTGATGTATTATCCGTGGCAATCAGATCTAAATTTGTTTGGTTTTGGCTCGAATTGATTTTTCAAAAATTCAACGGACTGCATCAGTACTGCATTTTATTCGAATTTACTTCTCAACAACTGAATCATAATAAACCGAGAAAAATGGATGTTACTGTTTACTGTTTGCCACTCAGTGTTTTCGTTTGAACTTTTCCGCATATATCGTCATTGAATCAAAATGGTTTCTTGTTTTTTTTATAATCAAAGATTAAATGTTGATAAAAATGATCCTGCTTAAAATTGAAGTATGAATCAAATTCAACTGCGCTATTGATTTCCAGTTTTCCTTTCATGTATTTCCTTTACTTTTGTAGGATTTATTCAATTCCTATCCTTTCCTACTTACTACAAACAAACAAATATTCTCATAGGTGCCATCTAAACCAGTGCATTCAAATTACCACTCCAGTAACCTTTTCTTAAACCATTGAAAACGTCAGCTCACCTTCTGGTTGTGTATCCAACCTGGTAATCATGAGAATACCATTCGTAATATTTGATTTATAAGAACACATCGATTGATCTGAAGTTCGAGTTAGATCTGGTTGTTTTTGTTAAAATACATTTTTCTCTAACAACTCGTATAACTACAGTTGCCGCATAAACATGAGACGGCCTCATAATCGCAAAAAAATCTTTATAGAATTTAGACTTCAAAAATTCGTTATAACTTTCAAACCTAAATTTATTTGTATTAATTAAATTCAGAATCCAAATGGGAATTTCCAATTACAAAAAACAAGGCATATTTTTAGGAATATGGTAACCAAAAAAAACAAAAGTATTATGAATTACAACTTGGTCCTGTAAGAGTGGTTCCGGAGCTTCCAACAATACCATCTGTAACCGTGTTCGCATAATCACCATAAAATCGTTAATATTGGATCTGAAAATTAAAATCATCCCCCAAACAGAAAATGTATGTACCTAGATAATTTGTGTATCTCCCGTGGATTAAATCTATTCGCGACAAACAATAATAACATAAAAAAAACAGTTTTATGATTTTTTATTATTTTCTAACATTCAATAAATTTTAAATTATGTATTATTTTTATTAATATTACAGAATTTAACTGCGCTAAAATCAACTCACGATTTCCCAATTTTTTTCAACAAAAACAATACAGAAAAATATGTCACCAAATAGCAGCAACAACAAATGTGAAAATTCCTTACTGTATTCAGTTACTTTTTAGCTTATGCCAGTGTATATCGTACCATTGTATTATTTTTCATTGTAATGCTCCGCTTTTATGGGTTTTCCATTTTATTATGTATATTGGGAACAAAAAAGAAAGTTATTTATTCAATTTTTGTATATAATAATATAAATTTTAGAAAAAGGCGGGGAAAATATTATTATTAAATAAAAAATTTACATATGTTATTTTTCGAATAAAAATGATATACGAGCGCTATACTATACAAAAAAAACGAAATGTTACTGATAGCGTTGTTAACACGTGCTGGAGTAATTCACTTGTCTCAAAATAGAAAAACATTTTTCAAAAAAAAAAAAAAAAACTTTATATACAAATCGATACCGTATATTACGTGTGCAAAATTTATTCTAAATTCCAAAACTCTGAAAAACTTTTACATAAAAATGTTACCACATTAGAAAATTAAATGCGTAGGAATAATTGTAAAATCTAAATCAACACCATCATATATCATATCTCTCAACAAGGAACAAAAATGATGCTGGAAAAGTTAAGTTGAATAAACAGAACAAAAAAATGTTATCCTTATTTTACTTGCCTTAACTAATTCCACTTGAATCATCACAACAATGATTTTTTCACATATCATCATCCTATATGTATGTATGTATGATCATTTCAGGATATTCACATCCCTTTTGTTACACTCGCATATATGTTTTTCATTCGGTTGGAAAATAGATATGGATAAATATCATACATTTTTAACCCTTATTTAAATATTATGTATTATATCCACATAAGATATAATTCCTTATACCGTTATTGTTATTATTATGATTTTTATTATATGTAAAGAAACAACAGATTTGTTATGTAAACTTTAAGATTTTATGTTTTTGATTAAATGATAATAGTAAATTTATCATAATTTATGTGTGAGTTGAGTGGTGAAACTCTATTTATTACAAGTATTTTGAGAAATCTTGAAGGAGGGTTGCATAATTTATATAGTCACTTTCAACGGTCGTTATCAGGGTCAGGTAAATGCAGTATGTAACAGCATTCGTCAACCGTAAACTGAACATGATTACTTTGAGAAATTCAAGTAGGATATTTCAATCCTTTCGTAATTGAGAATTTTAGAACAGTTTTGTCTTTTGCCCCCGCAGTGGTGCGTTAAATCTGGAAATAACGATCATTGGCAGATGAGCCAGTATATAAATGTTTTTAAGACGGTTAATGGTAGCAAATGAATATAACGAGTAATGAATGTCAAAATTACAATCTAATAAGTACAGTGACGCGTGTCTATACACAGGTTATAATTTTTGTTTTATACAGTGTGTATAAATCAGGACATACATAGTTTACTTGATACCAACATATGAAATTTCAAAGAAAGGATTTTTTAAAGTTTTGGTCAGTATACTCGCTAATCCAAACAAACACATAAGACAAAAATTAAAAATTTGACAAAAAAATTTGACGCCTGAGCAAATGTGGAGAATTTTACAAATTCTCAAACACAAAAGGGGTGCTCAGGACCTACTAAAATTATAAAATTATATTTTTTGTATTCTTCTCGCTGAAGCATCGTATATTGACGACTGTTAAAGTTGAGAATGTGACATTTAGAGGTATATCCTCTATCCGGTCGCAAGTTAATTATTTGCGAGACAAAATATGGTTACTAGAATTATTTTACCATGCCAATTCTTACATCTTTTTGAAATTTAAATTTGTTTTGCAATTGTTAAGTAGAAATGCATAAAAAGACTGCGACCTCGGAAAATGCGTAGCAGTCTTTTCGTGGATTTCTAATTGACAATCGCAAAACAAATTTAAATTTAAAAAAGATGTAAGAATTGGCATGGTAAAATAAATCTAGTAACCATATTTTGCCTCGCAAATAATTAACTTGCGACCGGATAGAGGATATACCCCTAAATGTAGGTAGACCCCTTAGTGCATTAAAAATAAGCTCATTGAGTCTTTTTTTCCATGAAATTGTAGCACGGCATACTTTATGAAAACAAAAATTAACATACAAAAATATACCCGATGGCTGAGGCCACACTAGGGTAATTGGTATCCGGTAACTTCTTCTTTTGTTTCCACTTTACCAATAAAATCAAAAAATTGCGGCGCAGATAAACCGATTTTATTGGTAAAGGGGAAAGAAACGAAAAAGTTACCAGATAAAAGTTACCCTAGTGTGGATATGCACAATAAGTTTAATTTTTTTGCGTGCCAGATCCATTTGTAGTTGTCTATAAAAGAAAATAATTTTACCCACATATCTACAACACAAGTTTTGCATGCAACACAAGTTTTGCATGGAGGGGCAAGTACTGCTTCATGTTTTTTGATCATACAGTGTCCAGCTTATTAACAATACCTATAAAATTTGCAGTAAAACTGTAGTAGGCGTTTGATTTTACATGATGGTCGATCAAACATTTATTCACCGAATAAATTTTATTTAACCGTTTGCTGCATTTTATATCATACATGATACAACCGATAAATAAGTATAAAACTAGTTCGAACAACATACCAGCTACGGGGAAGACAAAATAGTTTTATATTTAAAAATACTCTGTTCTTTGGGAAAATTGCAATTTTTTCTTTGCGAATGTGGCACTCATTTTCAGACTAAAGAAACATAGATAATGACGGTTATGATAGCAGCTCTTCGATGATCGATGGATTATTACCAAACAGTTTGTCTTGATGGCTCGTTCAGCGGAAAATATATAACTTGTTCACGAATATTGAACGCAAGCGTATTTATCGTTACATATCTGTGGCTAGGCCAAGAAGTTTCTTGTAATATTATGTGCAACACCTTTCCACCTAAAGTGCCAAACATTGATCTTCTTTGGATGTGAAAAAGCATCCGCGTAGAATCCAAAAGTTGTATAGTAATAGTATGGACTCTCATTTGTAACACAACAGCTGATGTTAGGAAATTTTAATTTTATTACACATGAAAGGTTAACATGTTGGCTGCACGGGTAACCATATGGAGGCTTACAATCGTGGGGACGACCCATCTGAGAGATGTTTCATTGTCGAGCCGGGCGCTTATCGGTAGTACACGAAACTATATCGATTATAAATCAGATGCATCTAATTTTTCATGTCCTTGATATGAGTTATATATGAGCGATTTGCAGTTAAGGCAGACCGAATAACTATTTCTGACATGTTTGATTGAGCTGGGTATTTAGGTGTACGAATATGTTGTATACCATTTTCATTTAAAAAGTTTTGAAATGTGTTCAAAGTAAATTGAACTCCATCATCACTGACTGCATGTTTTGGGACGGAGAATACATCAAAAATCGACTTCTTCAGTTGCATGGTTTGTCGATTTAAATATTGTAGTGACTACGCTACTCAAAAATGAGATGCAGAAGGAGGACAATGTGCGTCTGCTATCAACTTTCAATGGTTTTGGCACAAATAGTTTCTATTGAGGAATATCATCATGGATATAATAGGTTCCAAAGGAGGAGTTGTGAAAAATCTGGTCATCAATAACTGTCAAATTTAAATTCGCTTCGGGGTTGCCCTTTAGATTTGCAAGCCGGTCTTGATATTCCTTTTCTTGAAAAACGGTTGAACTAAGATCTACAGTGCAAGATTCAATGACATGACCAACAGGCTTTGAAGTTATGCAAAGTTCGTCGATATTCTATGTCGAATTTATATAGACGTGACAGTTTGGCGTGATATGTTATCACCGTAAATTCAAAGCTTTCAACATAATGACGAAATTTATACTTTTTACGCTATTTGCCGTAGGCACTTGGCGAAACACACTTATACTTAATAAACACATTTTTATTAATCACTTGTTTTTGTTTCGCAGAATATTTTTCAAAAAGTTTAAAAAATCACTCAAGAGTGATTTTTTAAACTTTTTGAAAAATATTCTGCGAAACAAAAACAAGTGATTAATAAAAATGTGTTTATTAAGTATAATGACGAAATTTATTTATGCTAACGACCGCTGCATAGCATTCTAACTCCGTCGTACTTTAATTCTTTTGTGCGGAATTCAATTTTGCCTACGAATTTGCTTTTTTGAATGTTAATGGTTAGATTCGCGTTAGAGTGTCGTCGAATATGCGTTTTTTCTAAATCGAGTGTAAAAGAATCTGTGTTTTTCCTAAACCGTGTTTTTCACAAGACGGAAATTCATTAATGACCAAACCAATCCTAGCCTGTTGTGCGCAAGATAAGCCATGGAATATTGGATCCGACTCACATTTTTGTGCTGAAGCATCGATTTTATTGATTTCGGATTCTTTTTTGACTTGACAAAGTTTGAGGAACATAGATCTTTCACAATGTAACAAGGCGTGTCTGGCTCAAGAAGATTTTAGGTACTCTAATATGATCTAGGATGGTCTCAGATGATCCACTGTCGGTTTTGACCTATGAACATAATGGTCGAAATTTTACTCAGGGCTATTAATAAATTTTTCACTATACTTCAGCATAAAACGGAAACGTGGGCTCCACTATCTAGTGAACCAGTAAGTGTTTCGTTAAATAATTGTATCTTAGAATAAGGGCGTCCGTCTGTAGAGTTATTAATTAAAAACTAAAAGTTTCTTATACTTTTTCCGAGTTTGCAAATAAGTTTGAATTCTGCCAGGTCATTGTTAGAGGAATTTGGCAGTACGCATCATAGTTAGAGCCGAAGGTATTAAGTTTAAATTTGATTTAATTATTTTGTGTTGATGTGTTATATTTGCTAGTTTTTGTTGATCTAGTTTGGCTGTCGAAATTTTCAGAGGCCAAGTACAGCCTGTCTATGTCCCCTTGTTGGAATTTATAAATGCATAAATATACAAAAAAGTTATAACCATTTAATGGCGAGATTTGGGTAATTAAAAAAAAACTTAAAAATATCAAGTATAAAACTATGTTTTATGGACGGCTGATCATATTTTTTTAATTATTGCTGTTGATTCTGACTATAACGCCGGATTTTGATATTTTCCATAAGATGGCAGCACAAACATAAAAACTGTTTGTTATAACCTTTTTACTTGCAAATACCCTAAGATTGCTAAATTAACAATACAATTACTTTATTATATTATAACAAAGTAGAGACATCTAGTGTAAAATAGCGATTTTATTATGTTTTCCAAAACATAGGTATATAGATTGATGAGTGGGCCATGACCTATTGAGGTTGTAATATTATTTTTGTTGTAACACCTTTGTACTTCAGATTTATCTTTTCAAAAATTTCAACCAACCTGAAGTTGTCCGATTTCAAAAACACCTTGAACCATTTCTCGTAAATGTTACATTTATATTACCAATGGAGCAGCAAATATTTATTTGAATACTAAAACCAACTTTACATAACATGGTGCAGTTCAATTTGTAAAATCAGCGTTGCTGGAAACCATTTACGAATTTTAAAATTATGATTCGCATTTTTTTTATGGTCTGGCGTTTTAGATGTTGCCACTGAAAGATAATGTTGCATTATAATATGGATGGAACGGTTCTAAACTCAACCATTTTTATGTAATAATTGTTTCTAATTTCAGAGTCTCCAAGTCATTACAATTGAATTTCCAAATTTTATGTAGTAGGTAATATAATAAAATATAGGTGTCATGTAAATTTTCTGTCTCTATATTTTTTAGATTTACTATTCGCTGTATCGTCGAAGCTTGAAAAATTGTTTTCGAGGTGATGTCGGTTATGTATCTGAAACCTTTCAGTCATTCAAACAGGTTGACTGACGTTCGAAGTATTTCTCATAAATTTTGAGATCCCAATACAATTTGCTGAATATCAATGTACTGCAATTTTCACTTTCCATAGAATTTTTTTTTCGTTTTCTACAAATATGTTAAAACACTTTGCTATTTCTTCTCAAATCTGTTCTACCATTTTATCACGAGTAGTTCATGCAGTTACGATAAATTTGACAAGATTTCAATATTATATCTATTAAAAATAAAATTATTTGTTTTATGCGCTCTGCTCACTAAAATTCTGGCCAACAGTTTTTTATCTAAAAACTGAATTAAAGTTTTTCTTTATCTACCGGTAATCTCCGGTAAAATTTAAAACTTGATCTATTTGTTTTTAATCGTTTTCTCGTAAATGCTATACAGGATGAGTTTTTAATAAATGTCTTGCTTTTATCTTGAAAACGGTGCAATATAGGACACAATTATTTATAATGAAAATTGTTCAGTGTCGAGCGGGATGTTTAGTGGTGACCTTAAAACTACTTAATTTTGGAGATACTGACGAAAGATAGTTTTTTATAATTAGATCCTTTAGTTCAGTAGGAATTGTAAATATTTTTCTAATCGTATTTCAAAATTAATCTGAACTGCCTCCAATCCATGATTCTGAAATATTATATCTGAAAATAACTTTAATTCTTTGTTTCTGATTTTCTGCGGTGGATAAGCTATGAGGGTTCTAGCAAAATATCAAAACTTTGGATGAAAATGTGTTAAGCCATTCACTTTTCCCCATAAATATTAATTCACAAAAGTTAGATATGGTGATCGTGCGGGGAAAGAAGTAGAGCAATCTCTTCCCATCCATTTTTTCAGAGAAATTGTTTAGATGCGAATTTACCACTAATTTTCTCTCAAACGTAAGAGAAAGAGTAATATATTTGCTTTATCTCGTGGAGCATTTCGAGTAAATTTCCTCTTGAGTCTCAAGGCGGTCTGCTGGATTTAAATGGTAGTGTGAAGTTGATTTGCTAAATGGCTGAACTCAACTCTTCTAAAGTGTCAGTGACCTGCATACCGTTCAGCGTATAATCTAATAACCTTCCAATCATTTATCACTCGCCATATATGAGAAGAATGGATTTTATATATTGTTTTTGTCGTTATAATCGAAAATGAAATTAGTTTGAAATTAGAAAAAATTGTTTTGTTGTAATGCAGATGGGCTGTGTTCGGCTGTAGAAGCCGAATTTAGTGAAAACCAATTTGGCAAAATTAGTAATTTCAGCTTAAATTTTGGAAGCTAACGTGGGCTGATTTTGTTGTAAATTTAAATTACATTATGTTATAAGTTCATATTCGAATAACAAAACTTGATAAAATTGTTATGTTTTTAAAGCATAAATTTTTAATGTTAAATTTTTAGCCACTGGATGCTTCAAATTCAAGTATGAACGATTTATTGCATTTGCATTGATCCGATTCATCGTAAAGCTAATCTAGTGAAGATCTGCCGAAATTAAGGAAAATAAAAATTGACGATCTGAGCAAAACGCTTTGGTATATGGCAAATGCGAACGGTTTTTTTTAGAAATATCAAATTTATGTGACATCTGTATTAGTTCAACCTAAAGACGTTACGAACTGGCTAGTAAGATGCACATTCATATAAAATTGCCAATTCAGGGAGAGCAACAAAGGATAAAGGAATGTCGTATATATTCATGAAAGCCATATTCAAATTTCCCAACCGAAACATAATTCGAGCGACTAACCTCAAAAAATTCTATAGTATTTTGTTGCGGGTTCTTGAAAGAACAAAAGTTTTACGATAATCTACATGTTACCATAATCGCGAATCGTGCTTCACTGGGTTTATTCCACCTTATCGAGACTTGTCACCCAAAAACCACTTTGTAAGAAGCATTTTTCTCCAAAAGTAGTGGAGTATGCGTTTGAACTTCTCAAAAATCTTCGACTCCTAGTAATCAGCACTCACTTCACATTCTAAGGCTGTGTGCCAAACTTAAGCTAAAAGTCAATTTTGAGGTAAATTTTTCGTTAAATTAGAATTACTTTTCTAAAACTCCATGGCAAACTGATTAAAAATTCTGTACTAAAACCGGGTTTTACCGTAGTAATCGATTTACCTTAGGTTTGCCACGAAGCAGTATGAAGCCAAATTGTTTCTCTAGAAAATATTTTCCCAAACAAACCAACAATTTTAGAGTTAGAACTGGTCCACTGTTAATTTTATTGATTATTTGCTGTTTCATTCTTTTACTGTGTTATTCTTTTACAGTATCACACTATTAATTCAGAACATGTTCTAGAGAAATGGAATAGTTCTAGAATTTTATGATGAGTTTTGGTATCTGCCAAAAACGAAGGTCTGTTTTTATTTTTTTTTTATTGACCAATTGAATTCATCTACTGAAAACTCATTCAGAATATTTCAAAACCTAAATAGTCGAACGTGGTTCATATAAAGGACTTCTACTAGGTACTCAAATATTTTTAATGATTTATGAACGGGATACGTTTTAGTTTCAGTATGAAATATCGGAACCATAAAATTTTAAAATGTTTCATTTTACTTTGAATTCTGTTTAAAAAATTTTGAATCAACCGAAACTGTACAAGTTTCACCTCACATATAGTTTTGTTTGAAAAAAACTCTACGTATGTGTTATCAAGAATGTTACTATTTCCTTTATAATGAATGATGACCTAGTTTTAAAAAATCCCAAAAAGCTTAAACTTTTAAAATTATTATTGAAACTAAACTTTTTAATGTAAAGGAAAGACACAAACTCGGAAAATTTTTAATTTCATTTTGCAACAGTTTTGAGTTTGAGGAAAAGTTTTATCCAATCAAAAATAAAAATCTTTTATTTTTTTTACATCCCTTAATTTATGCGAGCACATCGAGTACATAATCACAAACTTTCTGTATATAGATTTAAAAAAAAAATATTTAAATCATTCATTTTGAGCCGCTTTATGTATATTTTTTGAATGATTTTGATTGACAGTTTTTACCCCTTGTTATACGAGAAGAAAAAAAATTCCTCGATGGTTGTTAGAAACGACGTACAATTTTCATTTATGAAAATTTTCCTGTTTGACAAAATTTAAATTATCTCAATGTATATTTTAGTATTTTGCAATATACGGGTACACCTTAAACTTATATTTAGGTATTATAATAACAAATAAGAATTCAATTAATTCAAAATGGGTGATATACTCGTAAGTGAATCGATTTTTTTTTTTAGAGTGTTATACACTGAATATATTATTTTATGGTATAATTAATTAATAAACTAAAAGGGATACCCAACGTCACCGTATTGAATTATTTAAAATTCAATACTTATATAAAATCAATAATTTTGTTTGGTTCGTCAAATTTCGATCAAGTTGAATTTTTCATTAAAATACGAGTAATACCCAAAGTAAAAAAAAGTTATGATTAATTTTGTTTGACCAAAAAAAATTTTTTTATTTAACTTTGGTATAGTGGTTATTTAATGGTTGTGGTTGTTTGTTTAACCCTATCAAAAACAGTAGTACAAATATGACCCTTTTTATTCCCAAAAAAAAATAGAAATGTATTAAATTAATAGCAATCATGAATTTTAATTTCTCATTCATCATTTTTCGGGTTTTCTGTGTTTGGTGGTTTAATAGATCCCAGTGCAATATTGTGTAATGGTTTATGTCTAAGTTTCGACATAATTCGTTTTTTGACCTTTTACTATGCTACTGAAGTTAGCCGAAAATTTCAGCCGAAAAAAAACCTGCTTTATCGACATATTTTGTATCAGGTGGTAGTAAAAATTTTGTTATTGTGAGCCGAAAATTACATGTAATTGAAGTTACACCAGTAAAATTTCGCCGAAAAAAATTTATTTTATTATTTAATAATTCGAATGTTTAAAGGTAATATAAACTGGATGAAGTTAGACTAATTAGTAAATAGCTGGATCCCGTATTTATAGTTTGTCGTGTTAGGAGGCTATGAATTTGAGTTGTGGCACTAACAGTGAACACCTGTGCCCAAAATCAGACCATATTTTATGTAGCATCATAGTGAAATAAATTAAAATCTGAACGCATGTTCAGTGGTAATTTGGACTGGATGAAGTTAGACTAATTCGTAAATAGCTGGATCCCATATTTATAATTTGTCGTGTTAGGGGGCTATGAATTTGAGTTGTGGCACTAACAGTGAACACCTGTGCCAAAAATCAGGCCATATTTTATGTAGCATCATAGTGAAATAAAATAAAATCTGAACGCATGTTCAGTGGTAATTTGGACTGGATGAAGTTAGACTAATTCGTAAATAGCTGGATTCCGTATTTATAATTTGTCGTGTTAGGGGCTATGAATTTGAGTTGTGGCACTAACAGTGAACACCTGTGCCAAAAATCAGGCCATATTTTATGTACCATCATAGTGAAATAAAATAAAATCTGAACGCATGTTCAGTGGTAATTTGGACTGGATGAAGTTAGACTAATTCGTAAATAGCTGGATCCCATATTTATAATTTGTCGTGTTAGGGGGCTATGAATTTGAGTTGTGGCACTAACAGTGAACACCTGTGCCAAAAATCAGGCCATATTTTATGTAGCATCATAGTGAAATAAAATAAAATCTGAACACATGTTCAGTGGTAATTTGGACTGGATGAAGTTAGACTAATTCGTAAATAGCTGGATCCCATATTTATAATTTGTCGTGTTAGGGGGCTATGAATTTGAGTTGTGGCACTAACAGTGAGCACCTGTGCCAAAAATCAGGCCATATTTTATGTAGCATCATAGTGAAATAAATTAAAATCTGAACGCATGTTCAGTGGTAATTTGGACTGGATGAAGTTAGACCAGTTCGTATATAGCTGGATGCCATGCTTATGCCCCCAAACCTCTGGATCATACAAACATAATCACATTTAAGCATATTTCAGATTTTTACTATAAATTTACAATTTACATTATTTTACTAATCTCAAGAACGAATTTTACTCAACATGAATAAATTTGGAATATTTATCAAAAAACTTACTATAAATTGTTACAAATTCTTTTCGCTAAAATACTTTTCGTTTTTTTTTTGCAACACACCATTTTCTTTTGACGTCGGAATAAAAATTTGATGGTTGAACATATAGGGCCAAAATATTAACATAAAATTGCATTTTATTCCTATAAAATTATAATTTCATTGAAATTAAACAGGATAAATGTTTGGGATTATGTTTTAATCGTTAAAGTTAGTAGTTGTGTCTCGAAACTGAAAATTACAAATAAATTTTAGTTTGTTTTTGTTTGCTACAACTTTAGTTTTCAAATTTTTAGGAAGAAATAGGTCTATCAATTACAACTATTACTATTACACAGTGGATGAGTGTATTAGATAATAGCGTTAATAAACGTTTGTTGGTTTGGAATACAAAAAACGATAAATCTAAAAGAGAATTTATATATGTTTTATATAATTAACAAGTAAATTCTTCTCTTGTTAATGGCGTGAGTGTGTACGAATTGTATTTTATTCCGTTATTCTTGAAGGTAAAAAGAGAAAATACGGCTAATACCATAAACGAATTATTTAAATAATTCGTTTATGCTAATACACAATTTATAGTTTTCGTTTGCTTAGTTTTTAATTTTTTCGATAATTTTTTCTAGATTTTTTTGTTTTTATTAACAATTTTTAGAAGTATTTATGAATTATTGTTTCAGTTACTTTATATATGTACATACATAAATTATTAAGTACACAACTATTTAATTAATAGAATTTTCCAATATTTATATAGTTTGTCAAGTTTTGATTTTTTACTTTCGACAATGCCTTATGCAAAGTTTAATCTAAATGAAGAAACAATATTTAAACTAGTTCATTCAATTACGCGCCATGTTGTAAACTATGATGACATAAAATTTGGGTCAATAAAAACCAACTCGCTTTTTAATAAAATTTGCCGGGATATCCCAGGGCTAACATGTAATGAACGAAATCGCATGAAATTAGTAAATATATTAAAAAATGATATGACATTTAGAACTAAATTAGTGGAAAGCCTTCAAAATAAAACATCGGAAGGAACTGTTGTTCCTTATGTAGCTGTAAACGGCGGAATGCCTGCTATCATTGAAGCATACGAGTCTCTTCATGATAACGTGGAACACAATGTGGAATATTTCGAAAAGTCTCCAATCCTAGCATCCGAATTATTAAAATTTCCTACTAATATAGAAATTTTAACATTAGACGAGTTTAACCTAAATTCTGCTTCGGTTATGCCAAATGATGCCTCCGTTAATGTACTTGCAATTGAATTCAGTGATGGCACCTTGTGCACAATGAATGACGATGTAATTACGTTGCTACCGACGACTATTAATACTAATAATGTCAAGAAAAACATTGAAATTTTATCAATAGAATCAATACAAAATTCTTTAGCGATTAATTTTTCGAACAGTGAAAATGTGGAACGAAATTTGGATGAAATCAGTAAACCCGATAGCACAGATACCAGCTCTGATTGCTATTTTCAAGTACCTGTATTAAAACCTACGAAAACTTCAAAAGGCTACCGAAATAAGGCCAAACTTGCATATATTGCATTTTCTTCTGAAGTGTATCATGGCCAGGTATTTGATAAAGAAAAATGTTGCCTAAGATCTGATTCTTACATGGATGCAATAAGAGAAAAATTTATTGAACATTACCCATGTTTAATTTCTGCTCAAAAGAATTACATCACACCCAAAAGCATTACGGTTTATAGTCGAAAATGCAAACAAATCCACTGTGGTAGATTATATAAGTTCACCCATTATTTAAACGAATCGAGTGACTCAAAATTATTTTATATTAAAATTAGTGGCGGTGAAATTGATCATCGTCAGGAATTAACCTGCCAACTACGAGGCACACAGCGAACAATTTTAAAAGAAAAATTAAGAACGTCATTTGGAGTTGATGTCCAGAACCAATTAATAGAACAAGTTAATCTTAAATTGAAAAAAAATGGAAATCTGGGAAATTTTAAATCAATAGATGTACTAAACCAAGCTCGAAGAGAGGCGTTGCTGTCAACAGATGACGATAAAGACGACTTTGTTGGTTTAGAAATCAAAATAGGAAGATTAAATTTTTTACATTTTCTAATGGCTAATCCATTTACAATCTATTCGTTAGCCAGAAATCAGATTGACCTTCTTAGTAGATTAAAGGATAAACATTTAAATTTGTGTGCACATTTTGATGCCACTGGGACGATTGTCCGTGCTCCGCGTGGCTCGGATAAAAATGTAATGTATTATGCAGGCATCGTTAACGTACGAAACATTGATGGCCAAACTGGTTCCAACATTCCTTTCGGGGAAATGTTAACAACGTTGCAGACATCGTTAAGCATTAAAATGTTTTTAGATTTTATAAAAAATGAAATCTGCAAGCACTCTGGCTACAATTGGCCAATATTTTCGGACGTTGTTTCAGATAATAGCAAAGCTGCATTAAACGCAATTTCCCAATCATGGAATAATTTAGAATTAATAGACTATGTTAATCTTTGCCATGATACTCTCGAAAAACAACAACATTTTAATAAATTTGACAAAGTCGTAAAACTTCGATTGTGTTATGCACATTTAAAAAAAAATTTTGGCCGTATTATATTAAAACATTTTAAAGAGCCAGAAGACAACAAAATGATTTTTTATAAATTATTGGGTTGTTTAGACTCAATAGCTCACGACAGGTGCTATGCCCGAATTAAACAAAAATTTCTACTACTTTGGAAAATTTGTTGTTCTGATTCAGAGGAGTATGCTGAAGACGCAGTGGTTCAGTTATCAGTTTTATTAGAAGAGCGTTTCCATGAGCCACAATATTCGTCTGAGATATTTGGAACTCCCGACGAAAACCACGTACCTGACCTTGAATCGATCTCTTATCCTCCGGCAAATAACACCTTATTCGAAAGGAAATTTTATATAGATATGAAATCTATTATTGTCCCTGATCTTGAGACGGTCAGACAAGCGGTAGTTCAACGCAATAAAAATGTTTTTTATAAACCAAAATTTATTATTGAACTTCTCAACAACTTCTTTTCTATACTGCCTTTATGGTCAGCAATAATAGAAGGGGAACCATACGTAAGCCATTTCACCAACGCTCCAGTCGAAAGTTATTTCGGAACAACAAAATCGGAAATGGACAAGAAAAGCGTAGAGCTGGGCAAGCGTCCTGTAAAAGCTGGCCGGTTTCTTGAATTTTCAAGAGAAAGTATCAATAAAAAAATTTATTCGGTTATGAATGATTTTCCGAAAAAGGCGAAAAAAAAGAATAAAATCAACAATGATGTTGATCCCGCAGAAAAGTGGAAGCATAAAACAAAGAAAAATAACATGAAACATTTTTCTAAAATGAGTATACCAATATACAACAAGAATGAGTCAATAGTAGCTGATCCTATGTTGTTTAGGCGTAGTTTTAACGTTGGTACCGACGTAGTTAATTACGTGGTAGCAATAATAAAAAGTCAAAAATTATACTTTGAGCAGTATAATAGCCTCACCGATAACAATTGGGTTGATATGGGGGTGTTAAACATATGGTTGCAAGAAACAAGCTTGTCTTATCCTGATTGTCAAGTGCAAAATATCGAGATGGGCTCAGTTTTAGTTTTCGGGTCCGATAGCACAGATTTAATGAATATAGCCCAAAACAACGAAATAACAAAAGACCTCTGGATTTTGCCCATATTTGATGAGCAATCCAGGCACTTTTTTTTAATAGTAGTGGATTTTGCTTTAGCAATTTTTTCTATTTTTGATTCTATAAAGTTAGGTAAACAGGCTAAGAAAGTCGCAGCAAAACAATATAATCAATATTTTGAAAAAATCCTTGAATTTTTTAAGTATTATGACGAAGCAAAAAAACAAACTAAGCTTAGCAATTTAAAATTTAAAAAAGATTTTTTTCCTTTGTGCTTCAAACAGAAAGGTAATGATGACTGTGGAGTTTTTTGCATGATCCACGCATTACATTTCATGCAATATGGAAAACTGAAATTGGAAAACAAACCAAATATTTCGGCTTTACGCAAATCAATTCAATCAGATTTGATAAAATTTAGTTCCGATATGGGGGCCTTCTGTTTAATCTGTGGCAATATGCTCGACCAATTAATTGACACAGTTCGCTGTTGTGTTTGCAATAGAGGTATGTGTGCCAGTGAAGTGGGATTAACCTCGGAAAATTATCCCTACTTCCTTTGCGGTTTATGTAAAACATAAACTAATATTAATTGTGTTTGTTAATGTGAGATAAGGAATCGATTATTATTATTTGAATTTTTGAAACGATGATTTTTTTTTATGATTTCCATTAAAAAATAACAAGAAAATGAAAAAATAAATATAAAACCAAAAAAAAAACAAGAAAAATCAAAAAAACCAGAAAAAAAAACCAAAAAAAATAAAAAAGGCAAAAAAATAAAAAAAAAAACAAGAAAAGCAAAAAAAAATAAAAAAAACACAAAAAATGGGTGGCGAAGTCCGAGATTCATACCTCCACGTGGTGCTACCTGGGTTACTCCAAATGAATCAGGCGTGCTGTGATGGGGATTATAGAAAATTTTGATTATAGTCAATTACAAAACAGTCGCAATAGATCACTGACATCATAAAACCATAAACAGATCAGTGTAAATATTCAGGATTATGAGCGGTTGAGAACGGCGTTTGTTTGTTTATTTGAATGTAATTCTTTATAAGCGAATATGAATCCCAATCAACCTTCCAACTCCAATTCATTAAGATCGGCAATATTGGCTGCACTGTGTACGGATTGAGTTTCGTTTGGTGATTAAATGAAACTCGATCGATATTCAAATGAAGTGAATGTCTTATATTTACATGAAAATGAAATGAGGTTAACATTCAATGTAAAGATTTGTGGTAAACTACGTTTTTCGTTTTCGTTTCAGCGTGTAAACAAACTAAAATGGTGGCCTGCCAACACGCTACCACGTGTCATACGCGGCATTGTCCATGCGCAAAGCACGGAAGCTCAAAGCTAATTCCAGAAACTTCCAAAGACTGGCCTTGTGATTTGATCATTATCATCACGAATGCCAGAAGCACGCGGAATTACAACCGTTTAAACTCGAATGGCAAGTCCGTTGGAATCATTTAGATGCGCGAAATAAAAACATCCTCTCCTTTGTACTTTCCCTTGATAATCGTCGCTTCGAAGACGTTGTTCATAAGATTTTTCACAGCCAGTCTTGTTCCATTGCACATTCGGGGTTGATTGATGTTACGCGACACGATGCTGACTGAGCCTACTTTCAATTGCAAATTGTAAGGTGTTAATTCTGCAATTCCGAAAATTCCAGCGAATTCAAGAATTTTGTGGGATAGTTGACTATCTAATCCTGGTTGATAGCTGTGTCAACCGATATGAAGGAAAATAACTGTTCCAGAATAATATTTTAAATGGTCGCGTTGAGATCATCGACATATCAGTTTTTCGGCGCCAATATGGCTCGTTTGATAAGCCAATTATGTTTTTTTTAAGTTTTGCACTATGTTCGAATAAACATGTCAGAAATTAGTACACAATGTGATGAATCCGGTCGCGATGTCAACTGAGATTTTCCTATTACCAATGTCCAACAATCACTTGAAAACAAGTCTGCAGTTCGATCTTGTTGCAGACACAGCCGTATGTCAGTCGTCAATCGAATGGTCTCACAAACCGCCACAAATTTGATAATTTCAAGCACATGTTTAGTTCGTCAGCTGCAGTTGAACGTGAAGGAACAGGAAGAGCCATGCGAAATTCTTTAATTGTCACAAAGATCCAACTTCACCCACTTCAAATAACCACTAAAGATGTGACCAGCTTTTAATTTATTTCACTATGATGCTACATAAAATATGGCCTGATTTTTGGCACAGGTGTTCACTGTTAGTGCCACAACTCAAATTCATAGCCCCCTAACACGACAAATTATAAATATGGGATCCAGCTATTTACGAATTAGTCTAACTTCATCCAGTCCAAATTACCACTGAACATGCGTTCAGATTTTATTTTATTTCACTATGATGCTACATAAAATAAGGCCTGATTTTTGGCACAGGTGTTCACTGTTAGTGCCACAACTCAAATTCATAGCCTCCTAACACGACAAATTATAAATACGGAATCCAGCTATTTACGAATTAGTCTAACTTCATCCAGTCCAAATTACCACTGAACATGCGTTCAAATTTTAATTTATTTCACTATGATGCTACATAAAGTTTGGCCTGATTTTTGGCACAGGTGTTCACTGTTAGTGCCACAACTCAAATTCATAGCCCCCTAACACGACAAATTATAAATATGGGATCCAGCTATTTACGAATTAGTCTAACTTCATCCAGTCCAAATTACCACAGAACATGCGTTCAGATTTTATTTTATTTCACTATGATGCTACATAAAATAAGGCCTGATTTTTGGCACAGGTGTTCACTGTTAGTGCCACAACTCAAATTCATAGCCCCCTAACACGACAAATTATAAATACGGGATCCATCTATTTACGAATTAGTCTAACTTCATCCAGTCCAAATTACCACTGAACATGCGTTCAGATTTTATTTTATTTCACTATGATGCAACATAAAATATGGCCTGGTTTTTGGCACAGGTGTTCACTGTTAGTGCCACAACTCAAATTCATAGCCCCCTAACACGACAAATTATAAATACGGAATCCAGCTATTTACGAATTAGTCTAACTTCATCCAGTCCAAATTACCACTAAACATACGTTCAGATTTTAATTTATTTCACTATGATGCTACATAAAATATGGCCTGATTTTTGACACAGGTGTTCACTGTTAGTGCCACAACTCAAATTCATAGCCCCCTAACACGACAAATTATAAATATGGGATCCAGCTATTTACGAATTAGTCTAACTTCATCCAGTCCAAATTACCACTGAACATGCGTTCAGATTTTATTTTATTTCACTATGATGCTACATAAAATAAGGCCTGATTTTTGGCATAGGTGTTCACTGTTAGTGCCACAACTCAAATTCATAGCCCCCTAACACGACAAATTATAAATACGGGATCCAGCTATTTACTAATTAGTCTAACTTCATCCAGTTTATATTACCTTTAAACATTCGAATTATTAAATAATAAGATAAATTTTTTTCGGCGAAATTTTACTGGTGTAACTTCAATTACATGTAATTTTCGGCTCACAATAACAAAATTTTTACTACCACCTGATACAAAATATGTCGATAAAGCAGGTTTTTTTTCGGCTGAAATTTTCGGCTAACTTCAGTAGCATCCTTTTACTAACGATAAAGTGCGTTTGTGAAAAGTGCTAAATAACACATCACATGCCGCATAGTATGGCAGGGTAAAGTGTGGCAGATTTACCACTTTATGTTAAAATTTCTGAAAACAATGAATTTACGACTTTTTTGTGACAATAAAATGTTAAGATATTTCCGTTTTTCTAACGATTGACGACCCAGCTGTTGGAACATTTTTTTTTACATTTTTACACTTTACTGCAAGAGTGCAAGCCTTTAAAAAGGCCTAAGAGAACTGCTTTCGCACTAATGTGATATTTGGTATTCCAGAGTTCCCATTTTGATATTCTTTGCCAGTTAAAAGGTGTACACTTAGTAACCAGAAATATAAGTATCTTTAATACAGAGATTCATGATTTTTTCCAGGAACTAATCCACTATTACCTGCTGTACACTTCATGGTTTGTAGTTGTCAGTTTTCACTAAAGTACCTATACGAAAAACAAAAAAAATTTTGTTTTGAAAACAAATTTTTCTAAATAATAAACGAAAAGTATAAAACTAGTTTTTCTATCAAAAATCGTCATTTTCGATTAAATTTTAGAAAAATGAAATGGACCAATTTTGTTGTCAACTTAATTTATAAACTTTTTGATTTTTTTTATTAATCCTTTAGTAAATGAGAAATTTGCAAAAAACCAAAATGTTATTACAAATTTTGGCGCTTCCGCTCAACTATTAGAAAACCAACAGGTTTTCTTAAATACTATACGTTTTAAAATCTCTGCCTGGACCGTAGAGAGGATACAGACCAATAGACAAACAGACACCACCTCGAAAACCATGTGTTAGGTCAAACATTTTCATGATTACTTTTGCTTTGTTAAAGAAAGTAACATACAGAAAATTTCAATAAAGAAAATTAAATTAGAAATTAAAAAATTTTTAATTTTGCAGTTCTTTACATCTCAAGAATATATGATTAAAATTTCTATTTGTAAAAAATTCGTATTAATGGGATTATCCAGAGTACAGAGAATGCAAACTAAGAAAATGAGTATAAAAAATGGAGGGTTGAATATGTTGTGACCAACGCATGACTTTTTTTTACCTCTAATGTATACAAAAATCTCGAATACACTACGCTTGATTTCTAAAGCAAAATATTAAACTTACCGGACTTTGTGTCAAACTGTCTTGTATAATCAAAAAACATTATCACTGCTTAAACTTCATGATCCTTCAGAAAATCATGAAAGTCAGCACTTATTGAAAATTTATTCATTAAATTTATTTGAATCTTTTAATTCTTTGTGGATTTTTGTATATGCTAAACTTTTCAAAATCATTGCAAAGACGGAAGAAGCTCGCACTGAAGCTGCCACTTCTCAACTTCAACTTTCAAAATTGGTCATTTCCGGCAATTTTTTTTTTTTTTATTTACATTTAAATAATATTACAATAAAATTATATTAAATAATTAATTATTATGTCAATTCCCCAATGGATTTCCTGTCTTTTAAAGGGAAATTAACATTATAATAATCATATTTCTCATACATTTGTCTCATACATGTGTAATGCATATCAAAGTTAAAAAAATTTAATAAATGTAATTATTTACCAATTCTCTATAGTAGATCTTTAATTGTTTCTTGAATTGATGAATATTCATTACGGTTTTCAATCATTCAGGTAATTTGTTGTAAATTGAGGGACCGGAAAATCGGATTGATCTTGCCGTCCAAATTCGTTTGTAATAGGTCCGCATGATATGTTATTAGCAAATCTGGTTCCATATTTATGGTTACTATTACTAAATTCTAAATTAGATAAGGTAGATGAGACATTTAATTTCCTGTACATATATAATGAAACGTGATAATCATACAACACACCCAATGGCAAAATTCCTTTGGATTCAATTTCATATAAACTCAATGATGAAAATCGTAAATATAGCTTCAAGATAGCTTTCACACTTTTGTTTTGCATGATTTGGAGAGGTTTTAACTTGCTCCGACTGGCCGTTCCGTAAACAATAATTCCATAAAGAATTCTGGGATGAATAAATGCAAAGTACATCAGTCTCAATACATAACTAGGCACAAAATTCGAGAGTTTGCTTGCCAATCCTACTAATGGAGCCATTAGGATTACTATACAGACGGATTTAATGTGTTCAACCCAAGACATGTGCGTATCAAAAGTTACTCCTAAGTACTTGAAATATTCAACTCTATCAACTACAATGTTATTTATATTAAGATATGGCAAATCAATTGAACTTTTTCGTGGTGAATGAAAGATCATAAATTTTGTTTTATTTAAATTCAATGAGATCACGTTCGATTTGAAGTATTCCAGTAAGATGTTTATATCATGCTTCATGTTATCCTGTATTGTAGAAGGGACTTTTGTTTCGTAAAATATTGCCGTATCGTCTGCAAAAATTTGAATTTTGCCAATCAAAGGCAAATTCGAGATACCATTGATGAATATCAGGAACAAAATGGACCCAATACATTGAATTGAGGAACCCCACATTTCACAGTTAAAATATTACTGCTGGTTCCATTAATCATAACATATTGCTGACGATTAGTTAAGTAACTATTTATAAATTTATATGTTACCCCACGAAATCCATAACCGTATAATTTATCGTGAAGCAACTTGTGATCAATAGTATCAAAAGCTTTTTTAAGATCAAGAAACAAGGCTGCAACATACTCCTTTCGATCCAAAGCATTGTAAATCATGTTTGTCATTTCAACAAGAGCCAAAATTTAAAATATGGTCTAAACCAATTTTGTTTGAAATTTGATTTACGTTTGTTTTAATCGTTTTTTTGTAAATGCGATGGAAAATACTAAAAAAGCTTAAATGCTATAGAATGTACAACTTCTGGTGGAACGATTACAGGCTAAACCCACTAGATCTTCCAATTTATGGAAAGCTAAAGTACAACATATTATCCCAAACAATCAATCCGTCAGGGCTGCGAAGTGCCCGAATTTTTAGCAGAAAACAGTTTTTTTGTCAAACTTCGGCATTTCCGCTTAAAATTTGGAAAACTGATCTGAACCGGTTTTGTTCTAAAATTAATTAAGAATCGATATGGAATAGTTTGAAGTCTTTTTTCTGTTAAATGATATAATTTTCAAAATATTTGCAAAAAAGGAAAGAGCTTTTATGGGAGGTGCCACTTCCGGTCGACCGAGTTCGGAAAAATTACTAGGAGTACCCAGTTATGGAAGAAGCCAGAATATTTGAAGTTCATCCCCACAGTCGATCCAATGGGCTGTAGAGAGCCAACATACATTTAGTCTGCACGCCACACACACAGAAACAAAAACAGGATTTTTATATGTTGAACAGTTACGAGACAGCTTTATGATGTTAAGACAAACCTGGATGGTTTCATATTGTGAATTCAACAGATTTGGCGTTTGATTAACGGTGTTAGTTTGTGCGTCCCGACGGACTGTTCGTAGTATTTTAATCTAAACTAAAAGAAGCTTTGCCGCATATATGTCTTTTGATATAAAAATCAAAATTTTGTTGTCATAGATGTCCTTCTGTTTCGCTTGATCCATCACACAATTAATTGGAATACCGATCGAGATGTTTGGGTACAACGCCCTTATACCAAATGAATCCAGGGATATGTCTTTCACTTTATACCAAATGAATCCAGGGATATGTCCACTTTCCTAACTAGCTTGATATTGTTCTTGACGTACATTCCTGATGGTTCTTGTATTTTGCTGTGCTCTATGATAAGCCGTTTCGGGAAACCCGTTTCGTGATCAAATTTGATCATTTGTGGGAGCGAGTTTTTTACGTTTCCATTCTTGCACTTTAACTCCTTAACCTTCACCTTTCATTTTTAAAAATCTAGTATCATATTCTGCTCGGTCTAAAATAAATGAAATAATCGAGGCACATGAAGTATTTGGCAGATACCTATATGGAAGTAAACGTAACATCTGAATATTATCAAAAGTGTTAGTAAACCGATATGAAGTGCTCAGGTGTGTATATGGAGATGGAACGAACGATGCGTTTAAACAATTAATGAGTATTGAGACTTCATATCCTTAATGCTAGTGAAGTTTATCCAAACTAATCCAAAAAATACAACAACAATAAACCTATTGTAATAGTAATGGTGTAAGTAAACATTCAGGCGAATTTATATTGTGTAATTTAGACAAGATGTGATTTTTTAATATGCCTTAGGTACATTCCAAAGTCATTCTAAGTATTTTCTAAGCATTTAGCATGCACTTCAGTGAAATATGAGATTTAAAAATGTGATTTTTTTAATGTGCGAATGACTTTGGAGGAACCGAAGACACATTAAAAGAATCACATTATTAAATCTCATAGGACACCCTGTCAGACCCATTAGAAAATCAAATAATTTACACTCGTGACACTCGTTTGGGTTTAGACAATCTACCAATGTCACTGAAGTTCATGCTAAATCCTTAGAAAATACTTAGAATGACTTTGGAATGTATCTAAATCTTATTAAAAAATCACATCTCGGCTAAATTACACAATATAAATTCGCTTGAATGTTTACTTACACCATTACTATTACAATAAGTTTGTTGTAGTATTTTTTGGATTAGTTTTAATAAACTTCACTAGCATTATCCTTACGTGTTGGGAACGATTATCCGAACTCCAATACGCACCCTTTATTCCGAGGTAGATGATTCATCTCCCAATTCGAAGAAACCGTACGTTTGGCTTTTACAAATAATAAATTTGAATGAAATGATGAATGGGTAATCCATAGATACAATGTTGAGCATCGGAAGCACTGGTGTGAAACCTTTACCTCAACCTTTACGACCAAAATTTGAGGATTGCTCTAAGATTGTGAATTAAATTTAGGGCCACAGGTTGTCAAGAAGAATTTAAATGCAAATACAGAAAGTCTGAAATTCATTATACCGGGGTGTATAATCGTGTTATGGGATTTATATGCCTAAAGTAAATGTTGAAACATGAGGAGCCATATGTATATTGAAAGCTTAGTCAATTGCTATGTTGGAAAGAATTAAGTTGTCCATGAATCAGGCGTGGAGGAAAAAACGTTTTCTGAATTCTCGAGAGGTATTTTAATGTTGGGTGACGGCAGCGTGAAAAAAGTGAATAAACGAGTATGTGCTAGAGCTGATATGCTTGCAAAAAGGGTAGTTTCAAATAATGATGTGCAATACATAAATAAAAGCGTAAATATGAAAGCTTGAGTAGATTAAAAGGAAAGTATCGTCAATTGTGAAATGTTTTTGGGAAAATACCTTTCTGTAACAAATTTAATGGGAGTACTAAAATAATAAAGACAATTGAGAGACTTGTACTGAAGCATGGTAGCTGGAAAGTGTGTTGGATTGAACACCATTTGATTGAAAACAATGAATGTTTAATTTGTAGGATGACCAAAGCAATTGAACTTCTTATACTGCACTTCGTTAAGTACAGAGAGAGTATAAGAAATTTCAATATTCTCAACCAAGCCAACAAGTTGACTGATTACATATGAAAATGATAAATTCATTTTAACTAATCACGCGAAATTATGAATCTTTGAGTGTCATTATAAAATTCAGTTTCCAATCAGTATTAGGGCGATAGTATGCATGCTTAAAATGAAACGACAATCGACGAACAAAATTATAGGATCCAGTTGGACTGTAGTGAAACCTGGTGTTGTATGGTGAAATTCGTCACACTACACCGTGTAATTAAGTTTTGCAAATTTTTTCCGCAGCGATTTACTTTACTAATAGTTTTTTTTCCTTTATTTAATTCACATTTTAACAATTAAACTACAAATACATAAATAGTGGTCAGCACTTATTTAAGGCTGAATATATTACAAAAACTGCTATGATTCATATATGTACGAGTAGAATCGTATTGCAAAATTATTTTTAAGATTAGGCCAAAGCGCTTTTGTGAAAATAGTTTATAAACTCAATTAATGAATAAATAAATAAATATGCAGATCATCATATATTTTTTACTTTACATCTTTTTGAAAATAGCTATTTTAATTAGAAAAGTGAAGTCAAAATTATTTTTCTAAACGGAACAACGATGCTTGATTTAAAATTATATTTTTTTATGTACACAATGAAATACGCATAATGTACATCACGGTTGCACTAAATGGCGCACCGCAAGCCACTTGAATAATTGTAAACTTATTTTATGTCTTATAGTTGGTGGCAGTTGGTTATATAGTAAGAGTAAGTGAAACAAAATCAGAGAATATTATTGTGGAAGGCGTCCTTATCGGAACATTTAATTCAAATTGTATGGCCCTTTTCTACAGAATGAAAAGCTCTTGTAATATTGTGTTTGTTGTACTACTACAAATCGGATCTAAATATATTATATGACTATACATATAAGCAAAGTATATATTAATTAAAAATGTACGTGGTAATAAATGTTTAGATTTTTTAAAATAAAGTTATAAGGCACATTTTTCTTTTTTATGGTATCAACAAATATTAAATAGTATCAATATAGGACATTGCCTTGTAAAATCGTGTTCCAATTTTTTTTTTTCTATAAGGCAAGAATGAAGTTAGCTGTTTTAGTAAAAGTTCGAAAAAAACTCGAAAATTAACACAGCTGGTGAAAAAATAAAACTGAATTTAACTGTTTCAACTGTTTAGCTTAGTTGTCTACACAAAAAAGTACACAAACAACGGCAATTTTTAGAAAAAAGTTTGAAAAAACGACAAAAGCGACACCGTGACAAAAAATCTAATTACGGTAAATGCGATAAGCTAAGAGAAAAAAAGAACACGAACGTCCTATATATAAGGTTATTTAATATATGGTATCAACATGTATGTTCCATTTTAATTTTGTGTCTATAACTAAACCTAAATATGTATACATCCTTATACCCTTGACAGACTAGGATTAGCTAAACGCGTTTAATCATTTTTTCGAGTTTATCTCTTAATGTGTCAACTTCGAGATTAACTAAACGAGTTTTGTTTTAGGTTTAGTAACTAAACCGGTTTAGTGCACAAATCTCTCAATATTTTGAAGTTTATCGCATAAAAATGAGTTTAGCGAGAGCGCCATCTAACAATGAAGGTTAAAATTGATAAATAGGGCAATGCCATTTAGTACTGTGATACAATGATAGATGCCGCTTCGAGTTCAAAAAAGTTATTGTGCGCCAATTTAAGTTCAAAATACACAAATGTGTATGTAAATAATGACAAGTCGTAATGTCTTCCGTATTTTAACGGATATTAGTTCAATGGGAATTCTTGAAAAAAACTCAATAATTTGATAACGAATCAATTAAATAACATATTAATTATTTCTTTTTCTTCTTCCAATCAGAATAGTCAGATGTACCATTTGATTTTAGTAGTTTTTCCCTTTATAAAACAGTATTACATAATGGCATAACTCGAGTTATGCCCTTTTGTATTATTGCCACAGAATATATTCATTTATATTGTTTACATTTTTATGTTGTATTTGTATTTAAATGGAATAGGAATTTTGGGATACAATTAAAACACAAAGTATAGGTTTTATAAATTAAATTGCGTTTAATTAAAATATTTTTTTATTTGTACTACAATAACATTTGTTTAGTACCGATTCCGGACAAACATAGCGCTACCGTATTTTATTATTGAAACAGGGTTTGCTAAACTTCATAGTGTGTCAACCTAATTGGATTTGTAGTAGATTAACTAAACTAGTTTAACTAAACGCGTTTAGCTAAATCCTAGTCTGTCAAGGGTATTACTCGCTTTAGTAGTACATCTCCATTGGATACGTTATCGTTATCGTATTATTACGATATCTACCTGTACATCAACTAATAAACTCTGTAAATCCTGATTTTTGAACATTTGTATATTAAATCATTTATAAAAAATTTAAAAAGGCCGGACCTAACACCGAACATTGTGGGACACCTTAACTGACTATTTTTATATTGCTATGAATTCCATTAACTTCTACTAATTGTTTTCTGTTAGATAAGTAAATTTCAAAAAGCTTTATTTCATTATCAGTCATGTTTAATTTTCTCAATTGTAATAATAAAATTTTATGATTTATGGAATCAAAAGCTTTACTTAAGTCCAAGAATAAGACAGACACAAACACAACACTTACGCTATTTTTACGGTGTACACACACTGCGGTTGTATTTGAGTTTTTTCGCATTCGCGAATTGATCACATATTCAAAAAAATTTGTCGTCAAATTTGGGATAGAGACTGGCCTGTAATTAGGCAATTCAACATTAGAACCACTTTTATAAATCGGAACTACCTTAGCACATTTTAGACAGTCAGGAAAACTTTGCTTACTCACATTCTTGTTAATTAGTTGAGCTAATATGCTTGTTAACCTATCGGCATATCGAATAATAAACCGGTACGAAACACAATCGTATCCATTGGATGCTTTTTTATTACATCCTTGATTTCCTCAGGAGTTATATTTTCTAGGGAAAAGGTTGATTAATATTGTAATGAATTCCTCCAACAGACTTTCGAATAGCCGTCGCGAGATTTTATGTACTCGTCGAAATTATGCAATGCCGGTAAAGGAGGCGCTATCCGTATTGTAATCTAATTTTTACCGTGGGTTTACATGGCATTATTGTTGTTCTTGCCGTTGAGTTGACTTTGTTTAGTATTTTGGTGCTAATGTGGATTTTTTTAAATGAGGTTATTAAACAAAACGCATTAAGCAAAAAGTAATAAACTTTAACCTAGGTGGTACAAGTAAAGATTCCAATTCAAATTTAATTTATGTTTTTCTAGGTATAAATTAAAACATATATGTGAGATTAGTATATATGATTAAAATAATTTAGGTACCTCTCGATCAAAACGCCAAAGCTTTAACCATTCTGCCATTTGGTCGGTCTAATCTAATTATATAAAAGTAGGTGCATTCCCTAAGTTTAACTGTTGAATTTACAGAATTGTATTATGTTCCAATTTTGTATTTTTAAACTTTAGACAACCATAAACGTTTTCATTCCGGTTCGTAAATTGGACATTTTTGGTTTTACAAATTTACAAATTATTTCTTGTGTACTAAATTAGCGTACGCCGTAGACTCAGATGCTCGCGTGATTTGCATATCGGTAAATAATAACAATCCCCAAAACCAAGTAAATTATGCTTACCGCACGTACAATTTTTAGAGTTTAAATTAAGGCATCAAGCTGTTGAACTATTAAAATTAATTTGAAACTTTCAAATAACATGAAACTCAAAAAATATTTTTAACTGATAAAAAAATAGTTCAGCGTGACCCCACAGCAACAAGATGAGCTAAAATTGGCAGTTAGGTCGTCTTAGTGCAAGCAGATTGAAAAATGGGGATCGTCAATAGTGCAAAATCTGAAACAGAAGAAAAATAAATAAGTAAAAATTCAGAATTCATAACTCTAAACACAAAAGTTAAAATGTAAAAGTTAACGCTTAGTACGCAGTTCACGTGAAATAAATTTGTTCATACAAAAATGACACAAGCGAAAACAAAAATGAAAATTTCGCTACAATAATTTACAATATAGATGTCTCTGTTTAACTTTACACAATTTTCACTTCGTTATTATTTACAGGTACGATAAACGTTAGCTAAATTTTTGACGGCTCTGTTTCAAGTGTTTTTAAATATGACTAATGAAATTATTCTTAATTTCGAATATTTAGAGTGTGCGTTAAAATTGTACGAAATTCTACAAAATTATTTTTGATGGAATATTTATTTACTTATGCTATGTGCCTCAGGTCAATTTTTTCGATTATGAACTAAACTAAATTGCTCAGTAATTCACAATAAACATTTATAGGTGGGAGTAACACAAACAAAACCATCTGTCCTGACTAATCGAAATACAAAAATATCCGTTGGGGAGTAACTCAAACATTTCGATAATTGAAAAGCAAAACTATAGATCATACTTTCTGATCGATGTTTGATCTCTCGTTTTATATATAGTAGTACCAAATTTTGACACCGGTTGTCACTAACGATGAGATTTCGTTCCTTTTCGAAAAGATGGAAGCATTAATCGATAATGCTTGAAACGATATATTATGGACACACTTCATTTAAAGTCGTGAAATACCACATTTTCGTATATTTTTGGTCCAAAATATTTATTCAGCAAAAACCTACAACAACATTAATTTACTAGTGTTAGAGACATCTAGCGTCAACTAGCGATATTATCAAAGACAAAAGTTTCCCAAAGATGGTTCTAGTTTTGTTTCATGTATAATTTAAACGACGCCACTCTACAGAAAAGCAAAAGCCAACGACCCTGACAATTACACTACGAATAAATGCTAGGTCCGAAAATGTAATTGAAAAATAATTTGATTCAACTGCCTAACCCGAAAGCTGAAATTCTTTAATATCCACTGTTCCCTTGTATATATTCAAAAGGCATAATGGTTTGATTTAAAAAATGACTATATACACTTGGATAAATTTTAATATTTTATTTATTCATGTTACAATTTTTTATAATTTTTATATACATTGTTGTTGTCAGCCAGCATTTATGCATATAATTCCATATAACAAAAGGACCTGTCGCCAACACATTTTTAAACATTTGTCATTTTTCTTCGTCTTATATCTTTACTATTTTTGTGTGACGATTGTGATTCCTCCACTAGCTCTATATACGTTTACTAAACAATATAATAAGATGTTTTTTATACGTCTTCTAAATTTTTATACATTTTCACATCATTAATCACTTTGATTTCTTGATTTTATTTTGCGCGCTCTTCAAAAAAAATTTTAATACATATTTCGTTTCTTAAAGAATCCCAAAATCAAAAAAAAACCAAAAATTCGCATCCCTCTTTGACGTTTAGTATACAACGCTCATATACACAAATAATAAATTTCATAAATTAAATATTAAATAATAGTATTTTAGATTAAAGATTTTATTTAGCCGAACTCGAAACAGAAAGATGATATGTCAGTCCAAGTTGAAAGGTGAACAATATTGAAAAATTCTGTAAAATCCACTGTTCTTTAAATCAAAGTCATTTATCATTAAACGTAAGACGTTTTTATTTTGTATTTAAAACGTCTACGGTGAAATTATAAAGGATATATTGATGAGTATCGTATGAAAGGGGAAAGCATTTATATTTTTGGTGACCTTGAATTTTGGTATTTAGATAATTTATGGATTTTCCTTTTTTATTTGTAAATATTTGTTGGTTAAATACTTGAGTAGAGGAAAGAGGGTGACATCAAAATATTATTAGATGATCTAATTTTGGAATTGGGTTAATTTAATATGATTAATTGGGTTAGTGTTTTTTAATCATGTTTAAAGGTGACGTTTTTCATTCTCTGAATTTAAATTAAATTTTAGCAATTTTACCGAAATAGGATTACAGAATATGCCCTATTATAATGCGTATTTTTATTTTTTCCACAATTTGTTCATTCTAGCGGAATTCGTTGCTGAAAATGGTCTTCCAAGGCGCTTACGTACTGCTTACACAAACACTCAGCTCCTGGAACTGGAAAAGGAATTTCATTTTAATAAATATTTATGTCGTCCCCGACGAATTGAAATAGCTGCTAGTTTGGATTTAACGGAACGTCAGGTAAAATTTTTCTATAATTACAGAACGCACGAACAACACTCTTATAAATTTATATTTGGTTACAGGTTAAAGTGTGGTTTCAAAATCGGCGAATGAAACATAAAAGGCAAACACTGTCAAAAACGGACGACGATGATTCAAATAAGGATGGCCTCAAAGGCGATGATGATAGTCAATCGTGTAGTAAGTATTTAATGGCGGAATTGCATTTTAATTGCATTTTAATATTATTTAAATTTTACAGATTCAAATTCGAAAAAATCGTGTCAAGGTTGTGAACTGCCATCGGATGATATTCCTGACTCAACATCAAATTCACGTGGTCATAATAATAATACACCAAGCGCAACAAATAATAACAACACAAATACAACAAATATTCAAGGACCAAATAGTAGTAACAGCTCATCCAGTAGTACCAGTAGTAATAATAGCAATAGTAATTCAGCAATAATAAATTCGACAAATTCAACAACCGTAGCCACGCCCAATTCAACGTTAGATATTGTTGTTTCACCATCGTCGGGACCCACATCTTCTGTTCAAAATGGTATCGGTGTAACAAATATTATAACGGCTGATTCGTCGGTAGCATCAAGTCTCGACGAAGAAGAGGAACAAATACCAATGAAAATTAAGAAAAAGGAAGAAACCGGGAAACTTAGAGTAAGAAACGTGCGTATTTACCACCAATTTATTTCCCATTTAATTTTATACGACAAATTTTTAGGTTAAGAAGGAATCGCTAACTTCCGCCAAAACATCTCCGTTCTACAATAATTTTGATGTGTACCGGCGCGATGGTGATCCAAATACATCACCAATGAATTCAATTCATCCACCAGGTAATACAACACTGGCTCGCACTAGCCAACCATTTGGAATGGGGCGAGGGAATAGTCGATTTACTGGAAATCAAAATGCAAACCACCAACTGTTACAGCAGGAGATGAGTGCAATGGGCATTGTGCCCAGTAATACTGGATATTTCCCTGCGTATTATAAACATCAAGAAGGTGCATTTTATGGAAAACAGCATGCGGTGCAACACGATCTAGACTTTCCGAACGCAATCAACAACAAACCAATTGGCCCCCATCAATTGGAACTGAGTCATCATCATCCAAAAATTCATGATCCGCTCGGATTTTCCGGACCACATAATCAAGCTTTACAGAAACAAGAATTTAACAGTCACCATATAAAAGCAGATTTTCATTATAACGTGAAAGCGGGAGATTTTAATGCCCACCACCAAAAAATACCAGCACACGAATTTCACCATCTCAAAAATCATCATCATCCCTCTTCAGTCGGTTTGATCGGACCAAACCATCACCAATTTCATCAAAATCATCACCATCAAAATTCAATATATTATGGGAATTCACATGTTATTGACGGTACGTCTAGTGGAACTGGTGCTCCAACATCAGCACCAGCCCTCATACAACAATCAAACGGTAGTGGGACAGCATTACAATATCAAAATCAATATTATCCAAATGAATACGAAAGTGCTGCAGCACTCGAACAATCCGGATACTATGAATCAAAAACGCAAACCGCATATTATGACAATTTAAATTATCATCCCAATAATAGTGCGGAATATCCAACGGGACAACATCCGCACCACGAACCAAACTACATGACACCGCCATCAAGTCTTCAAGCCGATAGCTGTGATAATTTTGGATTTACGCAATATTATGAAACACCACCACCTCCACCGCCACCGGCAACGAACGCAGCACCACCAATAACCACAAATAATCCTAATACGTCTAATAATAATAATAATCCGATACTTGGTCATAACGGTGGCGGTTTTATACATCACAATACAAATATTATACCACCACCGCCGCCACTTTCGAATCACCATCCCGGCCAGCAGGCATATCCAAATAATACAAACGAAGTGGTGACCATGGAGAATTCAAATAGTTCATCAGATTTTAATTTTTTGAGTAATTTAGCGAATGATTTTGCGCCCGAATACTACCAATTGAGTTAGTTCAATTTTAGTTTAGAAATGCAAATCAATTTTGGTTTATTATCCTTTTAAAATTCTGTTTATGTTTAATATTTTTTGTTGTTAAATTATATATAGTTTGTACATAGATTTTAGGGAACCTAACGATTGTAATTCCAAAGGAATTTTACGATAATATTATTTGTAAATCTTTCAGCACAATGGTAGAGATTTTGTCACTTGTCACCAGGATATGTTGTTTGCTTTGATAGCTGAACATACATTTTGGTCCCATTCTAAAAGCTTAGATCGCAAACTACTTTTGATTAATTAAGCAAAACACATAAACTAGCTAAATGTGACTGGTGCAGTTGCCAGGGCTTTTTCTGAACACGGATTAATCGTCAGTAGTCCACAAATTTTAATGCGTATGTGTTTGTCAACAAAAATTTTATTTTGTGCATTTGCGAGCTAGACTCAAATCTGTTATTTAATATTTATTCAGAAATGGATACAACGCGAAAGGGCTCAAATTTGGCACTGTTGTAATGTACAAAAAACAATATGGGATTTGGTATAATCACTTTAGAATTCAGCAGTTTCAGTTTAGCCAAGAGATTAGTAACCTTCTTAAGTGAACAAAGAGGAGATTTACGCCACAACACATTGGACTCATTCACAATTAGATTCTTAACTTTTTCGAATTTCTGATCGGGTTGTGACATAATTGAACAGTATAATGGTTGACAGAGGCAGATCTCTTAATTTCTGAAAGTGTTTTCATTATTTAGGCCATTATGTTGGGTGAGACTTCCTAGAGGTATTACCAGACCCAAATTAAACCATAAAGCGCCTTAGGAAATTTTAAAAAGTGCTATTTCTCATAAAATTGATTTAAGGGTGATCAACTGAAATGAATTTCCCCCTAACATCCTAGATTGCTCATGATCGAAAACATAAATAGTGAGGAGGAAGGGGGTTTTCTTTGGAGAAGAATTGCATTCCATTTCATTCTTGAGAATAGTAATAGTCGATTGTCCTGCTAAATAAATAAGTCAAAGTAAATGCGTCAAAGTAAGTAGCAGCTCGAAAGGCTATTTGAATAAGGCTGCGTATCAATAGTCAGGTATAAACGTCAAATTTAAGTTAATTTTTCAAAATACTTAACTATTTTTCAAAAGCTCAATGGCAAACTGAACGAAAAATCTGTTCTAAACCCGATTTCTACAGTAGTTTGTGCGCGCGCCTTGTGCCTCTACGAGTACCTCGCAAATGTTTGTGTAGACAATTGATTTTTGCGTAGATAATGTTGACAATTGATAAAGAATGTGGACCGTTTGTAGACAATATAGAATATTCCTTTTTTGTTGTCTGACCCGTACCTCATGGGCTGACCCGTCTTCCATTCCAGTACAATAGGTAGATATGGAGCTATGCAATTCGCAAATGGTTCAATGAAAATCGAACATATAGCCGTACGTTCCCCAATTGGCCGAGAAATAGCACGGGAAAAGCGAACCGCGGCAGGGTTGGGAGTGCCTAAGCCTAGAACAGATGAAAGATAAAGAAAGATAGATGATTGGTAACTCCGCGGCGATACTTGATATTTTAAAGCATCGACATTCTATCGGGCAGTCTTTTGTGCTTGCGTCTATTGAATGTAGATAACAGTTTGTAGCTGCTGAATTTAGACTCTGGCTGATCTATTTGGTTTTCCGTTCTTCCATCATTCGACCTCCACGTTACGTATTCTCTTATGTGGAAAAACTTACTTGACACAACAAAATTGTACATTATTGTAAGATCAGTGACACTTTGGCCGTTGCAGTTACTGGTGAAGTGCAAACTGATAGGAGCGATGTGGGATTTATTTTTTTCACTCCTACTGCTTTTTGCATTAAAGTCACCCATGACTATTGATGACTTTCTCCAACTCGACAAAAAATCATCTTTAACGTTACCTGATTTATCTTCGGTGGATATATATACATTAACGATCGTGATATTAAACTTGATAGTGTGGAACCTGGCCGTCCATATATAGGGCGAAAGTCGATGATATGTTGCTTCACGCACCGATGGATGAGAAAGCCAACTCTAAAGTTCTCTATTCTCATGCTATCTAAGCTCTTGTAGTACAAGTATGTAAAATATGAAATTTTTTGCCTGACGGCTAACGAGAACACAAAACAATGATATATAAGTATCTAAAAGGTTTGATTCAGTACAATTTTGGTTTCTAAAACTTCACTTCCTATAAAATTGTATTGTATAACTATTTCATTATCGAGTAATTTTAAACTTAAATGTTCTACCGGTAGAATTTCAATTTCGAAAATTTCCTTGCAGATATTCATTACTCTTAAAATATTATCGAAATTGCTTTTATGCGTCACCCCACATCCTCAAATTTCAAAAAATTTAATGGAGTATGTTTGAAAATATTTTTCAATTCGTTTAATTTTGCCGGTCTTAATTCGTGATCCCGCCGTAGGATAGAAAACAAGCACAGATTTTATCGGTAAAACATGATCGACATATAAAATAATTCTTTACTATTAATTGAAGAAAGCAAAGGCTGCTAGATTTATTTTGCTTCAAAGTGAATATTGGGGTCGATCCCGAAAGCTAAAATTTTATGTTATGTTATGTTTGTTTTTTAAATTCCAATAGGGAGCGAAGAAATAAAATAATATAAAAGCAATTTTATGTCACGAGTATCAGGCCCATTATCTATCGTGAAAATTTATTTATTTCGGTTTGTCTTTTGATCACATTGCCTTATTCTATAAATCGACGAAAATGTCCGCATTCGAAATTTATTTTGTTATAAAATTGTCTGTAGTCTCCAAAATTAAGCAGATAAATGTTCCATGAAAAATTAGTGTAGCTTCATGTTGCATATTATTTTGTTATAATATAGTCAAAATATGTTTTATGTGTGTACCAACAACAAATAAAAATAATTGATGAAATGTCAAAAATTTAGCTTACTTTTATCGTACCTGCAGATAAAAACGCAGTGAAAAATGTGTAGAGTCAAACAGAGACATCGACATTTTAATACTAAGACTGCGGTCCAATTCGTAACTTATTTTGTGGAGACTGACTTATTTGAAAGTCTACAATAAGTCTCCTGTCGAATAGAATTATTGAAAACTTGTTAGAATTATTTTAATGAGTTACCAGTTTGGGCGCAACCCTCACATAAAAGTCAAACAAGTCTACAATAAATCTAGCCGACTGAATGTTTATTGTAGACTTTCAAATAAGTCAGTCTCCACAAAATAAGTCACGAATTGGACCGGAGCCTAAACATATTAATTTCACTAGCTAAACTGCGTACCGCAAAATAAAATTTAGTAGTGAAATTTTCATTTTCGTTTTCGCTTGTGTCATTTTTATATGAACAATTTCATTTCACGTCAGCTGCATACTAGCCTAATGCCGGGATTCCACAGTGAAACAATTTTTTTTCAGTAAAAAATACTGGAAAACCGAAAAGAGGAGAGTATACATATTAACGTTACGTTAGAGTGATAAAGACAAACAAATGTTGCCATAAAAAGTATTGAGTTTCAAACTTTTTATGGCAGCAAATCCACTGCCAGTAAATTTTACTGAATTTTTTTTTTTTGTTTCTCTCTAAGTAAAGAATATATATTTTTATCTCGTATTAATTTTGCTGAAAAAATTGTTTCACTGTGGAACTCACGCATTAAAGGAAAAATTCCAAGTGAGTAAATTGAAAAAATAAAAAATTAATAAAAAAAATAATTTTTTTATTATTAAAAAAATTCGAATATGTATATAAACAATTTTATAACAAAATAAATTTCGAATGCGACAATCGAATTTGTGACTTTTTAGTTACTTTTTGATGTTTTTAATCGATAAAATTTCCAGTTGTTTCCTGTCCAGAGATAAAGAAATAAACTCACACAAACATATTTAGACCGAGTTCACTTGAAAAAAATAGTTTTTGGTATGGCAATGATTACCTCCATGCCCAGTGCTGCTTTTAGCAATAATTATCAGGGTTTGTTAATTTTAGGTAAAAGAATAAATAAAATATTTAATGGTGTGCAGCTTTATTAACCATGTTAACGATATAGTATAGTAGAGCTCAAAAATCAATTTAGAAGACAACAGTTTTGGGAAAGGCTTGTACCGATTTATATCAAGCTTAAAACCTACTTAATAAGACACAGATGACTTGGTTTATCTATATAGTTGTTTATTAATAAGCCTAAGTTGCATGATACTACGACACGGTGTTAAGATTAGCGACCCACGCAACTGAAATTAACAAACTCTAATCCTGTCCTATCTAAATAAAGAATATTTTAGGCTTGAAAGAAAAATATGTATCGATTAGCTTATTTGAAGGTAAATAATGAAAGAATTTGAATTAAATATATTTTATATCCTACAATAATATCAGTTTCAAATTCGGGAGCGAATAGTAAGTTCATTAGACGGAGATCAAAGAAATGTACCTAATTGAAGTTGGTGATGTTAATGGCATGCCGCAGAGTGTATTATCATAAAATTCGCATGAATCCTTACATTTACATGCTCAAATAATGTTTAAGACGAATATTATTTCACTAAAATTACTAATACCTGCCGTGATGCGACTATAAATTTGTAGTGAAAAGCGGTTGACCGTGAAACGATCAGTAGCGGGCCTCCAGAACCTATGAGTAAAATAATATTAGAGTTAGCGGTATGTTTTTGGGACTCAAATAGCTTAGTCGGTTTTTAACTGACTTAGCGGCGTGGCAAGTAGCTCGATCCTGCTGAAAAATATACATCTGGCGTTTAAGATAAATGTTTCTCCGGCGGTTCATCCAAGAAACAAATCTAAAAATTTGGTCGTTTAAGTAAATTTGTTAAAATTAAATGGCAAACAGGAATTTTCACTTACATTAGATTAATTGAGCATTAATTTTTGTTTAATGGTCGTACGATTCTGTAAGGTTAATTTTAAGATGATTCTGTTTTCCGTTTCAGATGTTTCCTTTTGTTCTTTGTAGTTTTCCTTGTCTAGGCACAAGATCGATCTCGCTTGTCAGGATTTCTTAATTATGGAAAAAACATGTTTACTGTTTCCAAATTTTTGCTATTACATATTGCTTTAATGATGAATGCCCCAATAAATAATCAATACGCAGTTCTTTATCAATGTAATGTCAGCTTTTCGTCCCATTATGACTATAACGTGAAACTCTCAAGAATCACCTCACCGAACCACTAACAAATATTGACACCTTATTTATTACACTATTTAAGTAGTACTGTTAAATATTCAATTGCAAATCCAAATTCAAGAGAAATTACGGTAAATAATTGTGTAGGTCATATAAAGAGTAAATAATTTTCAGTTCCATCTGTTAGTTTTTTTGTATTAAAATAAAACGATTAATGGCTGTACGACCTGAAACTGATCCAGTCCAATAATTTTGCGAACTCCATTCTCTGTAGGAAGTTCTTGTTGACCAAAATCATCATGTAATTTTCGAAATGCTTTTTAACGAACGACCATTTTCGTAAGTTTGGATAACCAAAACACGTTGTTGCCTTGTAAACGAATACATGACTAAAAATGGAATAGTTTTGACTTTTCATTTGTCAAAAAGTTTTCGGGTTGCCAACGCACAATAAATATTTTATAATACACCTTTATAACGGCGATAATGTGTTACAGAATATGAATAAAATTTTCCTTGTATTAATAGTGGAATATTTAGAAAATCAAAAGTTACTAATTCAATTACCATGTACTGTTTATCTAATATTAGGCATTTTTCATGACACATCGGCCAGATCATGGCCGGTCTCCACTTAAATATTTTTCTCGTGACGGAAAAAAAATCTAGTCTATTTTTTTTCTTGTGACATTTTTTAGTACATTTTCCAAAATACATTCGCAAAAATGGTTTTGAGCATGCGCATTGAAATTTTGTCAGGAGAGGAAAAGATCAAAATATTCAATATTTTTGTCATGACGTTGTGCCAATTGAGCATAATTTGTGTTTTTATGCTCATTTTGAGCGCACAATATATTATTTTGACATTTAAAATTAAAAAAATCGTGGATGTTTTGTTTGTTAGAATCACAGCATAGCACACTATCTACAATAACAAAGCAAATCATTTTTTCTACGTAATCAAAACAGAGAAAATATGTCTAGTTTTGAAGAGTGTAGTAGTAAGTATACTATACTAATAATGTCATGAGCCGAAGCCATTTATTTTTTGTCAAAAGAAAAATATGCAAGTGGAGACCAGCCATCAGTTCACATTTTATATGGAAAACCTAAATCAAATATTGTTTTAAATCACAAATTTTGATTTGAAATCTAGTAAGCGCCTTTCCGTTGTTTCATGAAACATGAACATTATAACACACCGCTGCTGTGATAATTTGCTTACACAGAGTTCAAGTTTTATTTCATACCCGTTTTTCTTTTATTAAAAACGAAATTTTTCAGCTGATTGACAAAAACATTTAGCTCGTATAATTTTGTGTGCACAAATAGAGAGAAATTAAAATTTTTGTTTTAAAATTTGAATAGGCTTGCGAATTCTATCTGCTAAATAACACGAAAATTGTGGAATTGAAGAATATATTGTTTCTCCAAAATTTAAACATCGACAACACATTAAGCTTATTGTGTACTGTAAAAGCCAAAAAATCAATGAATTTCTTATTCAAGTTCATATTTTATATAAAAGGAATACACCCAATATGCAATGCCAAAGGAATTCCGTTTACATGCGCGTGCAAAAACTACACTCTTTCTATGGAAAGAACTCTTTAAAGCACTCGGAAATCCGTACTACTCGCCAAAAAAGGGGCACAAAAATTCCAGTGTTGGTGTGAATCCCGACTAAAAAGAGAAAAACAAATTGGAGAGGGCCGATAGAGAGAGCAGATAGAGAGGTTTTATTTTGAAATTAAAGAATGTTTTTAGCATTTTTTTTTTAATTTATTCAATACATTCATATTCATATACAATACACAGACACACCACAATTTTTTAAATTAAATCTCGCCAATGTACCAATCTATTCGCCAATGTAATGTTATGTCGCCAATCTTTCACATCGCTCACTCGGCATCCATCTTAAAAAAATAAACACATGATAATCGTCAGTATCAAAAGCATACGTCGTAAATTTAGAAATTCAGTTTTATTACCTGTTTAGTCCAATGTTTAAAAAATAAAACACAAAAAAGTTTTATAAATAAAAACCCCGTAACTGAGTAAACATATGTTCATACGTCAACATATCTCACGAAACTAAAGGTACAAAACAAATCTAATAAAACATCAACAAAATTTGTAAATCAGAAAGGGAAAGACAATTATTTCTCTCCAAAATCGATATTTTTGTGTCTTTAATATTTTGTAGTATGGAATTTGGTATGTATGTCCACACAGGGGAAAAATTGCATACTGGGCAAACATAATAAATTTTTATCCATACTACTTCCCAATAATAACTAAATTACCCGATGCGAAAAACACGCGTGCAAAAAACACACTCTTTTTATGGAAAGAACCATGTAAATAATCGGGAATCCATACTATTTGCCACATAAAAGTGTCAGAAAATATCCGGTGTGCGTGTGAAGTTTGTTGGTTTATTTCGTGTAAATTTCCATACTAATTTAACACACTTTATCGGAAATAATTAGAGTAGCTTTCCAGAGTACTTTTCACATGGATTTAATAATAATTTTTGTTTGAAATTAAATTTATTTCTTTTTAATTTTAACATCTATAATTATAAATTTGTTAATTTAAACTTAATAATTTCCGGTTTTGTATTTTCATCCAATAAGCCGCATAAAATCCACTCGCGAATCCATCCTTAAAAAATAAAACACAAAAAAATTGTAAGAAAAAAAGTGTGCGCCATCATAAATATGTACATGCCCAACATACAATGCCGTCAGAATTCCGTTTACATTCGCGTGCAAAACCCACACTCTTTGTATAGAACCATGTAAAGTACACGGAAATCCATGCAACTCGCCAAAGAAGTGTCACAAAAATTCCGGTGTGATATGAATCTCAACTAAAACGAGAAAAAAACAAATTGGAAAGAAGAGGAATTTTGGTGGAAGCCGATTTCCTTAGTACTTTTCACCTGTAACTAGTAATAATTTTCGTTCAAAATTTAAAATTTTTATTATTTAAGGGCGCTTACTCCAATTTTTGATCCTACCAGACAAGCTTCTAGTGATAGATAAATTCAAGCCTAAATATCCACTATTTGATGTTCCTGTGCCAGTGAGATAACGCACTCGTCGAAGAACCGAAAATATAGCAGCCGTAAGTTCTTCAATCTCTGCTAAAGTTTGAATTTTCTTGAAAAATTTCATCGAAACCATTTCCATGGAATAAAATATATTTCATCAAGTTTGCGTTGATTTTTTCTAGTTGCGAAAACAGTTTTCATATAAAACATTTAACTGGCGCACAACTAACCGGCCGTTACATGAAATTTCCACCTGTGGTCCTATTCGGGCTTTTCCTGGGAATAGGGAATATTTTCATAGCATTTCGGTCTAAATTGTATTTTTCTGGCCTACTGAGGGTATAAGTTTGGTGTAAATATTTTAAAAACAAAGTTAAATGGGAAAATATTTTTCCCTGTAAAAATTTTGTGGAACAAAAGTTTCCCAATTAACTTTGTTTTATAAATTTTTACAATAAACATTTTTCTTCAGTAGGCCAGTATACAATTTAGACAAAAATGCTATGAAAATATTTTTCCCAACTCCCTATTCCCAGAGAAAGCCAGAATAGGGCCACTGCTATTGCTATCTAGTTATGGTAGAAAATTTCGATCAAATGGCAATTGGAGATTCGTAATAATATTTATATGCTATCTGTATGCTATGAAGACATGCTATTTCGGCAGAACTAGATAGCATGTATATAGTATGCATATTTTGACGTTTCTTCTATTTCAATATGGCGTCTACTAAATTTTTTAATCGCTTTCATACAAAAAATTATGAAAAAAGACTACAAAAGAATGATTTCTTAACGTCAAATTACAGCAAGTTTACCACACCAGACTCCATCTTGGCAATTTTTGGTAGAAAAAGAAAATAGATTGCAATAGTATTGAAATTGTAGGTGGAGAAGCCGTGTTAGTCATTTTTCTGTGCAACCGGGCATAAATAAGCTAAAACTCAAAACCGAAGGAACCCCAAACTTCAAATTTTTCCTTTTGGTGGGCCAAAGGTCACCATGGGGTTTAAAAATTTAATAACTTTTTCGTTTATATATATTTTTTCAGATTATAAAATATACAAAATGGAAATTTTTTACACTAAGTATATGGAAAATAGTGTCACTTAAATGACCCCCGTTTTCAGCTTCGCAATGATGGGCTCCTTTTAGAGCATTTTCCATAAGATCTTTCAAAATTTGTGGCTGTAGTGTTCGAATTTCTGCAACAATATTGGCCTTCAGTTCAAGGATTGTCTCGGGCTTGTTCACATATACTCGCTTCTTCAAACAACCCTAAAGAAAATAGTCGGATGCTGACAAATCTGGCGAACGCGCTGGCCAATTAATTTTTGAATTTCTGGACCATACTGTACACCTAATGGGGTGTAATTTTCGTTAATGAATGACTCTTGAATTTTCAGAACCCCAGAGCCTGCAGTTCTGCGTACTAACAAAGCCATTCAAATGAAAATCAGCTTCATCACTCATAATTAAATTTTCAATAAAGTTGATTTTATTTCTGGCCAACTGTTGAAATTTAACTGCTAAATTAAGATGTTGCTGGTGATCTCCAGGTTTTAATTCTTGCAGCAAATATGGGAATAACAGTAAATTTTTTAAAATGTGCCGTACGAGACATTCCTAGCTGAGCAGAACGCCTTCTGGTAGATGTTTCTGGTGTTTCGCTAACACTTTGTTCTACACGTTCAATATTTTCCGCAGTGCGAATTAAACGTGGTCGACCGGTTCGAGTCAAATCTCTTACGGTGCCATATTGGTGGTGACGATCAACTGAGTAACGAATCATTGCTACAGAGGGCAAAATTCTATCGAAATGCTCTTTGCGTTAAAATAATTGATCGCTGATTTAAATAATAAAATTCTATTATTCTCGCTCTTTGTTCAGTTGGGAATCTCTCCATTACTTATTCTCCAGGTGTTATTTATATACATAATCTGAAAAAAAAAATATATAAACGAAAAATCTATTAAATTTTTAAACCCCATGGTGACTTTTAGCACACCCTGTATTTATTTGTACTAACTATCTTCCTTTCGCTTATTTTAAGTCTCACACACTCTAACGGCAATACTGTGTTCGGCACACAATACAAAATGTTCTAATTCTTATTTATAATAAACATTTAGGAGTAAAAAATATCATAATAAAGCTAATGTGTATCATCTTCAAGCTAATGCTTATTTGCGAAATAAATATTTTTTAATTCTATAATATTTTGACCAAATTAGCAGTTTAAGAAATTTAAAGCAATGCTGAAAATGATGTAATTTAAGGGTCGTTGCCTTCAATGTATTTTAAACATATTTAAAAATGTTCGTTTCAAACAAGAAAATTACAAAGGAAATTATACCTACTATGGCTGTGTGCCACACTTAAGGTAAATCGTTTACTACGGTCAAAACCAGTTTTAGGACACATTTTGTGATCAGTTTGCCATAGAGTTTTTGAAAATTAATTGAATTTACCAAACAATTTACTTAAAATTGACTTTTACCTAAAGTTTGGCACACAGCCTAAGTCACACTTATACTAAGTGTACAATAAGTATCTGCCACATTTTTAATAATTGGAGTTCCACTGTATGCCACACAAAAAAAATGTTGAACGAAAATTTGTTTTATGCCACCAAACCCACTCCATTAAACGACACAAAACAAATTCCGCCTTCAGTTCATGAAATTTCTTTTCTACATTTTTCTTTCTTTTATTTCATCCCATATTTTATTTCTTCTGCTTTCTGTACTCTCACTTGGGTTGGATTTATATTCGAATATTTTTTTTTTCTATATGCATTACAATTTTTTCTCTTTCATCTACAATTTTTTTTTTCGTTTGTTTCAAATTCTTCATTCGTTCGTATTGCTGCTCGCCTGGTAAAAAATTCAATGTTTTGTTGGAATTTTTGTTTTAAATTCAAAAACAAATTGTTTTCAACTTCCAATCATTTTTTCTATTCAATTTTTAATTGCAATTTATTTGTTACGATTTGGTTTGTTCTAAGCAAAATAGCAAATCTCGACTGAACAACGTCACAATGTGATCCATTTTTAAATGTTTACATATTAAGCGGTCAGAATCGGCAGGAAGGTAGATGTTTTATCATGTTCATCATGGTTTGGACATTTGATATTGAATTTGATGACAGTTTGTTATGTGCTGTGCGAACAAATTTGCCATACAATTTTAGAACAAATTGAGCAACACGTGGACATATACAATTTTTAACTAGGCGAGAAGAACATATTTCCATTGTTGGCAGAACAACCGTATTTTTTATTTTCAGAATTGAATTTTTTTCACATTTCACCCCCGAAAAGTGGTGTGATGGTGGAGGGTATATACAAAATCCACCCAGCAACCGGTTTTTTATACAAGAAAAAAATTCACATTTTTTATTGCTTTCCCATTCATTGTGAAAATCGTATCGTACACACAAAAAAAGTTTATAATTTAATAAAGCAAAAAAAATTTATTTTTCTCTAATACGTACGTACTTATTAATTAAATAAAAAATAATACATACTTTTAAATAGTAAATTAATTATAAATAAAATGCTAGGATATTAAAAATATATAAATAAATAAATCAAAATTAACTTTATAAAAACAGTGTATAAAACTAATATTTTAATTTAAAAACCAATTTTTAACTCTCTTTCTGTAAATAAACATTAATTAACAAATAAATAATGTTATTTAAGATAAAAAAAAATCTAAAATCATTTTTAATTTAATTAAAATTCAATATACGTAATAAAGAATATGTCTTTCTAAAATTTAAAAAATTAAAACTAAAAATTAACAAAAAAAAATATTTTAAACTATTTAGCTATATGCATAAATTAAATTAAAACACAGAAACCGTTATTTTAAATAATAAGCAAAATGCAAAACAAAATATAAATATTTAAATCAATAAAAATAAATTATAAATATTAAAAAATATTATTATATTAAAAATAATAAAAAAATTAAAATTAATAATTATATTATTGTTTCATTTTCTATAAATACATAAATAGAATTATTAAATATTTATTTTATTTTTTTTTTAAATTTAATTATAATTTAAGTGCGATATAGAAAATTACAATTTAATCAAATTATTGTTCTGTTTTATTATTAATTATACACATAAAATATAATTTTCTTTTGTTTATCTAATTTAATTATAAATATATTATACATACGTACATACATATGATGAATTCGTTTTAATATTATTATATAATGATAAATTAACTATTAAATTAAAATAATGAGAATAAATTTTATAAATAAAAATTTAAAAAATGAAACAAAATTTTAATTTAATTAAATGTATTTTAAGTAGAAGAAATTATAATTTGTTTGTGAGTTTTATTTAAATCTGCAATTACACTGTAAATGAATTGCTGTAAAAAAGTTTAGTGCAGTTTCCCTTAAAAGGTAAGTTTATCGCATATATACCTAATTTAAAGGTAGCAAACGGTATTTTTCGAAACTATAAGGAATAAGGCGATAGTTTCCGATTGTCGCATAATTTTTCTAAGAGGATCTACCTAATCGACGTGTAAGATTTCGATGTTCACGGCTTAAATGAAGAAAATCCAATTTGAACAACCGTGAGTCACAAAATCAGAATGGAGTTGTCCATCTATTCGACTGCTTATACAATTATGGTATTCCGTCTGCACGTTGAAAGCTCCTGTTTAGCGTACACTGGTGTACAGTGCATGGAAGCTGATTCGGCGTTGTGTTCTGCAGTTGAACAGGAGTTCATATATATCAACTTGTAGTGCGCAACATCACTAATCATAATCAGATGAGGAATTACTGTGTTGGAAAAAGAATTCGTCCATAAAATACATATTGCGATTTAAATTTGGTAACGTATCAAAAGCCAGATCGTAAGTTTTCGAATTACTGTTTTGACTGAGTTCAATATATTTTCTATTTTGACAATTTGTGCATGAATTATGTTATTTATATTTACAACGTAAAAGAAGCCTTTCTATATGTCACTTATAATGTCCGAGAGAGAAATCCTCGACCAGTTTTAAATCAAAAATTGTTAACGATAGAAACTTCAAATTTTGAATGTATAAATACATATGTTGAAACAAACAGCTTGTAACAGCCCCAAACTCCTACATTCGTCTATTTTTAAAATTTAGCTTGACTCACGATCAGATTATTCAAAATACATTTGATGATATTTTTTACTGACACACCGTACTAAAATGTATACCAGACTTTCAGCCCTTGGGCATTATTAATGGATGTTTTTGACAAACGAGAGGGTAAGAATTGGTTAGTCCTCTACGTACTCGTGGAAGATTGACGAGTGTTGTAATGCCCTTTGGTAAATTCTCTCTGGTTTGCGCTGATCAGAGTTCCTCTAATTTGAGCTGGGATGTATTTTTAATTTTAGTTTTTCTATTTGGTACATAGAGTAGACAGTGCGCAATACTACGAATGAGTCGTTATAGCGACGAGAATCGATTGAATTCATTCGCTGGGTTTTTCACTGTAGTTCTACATAAATGTGCTTATTAACTTGCGTTCCATGCGCATGTTTCTTTCAATGCTTGAGCATCAATGTTTGTTGTTGGGATGTTGAACTGCGCAGCCCGCTGAAGTTTTGTTTGAAACCACGTGATATGATTGGCTAGGATTGGTGCTGGATTGTATCTCTATATTATTCTGCTAGCTACGAAAGTGTATGTTGTTGTGTCTTTCCTTTTATTCAACATGAAACTGCTGTTGAATCACCTCATAAAAATGTTGATAAATTGTTGATGATATCTAAAGCCTGTATACCACATTTTTTATTAGTTTTGAAAGAAGCAAAGCGGCATTCACTTCTAGTTTTGACAGTGGTATTGGTTTGGTTTGATGGTGCAACCTTTGTTTCTTTCATTTATTATTGGTACTTCAAATGTTTATCTTGCTGTATAACACACCGGCCAGAAACCATGTAATTCTAGTTTATAGTTTAGCCATCTATTTTGCCTAAATAGAAATGGAGTTTATCGTCCCATCCTACACCAGAAGCCCATAAGTTTTAAAGTAGAATTTTTGCCTGGATCACTACTGGTGCTAACCATCCTAGCGGGACGAAGAGCCTTGATGTTTCTGGTCGTAATTTTAGATAGTGTTTTGTTTGTATCCGGCATGGATACTTTAAATTGAAACGTATCTGTTGTGGAGTTCCAGTGTAGCACAAAAATGTTGACGGTGCCATTAAATTCTATCTTGTGTAATCCTGTTTCACTTAGGTTTTCTTCTGAAATTCCCTTTTCATTGCTTGTAAATTTTCTGAGATTAAATCCACCACTGGAAAGGAGGTTCAATAATTCCTTTTTCACGATTTTTGCTTCTGTTTGTTGTGTAAGCATAACTTCATTAATTTACGTTTACCATCAGCCTTCACCTCATTTGCGATAAAATTTGCTCCTAGGATGGGATCGTTTACCTTTCTTCTCATTGCACCCTTAAAAGTTCGTACGAACCTCTCTACTCCGTTTGATGCAGAATGAAACGGCGCCGTAGAAAGATGCTTAAATCCATTTTCTTGACAAAATTCAATGAATGTACCCGACGTAAACGCGGTACCGTTATCACTCGCGATAGTGTCCTGCAGACCCTCAATTGCAAATATCGATGGACCGAAAAATCGACTAGGCAGAGGCGTGCGTTTTAACGACATATGGATACCGAGAGAATGTATCTATCCACACACAGCATCCACATGCCGACAAGAAATGGTCCCGCGAAATCCAAATGTATCCTCTTCCAAAGCTTCACTGCTTTGGCTAACTTTTGAATTCTCTAGTGGGCACCGGCGACGGCAACTGTGGCAACATTTGAGCATTGCCCCGATATCTTCGTCTAACGAAGTTCTTCGGTGTATAACTGATTGATCTCCATCATGTCCTCGTCTCTATCGAATTATTCATCCGGACCCATGGGTAATCTGGAACATGCGTCAGCATTGGTGTGGTTAGCATTTGGACTAAACCGCATTGTGTACGTATAACCCATTAGAAAAATGGCCCATCGTTGCAACCGATTTTCTGTCATTGATGGTAACTGATTCTTTTGACAGAAAATTGACATTAACCCGGTATTATCGGTTATTAATTCAAACTGGCGTCCATATAGATATTGATGAAATTTCTCGCATCCATAATTACTGATAGCGCTTCCTTCTCTACGTGACTATACCGCATCTGGTGTTTATCCAGGGTTAGGCTAGGCTATGGGCTGCACAGAACCATCGGGGTACAAATGCGATAGCACGGCCCCAATACCGTACTGTGACGCATCCTTCGCTAACACGAGAGTTTCTATGATAATCCACAAGTTTGGCTGCTTCGACGATGTGTTGTTTTATTTGGTGAAACGAATCTTCCTGTTCCTTTAAACACCGGTATTGGACGTCTTTTTTTCGGAGTTTATTTAACGGTGCTGCTAACTGCGACAAATTCCGAATAAATTTGTGAATAAAATTTAGATTTTAGCCAATTGACCCTCAAATTTAATGCATTCATTCGTCGAAGAATTGCCTCTAAATTCTGTAAGTGTTCGTCTTCCGATTCTCCCGTAATTAATATGTCATCCAGATAGCTGGATACATGCACCATACCGCATGTGAGTTGCTGGATGAATTTTTGAAAAATAGCGTGTGCGCTAGCAACCCCAAACGGCAATCCCTGATACTGGTAAAGTCCAAAAGGCATCTACTTCTTGTATCTATACTTCTTGGACTTGTCATACAAAGCGAGTTGTATATAAGCATTGCTTAAATCAATCTTGGAAAACTGCTTCCTACCTTGAAGACGGTGAAATAATTCTTCCACCCGATGTATCGGATACTGTTCGATACATAACTGAGGATTCACCGTAACTTTGAAATCACCAGAAATACGAACTCTGTTGTTTTGCCTTCTGTACTACAACAATGGGAGCGCCCATTGACTGAACTGAACAGGCCTGATGAAATCCAAGACCTCCAATCTATCTCTTTCTTTACGACTGATATCTGCTCTAACCATCTCCAAAGAGTCAATTGAAACGTTACATAAATTGGCGTTATCCTTTGACTGGACTAACAACGGCTCTAACGACGACGTACGCACATTGTTGATCTCGGCTATTCGAACGGTTCGGTTCTTATTGTGACTGGTTCCGCAATTAATGTTTTGAATATGAGCATTAAAAGTGTATATTTCCGGGATCAACTCATTCTGCCGCTTCAGTATGCTCACTGCCGCTTGTGTCTGCTCATATGCATTCGCTAATAGTAGGACATCGTCCAACGTATGATTACCTTTCTACAAGCCCGCTGTTCGCACCTGCTCATGTATCGTGTGTAGAATAATCATATCCTGTATTGCATAATCGGTGTGAAAAATGAAATATTGCAACTCGCGCATGTGAATGCGCATGCGACTTCGCCGCTTCCCTAAAATAAGCAATCCATGTAGCATATGTATCGGTTGGCTGCATTTTCATTTTGATAAATTTGAATCGTCCGGCTAGTAAATACACTGTGCCACTGTAATACTCGGTTAACGTCGCAATAATATCGCTTAGCTTTTCATCGTCCATTTAAGTTTCACCATACAGCTTCAGCAACACGTGGAAATTTTCGGACCCTATCCACGATAAAAAAAACCAGTCCTCATTTGCGATGTAATGTAGTTTCATCTGCGCAACATACTCCTCGAATGTTTCCCACGTCTTATCGAATTTTGTGAAACGATGGTACACACAATGGGTCAAAGATAAACGAGGGTGGCTCGCGAAGTGTTTTACGTTAACTCCTGTTCCTCGGAAGATTCCATGCAAATTGTGTCATGTAACTTCATGGACTGCATCATTATACTCTCCATATTTTTTTAATTTAAGCCATAACGCTGGCCAGCATCTGTTGTTGCTTGCCAGTATGCCTTCAGCTGTGCGAATTTCTCTATATAAACCTTGCATTCGGACATCCTGTTGTTTTAATTGTTGGACGAATTTTTGAAGTTGGTTTTGCCGATATTCAGTGTTTAATTTTGTTCTTGATGATTCGGTTGATTGGAGCCACATTTTCTTTAACGTTGTTATTTGACTAGGCTAGGCGACGTGGAATTTTGGGGATGCATCTGGAGTTGGTGTTGATGACAAGCATGATGAATTAAGGCGTTGATGCATCTCGTCAACATATTTTGTTTAACTTTTCCATACTATTTGCCTATCTTTATAGTATTAGTGTGTTGATTCCAGTTGTCGTTGGAATTGTCGAATTTTGTTGTCTATACATCAACCTACTCGTTGTACACTTTTTGAAGAGTTACTATTTTCAAGCCAAGATATTTCTTGGTTTTCCGAGATGTATCATCTTTTTTGTACTTCCAGATGATGTGCTCTATTTATTTTGGGTGTTCGACTGTTGTTACATGGAATAGATTCTGGTTTGTGTTCCGGTTGATGTTGGGGTGTTGAGTTTCGATAACTGGGTTGTTGTGAGCTCGAAGTTTCAATATACATATTTTGGCTTATAACAATATACATATTTGTTTGACCTTTAATTTGTAAGTCTTATTGGCTGCTTGTTGTTGTGGTAGCTCTAAATTCCAATGTAAAATCCCTTTACAAGTGAATTTTATTAGCCGCCGGTTGTTGGTGTGGCTTAATTTTTTCTAATCGTTATTGAAGCATCCAGTTAAGTATTTTGAATGGTTGAACAAAATAGTACTTTAAGTGGTTGTTGAAGAATAAATTACTATTTTATTGTTGTTGGAGCATCCCCGTGAATTACTCTAGTTGATGGACCGAATGGTTCTTCTAGTTGTTGTTGAGAAATTCAGTGAATTACTTTATTTGATCCACCAAATACTCTTCGAGTTATTCTTGAAGAACAAATTACTGTTTATTTTTAAGTGCCGATTACATTATGTACTTGAAGGGCTAATGGCTGAGTTGTTCCGGATAACCAGAAGGGTAAACTCGCAGTGGTAGCTATGAAGTGAACCTTAGTAATGTGATACTCAACAGGTGGGATTTCCAGAAATCATCGATTCAAAATTTTAAAATTTTTATTTCTGAAATTTGGGATGAAATATGCGTTATTTATGACCGATTTTGATCGGGGATCATGTCTGATTTTCTACCGGGCTTAGGGTTAAAAATATTCGTTTATATTAGAAACGACCTCATGAAAATTTCAACGTCGGTCGGACCACGGTTAGGGGTCGCTCAAATTCGTTTTTTACAAAAAAAAAAAATCTAAAGCTACCCTTAGTAACGTTTTCTCCTTCCTTTTACTTCAGCTCGTTCAAGTAATGCCGGTTTAATATTTTCTAAGTATTTTTGAGTATGCCGAATCCAATGAAATGAGAAAAAAGGTGGTTGGCGTCGTTACACACAAAACTTCAAAAAAACTACTGTGTATGGTTTGAAAAATTTCTCAATGCAGCTAAAGATACCGTTGGATTGATATTATTGTATGCAGCTAGCTTCTTCAGGGGGTATAAATCATTTCGTGACGCTGAAATTGGGTTCGTGCATGTAAACCATTTTGGCAAATAAATCTCAATGATAAAGATGTTGAAATATCGCAGTGCTAACCAAAACAATAATTTTAAAATAATTTAATGGAATAATTTTTGACTTCCATCCAGCTCTACTAATGGCGTTTCCTTGTTACTCGAGAAATCACAACTTTGACGGATTTGCTATCTCTTCAATATTAAGACAATGAGCAATGTCAAGGAATTTCCATCCATCTTGTAAGAAAACTTGTTTCTATTCACTTTTTCTGTTATTATTTTTTTGAGATTCCGATCTTTGACGTTTCTCTGTGTAAAGTAAAAACGTGTGGGGTCTGTATGTAGAATCGTAATTGAAGTGTCGGACTGATTGACTGTGTCAGACTCGTTTGAAATAACATCTCGTGTTCGAAAGAGAGATGCACTCGTGTCTGTGCTGTTCAATTTGGGGCTTGAGTACGTAGGATATATCTTACGGAAAAAGTCAAAATTAACCTAAGTGCAAAGCAATTTCAAGAATACTTAATTAAAGGACAAATAAGAAAAACTATTAGTCCAATCCATTTAACCAAACCAAATAAACCACCAAACGACAACAATTCGAATAGACAGATTTTCTTACATCCAACAATTTCTAAAATCATACAATGGTAGAGTTGTTTGTAACTCCACTTTTTAAAATTCCTGTTGTTTTTTCAATAAAACCTAATAATTTTAAAACAACCCAAAATATAAAAAGCATTTTTCTCAAAATTATTAATTTTGACTTGTAATAGGACAAAATAATACTGAGGCGACGATATTATAAATAAATTCCACATTCAAATGTGGCGTCATCTAGAGAAAGCAAAACGCAAACAACACAATATCTACAGAACTAAGTTTCTCGGCTAGAAGTACTAAAAAATGTACTAAAAATTGTAGAGCACACAATATTGGTTTGCTACTCTGCTTTAAAATTTGTGAATTAGAAGAACACTACGCTATCGACAGTAAGAACAACAACCCTTGGTCTAAAGGAGATGGTCATTATGTCGTGAAATATTTAACCGCAAAAAATTTATCGAAATTAACGGAAACAACGAAAAGAATAGTGCGGAAACATAGTTTTTCTAGTTTATTTATTTTGTTGTACTTTATTTATCGTGTTGTAATTTATTTATTTTGTTGTTTGTTAGTGGTCTACATCTTTGTAAAGTAAGTATAGATGATATATGCAAAAAACCACCACGGTTGAGCTTGTAAACCAACTTGTAAAATTAAAGAAATAGTCATTGCGGAATTATGAGCTATTTGTGAGCTCCCCAAATCAGTAAACAAATAATTTTGATGTTGTTCAATTAAGAAGGACTTAATGGTAATAGTCTAGGGGTATGGGTTTTGGGTCAACGTTGATCAGTCAAACCACAAATTCGTTTAAAATTTAGAAAATTATATATTTATGTTGGGTGTGATGAACTCATTTATGAGCTCATGAAATACGTCAATTTTTTTTTAGTTACCACCGCTTAGCAAGAATAGCTTGACAATATATGCACATATATTGTTGTCCACGTTGACTCAGTCCACTTTTCTGGAGTCTGTCCATCCGTCTGGATGTCTGTACCGATGATATCTCATGAACAGCTTATGCGATTAGAATTAAATTGGCCAATCTTGTTTTATTTTGGATTCGAGGAATTGAAAAGCTTTTGGAATCTCTATCTAAAGGGGGTCGGATGCCTGCTTTACGACATCATTCAAAATACCACACAATACCACAATATTGCTTTACATTTTTCACATAAAGCCACGTAGTATATCGTTTGAAAGATCTTGGACCATGGTCCAGATAACAATTTCGACACTCCTTTAGATGATAAATCCACCGTTTTGGTGTGCGCAGATCAGATATCGGCTTTCTTATACAGGAAGGTGATCGAGGAGTTATGCGAGGTTTGGCCTGGAGCCAAGCTGAGGGCAGTTCCTAAGGAGAATTCCGAGCAGACCTAGGGCAATTGTCTAGATTACCACGGAATATAACACTTAAAGTGTTCAAGAAAGACGAGGCCGGGGAAGAACCGAGTACCGCGCAACCCGAGAAGGAAAAAGAAGAGCTCCAGCATGTTGAGGGAAGCTCGACGAGTGTTACCTTTCCAAAGGCGGTATTAAAATTGCAACTACTGGCGAACTCAATTGAGGGGTTAACTGAGGAACTCAGGGATCGACTATCTCTAGGCATGGGGAAGGGACACATCTCTGAAGAGAGATCAGTGGACCTCCTAAAAATTAGGGACTGTAGAAAGAGTGAGACGGAGGAGACCGTTAACTCCACCGGGTCCAATTAACCAACGCAGCCCAGTTGTCGTAATAGGGTAAGTGAATACTGTTAACAATGATTAGGTTTGTGAAGATAAATTTACATCAAGAAATTTTAAATTCGTCTGTATTAATTACTTTAAAGATTTTCGGCTTTTTTATAGACAAATATTATTTTCTATGACATTCACACACAAGAGGAAACTTGAGGAAGTTCTCATTTTTGTAAAGGGTTGTGTGTCTCTGTACACACAAATACCCTTGGGGTTAATGGGGGGTTGAGTGAATTTTCTACTTCTTTTTAGTAGAGTATTGTAAGTAAATGACCTCATTTTTTGGTGGCCCGAAAGGTCTCAAACAATGTGAATGTCATAGAAAATAATATTTGTCTATAAAAAAGCCGAAAATCTTTAAAATAAATTTACATCATACCAAGGCTTCGGTGGTGCTACTTTTCAGGCTTGCTAAGTCAGGGGAGGAGATAGTTCTGATCCAAGAACCATGGATCAATAATAACAAGAGAACGGATTGCAGGACGGATAAGAGCAGATCATGTATACTGGTGAAAAATAATATAAATATTTTTCTGTTTCCACAGTGTTGTAATGGGGACAACACTGTGGTCTGCATAGAGATGGAGGGTAGGAAATTCTGACTTGCAGCCGCATATATGGACCGGAAGAAGCCAGATATACTGGGGACACTTATTTGTGTTGCAGAAAGGAAGAAGGTTGGAGTTATCTTAAGGAGTGACGCAAACGTGCACCATAACATGTGGGGTAGCTCGGGAATCTATGATAGGGGTGAGCACTTTTTGAATATCTTTTAAAAACTAACCTCATTATTAGTAATATAGGTCAGGACCTTTATTATTAGAAATAGACGGGAGGTTCTGGATGTTACTCTGGTCTCTGATTTTATTTCACCTATATGATCAGGGAATGGAGGTGGCGAAGGAGCATTACCTGACCATTTGTATCTACCCAGCACGTCTTCATAAATTCCGTGAGGACAATATGGCGCTTATACAGGGAAGTTTCCATCTATAATTCCAGGACGCCCTGACGCGTGTAGTGATCTGGATTCAATGGTGGATATTCTTACTCGGGCTTGCATTACCACTATGAAGGAAGCCTGCCCATTAACAAAGCTGATGGAAAGCGAAAACTTGTTTGGTGGACCCCGGCATTTGAGTAGTGCTGTAAAGTCTGAGGGTCTGCTTTCAATAGAGCGAAATTATCGACAGAAAGTTATGACTGGGACTTCTATAAGGAATGCCTTTAGAGAATAGTAAAGGGAAACAAGGCAGGCGCAAAGGAATTCGTGGATGCTCTTCTCTGATAGAATGAAAGGGGTCTCGGAAACCTCGCGCTTAAGAAAGATTTTCTCTAGCAGTCGAGCTGTTCTAGGCTATCTGATTAAACCGGATGGCGGATGGACAGCTTCTAGTGAAGAGACCCTTGAACTTTTGATGGAAACTATCTTAGCGGAAAGTGAGGATGCGCCAATTGCGGGGCCTTTGGATGACCGGGGGTCTATGGATGACTGCGGGGCTCAACTGTTATGTACAGTGGAATTGTACCTGCAGAAATTCAGAAGAACTCGGAGATCTTAATTCCTTGGCTGGAGAAAAGGGTGTCTGAATCTGGGGTATATCCTGATGAAATGGAGGGAAGCTAGTATAATTTTCATCCCGAAAGCGGGTAGAGCTTGCACAGCAATCCTAAGGACCTAAGATGAATATCTCTCTCATCTTTTCTGCTGACAATCATGAAAAGGCTGCTGTATGTCCATATTTGTTCGAGAATTGTACCTAGAGAGTGGGCGCAGACTCAACATGCATACCATAAAGGGAAGTCCGTGGACACGGCACTACATGCCTTGGTTCGGGAAATTGAGAAGTCACTGGATGTTCAAGAATTCTCATTTCGCGTTTCTTGATATCGAGGGCGCTTTTAACAATGTTAAAGTTGAGGCAATTAGGGAATTATTGTTGCCACTTGAGAATACCCAGTAACCAGGCTAATTAATAACTTGCTAGGAAGCAGAAGGGTCATAGCGGGAATGGCGGAGGTCTCCGTCAGAATTCGAATTATTCGGGGTACACTGCAGGGAGGTATGCTCGCACCCTTCTTTAGAATACTATTGGAACTGGAGGGGGAAGTAATAGGTCTGGTTGCTTTTATGCCAATGACGTAGCGATAGTTGGTCTCGGGGAAGCACCTGTGCAATCAGGGATGTGATGCAGAATGCGTTTTCAAACACTGCGAGCCGGGCCAGCAGATGTGGATTCGGGAGCAACCCATCTAAAACAGACCTGGTCCTTTTCACCAGGATGTACAAAATTCCGGAAGTAGCTCCACCAAGTTTGAATGGTACCATGCTAGCCTTTACTTATAAAGCGAGGTCCCTAGGGAATCTTCTGGACAGTAAGCTCATAGTTGGAAACCAAATATGATAGAAAGAGTGAAGAATTAGGCCACTGTGACACTCTACTCTTGCAAAAATGCCATCGGAAGGAAATGGGATTTGAAACAGGACCTGGTGCACCGACCTTACACGGCAGTAGTAAGGAACCATACTGCTGTATGGTAGCCTCTCTGGAGAAATTATCATACAGGAAAATGATGGGAAAGGTGTAAAGAGCAGCCTGTTTGAAAATCACACTCACTAGTGCCTTAGAGGCCATGATGTACCTTCTCCCGTTGGATATCATCGGCAACCAAATGGCGGTTAATACGAACGCCCGGTCATCAGCGGTTTCGGAGTAGAAGCGCCTGCAAAAAGGGCACCCAAATATAGTCAATTCTGTGAAGCATGACCTGTTGAATATGGATTATAAAACGGTTTTGTGCTTTTGCAAGCGTTTTAAGGCGATTCCGTCCTCTAGAGAGGATTGGAAGTGGTCTCATTGTGGAGACCGCGATAGTTAAATTCTTCACCGACGGCTCCAAGCTCGATGGTAGAGTGGGAGCTGGTCTGTTCTGTGGGGGAATTAAATGTAAGTCTATCTGTTCGTCTCCCTGATTGCTGCAGCGTGTACCAGGCTGAAGTTATAGCGATTGAAGTGGTCATAAACTGATTGAGGCATAATGTAATATCGTTGGATACAGTTTCCCTGGTGTCAAGGTCTTAGTTGGATTGTCACACATCTCTTAACGAGATGAGTGAACATTTCAGTATCCAGTTGGTCCGAGCTCCGGGCCATTCTGATGTTGAGGGGAATTGCGGGGTAGACGAATTAGCAAGGTATGATACGACTCTCCAACTGGAACGAAGGAGAGAATGTGTAGAAAGGCTTATGACTGTGCTGGAGGCAACAAACCATAGGAAAGCAGTTTCCCTAGCAAATACTAGGTGGTTCTCCAGTCTGACTTTGAGGGTAGCGAAGCAATCATGGCCTGAGCTGAACTTCAATTGGTCCAACATCTTAATCACAATAAGGAAGCGTGATGTAAGTAGAACTGTAAGGGTATACTTACCGGACACTGCCCTTTGGGAGATCAAGCGAAAAGGCTGGGTCTGAATGCGAATGACTTCTGCAGTCATTAGCAGCGGACCATGCTTTGCATGCCCTTATAATTTATCCAAAACGATTTATGGACCCAGTAAACCATAAAACATATTATTTTTTATTTCATCATACATCGGTCCTAAGATAGTCAGTTTGGAGGTTTGACATCACAATTCGATCACCAGGTTGACCACTACCTAGTAAAATATCATAAATTAGATTTTCGTGTGACACGAAGTCATAAGGACTCAAACATTGATATTTTATGACTATATATATAAAAATTAGATTTTTTTAGTTTCGAATAACATTATTCAAAAAATGTTTCGAACGTCACAAAGTGGTGATTATACTGGTTGGTATAATTTTAAAAGTCGTATATTGGTTTTGTTCTTGATACATTATAGTCATAGTGAACCAACCATATATCAACTTTTTGAATTATAAACAATTAATTTAATTCATTAATTTGTTTTATTTATGTGTCTAATATGTGATTTTGTAATTTAATGTCCTAGAATTTTAAATTTGAGTATTTACTATATTTGTAACAATTCACACTTGATAAAACGGAAAAATCTCAAAAAAATTATTTAATTGGTAAAAATTTAAACAAAGTGATACCTATCGAAGACGCTTCAGAAAATTATCTGCGGAAAAATTGAAAATATTCAACAAAAGGTTTGAATCTAATGTTAATCAAAATCAAAGTCAAAAGCAATGCAATTTGGAAAGAGAAATCTCATCAAACCATCGTCCTACAACATCGGGGCTAAGTAAAATGTCCAATTAGACAACATCAATACATTTAGTTAATGACTCATGATGATGTGAATAATCACAGGAGTTTTTCTAATAGTGATTGTGGCAGCGTTAGCACGATTAGAGATGCAGATAGCACAACTTGTTGCGATAGTTGATTTAATTCAAATGAAAATATTACAGACGATGGACTTGAAAATACCGATACCAATAACGTCTTCTCTAATTCATTCGTCAGTACTGAAGTAAATATACCTCTGAATGAATTTTTGAAATTCTGGACACATCAATATAATATAAACCAAGCTGCATTTGATAAATTATTTAAATACAAATTTTCAAACAAAACTTCAAAGCGACCCAAGAACTGTAATGCAAACTCCTCGTAACACAGACCAAAGGTTTATCAAAATGGAAGGTGGGGAATATTGGCATCATGGACTTGAGGAATGTTTAAGATCATACTTTATAAATCAAACAGATACTATTTCGATATCTTTAAACATAAATATAGATGGATTACCAATTTTGCAAAGCTCAAAATCAGAATTTTGGCCGATTCTTTTTAATATTTAAGAATTACCAGAATTTGAACCTATGGTAATCGGGGTATTTTATGGAACAGCAAAACCAAAAAAATTGAAGAATTTTTATCGCCATTTGTAGACGAAATAATTCTAATTATAGAGAATGGCTTAAAGTGTACTACAGTGGGGGAGTTCTCCCATTCTTCAAACACAAAAATTTTTCAGAACCAACATGTTACTCTTACTCTTAGGACAGATGAAGGTTTTCGAAGGACCTATTTGTCGAACTAAATTGAAACCAATCACAACTCCATCACTACGAATTCAACCATTGGATATGATACAAGATTTTATCGTTGGCGATGTGCCCTACATATTTTACATCTGGGATTAGTAAAACGATATTTAGTGGGGTTTAAGTAAGGCCGCTTAGGATACGGTACGAAATGGGACTCCAAAACAATTCAAATCATAAACGAAAAATTGTTCAAGATTAAATTGCCGAAAGAAATACTGTTGCAATTTGATATTGCCACTTAGGTTCCACTTGTCTATAGTTCAAAAAAATTTAAATCACGATTTCGGTTTCAATTAATTTCTTTTAAATTTAGTAAGCAAAGCTTTTTTTCCTTTTTGGTTTTTTGTTTTTTGGGTTCTGTTCTTTTTGATGGGAGTTGGAAAAAAAAGTTTGGATAGAGCTGAATGTGAAAAATATATTAAAAGTTAATAAATGTTTGGTAATGAAAAACATTTCCAACCATAATTTAAATAAACTAATAATAGTGAATAAATATAGTACATTAATAAAGTAAAGTACGTAAACTATATGTATATGTTTTGTATATGTGTAATAAATAAATGTCATGTTGAGTCTATAAAAAAAAATGTATATAACGATATTCACCAAATTATATAAGAAAAAAGATCTCTTAAATATTGTAAATTATAAGTATGGTAAATGGTGAAATATTAAAGTTGTAAATAAAACTTTATAAAAAATATGTTATAAAAATTTGTGAAGCGTTTTAAACAAAAAAAATTATTTGAGAAACGATTATGGTGTGTGAGCATTTTGTTCTTTTGTCGGGACCGGTATTGTGGTGGATATTCCAGAGACGGTGATTTAAATTAAATACGAATTTTGTAAATACTAATTCTTTTTGATAATTTTTGTTTTTGCTTGATTTTTTTTTTTTATTTTTATTTTCTTTAAATATTTTGTAAATATTTAATAGTTTTTTTTTGTTGTTCATGTTGCATAACATGTAAATATTTTCTAGTTCGTAAGTCTTATAGTGATGGTTATTCCTATGTAGGTACTATTGTTGCCTTAAGATATAGTGTAAATACAAGCCCACGCAATAGACACCTCACGAACTGAACTACCGGTGTCGCTCACACTTGAAGCCGCTTTCTTGAACTATATGTAGGTATCGAGTATCGTAATCCTGAAAACTCATTTACCGGTGAACGATTATTACAATTTTATTGTACTATTCTGCATCGCTACAATTGTCTCTTCGAATTATTATAAAAAATACTGGCCTTTAGAAGATCTTTAGCAGAACATTTCGTTGACAACTATACGTTCCTTTATCCGGAGAACATGACTTCAAATCCTCATAACGTTTGCCATTTAGCGGATGAGAGTGAGCGGTTTGAACCATTGCCAACTATTTCAACGTATCGTTTTGAGAATGCGTTATACCAGATTAAGAAAACAATAAAGATTGGGAGGTTGCCACTGGTTCAACTTGCAAATCGACTTTCTGAAGCTACGAAACGTATCGTGCCCGAGGTGTCCAAAAAGAATTACCCAATTTTCATATCACTTTTAAAACCTAATGAACCGAACTGCAATACATTTTTGTGTGTAAAGCTAAGAAATAATTTAGTTTTAAAACATACATTATTGCAATGGAATATGCGGTAATATGAGATAATTTGTTCGGGAACCACATAGAATCATCTGATATTAATGTATTAAATACTATAGATTGTACGAAATTTAGTATAAGCGAATTGCACCCGATTAATTCAATAAAATATGAAAACGATCATGTTGTGTTTATACCGCTACAACATACTTTACTCTAAAATCTTGTTGACAAAAAATATAGTTAAAACTTAATTTTATACGTGTTTAAACTTATTTGTAATAATTAAATAAAACGAATAAATTTTTAAATAAAACAACAATTCAGTCTCTTTATTCCTTAATAAAGAGACTGAATTGTTGAATAACTATTAATAATTTTTTTTTTTTTATTAATAAAATTTTATTTATTTATTTATATTACGACTGAGTCTTGCACCCATTTAGTAATTTACATTGCATAATAAAGTATTTTGATTAGTCGGCGTAATCAAGTGATTATCCCCAGTTTCGTGTAACTCCTCAGATTTTTCACCACAGTAAGTCTACTGACCTCCTGGTCGCGATAAGTCCAGTGGTTTGGTTCTTTGCCGTCTTCTTGTTGGTGTAGTAGTCAGCATACAGGGTATATCCAGATATTGATGCTGGTGCAGACGTTGTAGGTGTTTTGTTGCATGATGCTTAATTTCATCCACGACAAGCTCGATCTTTAGATCTCGATGGAGGTTGTCGTTTCGAATGTACCACGGTGCATTAACTATACATTGCAAGATTTTATTTTGAACTGTTTATATGATTTTGGTATTTGTTTTCTTGGCGCAACCCCAGAGTTGGCTACCATGTGTCCATACAGGTTTCAGGATTTGTTTGTACAGCAGCAGTTTGTTATGGATCGCTAATTCAGGTTGTCTCCCTAAGAGCCAATGCATTTTTCTAAATTTTATGTTTAGTTCTTCTCTCTTCTTCTTTATGTGTTCATTCCATCTAAGTTTAGCATCTAAAGTCATGCCAAGATATTTAGCAGTGTTTTCATGCGGTACTACTATCGAGTTTATCATTATTGGTATATGATCAACTTTTAGATTTGTAAAGTTGACTTGAATTGATTTTGATTCATTTAATTTGATTCGCCATTTCTTTGTCCAATTACATATTTGGTTAATAGCTTGTGGATGGATGTTATTTGCTGTTGCAAGTATTGCGGTGTCATCGGCAAAAGTCACCATTATTGCTTCTGTAGTTGGTATATCTCTAGTATATAGGAGATAGTGGATTGGCCCAAGAACACTCCCTTGTGGTACTCCTGCTGTTATTCTTTAGTTGGGAGTATTCATTCTCATACTTTACTCGAAAGTGCCTCTCCAATATGTAGGATTTTAAAATTAGAAAAAATTGCTCCGGAAGATCTCGATGAAGTTTGAATTCTAACCCCTGGCGCCATACTTTGTCGAATGCTTGCGCTACGTCAAGGAATATAGTTGAGCATATTTGTTTGCTTTCTAGTGATTTCTCGATTACATCAGTAATTCGATGTACTTGTTCTATCGTAGAATGGTTTTCCCTAAATCCAAACTGATGTGAGGGGATAAGGTTCCTTTCTTCAATAATTGGTTTTAGTCTTTTAAGAAGGACCTTTTCAAATAGTTTCGATAATGTTGGTAGCAGAGAAATTGGCCTATATGAAGCTTTATCATTCGGAGGTTTGTTCGGCTTAAGTATCATAATTACTTCTGCAACTTTCCATTGTCTTGGTACATATCTTAGTCGAAATGCTGCATTAATTATATGCAGTAGTTTCCTCAACGCTTTCTCTGGTAACATTTTTATTATCTGACCCGTTATAAGATCATATCCTGGAGCCTTATACGCATTCAGATTATTCTTGATTTCCCATTTTAGTTCTTTCAATGTTACAGGTGTAACTTTTAGTTCATCCTGTTTATTTATCGGGGTGATATTTTCCTCTTCCGTTTGTTTGGGGTAAGGTTGGAATATTTCTTCAAGGTGATTTGCAAACAAATCTGCTTTCTGTTTTGCATTTCGGGCCCAATTTTCTTTATTTTTAATTGGAGGAACCTGAAGTTTGGCTCTTTTAAGATTTTTAGTTGCTTTCCATAATGAATAATCAGTATCTTTTTGCCCAGTTAGAGTGCTGAGGTATTTATTAACTGACTGATTGTTAATGTCTTTTATGAGGTATTTTAGTTGGTTTTTGCCAACTCTTCCGTGTTTTTCTTTTATTTTTAAGAAGTTCTCTCACTTCCTCTGGATAGCTGATATTGCGCTTCATTTTTTTACTATTATTTGGAGTGCTTTCCCACGCAGCACTTTGGATATTATGGATGAGTTTATCTAGTTCGTCTTCTATTTGAGCTGGTTTCTGTATTGGGTTTTGCAGACTAATTCTTTCGGTTAACAGTGTTTGAAATAGATCCCATTTGGTTTTGAAGATCGTTAATTTCTGGTTGCTCTCTTTCATAATTACTGTTTGGCTAAGTATCATAATTACTGGTGAATGCTCTGATGATAGACTTTCACTGTTCTCTATATGGATATAATTATCTGAAATCCCTCTTGTAATAAAGAAGTCTATAAGATCTGAAGTCTTACTGATATCCGTAGGCCAATAGGTTGGTGCACCGCCTAAATGAAACTCGCATTTTAGTTGTTTGCCTGCTGCGAACAGTTATTTTCCTTTAGCAGTCGTTAACCGTGATCCCCAATAGGTGTTTTTTGCATTATGGTCCCCTCCAATTAAAAAGACACTTCCTAGTGTTTTTAGAAGATTAGTATAATCTACATGTTTGAGATTGTATCTAGGAGGGCAGTATATTGCTGAGATACTACAAGTTTTACTATTGTTTAATTGTATTTTGATTGTTGTGACTTGCATGGAAAGCATCTCGACTTTAAGTTCTTCGTTATGTTTTATACAATCTTTTATGATGATAGCTGATCCACCTCTAGCTTTGTTCTCTGGATGTAATGCATGGTAGTAATTATATCCTTTTATTTTACAGAAGTTTTGGTGAAATGGGTTTCTGATATAAGACATGCATGTTTAAAAATATATCCAGTTCTTGGATGTGGTGCAATAGTCCATTTGCATTCCAGGTTACAAATCGTAATGTTTTATTCATTTCTTTGGTTTATAATTCGATTTTATATAATTTATATTTTGATACACTCGATCAAGGTTTTCTTCTACTCTTTTATTGAAACTAGTTTGTGATTTCATTTCTTCTAGTGTGTTCTGCAGACACATTTCCTGTGAAATAAGTCTTTTGTTGAGGTTCTCTATATTTCTCAGTATGTCCTGTAAAACGAGATCCACTTTTAACTGTTTCTGCTCTGATTACCGAACTATTTGTGCATAAGTAACATTTTCATTTACTCGCTCTCTTTGTATGTTAAAATTAGGAGTTGACGATTTAAGCTCCGTGGTTTTTTTATAGTTTGTACATTTCTTGGTGTATCTATTTTGCGTGATTTATCTCTCATTTTTGTAGTTCTACTGCTACTTCACATCCTCTGTAGTTGGCTGGATGCTGGCCATTACAGTTGATATACTTCGGTGTTGTAATTTGGGGAACTGTGCAGTCGTTTCCTGCGTGTTTTCCTGCACATTTAACACATCTTGCTTCACGATGGCAGTACTTTTGTGTATGATTATAATCTTGGCAGTTGTTACATTGAGGTATTAGTCGAGTGACATTTCTCGGTGTTTCTATTTTAGCTCTGAGGTTGAGGATAGCCTTAATATTATAAATATTTTCGATTTTTTCTTTGTTGTCAAAGGTTCCTCCCTGTTTTCTCGTCTCTCTTTTCTGATGATGTTGACTGCGTCGATTATTTTGATGCCTTTGTTTTGCAGGTCGTCAATAATTTCATCTTTTGAATAAGTTGGATGAAGAACTCTTGCCATTACTTTAATTGGTCGATCATTTTTATCCTCGTAGGAATACCACTGGTAACCATCAGAATTTAATTTGTTAGCTAGAGCTTTATAATCTTCAGGCTCTGCTGTATTTATTTTCCAAATATTACTCCTGAGCGATATTATCTTGTAGTCATTTCGTACTACTTCTTTCATCAGTTTCTGAATACTACCATAATTTGTAATTCCTAGAATATTGATCGAGGTGGGCCTGTTTCTTCTTTTCTGGCTCGTGCACTTTTAATGCATTAGTTGCATTGACAGTTTTAGTGTGAGTTTAAAATGGCTCAGCTTCTGGTGATGATTCAGCTTTCCTCTTGCTTAGGTTGGTTTCTTATTTGCTCTCTTGGATTTCTGTAGTATCCAATTGGTTTCCCTTTCAAGCTCATCTTCTTCATCAGTGTGATATTCGACTTGATCTGTGAGTACTTGAAATTGGTTGTTCATTAATGCTAAGTTTCCTGCGTTTTTATTTTTATTTACAGTTTTTTTTAGCATAAGGTTTTCTTTTTTTAGCAAGGCAACTTCATTATTCAGCTGCGCAATTACTTTCTCCATTTTTTCAAACTTATTTATTAACTCCGCGTTATTTATTATTATAACTGTTTGATAGCTATTGGCCTATGCTTCATAGTAGAGGAATTTTTCTTCTCATTGTTAAGTTCACCCAGTGTGGTGATCTCTGGCGGTGGAGTGGTTGGTGGTGTTCTAGGAAGTGCCGTACTTCTTTTACCAAAGGGCCATTCATTTATCGCTTGTTCTGTGCTTCCAGTAGTACTAGGAAAAGGATCAGCCTAGTTGCCTACCGACAATTTCCTTTGCAATGTCGCGTTGCTCCCTCCAGAATCCGTGGAGCAGCCAGATAGATCGGGGTGGGATTTAGAATCTAAGTTCTGACCCACCTGGAGTATGTTATTGTTTATACCCGAAATCTCATCTTTTTGTTGACTATCTGCTATACTGTTTCTCTACTACTTAGGGATTCGATACTACAACCGTTCGATGCACAGTACATTGCCCACAATGCGCCATATGGAGGCTGTCAACTAGCACCCCTATTAATAAATATCTCATTAATTCAGAAAGTTTAAAAATGTTGGTAGTCCTTATTCCTCTGTATCACCTCCGAAATCTGACAATGATCTGCAAAAGGTAATTACTTATATAACAAAACCGCTAAGGATTTGTGATAGTAGTAGTTGTGATTTAAATTTTGAATCTAACAGTCCGGAAGCTCTCATTTTATCGAGTCTTTTCTTTTTTTTTTAACATCAGAATGACATTCTTCCTCCGTTTCGGATATCTGCATCATCTCTTCTTGCATTTTATTGGCACATTCCACTCTAAATTTTGCCGCTTAATTTTACTAATTAGTGGTGCGCTACCTGGTTGCCTCAACAAATCATTGTCTCTCTGGTGGAAAATACAACGAATCAATGCCATCTGCGGATACACGATCCGCACGTCCCTCAACAAATTGAGCCCACTCATTTTCTATAACCCAGGTATTGGGGACAACTATGAGATATGGTTTATTGTTTTCTACCGTTTGAATGATAGAATAATTTATATTGCTCAATATATTTTTATTTTATTAAAATTGTCTATTAATATTTTTAATTAAAATTTAACAATATTTTTCGCCAAATACCAAATACCAAAAAACTTGACAAATAACTATGCAAGTTGAGTCGATTCTGTTTTCGTGTCATATATTCACTATATTGTTCATAAAAACCAACTAATCACTATTAAATATATGGATCTCCCTCTAACACATTGCATTTGATTACCAAATATTTTCTTTGTCTATAGTAACATATTCGTCATATTATAACATTATATAGATCATATTAAAATGGTTTTCATATTACATATTACAAAAAAATTTATTATAACATAGAGCATGAGTAGCTTGAATGGTTAGTGTGCTACGATTGTTTGAGATTCCACAAAAATGAAAGAGTTCGAATCCTAGTTGCAGCCGTCTTGTGAAATTAAGTAAATAATCAAACTAAGGCCCTTTTCCAATTACCGACTTATTTGTGGACACCGACTTATTCAAATAAGTCACCTCGTGAGGAGACTTACATATTTGAATAAGTATGTCTACACAGAAATATCTCCAAAAATGTGTCTTGACTAAATGTAATCATCGAGCAATAAATATATAAGAGAAATCAAGTAGTGTAAATTTTATAAGCCAATTTTTCCGAGGTTTTCCGATTTCAGTGGAATGCACAAATGTGTGTGTTGGCCCAGAATGCATTCCAAAAATAAGTTTTTGACATGATTCTTTTGCCTTACCCACACAATTGTGATGGCAGGCAGGAAAGGGGATGTGGATAATATGTATATGTATATATATAATTGACTGTTTTTATTTATAATTAGTTTAATATATCTATATACATATATAAAAATGAATTCCTGTTTGTTTGTTTGTTTGTTCCGAATGGGCGTCTCAGCCGCTCAATCGAGCGCCATGAAATTTTTACCATGTACAAGTTGCATATCCAGAACCAACCTTAAGACATTTTGGAAGGGGCTGGACCCCGGGGTCTAGGGGTTGCGGTACAATTTTTCTCGAAAATTTTAATTTTCTTTAAATTTTTCCACGAAAATGAGTTAATGGAGCTGGTTATATGAAATTACTGACACGTTCGAATCCGAGGGGCCCATCCCTGGATCAAAAATTAATTTTTACATGTATATAAATACAAATATTTGATTATTCCAAAATGACTTCTCAGTCGCTCAACCGATCGCCATGAAATGTTTACCATGCAAATATTGCATTGTGAGGGTCAATCTTACGATATTGTGAAAGGGGGTGGACCCCGGGGTCTAGGGGCTGTGGTACAATTTTTTTCGAAAACTTTAGTTTTCTTTAAATTTTTCCACGAAAATGAGTTTATGGGGCTGGTTATATGAAATTACTAACATGTTCGAATCCGAGGGGCCCAGCCCTGGATCAAAAATTAATTTTTACATGTATAGATACAAATATTTGATTATTCCAAAATGACTTCTCAGTCGCTCAACCGATCGCAATAAAATGTTTACCATGCAAATATTGCATTGTGAGGGTCAATCTTACGATATTGTGAAAGGGGGTGGACCCCGGGGTCTAGGGGCTGCGGTACAATTTTTTTCGAAAATTTTAATTTTCTTTAAATTTTTCCACAAAAATGAGTTTATGGGGCTGGTTATATGAAATTACTGACATGTTCGAATCCGAGGAGCCCAGCCCTGGATCAAAAATTAATTTTTACATGTATAGATACAAATATTTCATTATTCCAAAATGACTTCTCAGTCGCTCAACCGATCGCCATGAAATGTTTACCATGCAAATGTTGCATGTTCACGACCTATCTTACGATATTGTGAAAGGGGCTGAACCCCGGGGTCTATTGGCTGCGGTACAAATTTTTTAAGAAATTTTAATTTTCTTTAAATTTTTCCACGAAAATGAGTTTATGGGGCTGGTTATATGAAATTACTGACATGTTCGAATCCGCGGAGCCCAGCACTGGATCAAAAACTAATTTTTACATGTATAGATACAAATATTTGATTATTCCAAAATGGCTTCTCAGTCGCTCAACCGATCGCCATGAAATGTTTACCATGCAAATGTTGCATGTTCAGGACTTATCTTACGATATTGTGAAAGGGGATGGACCCCGGGGTCAAGGGCTGCGGTACAAGTTTTTTCAAAAATTTAAATTTTTTTACGAGAATGAGTTTTGGAAAGAGGTTATATGAAATAAGAGACATGTTCGAATTCGGGGGGTCCGTCCCTGAATCAAAAATTCATTTTTACATGTAAAGATTGTAACATGTGTTCCTTTTTGGATAAAGGAGGGAACTTCCCTTATAAATTTGGACCTGAAAGATTAGCACAGTAGTTTGGGGGGTCCGAAAACAACCAAAAAAAATAAATTATTTATGCAAACATCATCAAAGGCCCCCTCTCATTTCGAAATCCCCCAACAAAATTAGAAACGTGACATTATTTTATAGGTTCACAGCAATGCACAAAAGAAACGCAAATATGTATTTAAATAAATTTAATTTAACACTAAGCTTTAGCATATAAACATTTTTTTTTTTTGGCTAAACTGTTGAAATCCTGGTTATAATAAAAATAGTTCGAATACGCATATCAGACAATTATCAAAAGAAAAACTATATATAACGTATATATAAAAAAAAATTGAAACAGAATCACTCACCGTTTTAGTCCAGATCGCGAGCGCTCGGAGGTCCTTCCTAAAATGTTATTTAAATCACTGTGCTGGATTAATAAAAGGCAATATAGGTATTCAAAACTATAACAAACAAAAAATCATGCACGTATAACCTGGTTCAATAGCCGAAAACTATACCAAAAATAGAACTTAATAGTTTGTATATACACTACTTAAAAACTAGTTTTCAAAATTATCTGGTGCCACCCGTCGTCTACATATAACGGAGTTACGGTTGCTAGTCTTTACTGTACCGTTGGCTACGGTATTTTCCACCGGTTCGGGATAGTATCTACACCCTTGTATCTCGTGCAATTTTAGGTGTTTATTTTTGCCTTCTGATTTATCCAACGCACGATATTTTTAAGAAAGTACGTATAAGCCAAGCTGCTTAGCGATATACCAGCCCCACACTATGAAGTAATAGATAGACATGGTTAGGAAATAACATATAAAAAAAATTACTCTAGGATTCTCGATTTACCTAGGTTACGTATGTTGTACAATCACTATATGGTATATCACTATATGGACACTAAAATACGGACGATGGTTTACTCTGATACCGATAGGTTATAAGAATGACTAAAGAACAGGTCAGAAAGAAATAAAACTGTATTCGGATATATTTTTATTTTTATTGTATGTATTGATTCACACTTACTACGTGTATTCTGTTTTTAGAGAACTGCGGTAATGAGATAAAATTCAATAAATGTAATTATCTTTTTTCACACGTTTTACACTATGGGGGCACAACATAACTTTATTGTATAAACTCCGAAAACCAACTAAAAGTACCTAATCCAGCGATAACGTTTCAAGCTACAATACATATACCAAAAAGAATTGGGCCATAAAAAATTGTAAATACAGCTCTACCTCGACTAACCATAACGATATTTTCTAAAAAAAAAATTATACATCTTTATACCATATCACAGTGACGTTAGGCAGGAGTAGCCTGTTACGATACAATAATAACAGTAATCAATATTTTGACTCTATTTGAATTGGTTAGAGGTCATACCTAACAAGATGAATACCGGTTGGTACAAAGCATATTACGGTGCAATTCACGTGGATGCCTTCAACTAGCAATCAATACATTACAAGATACAATTATTTGATTGTTCTGAAATAACGCCTTACCCGCTTTACCGATCGCCATAAAATTTTTACCATGTATATGTTGCATGTTCAGGACCAAGCCCACGATACTTTTGAAGGGGCTGGACCCCGGGGTCAAATTGCTGTGGTACAAATTTTTTCTCAAATTCCAATTTTTTTAAGATTTTTTGACAGGAATGACTTTAGGAAAGGGGTTATATCAAATTAGTGATATGCTCCAATCCAGAAGTCTGCCCTGGATCAAGAATTCACTTTTACATGTATTGATACAATTATTTAAATGTTCCGAAATAGCGCCTTAGCTGCAAATTTAGACACCAAACAGGATATCTAGCGTACGATTGTTATACACAAATCATACCTCTACTATAGTTGATATAATTATTCAAATTAATTTTATTAATTTAAATTTAAGACAATCTTTAGCTCCCAAAAATGACGGCGTTAATAAATTAAATAATGAAATTCAATCGCAACTACCCGGGCCACTAATGAAATACAAATCTATCGACACGGTTACTGATGTGAATCAATCCGTCAATTATCCAATAGAGTTTCTTAATTCTTTGGAGCCACCTGGTATTCCACCACACATACTATTTTTAAAATAGGGTTCACCAATAATACTGCTCCGAAATTTTGATCCACCAAAATTATGCAACGGAACACGGCTTTGTGTGAAGAAATTGATGCCGAATGTGATTGGAGCAACGAATATTACCGGTAAAAGTAAAGGAGAAGATGTGCTAATTCCGCGCATTCTTATGATTCCCACCGATTTGCCGTTTGAATTCAAGCGACTACAATATCCATTACGCATTGCTTTTGCAATGACAATCAACAAAGTCCAGGGGCAATCATTGAAAATAGCTGGTGTTGGAAAATTCATGCTTTTTACATGGCCAACTGTATGTTGCTTGCTCCAGAGTGGGAACGCCAAAAAATTGATTTATTTACACACCAAATGGAAAAACCAAAAATATTGTTTATCAAAAGGCTTTATAATAAAAATTATTAACTAAAATATCTTTATATTTATTATTAACTTTGATCTGGTTGAAGGTTTCATAAAAATGGAGTATAATTATTTGGCAATTGGTAACTAATACCAAACCAAAATTAATTAACTATCCTCACAAACAGTATGTCCAATAATATCATTACAAAAGTTCGCCTGGATGCATTGACGGAGGTACCCGTTACTGAATAGAATACAGCTACTTATAATTTTCTTTTCATATGTGATTGTAACTACAGCGATGTAAAGAGAGAATTCTTGCATAACAATCAAGATACACATTTGAATTATATACCTCCCGTGCAACGCCGGGTAACTCAGCTAGTTATTATATATGTGTAAAATCCATTTATAATTTATGTTAATGTGTAAAATATTTTCGATGTGTATATCCATATTGCGGTTGCTTGAGTCCGGTAGCTTCTTCGTTTCTTTGTACTTTACCTATACAATTATAAGTTTTATGGGTGGGGTGATCGGGGAGACGGGCAGGGGTTGCCGCGGTGTGGAAGTACACGATGTTATATTGGGTGAACTATGCGAAGACATTTTAAAATGATTTTTTCCGACAATTTTTTACACGTGCATAGAAATTTATCGATGAGCTGGGACTCATGTGACGTGTGTGCGCGTGAATGGTTTTTTTTTTTAGGTTAGAAACCGGTCTTAACTCAAATGAGTCCTCGTGTGATTTCCCCAATGTAATTTAAATTCATGTATGTATTGTAATAATAATATGTACATACATTGATAGGCGTTATTATTATTTATTTTTTTGTACAGTCTATTTAACTGGTTTATAATTTATTTAATTAAATTATTTTTCTCTAATAACGCGTGGTAAAAATTTGTATTTAGAAAAGTTTTAAAGATTTGTATCGCCGTGGTATGGACGGGTGGGGTGACACAACTGAAAAAAAGGAACTTTTTCCGTTAATTCACTAGAAAGATGCGCAATATTAGTATCTATATCCCTCAATAAAAACAGTTTTATTTTTCCTTTATCGAAAATGATAGAGCACAAAGTGCCATTCTTCGATTTATGATTTTGGAATCTAATAACGTAATTAGCATTTTTTGTTTTTGCTCTCCTGCAAAATTTTAATTTTTGAGTTGTGTCTCAGTAGTAAAAGTAAATCTTTGATGTGCCTCGGACTATTAATGTTAGTTATTTTTTTAGATTGCTTACTGCTGGCATGTTTTCTATGAAATAATTTATCCGACTCAACAATATTTCTCGAAACAGGTTCGCAATTGCATGGGAACGTCAGACACAAGTATTGATGAGTTCTAAATCCTATTCAATGACTTGCTCATGCACCAATTATGTAAGAAGCATTCCGCGTGGTTTTATTTTCCGTTCGTGCCATCACCTCACGTAAACCTTGATTTTTTTTGAATGACTGAGATGTGCGAAATTGTCTCAGTAATCTGTCTCTAGACAGTATACTGCAGAAGATGCATAAATTAATTTTTGGGTATGAATTGGGCTGGATTGGAATTCTAGCAAATTTTATTTATTTATTTATTTATTTATTCATTACCATTAAAAATTTTGGTAAAGGAAAATCACATATGGAAGCAATATAAATGAACAACAAAAAAAAAAAATACTTCCATTAGGCATAAAAACCTCAGATTTTTTCAAAAAACAAATCCACTCCATGCTAGTACCCTCCGTATTGAGCTCAAGCTCATTTGTTACAGAGAACACTGCAAGAAGTGAAAACTTATAGACTACATACAAAAATAATACAAATAAATACAAAAGTATTATTACAAAAATAGAACTATATGCATTGTCATTCAAGCGCGCCACGCTAAATAGCACGCTTTAAAAGATTTAGGCGAAGCTGACCTCTTAATATCTAATGGGATAGAGTTCCAAAGAGAAATACCCCTAACAGAAAAGGATGTATTTAAAGATCTGCACAGGTTTATAGGGGGAAGTAAACGTAAATTTGAAGAATGGGACCTACTGAACAATAACTTATTAAATAAATAGGGAGGTTGCTTCGTTCTGAGAAGCTTAAAAATAAAAAGACATACACGAAGTTCATAAAAATCTACCAAACTACAGCCAAGGATCAAATTTAAAAAGGGAGAAATATGATCATATTTTCTAATACTAAAAATAAAACGAGTACAAGCATTGAAACATCTTTGGAGAATATTCATATTATCCTGAAGCATTCCAAACAAAACAACGTCACCATAAAGAAAATGTGGAAGAAGGTGCGAGAGGAACATACGCTTTTTAAAATTAGTATCAGTGAACCCTACAACTTTATACAAACAACTAAGCATTCCAAAGACCATTTTACTAACCTTAATCAAATGATCACCCCAAGTAAGAGTTTTATTAAAAATTAACCCTAAATTTCTAACAGTATTAGAGAATGGAATTAAAGAATCACCGAGAAAAATTCCAGGAAAAGAGGAAGTATCTATAGATTTTTTATAAATTATAATGGACTGGGATTTACTAGCATTAAGAGCGAGTCGGTTAGATAATGACCAATTATAAATTCTTACCAAATCATCGTTAATAAGAGAAATATTAGAGTGAATGGAATCATTATCCAAGCGACTACTCCTATATATTTGAACATCATCAGCAAATATATGAAAAGAAGAATGACGAATGGAACATGCAATGTCATTAATATACATTGAGAATAGCAAAGGACCAAGAACCGACCCCTGAGGAACGCCAGAAGAAACAGGTAAGAAGTCAGAAAAAGAATTGTCATAAAAGACTGCCTGAAAGCGACCCGAAATATAGTCAAAAATCAATTTAGCAGCAGGGAGAGAAAAATTAAAGTTCGAAATAAGCTTATTAAACAAAATTTGGTGATTACTTGAATCAAACGCTTTACAAAAATCTAACAGAGTAAGACAAGTCATTTCTCTTTTACTCATACTACAACCAATATCATCACAAACATTCAGTAAAGCAGTGGTAGTACCGTGGAACCTTCTGAAACCCGATTGAAAAAGACTAAGCAAATTAAAGCTACCGATATGAGATTGAATTTGGTTTTTAACTACCACTTCAAACGCCTTGGACAGAGAACTTAAAATGCTAACAGGGCGGAAATGGGAAAGCTCAGAAGGATTGCTAATTTTAGAAATAGGAATAATTTTACTCATCTTCCACTGAGCGGGATATGAAGACGTCGTTAAAATAAAATTGAAAATATGTAACAAGTACCTTGATACAAAAGGAAAAATACGTTTAACTAATTTTAAACTAACCATATCTAGACCAGTGGATTGCGATTTAACTTCCCAAATTGCAGAATGCAAATCAACAGTAGATATATTGGTAAACGAAAAAGAATTAAGGGGTTCGACGGACACTAAATCAATATTAGAAATATCATGGGAAGGACTAGAGTTAATAAGATAAAGATTAAAGTCATTAGCTTTGAAATCTACAGAAGCAGCCCCTTTGCAACTACCAAAGCCCAAGTTGCGCACGTTACGCCAAAATATCTTAGAGGGAAGTGAGGGATCTAACTTATCCTTGAAAAAATTTTGCTTAGCAATACGAATTAAACCTACCACTCTATTTCGAGATTGCTTATAAGCTAGATAAGACAAAGAATTAGGGCTAATTTTCCAAAGACGATATTTGGAAAAACGAACAGAAATAGCATTCAAGATCTCTTGCGAAATCCAAGGGGGAGATCTAGGTCTGAAATAAACAGTAGTGAGAGGAACGCAATTATTAAATACATAATTAATAGAGGAATTAAAATAGTCAATTTGATCGGTAGAACTAGAAAGAGAAAAAATATTGTCCCAACAAATAGAACTACAAGTTGATGAAAGGTGAGATTCATCAATTTTAGAAAAATCCCTAAAACTGAAACTTTTAGGTTTAGGTCGAGAGCAAAAATTAACAGAAAAAACAAGAAGATCATGATGAGAGCCAATACCAAGAGACAATTGATTGAAAAAACAAATGGAATTATCAGCAGAAGCGACAACGTGATCAATGAGTGAATAAGAACCACCACTTGCGGTAGCGTAAGAGTAAGTGGGCGCTTCAGTATTATAAACCGAGAGGTTAATGCTACTTAAGATATTTAAATAGCTACGAGAAAATAAAGTCTCTTGAGAAATATCAAAATTAAAATCACCCGAAATGAAAACCTCATCATACCGACAGGAAAAATAACTAAAAAGACATTCAATGTCTAAAAGGGACTTTTTAAATCGAGCATACGACCTCTTATTCGTTTTAGGAGGATTATAAACAACGCCTAAAAGAAATTTCCGCTTATCCCCGAAGACATTTAAAAAAAGAAACTCAAGGTCAGAAACGAGCTTCTGAGAAATTAAGGGGGTACGGATACAATACTACATTTAATACGCTTATTAACGTATATACATAACCCACCATAATTCACCGGTGGATTAACCCTATCTCGCCTGAACAAATTGAAGCCAGAATTTTAGTTTTGGGAAGCTGGATTTGACTGGTTCATCTATTAGCGGGTTAAGCGAAGTTTGTTTCAGCTATGGTGAATAAACGAACTGGATAGTTAATTGGCCGATTGCTTTCGGATTTGTTTTGTGGAAAGATCCAGAACTTCATCCGGGATTTATGTTGGAGTCGCAATTTAGCTCAACATACCAGATTCGAACATGATTGATTAATAAATTGCTTAGGACGGTCGAATTCCAAAACTTCGCTAACCTGATTTGACAATATACGTATATTTTTTTGATATGATTCCCAAGTTCTATTCCAGAATGGTCGAATTGTAGAACTTCATCAAAACGACAAGTTAAAATCCCAATATAAGTTGACCTTTCTTATTAGAATCCTAGCCCAGCTCTGCAAAATTAATTTTAAAGTTGTCGGTTAGGAGACGGCATGGTTAAATTTATTATATCCAAATCCCAAAAATTCGTCAAATTCAGCTTTGCACACTGATTTTGACCATCACTTGTTGAGTAATGGCCTAGTTCCATTGAGCATAATGTTAAGAGTGCCATTCCAATTCTGCATACCATATTTGAGAGTAATTGGTTCAGGAACAGTAAAACTCCATTGAGCATGGCATAATATGTCCTGTGCAGTATAATTTACTTGGTAATTAATCGAATATGTACCATTGCCTTTGGATGCCTCACATGTTTTTTGTTAAATACTAATGGATTTTAGAGTAATTTTTAATATTATGGTTTCAGGAAATTCTATTGCAAGTTGTTGCAAGTTGTTGCATTAGGATTAAATTAATAAATGTTTATATTATTTAGGAAGCCGGAAAATATTAATTTAGAATTAAATTTCAGGAAATCTACCGATGTAGGTAAAATAATATTCCTTTGAAATATTAATTGGATGGTTCACAAGCCAAACCGATTAACTTCATTTTATGAATATTTGTAAATTTTAATATCAACGTACTTGATTAGCTCTATACATTGAAAATAAATTACAGTAATAATAAGTGTTAACACCATTAAATGACAAAACTAAAAGTAACTAAAGTTGAAATTTATAACGAATTTTAAAACCATTTTTGTATTTTCTCAGTTTTTATCAACTTTTTGTTTTACGGAATTAATCGTTTTGGCAAATGAAGCATCCAATTGTAGATTGTGTAGATTATAATTGTGTTACTAACTTTCGACTTTATCTAGGTGTCTGTAACCGAGCTGATTCAATCAATCAACTTGTTTAGGAAGCCGGAAAGCATTAATTTAGAATTAAATTTCAAGAAATTTCCAGATGTACGTGAAATAATAAAATTTTTCCCTCAGGTTGCTGATTTAAAGAAGCAATTGTTGAAGACCAATACCATCGTTATCCATTAAACCTATTAAGCCTTTATCCTCCCTCTAGTAGTTAGAAGTAGATTAGAATTGTATTAGTGCCGTACGATCGCTAGGTGTCTGAAACCGGGTCGTTCCGTCCCAAAAAAAAAAAAAATACCTTTCCTATCCCTCCTATTATTATGTGTAAACAGGCTGTAGGAATGGGCCCGGCGTTATCCAGGACCACCTGTCAAGTACTTGGTTCTACAGTCCAATGAATCAATATAATAGAAATTGCGTTTTGTTTTTTTTGTTATTACGTCACTAATAATTCGGTACAATGAATTGGAACAAATTGTCTGACTTAATCAAGATGGCGTCAAATAAGTCTGAAATAAGTCGGTAATTGGAAAAGGGCCTAAGTAAACAGTCATTATAAATTAATTACAAATAAAACCGATTTAAGATATGTGGGGGTATTGATTAAATAAAACTGTAAAAGGTTAAAAAATATATGTAAGTCGGAAGTCTCTGGAGGTGTGTTATTAACAAATAAAATTTTTACAATTATATTATATATATTTTAAAGTCATATTTAGATCATATTTATAAGACCGAAATAATACTTATACCATATCTTTGATGTAAAAGTGTGATATATGACCTGTCTTAAATTGATCATTAATTTGTCACAATAAAACTCATATCAGTCATAACAAGGTTGATTTAAAGTTTCTAGTAATATAAGAATCATACGGACATTAATATGATTCTTGTACAACCATTGTATTTTGATCACACATGATTTGTGGTTTCCTGGAGAATTTCATTCACGGTATGTTACAAAGCTTATCACATTAAATGTGCATCGAAATTTTGTTCAGATTTGAACGTTTTTAGTTGTATCAAATGCCAAACTTATAATTGACAAATAATTAATTTCTGTTGTTTGCCTCAACGCGACTCTCTCGAGAGGTAAATGCCCCTACGTATGTGCTACCGCCGTAATTAGGTCGCGACATTATAATGGACTGAATTGATTGTTCACAACCATTTCCTGTCCTTGTATTCAATACGTGCTTCTATGCGATCACTCAGATACCGAGGCTTCGTGATCGATATGCACTTCCATGGGTCAACCTTTGATTTTTAATTCAAGCCGTGTATTTTATTAACAAATTTGATTTGAACAGATGTACAATGATACTGTTGGCTAAATAAATAATAATCTAATTTTGTACAATATTTACAAATTTCACAATGTAATACTTAAGTCAAAGATCTCTCTCTCTCTCTCTCTGGCACTACATCCCATCAAGGGATTTGGCCGCCTCAAATGAGGTTTCATAATCATGTTTTCATTTCGGATAATGAGTGATTAATTCATTGATCCTAAACCAGCCGTGAAATTTTTTTTCCTTGTCACCACCGGGAATCGAACCCGGGACCTCCGGTCGCTGGAGCAAGCATGCTGACCACTTTGCCACCGGGGCGGCAAAGATCACATTATGCATAAATCAGTTGTTTACGATCAACTCCAAAATAGTCCTCGCCTGCACCATAAATTATCATATCACACACGTTTAACTTTTACTTTTGGAATTAAGTTCAACATAATTTCGGCTACATCTGATAACATCATACTTTCATTCCAATATTTGACATTAACAGTTGAACAAAATTTTTGTATCTTAAAGTTCCCATAAGAGTTTTACGATAATTACGTCTGCCGCCGCCCAACATTATTTACAAATTTACGATTATATTCACATCGGTATATATAGTGACCGCACGTAAGAGTAACGGTAATAAAATTACTTAATTTTAATTAAAGTGAATGTAAAACGGATGTAAATTTCTTTTATTTTAAATTACTTAATTTTTTTTTTTTTTTTTTTTTTTTTTTTTTACTTTACTCGCATGCATATTCGTATGTACAATACAAATCATGTTTGGATAAAAATGATGATGGAAAATACAGACGGTCCGATCCGTCCGTGTACGTATATTTACGAGTATGTATGTAACATATACACAGGAACAAAACAAATTTATGTAGGGAGTTAGAACAAAATGTACACAATACGCATTGTAGGTGACAGGAAGACAGATCGATTCGAAAGCTGTCCAGAATCATCTCTATCCATATCCATATGTGTTTTTATTTTCTTTCAGTAACATTTTATGTTTGTTATTTGTGTTTGTCTAAAATGTACATCTCAATAAAGTTAAGACATGTACAGGGCGAATATGTTGTATGTGTTAAAGGTACGAGGAAAACATATTTGAGTTTTAGTAAGCTGCTGTACCTCTACCTACTATGGGTTACCTATACTGCTACCCAGAAATTATTCGATTTACCGACCAATATTGTTCTACGTGTATTGGGTTTCTAAAAATGGATATCGGCAACATCATATTCTCAGGAGGATATTCGTAATTTAAATTTTTGTATGGAGGATTTTATTTTCCTTCAATCCTGATTTTTAATATTATGGGTTTGAAGATACATTTTCTGTAAAAAGGAATTATATTGGTTCAGTATTTAACGATAATTTGATTGATTAGTTTTTTTTTTACTTATGATTTCTAATTTTTAGTGATATTACTTTTGAATTTTAATAACTTACAGATTTGTGAGCGAGGATTAAATGGAAATGTTTTCGAGAACTGTGTTAATTTGTTAGAAATAAAACCGGAAGTCAAAACAAGATTTCATTGATGTTTGTCCTAGATTAACATAAATGTGTAACAATGACAAATAGAAAATAAAATTGAAATTACGGATAAAGTATAAACCAATTCCTAACATTATAAATAGCGGCACCCTTGGCTAGGGGTTCTCATTTTCGACACGATTTTCTATCTCTAAATTCGAAAATGAATCGGATGATATTGCTATCCGAGAAGCCCGATATCCGATTCAACAATGGAACAAATAACCTTCCTCTCCAATGTAGATTCACAAACCAATATTCTTCAATCATTGTCAGGGTCGAGACTAGCTAAAGGGCAAACACGAATATGTAGAAGATTTAAGTCCCGCAGCCATTCAAATTTTTATGTCTGCCTGCATGAAATTTGAAAATGTTATCAAAGATCTGAGGAGTTACTTTCAAACCAAAGCCCTTTGAGGAGCCATCTTGCTGTATACAATCGTCTTTAATATCGTTAGGTTTTATTAAGGAATTTCACTTAATTTTTTTTAAATATTCTGTGTGAAGTTTCAAAGTTACTTAATCTTACTAAACGCAAAATTAAAACCCCTGGTGCAAGTGTATTACCTTGCCAAATATCAGATCAAGATCTCTTTAGACGAGAACTGTTAAAGTCCATTCGACTACGATTCTACATATATTTAACCTTTACATTATGTTACAATGTTAATTTACACTGGTATTCTCAGAAATATAAACGTGTCAACAGTTTAAAGCGAAACGATGCAATATCGTAGCCTAATTTAAACGTATAGGTTATTCCAGGATCCCCCATTTTATCGAAAATGATCAAAAGTTTTAGAATCTATGACAAAAAGTTTTCCGCCTTAAAAATCAGTAAGGTAATATCAGTAAAATTTGACAAAAACCGCAAACCAACATTGTCGCCCCGGTGGCAAAGTGGTTAGCATGCTTGCTCCAGCAACCGGAGGTTCCGGGTTCGATTCCCGGTGGTGACAAGGAAAAATTTTCACGCCTGGTTTAGGATCAATGAATTAATCACTCATTATCCGAAATGAAAATATGATTATGAAACCTCATTTGAGGCGGCCAAATCCCTTGATGGGATATAGTGTCAGAGAGAAAAGAGAGAGAGAGAGAGTAAACCAACATCCGATAGCGCTATTGCGTCGTTTCGCGTTGATCTATAAATTTAAATCTGAAACCTATTTTACTTTCAGTCAAAAGACAGAGCTTCCAATACACGATTTCCTCAATACTTCATATTCAACGTAATGCCTTAATGGTTGTTTGCCTTTCAATTTCGTTAACAAAATTGTTTAACGTTCTCAGTCAAAATTTCATGATGATAAGTCGAACTGATTTTATTTTTATTTTATTATCCCTGCAATCTGTTCTGGGGCTCTCCCAACTCTTTCGCGGTTTGCTTTTCTGTCCTTTTACGCCAATCACAGCCAATTCAAGGACGTACGATTAAAGGTTTTAATTTATCACCATCTGCACATTACATAGTTCCATGCCAACCTATACTGTCATGGAAGGTGGGTCGGCCCGTGAGTTTTGTACTCCGACATGGGGTCAAAGATGTGTTTCATTTCACCACAAACCATAATCTGTTGATAAACATTTGTTGTGCATCGGGGCATTCGAACCTGGTTCCTCCCGATCGAAACACTTTTGATCATTTTTGAAATAATCGGAGATCACAAAAACCAATCAGACGTTTAATTTAAGGGTAATCATCGAGGACTATGACATCATTGTCAACACGCTCAGGTCAAGTTCGGAAATCAAAGATGTTCGTTCACCTCAAGAATTAATTAATTAATCAATTTGTTTTCGGTTCAGACATAAAGCATAAGTATCGGCAGATCTTTATGGCAACCGAAACACAGAAATTAACAGTGGATTATATGGCGATCTTTTCCAGATCAGGAGAAATACCCAATTGGAGTTGAAATCGCATCCAGAGACTTCTACATCGACGACCTGATGATCGGCATAGACAACATCGCAAATTTAATCGAGTTCTATAGGCCAATGGTGGAACTACTCTGATATGGCCGAAAAAATAAAGAGAAGCAGTGATGAATGTTTCCGATGTTTTCTCCAATACATGGAGATGAGATATGACGTTACACCTAGAAGTACTAGAAGTAATGCAGTAAATGACTCCGATGAGTGCGACTAGTATTGTTGCAATTTCCAATAGTTTAGCCTAATTCTAATATTAAACAATATTGAATGATGTGATAATCAAATATACATAATATGTAGGAGTTTTAATAATAATGAAATTAATTAAAACAATTATGTTGGTTCTAATATGGCTCCACCTTACTAGCACCCCATCAAAAGGTTTTGACAAAAGTGATGAACGAATTCGTTTGGTCATCGTTTGGTCAAGATTGGTCACTAGTTTTTATCGTTTGGTCACTTACGATTAAACGGTAAATAAATAAAGTAAAATTCGAAAAAAAATCCCGGGTAGCACCTCATTGCAAGAAAATTATACCGTCTTTATCAAATTTCGTTAGATAATCGTTAGGTCAGGATTGGTCACCACATATTGGCGTTTGGTCATCAATGGGTCAGTTTTTATTGCGAAAAAACAAAATCAAAATTGTAGTAATTCAATAAAATCAGGTTCGTCGCTTATTTGGGAATTTCATTTTACAAAATTAATACAAAATCCAATTGGAATATACCATTTAGAAAAAAATATTTCTTTTTTCAAAGAATTGTATCTAAAGTGGAAGACATATGATATACTCAATTCAAACTTCATAATTCGTTGTGAATTGGTCACTTGTTTTTTTCGTTTGGTCATCCCTACATAATTATTTATTGCGAAAATTCTTGAAAAACTCATAATTTCCACACGATTTCAAGTGTTCGGATTGGAAGCTTGACAAATACTAATAATTTTATGAATCCAACGATCGAAATCTGTTGGTCGAATTCCGATCGTTGGATTTATAAATTTATTAGAACTGGTCAAGCTTCCAGCCCCGAACACTTGAAATCATGTGGAAATTATGTGTTTTTCAAAAATTTTTGCAATAAATCATTATGTAGGGATGACCAAACGAAAACAGCTAGTGACCAATCCTCAATGACAGTTGACCAACAGATTCTGATCGTTGGATTCATAAAATTATTAGTATTGGTAAAGCTTCCAGCCCCGAACACTTGAAATCGCGTGGAAATTATGAGTTTTTCAAGAATTTTCGCAATAAATAATTATGTAGGGATGACCAAACGAAAAAAACAAGTGACCAATTCACAACGAATTATGAAGTTTGAATTGAATATATCATATGTCTTCCACTTTAGATATAATTCTTTGGAGAAAGAAATATTTTTTTCTAAATGGTATATTCCAATTGGATTTTGTATTAATTTTGTAAAATGAAATTCCCAAATAAGCGACGAACCTGATTTTATTGAATTACTACAATTTTGATTTTGTTTTTTCGCAATAAAAACTGACCCATTGATGACTAAACGCCAATATGTGGTGACCAATCCTGACCTAACGATTATCTAACGAAATTTGATAAAGACGGTATAATTTTCTTGCAATGAGGTGCTACCCGGGATTTTTTTTTCGAATTTTACTTTATTTATTTACCGTTTAATCGTAAGTGACCAAACGATAAAAACAAGTGACCAATCCTGACCAAACGAATTCGTTCATCACTTTTGTCAAAACCTTTTGATAGGGTGCTAGAAAGGTGGAGCCTTCTAATATTTAATTTTCCGGTGAACTACACATATTAGTCATCTTTTAAGGGTTTTGCAAATTAAACAGTAAACTATTTCTATAATCGATAGCTTTTTGATTATCTCGTTCAAAAATAATATTTGAATCTCCTCCACCATCGTCTTCAGAATCTACTAGGTCTTCTGAAAAATCTAATAGATAAACGCATTTATTGTTGTATATACACAGCATGCCACTATTGTTTTAATTGAGTTTTCTAAGGTTTTCTTAAAGATGCACCTCCATCTTATCATTTGACCAAACGTGCATTTGACAATTGATCGGGCTTTACTATGAAATTGACGCTGTGCTGATGTTATTGAAGATCCTGATGTGGATTTGAAAGGATTAATTATTCCAACTAGTGCCAATGTAAATCTATAAGTACTATCTCGGAGGTAATAAAAGCCTTTCGGTGAAAAATTTTAATTTTTGTACAGTGAACTATGCCTTAGAACTGTTTGGTCATATACGGAGCCAGGAAAGCCACTACAGATATAAATAAATTTTCCGCTACTGTCACATACACCTAGCAAGTTAATTGAATAGTTCAACTTGCGATTAATATACTAAGCAGCCCTCGCCCTCGGTAAGATTATATTTAGATGGGATCCATCAATCGCGCCACTTCATTGGAAAATGTTGTGGTTTTAACACGTCTAGTAAAGCCCAATCCGATACCTTCAAACGCTTCTTGGTCGGGGTGTTTAATAACTTGTCCACATATGCTCAAAATAAAATATAAAAAACTAACATTTTAAATTTAGGTGACAATCCATGGCGCGTTTAGTGAACCGTCCAACAAATTCATTAAAAGATTCTAATGTAATCCTTGAATAACGCCTTATAGCAATTCTGCCATTCTCCATTATTTTATTGAATAATTCGGATAGGATGAAATCTACAGTACACCTTTCTCTATAAATAATAAATGGTTATTTTGTGTACTATTAAATTTTGTAAATATTTATATCATTACTCTTTTATTTGATTTAGGTGCAGCATTTTCCTCAATTGAGAGTGATTTATATAAAGTAAAACTAGCAATTATTTCACTGTCGCACGAAATTATAAAATCTTTTTCAACCGAATCCTCTTCTTCAAAACTTGCTAGTCTCATTTTATGCTTAAATAAATATTTAAAAATATTTATTTGAATAAATATATAATTTCAATTAAATATTTTTAGTTTACTTACTATAAATAGCAATACTAACAATGTAATTATTTAATTTAAATAATTTAAGAACAATTTTAAATTTAAATTTTCCTGGTGTGTTGTATGTTTGACTCATCAAAATAGAATAGAATAAGAAATGAATTCGGACGCCCAATGTTCTAAGTTATACTGCCATCTGTTAATATAATTGTTGAACTGTAATATTAATAAAAGTGTAGATCGATGATTCGGTAACGTCGTAGTACCTTTCTGTTTGTAAATTTCGCTGAACGGTTTTTATATTTCGAACTGTAGGATTTTGAGTTGGATTTGGATTATTTTGATAAAGATCTGATGGGTGATCGAGGTAGTTGTACGGTATGAGGCAGTCATCATCATCGTCAAGATATTTTTCTTCTATATAATCGGGGAACCCGATTATATAGAAGAAAAATATCTTGACGATGATACCCTCGCTTACGTTTTCCGTTACATTGTGAAAGATTAAGAAAATTCATTTCATTTCCAAAAATTATTTAATTTTTCATCATTACTGTCATCATCTCCTGTAATGCTTTCCGCATTATATTCTCTGCATATTATGACCCAACAGCCGTATCTTTGCTTATCCTCCTCGCTTAAACGGCTCATTTTTTTTATTTTCTAATTTCCTTAATAAAAATGGTACTTCCCCAAAAATGGTACTTGAGTTTTGTACTCCGACATGGGGTCAAAAATGTGTTTCATTTCACCACAAACCATAATTTGTTGATGAACATTTGTTGTGCATCGGGGCATTCGAACCCGGTACCTCCCGATCCAAACACCAAGGCTTTAACCACTGTATATTTGGTCGCTAGTCGAACTGATTTTAAGGACGCAAAATTTTTTGTCTTAGATCTCAAAACTTTTGATCATTTTTGAAATAATCGGAGATCACAAAAACCAATCAGACGTTTAATTTAAGGGTAACCATCGGGGGGATCGAGGTAGTTGTACGGTATGAGGCAGTCATCATCATCGTCAAGATATTTTTCTTCTTCTATATAATCGGGGAAACCCTCGCTTACGTTTTCCGTTACATTGTGAAAGATTAAGAAAATATTTAGATTTGTTTTGACAGAGAATTCAATTTTTTTTACTATGATGATTTCTTGTTTTCGAAAAGTTGTACTCTAAAAATCGCGACAAAGGCTAAAAATTGTAGTCACGTCTGTCGGCAGGACTCTATTATGTGTCTCGTCTTAGAAGTTGACTTTGGTCATTAGTATTTTGAAAATTTACCTGCATACACTTGCGTTTTTTATAATTTGACGCGCTGAAATGTATCATTTATTTTTATTTCAAATTATTTCTGTGCAACATTTGTTGCATGGAACTTTTTTTTCGGACATACTTCACACGCATACTATTTTTACTATTATTGTAATTACAACTAAGCAATCTTGTTAATAAGATTTATTTAATCATTTTTGAAATAAATAAAAAATAAATAAATAAATGCGAGTAACTATACATAACAACTCACAAAAATGTTGGATTCGAGATACAACATAAATTTTCAAGAATTAATTAAAGGTCAACTCCAATAAAATTTTAATTATACGACGTGCTAATTAAATTTCTTTCAAACAAGTAACAACAAATCATAAAAGCCGCGCACGCACTTAACATATTCTTGTTTATGATACTGTCATTTTTACCCAAAATGAAAGGAAAACGAAAGAAATTAATTACGTGATTTTCTTCTTTTGTAGGTATGGCATTATTTCACAAATTTAATTTAACCTTGATCAAAACGTCGTACAAACCATGCGCAATTAAATAAAATTTTGTTAAGGGCACGTCTCGTAATTCTCTTGATAATTCTAACAAAATCAAATTTATCTTTGAAAGTAGAATTTACCTTTAGTTGTTGCATATTTTTTTTTACATAAAATGGAATGGATGCTATTTGATAATACAGCCAATCGTATAGTGGAACGTACAAATTAAAGGATAAAATAAAATTTTTGGGCATCAAAAACGACGAAACAATATTTTTTTCAAGTATGGCAAAGCACAAATAATACCTTAAATGAAAAAGTGATCAATCTAAAATTTTCACCGGTAGTGTCAAACTTTGTATATATAAATGTGTAACTAAAAAATGTAAACTGAAAATAAATTGAAAATCGTATTATTGTCGGATTCCAAGTAAATCGCACAGATTTTTTGTTTTGTTATTTATCTGTAGATTATAAAATAGAAATGCATTAAAAGAACATGTTGACATGACATACGGACTAACGCTCTAATCAACACCAAATAAAATTGTATTCCCATTTGGTTCAAAAATGAACCGTTGTTACGAGTTTTATGTTTTGTGTACCAGTCACACAATTTTTATGCCGTAAAATTGATTGAAAATTCTACACCAAGAATTATTAATTAATTCGATATAGACATCCCCTAATTTAATTAAAACGGGTTCTATATTTAAGTAATTTTTGACAAAAACTTTACTTGTGCTGTGTGGAAAAAGTCAATTTTAAGTAAATTTTTCGGTAAATTTAATTATTTTTCAATAACTCTGTGGCAAACTGATCAAAATGTATGAAAGTAGTAAATGATTTACCTTACCTTAAGCTTGGCACACAACCTTGGTAACATTCGAAGTGTGAACAGTAAATGTTTAACTATAATCGAAGTTTTATGGCCAAGTATATTGAACTACATACACACTTCTAAAATTTATAGCAAAAGGTTTCAAAAATAATTAAAACTTTGTGATTTAATCACAGACCGTTCAAACTATCGTAACTTTTATAAACTTATTTGCTATAAGTCTATTGACCCGCAGCCTAAGTAGAGTTGTGTAACGGACGGCACACTTAATAGATCATAATAAGTTTGCACCCAACTGAAATTTCTGTAGAACATTCATATTGTTTAAGCATCAATAAATTTACACATAGTTGCATTCGATAACTCATCGAAAATTTTTGTTTGTCCTCACGTAGTGGATCCTTTAGCGAATGACATTTCAAAAATGTATATCTGCATGCTTAAAACCATATTTCGTCTATTTTAAGTAATGAAAGAATTGTCTAATTGCGTTCCTTTTGCCAGTCGTCCAGGACATTTGTATATTATTTGGATTTTCTCAATCATGAATCTGTAAGAAATTTGGAAATGTTAAATATTAAATTTATTATAACATAAAAAGTAAAAATCGAGAATTTAACCACCATTGGCTCTAGTTTCGAAATATTCCACCTGAATACACTTTGCATTAAAAGCGCATAATTTGTCTTCAAATAAAAATGTGTAACCCGGTCTACACTATGCACATCTACTGATATTTTCTATCATGATATAAATTTTATCTATGTTTGTGTGTGTATATCATACGCATTTTGACATTATTAGAAAATTATCAGGAGGCTATTTCACGTAATTTTATTATTAAATTATTATGAAATGTCATAAGAAATTAATGTTTGAGGTTATACACTTGATCTGCACTATGCAAAATTGCTGAGATTTTCTCTCATGAGATTAAATTTATGAACGCATGTGTAATGCCTCAACCAGTCAGACTTAAGAGCTTAAGTTACACGCCGATTGCACCACTTCGGTTAGTGCTACAATCTCCAAAATTTTATAGGCTTCTCATCACAAATAAACAACTGACCTCTAAAATTTTGGTGGTCGTACCGCTCTTCTAAATGGTCCAAAACGGAGCACAACTTAAGAACTTAAGTGTGACTGGTTGAGGCATAAGTATGTAATACAAATTTTGAAACTCTCAGCAAATTATCAGGAGGCTATTTCACGAAAATATTCTCATGGAATTTTTACGAAATGTCAATGCTACCTAATGAAATTGCCAATGCTATACTGTTTTAACATAAAAATCTATAAATTGGTTGACAATATTTATGGCTCTTTTAAGAGAGACTAACATGCCCAGTTATGATATTTGTTTGATACTTATTTATCAATACATTGAAAAAAACATACACATATGTAAAATATCATGAGAGAAAGTCTCAGTGAATTTGCATAGTGTAGACCCCATGTTATTTGGCCATTTGCAATTTTTCTATCAAGGGTCTATTTTTTAATTCGACCCGAGCAAGCAGGCTTACCCTCCTTAGTAGTGTGTGGCGATTGGAGCCAATTCTGATGAATTCTAATGATAATTATCTTATCATTCTTATTTTTGACAGGTCATGATACACCGATTGGATTTCTTCATTTCATCATCAATAAACACAATTCATTCAATCGGGACCAATATTATTATTTACATAATATTCGTCGAACCTCATCAAATGATATTGCGTAAGAAATCCAACTCAATTGATGTACACATTTCATGCCGTCATAAATGGGACACACACACATCACTATTATCACAACATATTATATTCACTGGAAAACAAGGAATTCTGTTATCACTATGTATCACATTATTATAATTATTATTTCTGTTCGTTGTTTAATAAATAATGTCTGAAATTAAGAAATCTTATTATAATTCGATACTTACGTTTCTTTTAATCCTAAATTTCAAAAACGAAATGTTCATTTTTGATTTCTGACATTTCGTGTTTATTGACAAATAATTCGGTAGGTTTTTCCAACCTCATATTTATTTTTGGTTGACCTTTTACTATTCGTCGCGTCATCTATTGACAAATAGATTTTTAGCATAGAAATCGATTAAGTGGAATTAGAGCTATTTGTTATTTTCTTGATCGCAGCGACCGTTTTAAATAAAGGAATTAAATCTATAAAAGGCCGATTGTTTTGCAGTAAAAAAAACAGTCTTTCGAAAATCTAACGACATACAATGTCGTATGTTAATTGTAAAATATTTTTATAAAATGGCGATAAAGCCTAAAAAACAACATAAAATATATAATTAAATAAATCTAATATATCAAAATAAATAAAATTAAACAATAAATAAATTAATCAAATTAAATCATTGCAAAGAAACTCACTGAAAAAATTCTTATTTGGGCTAAACATCATAAGCACTGGACAATAGACGACTGGAAGAAGGTAAATTGAATTTTAAAGCACTTATTATATATTTTCAATAATTAAATAAAAAAAATCGGAAATTGAAGAGTTTCTTATAAATCTATAGGTTATATTTAGTGACGAATGCACACTAGGGGCCGTTACAGAATCGGTCTAGCTCATCAGAAGGAGACCAGGAGAGAGGTTTAGGGAGAACTGTGTAGTCAGGAGCATAATACATCCACCATCAGTAATGATATGGAGCTGCATTAGTGGAGATGGACCTGGGTGGTCATTCTATGGTGCTATATCACTTTTTTATATCTCATTTGGAGACTTTTTTATGATATAAATGTAAACATACAATTCTACACTCCAACCATACGTAATGAATTTTGAGGGGAAATAATGAACAAAAAGTGAAATATTGACGTTCTATCTAAACAAAAAATGCATTATATGAATTTTTTTATGAAGGGCATGAAAAGGTTGTGGTATAAAATGGTAAGTTTGTAAATAAAATGCGATTAAACGTATGAGATAAAGTAAGAATTATAATTGTGAATTTTTGGGTGTGATTATAATTTATAATTATATGAAATTACGAAAATTCAGCAAACTCTGTAAGTTACATTGTAGAGCTTCCAATTCTTCTATTAATTGTATGGCCAAAGCCTGGGTGGGTCTAAAAGTGCCCCTGAAATCAGCTTCTTTCATCTCATAGGAGTTCGATCGTCATCTTTGCTTTTTGTTGAGTTTACGCTGCTGATGCCAGTACTCAAATGAAATGTGCGGATTGCTTGAGTCCATGACCTACCAAATAAAATTATATCTATCAAATAAAATTATTATTGGCAAACACAAAAACCACCATTGTTTTTCACTTACAATAAATTTCACAAGAGGGGTGAATTTTTTAAAATTATTTTTTTATTTAAGTAATTAATTTTTATTGTAGCTACACAAATTAATTATTTACAACTATTTATTTTGTTAATTTTCACTGATATACAAACATGTTGTATTAAAACATGTTACACTTGCGAAACAAAACAGAAGAGTTTGTGGTCGCTTTCATTCACAGCAATATACGACATGACAAAATTCATGCATAATTCATACATAATTAACTCACAGAATGCTACGAAATTTTTTTATATCACTCTTTTATATCACAAATGTGATATAGCACCATAGAATGACCACCCTGTTCCAAATATTCTTCGTAGAAACAACCATGAGAAAAGAACAATATAAAAGGTGTTAACAGACGTCTTATTTTCTTACATGAGGTCGCTCCCCTAAGGCCAAAACTCTTACACTTTTATGCAAGATGGAGCTCCTTGCCATACCACAAAATGAGTAGAGAATTGTAACGTGCGTTACATCGAGGCCTCTATTACCTCGCTCAACTTTGGTGGCCACTGTGTAACATTGGTATTACGCCTAGGTCACTGCTGCACACAACAAATCATACTGTTTATATTATCATTACGCCTGCGAGTTTTGCAGATAAGTATTACTATAGTATACTTTAGGCGAAGAAAAATTATCGATTATGACTTGCATTTAGGTGTATGCACCATGCACAGACCACAAGTCGTACGATAACGCCAACAGCGGCTTTCTGTTCTTCGGTATAACGAAAAAATACCGAATTTTTGTTTCTGCTTTTCTGGTAAGCGATAAAGCATTAATTCCATGAATAAAATTTGCTGACAGCAATTTTTTTGCTGATAATACACAAACAAAAATTTTCATAAGAGTGACAAAAAATAGAAATATTTTTTATTTCATTTTATAGAAAAAAATTATGGTTTTATACATTTTGAAAAAAAAAATTCATAAAATTTTTAATTTGTACATTTTCGTACAATTCGATTCTTTTCTATCTATTTTAATTTTTATGTATGTACCACAAAAAACCACTAACGTTACCAAATTTCAACACAAAAAAAAATCAAATCGTCATTTGACTATAAAAATGGCGAACTTCATTTGACTATAAAAACAGCGACTTATTTTGTATGAGTGTGAAAAAAATTTCTTATCTTTACATACATTTTTTGTAGATGTGTGAAAAATGCTATCATAAAAAATACTCCAATTTACACTTTTTATAGCAGTATTATGGCAGTATAAACTTCCCCAACCACAACTCAGTAAAATTTTACTAACAACATGTTTTGTTTCGTACACAACCAGTAAAATCTATATTTTTTCTCGCTTTTATTTTTGCTGACAGCAGATTATTTCCATGGAATAGGCCCATAAAAAAATAATAATTTCGTCACTCATATATACAGTAATCGTTCGGTGCGTACAGAGTTGTGAAAAAAAAAATTAAAACAAAAAAATTAAGAATTCAAGTTAATTAAAGGGTGGAACCTTAAAAGTGTCCGAGTGGGTAGTATTGAGTTTAGTTGGTGTGCAAAACATTGGTTAAGTGATATAGTCATGTACAATTGTGAAATCATTTCAAGTGAGCCTAAACGAAAAACCTCAATAGTGATTGTTAACTTTGAATACGGTTCAAAAAATACATATAATCAATAATCTGAAATATAAAAAATAATTAGAATTTAGGCAGTTATATATAAAATATTATAATGTATCAAACTGTCCATTATAATCAAAACAATGTACACACACAATTACCTATACATAGCGTTACACGAATGTCAAATACAAGTCATAGTAGTGAAATCCATTGTTTGTAAATGCATTAAAATTATAGTAAGTTATTTTGTTTAACTAGCGATTCATAGATGCCACTATTATGCTTGTGTAGAAAATAGAGCTACTAGAATTAAGTCTGTAGTATTAAATGTAGATGCCGACACCATGATCCACCAACTTTCCAGTTAAAATTACACGAAGAAAAGGGTGAATTAGAATCGAGATTTCGGCAGGGGATCATTAAAACAACGAGATCTATTTTGTCATAAAATGTATTAGTTGATAAAATTGTGCTTGTAAAACTAAAAATAATCTATTTATCTATTTATCGAGTATTTGGATAAGATACCGGCAAATTACATTTACCAGAAATACACCACGGAGTATTATTGTATTTTGGTGACAGAGTGCCCTAACCTTATCCGTAAACGGAACTTTTCGGAAAAAAACGATATATGCTAAAAGAACGATACCAGAACGTAGTCGCCCACGATGGTTGTGTATTTTTTTACGCAAAGTTGTTGTGGAGTTTCTTCAATATCCGAATACATTACATGTGATATATGTCGGAGCGGACTCGATTCAATGCGGCCAAAGGGAATTCAAGTTGGTCAATCGACCAATCGATATTGCAATATGTTGAGCCATAAATAATTTTTGAGAGAATACTGAATTGCAAAGGAATATTTCATCAAATGAGATCGGGTGTGGTTGCATGTGTGGTGTGAAAATTTACAAATAACTGCGCATAGAGCAACTGTGGTATTTTGCGCCATACTAGTAAGGCGGTCGATCGATAGTGGCTGAGTTTTGATGAAGTCCTGGTGTTACACCGGGGCAACTTAAGTGCCTTGCTGGAGATTTTGGCGGGGAGTTTGTTGTTGTCTGCGGCATCCGGATCCAGTCCGCGGGGCGAACGGTGATCAAGGTCAAGGTCGGGGACGTGTAGCTGCACGCGGCGAGGTCGAGCGGACGTGGCCAGCGCTTTCTTCGTTCAGGAGGAGACAGCTAATTTTTGGTTTGTGACCGTTTGAGTGCCGACCTTACTTTTTTTTAATTAATCAATTTACAAATGGTGCTTCCCAAATATTTCTGATTTTTTTATTATACTAAAATTGTAGTTTTATTGGTTAAAGGAACACATTTGTGACCTCATTTAAATTTACATGTTCATTATTTCTTACATTTATTATATTTTTTTCATTAATTCTTTTTTTTGTTGTTTTGATAATAAATATGAATAATATGCCTATTATTATAATTATAAATCTAAATACGTGTCTAAATTTCAAAACCTTGATGAGCGAGTAAGTGGAAATGGGCTGGAGTGAGTTGAGGGAGTGAGGTAAGTGGTTAAAATGAGTGTGTTTCTTTCGTGTTAGGTTTATTTTACTTCGGAACGGGTGTTCCAATGCGATCCGAAACAGCCCAATCAGAGCACACCCCCACGACCATATTGTTACCTCCACCACTAAACTAGCGGCGGAAATCATGGCGTGCTCTAAAAAAAAAGTTACATTACTAAATATTGGGCCCGATTCTCGTGGCATAAAATTCCTGTTATGTTATTTTATTTCCCGGCTTCCTATTGGAATTGTATTGAAAAAACAAAAATAACATAACATAACATAAAATTTTAGATCCCGGAATCGAGCCCATTAACTATTATCATAGTTTTTTTATGCTAACGGCAGCCAATTTCAAAGGCTGTCGTTACAGAATGCCCCCCTCAACCAAATATTGACATCCTATCTTGGCCTGGCAATTCTTTGGATTTGAACCCTATTGAGAATTGTTGGGCCTTACCCTAGTCCAACGTATATAAAAACCCCAATCATACAGTGTATGATCAATATTTGTATGTAGCATGCCGGAAAGAATAAAAGCTGTAATTAAAAATAAAGGTAGTTTAACCAAATTTTAATTGTTTTCCATTTTATGTATACACAAAATTATTTAATTTTAAAGAATGAAATAAAACGAATTAAATAAATGAACGATTTAAAAAAAAAAGATTTTGTTTTTATTTATATTTTGATAAAATACTGGCGTTTTTCACGTATGTTAATAGTGTTCATAATTCAATGAGCAGGGGCCATATATAAGAATCAAGCGACAGTAATGGAGAGACAGCGAGTTCCTCGTTATTGTTGAAGAATAACAATTAGATCTATTCTGTTCACGCTGGTTGAATTTAAGAGGATCACAAAAGAGTTCACGATAGATAACCCGCTAAGAATTTATACAAACATCAGCATACTGCAGAAATATGCTATATCAAGGCCCAAGCCTAATCGATGAATGCAATGAGAAACTTAGGAAATCTGCAAAAATTTCGAGTTCAAATTTGTCAGGCATCATTTTTAAGTGTAACTCCTGCGCAGAATCTTTCAACGTCTTTTAGGGTATTTTAACATAAAATTATTACAATGAAAATATTTTGTTTAAATACATGAAAAAGTCTATGGTATATCCATTTTGTATTTTTAACCAATCTCAATTACACTTTAATATTAATAAGTAATGGGCCCGATTCTCGTGACATAAAATTCCTGTTATGTTATTTTATTTCCCCACTTCCTATTGGAATTTGTATTGAAAAACAAAAATAACATAACATAATATAAAATTTTAGATCGCGGAATCGACCCCAATATTTATATTTTATAAAAATGCATTATTGCTAACGCCAGGTTAAATTGTAGAACCTATTGCTTACGGTATTTGTTAAAAATTCAACACCCATCTACAACGTTACAACTTTTGAATAAAATTTAAAATAATAAATCAGAGGCGCAGGCATAAAAACCGTTTTATAACTAAATTGCTTTCACTTAAAACCGTTGCAAAAGTCCGACTAAATATATTAAGCTCCTACAATATAAAGAAAGGTGTTTAAAGAAAACAACATCGGCGACGATGATGTGCGTTGGTGGATGATTGGATATTTTGGTTAAAAAAAATTTTTTTTTTGGCAAAACATTTCGTAAAATATATTTTAAATGATGTCCGTCATCACATTCGATTAAATTAATTAATAATTAAACAACAATTTATAGTTTAAATAAACGACTTTTCTTGAGTCACTTCGCTTGTTATTAAAAAAGATTATTCGATTTTTAATAACGTAATTGAGTTTATTATAGGCGCACGTTTCCAATAATATGTTGCATAAATTAAGTTCACCTGATTAAAATTAAATAAAAATTAATTATACATATCATTAATCCTTTTCCAAAAATTTATGTTTATCTAGGGGTTTTTATGAACATAACAATTTTATTATCTAATACCATGTCGGTGAAATTTAACGATCATAATGTTATGACGGGCCACAACTTTTTTATTATTAACACTTTCAGCGGTAATTAAATTTATATTTTGATTAGATTGCCATGTACTACCATGAAAATCAATATAAACTTTATGATTGTAATAATCAGAGTCTGACCTTTTGTTATTTACAATTTTTACACTTCAAAACATCTTGCACTAATTTGCTGTGTAAATCAAAATAATCTGGTACCTTAAAATTTGATACCACATCTCACATATGATACATTCTAAATGCAGAATTAAAACTTTAATCAAACTCGCTCCATATACAACAAAGACAGACACCTCGGCTCCAGACGCATAATATAATCGACTGTATATAAAAGTAAAAGGAATTGATGACCTCATTTAAGAATTGAAAGACAAAACAGAATATTTAAATTTTTTGTTCATTATACTTGCGTCAAATATACTTGCGTCTTGTCTCACTGATTTTCTTAAAGATGTGTCGTCGTTATATTTATGATAAAATTTTTATTGTTTTGGAAATTATTATTTAAAAATCAATAAATTTAATATTTCGGTAATTACACTGTGATTAAATCTTTTTTAAAGAGGCCATACACCGAATTGAGATTATGAAATTGTTGGTATTCAATATATATATGTATGTATGTGTAAAATATGGGCAAAATATTTAAGTTGCAAATCAGATGGTAGATTATCATAAATTTTACAAATTTAATTAATTGATGAGATAAAGATTTTATTTTGTATATTTATAATTAGCCATTTGGTTTATCAATATAAGCTGTTCATTGGTACCCTGTAAGCAAATAAAAGTTTTATCTTAATACAAAAAAACATGACTTGGCGTCTTGCTTTCGCTGCCAGATACAATTGATTAGGGTAGGGAAAGGGTATACTCTGCTGACAAAAGATCCCTTTTTCGTTATGCACCTATCACTCTTGGAGCATGCGGTGCAGCTACTCGAACACCTAATTTTCTTCATTGACCGTGTAGGTACATGGTTAAATACGCATATAAGACACTGCATATTATTTATTTAAGGCTTATATTCTCACTTGATGTACATATTCAGGAATACATATTCGGGAATCTCCTTGTGTACTGAATAATGATCAAATTTGAATCGTCGAGCCGCCCCGGTGGCAAAGTGGTCAGTCTAGGATCAATGAATTAATCACTCATTATCCGAAATGAAAATCTGATTATAAAACCTCATTTGAGGCGGCCAAATCTCTTGATGGTATGTAGTGCCAGAGAGCGAGCGAGCGTAAAAGCGCACATTTTATTAAAGCCTTTGAAAATGAACCGCGAAACAGAGTGACCGATGTCAATCATTCGGAAAATGCGATTGAAACTAGCATTTTCTAGGCTCCAATGCATCTCGATTGCAAAACAGCGGTATTAAGCCCTCTTTAGAAATATGGATTGCAGAAGAGATCAGAAATAAAAGGCCCCAAACAAAAGACTAAGACAGCATTGGTAAAACTTTCGAATTGTAAATAAATGTAAATATTTAACATTAATTATTAATAAAACACATTAAAAAAATTAGTTTATTAAATTTTTTATAAAAAACTCAATAAAAATTCTAAATATTTGGATTTTTTTATTAAAATTCAAATTAAATTCAGCTCGCTAATTTTAATATTACATTTTTGGAAAATTTGTCAGATTCATAACAGGACGGATTTCACAATTTCGTAAAAAAAAAGATAGGTTTCGGCGGTTTTTTCGGTGACCTGGTTTAAACATAGTTGAGCAACCACTCTCAATATAACGAAACAGGAAACAAAAGGCCTGAAGTAAGTTAAGACAAGTCTGGTGTACTTCAAACCTGCCATACTGACCCAGGGATCCCGACAATTTTCACAACGAAACCACCGCGTAACTCACAATTCTAAGGTCCTAATGATTGCAGATATGACCTTAACGTTTTTAAACTGTTGTTACAGGCTGGCTACTGCCAACCTGCAGATTTCACTTAAACACATGCAGAGGCCTCCACGGTGATCTTTTGCCGGCTAAGTTCTCAGCGAGAATTGCTAGGGTCGTGGGGTTTGAGGCTTACATGGTTCCTGGCCTACACCGTGATTAACAGAAAGTTGGGGAAACGCAAATAATAAATAAAACCCGGATTCCGCCGAAATTCGTCGGCCGGAACCTGAGGAACGAACAGCAGATAGTCAAATAATAAATAAAATAAATAAAAAAATAAAAAAAATGATAACGGAAGAGGTGCCTTGGTGCGCGCATCCATCCGAATTCAAACGGGCCAAGCCCTGGTTACGGAATTGGATGCGGGCACCAAGGGACCTCAAACACTAAACCGACACAGAGGGAGTCTCCGCTCCCATCACACCTCACCGGAAAAATTTAATAATTCATTTTATTTTTTAAAAAAAAACACCGAGAAAAAAACTTCCCCCTCCACCCGTACCACGCTAAGGAGAGAATGAGAGAGAGAGGAAACAATGCGCATCGAGCGTGCACCCGCTGTGCGGCGCTCGATTACAAAATATAAATTTAAATTTAAAAATAAAAAATGTAAAAAAAATAAAAATAAGAAAAATGAGCAACAAAAAAAATATAAAAAAAATCGTACCTTAAAAAAAAATACTGTTGCGGCCTTGAGCGGCCGTCATGCCACAGGTGCCCCCACCCGGACCGTTGCGGCTTTGGTGCCGTTAACCCCGCTGGTGTTGCTGCGACCTTGGGCGGTCGTCCGTTGCGGGGCCTTTCCCCGATACCAAATAAGAATAGCCGGTTGGCTAACGTTAATACGCTGACCTTGTGCGGTCGAACGGTGCGGCAGACCACCGATAACTCAAAACACACAAATGGCCGGCTGGCCACCCGTGTCGTTGCGGCTTGGTTATGCCACTCCCCGCTTCACCGATACCGCTATGCAACGCCGCCGCTGTGTCCGACCGACACAGGTGCTACACAAAAGTACCCCGATGTTGGCCTCGACTGGCCGCCAAAATCACAATCCAAAAATATAGGGCGTTGCCTCGCCAAAATCCGTAATTACGGTAACTACCGCAATTGACCATCCGTAAGTAATTGGGCGTTGTAAAAACCGGAATCACATAAAACACTCGCGGTTGTGCGTTGGCTCACTGCAACCCGCAGAATAAATGAAGTGGCCTCACCTGGCCACCTATACACCCATTTTTGGGCGTTTACACGCCATGCACAAAACCAATATGATTGTACGATGCGATGCGCACTGTTTGACGTTATAAAGTTAACTCGTCCCGATACGGCCACCCGTTAATAAAAAGACAAGTACACAATTATTTTAATTCGTTTAATTGATTACACTGATAACCAAACCACGGAGAAAATATTAAACACAACGAAAAGTCCAAGATTTTTAAAGATGTCGGATGCACAAAAATATTAGAAGAAAATCAAGAAATACACTTGGCTGATTTTCATGTAGTTTATTTTCATTTTTAGGCAAAAACAAATGCCCAGATAAATTCACAAAAAATGTATACGTATTTTAATGATACAAATAATTAATTAACAAGAAAAATGTGTCCAAGTCACACTGAACTTTCAATTTTTTTATTTTTTTTTTATTTAGAAACTAGAGCGCAGTTTCATGCCACTCTTCACAAACCAAAAATTACTCGACTTTTTTATCTCAAAATCACCAAAAGAATTTTACAAAAATTACAACTTGAATCTCTCAATTTCACCACTCGAATGATATATCAAAAAAAAATTCGAGCGCCGCACAAACGACGCGCAAAACATTCCAGAAGAATTGTCTTTCTTCTCTGTTTCTCATTTATATCAATTCGCATTGATATAAACGAGAGGCATATAAGAAAAACATTCTTATGGAATGTTTTGCTTTACGCACACACTCGATTCGCATTGTTCTCTCTCTCTCCCATTTTGTTTTACTACCAACCAAACGAACAAAAACATACGAGAATCCCTCCACACGAAACGCGTTCAGACACCAACAACACAGAGGCAAGAAACCAAGAGTAAAAACATAGGCAAGAAACCAAGAGTAAAAACATAGGCAAGAAACCAAGAGTAAAAACATAAAATTTAACAAAATATGGGGATGTCACGCGTAAACGAATATTATGTCTTGTTACAGACAACACAGTCGTAACAAACGTGGGAACGTCCCACACCCTGAGATGTCTCATAAGCCGGGCCTAAAACAAACAATGGGATCAAGATAACAAACGATGTAAACAAACGAGGTAGGCGATATGATTAGGCACGAATGTCTTTAATGTGGTAAGTACCTAAATTTTTGCCACTCAAATCTTCGATGGTGTATGCTACCTGACCTACTTTACCGGAAATTACCGCGGGTTTGAATTTGCTTGCCAATTTGGCGGAAAATTTATTCAACGCATCGCTCAAAGCAAACGATCGTATGAAAACGGGTTGTCCGACTCGAAAAGTGCGCTTGGTACTACGTAAATTGTAATGTTGAGCCCCCTTTTCGTGTGCCACACGTAAATAATGAGTAATACGATCCTTTAAAAGGTTTACTCGATCTGGCTTAGCCCATACTTGGACTTCGCTGGGATCATGTTCATCGAGTAATCTTCGCAATGAATAATCCGATCCGTGCATCGACATATGTTGACCGAACACGACATAATGAGGGGAGTAATGTATCGAATCGTGTATGGCATTACGTAAAGCAGCCGCAATTTCTTGCAAATTTTTGTCCCACTGATTATGATCGTGATCGCTCAAATATGATCGAATGCTAGCAATCAACGTTCTATTTACACGCTCGGAGGCGTTGCTTTGGGGCGAGTACACCGGCGTACGTAAATGGGTTACACCGTATTTAACTAACAGGTCTTTAAATAAATTCGAGGTGAACTGCTTCCCATTATCGGAGGTAATAATTTCGGGAACGGAAAATAAAAGGAATACCTCATTTTCCATAAATCGACACAATAGTGAGGCAGACGCTTCGCGTAAGGGTTTTACAACTACGAATTTCGAATAATGATCCAGAACGATAACGATGCAGGTATTACCGAGTTTCGAACGTGGATACGGACCCAAAAAATCAACATACAATTTTTGGAACGGGCGAGTTGACGTGACCTGAGCTCCCATGGCTGGTTGTGTGGAAAAATTAACAGCTTTGTTCATTTTACATTTAGTGCAGCTAGCAACGTATTGTTTAACTTGTTTTGCCATTTGAGGCCAGAAAAATTGACGCTGAAGGCGCTCGAGAGTTTTGCTGCCGCCTAAATGTGCTGAAGTGGGAGGTACGTGAGCCTGTTCAATAAGCGTTGAAGTTAAGGAATTAGGAATAACAAGTTTCCAATTCGAAAGGTCGGTATCCGTATATTTAAAACCGAAGGAAGGGGATATTAATAGTTTATCATCCTGGATCTTGTAGTTGTGCGAACAATCTTTTAGTGAACGAATTTTCGCGATCTGATCGACGTAATCTGGATCTTGGAACGCAACCGAATTTTGATCAACATGCAGAATGGGAACTGAAGAAGGTATTAACGCATTCACGGAAGGGTCGATATTTTTACTCGACAAGACTGGATCTCCAAATTGAACACCAGGATCAGGCGTGCTCTTACTTTCGGAATCATCCTCACAAGGAGCGGATTCATCCGGAAAAGCTCGAGACAACGCATCAGGTACAACGTTAACTGAACCTTTTCGGTATCCAATCTGAAAATCCAGCGCTTGGAGTTTAAGACTCCATCTCGCCAAACGTCCGGAGAGGTCTTTTTGACTCATTAACCAGCGTAAACTGGAATGGTCAGTGTAAATGACGAACGGATAGCCTTCCACGTAGGGACGGAATTTTCGCACGCTGAGGACGGCAGCGTAGCATTCCAGCTCGGTCACCGAGTAGTTTCGCTGCGCCGCATTGAGCTTATGTGAATAAAACTCAATGGGCCGCTCCACCCCCTCGGTGTCCACCTGAAATAAGACACTACCGACCCCAACGGCACTGGCATCACACTGAATAAAAAAGGGTTTTGTATAATCAGGATGCGTCAAAACTGGGGCAGTTGACAAGGCGGTTTTGAGAGCGTTAAAGGAAGAATCAGCAGCTGCAGACCAACATACTTTAGTGTTTTTACCAGTAAGATCGGTGAGAGAAGAAGCTAAAGAGGCGAAATTCGGAATGAAGCGACGGTACCATCCGCACATTCCCAGAAAACGTCTAATCTGTTTCGTCGTTTTCGGAATAGGGTACTCCAGAATAGCTTTACATTTGTCTGGGTTTGTACGGAGGCAACCATCACCCACAATATAACCTAAATAGTCTACTTCTTTCAACACAAACTTGCTTTTGGTCAAATTGATTGTTAGACCAGCATCCGACAGATATCCAGCAACCTGTTGAAGCAAATCGAAATGTTCGGCCAGAGTGGAGGATGTGACCAGAAGGTCATCGAGGTACACAAAGACCTTATCGTGTAGCTGGTACGGGATCACGCGGTGCATTAAGCGACAAAGCGTCTGTGGGGCGTTGCATAAGCCAAACGGCATCACCTTGAACTGATACAAGGGCCGTCCAGGAACCGTAAACGCCGTTTTATCGCGGGATGCTGGGTCGAGTGGGATCTGCCAAAAGGCATCCTTCAAATCAATCGCCGAAATGAATCGGGTGTGTCCCAAACGACCCAACAATCCGTTGATTATTGGCAGCGGATACGCATCCTTGACGGTGGCCTTGTTCAGTTCTCTAGCATCCAAGCACAAACGAACTTTGCCATTGGCCTTACGCACCAATGTGACCGGTGAACACCAGGAACTTTGTGACTCCTCGATGACCCCCAAAGACAACATCCTATCCAACTCGGCATAGATGAGTTTCTGGATAGCTGGGGATACGGAATAAAAACGTTGTTTGACTGGTTTTGCGGAACCGACATCGATCATATGAGTAATGAGGGATGTGCGGCCCAAACCTAAAATATCGCTGCTCGGGAAACATTCGCGGATTAGATCCAATTTACGACGATCATCAGATGTTAAAATATGAAACTTGGGTGTGTTGGTAGTTTCACCTAATTCGTCCGAATTACTAAACGCGGAGATTTTTGGGGAAATTCCAAAACGATTCCAAAAATCAATACCCAAATAAAGCGGTTGTTCTAAGGAAGGAACAACATAAAAATTCATGGTTTGAGTAATTCCATTAAACTCGACGTTAGCTCGTATGTAACCAAATACTCGTTGGACTTGACCACTCGCGGTAGTTATCGTGGATGGAAAATTATGAAACTCTACGAATGGATTCGACAAGATTTTCTCCGCTCCATTCCCGAGAACACTGACACTCGCCCCGCTGTCGAGAAGACCCTTAAACGGGATCTTATTGATAAAGACCTGGGCGTAAGGCCGAGTGTCACTACCCTCGGAGAACAAAACGGAGGAAATCACGTCGTTTCTCATTGTAGCGCGGTGGTTCCAATAATTCTTGGAACGTTTTAAACGATCTAACTTGGCTAACGACGGAGAATTATAGAAAAACTTTAGAGCGACAGGAAGGGAAGGGGAATTTGGTAGGGAAGAAGGATCGGGAAAGGAATCATTACTGGCAGACGAGTTTACTTCTTCATCGGATTCGACGGGGAGCGGAGTTCCGCGTTTGTGTTGCTTGCTGCATTCTTCTGGATCAGTTTGAGTGGCTCTATCCTCTGTCCTATCAGCAGTCTGGGTGGAAGTAGATTTGATCTCGGTACACTCCGTCTGAGTGGCCGTTGTGGTGACGAAATTTTTACCGTAATTCGAAGGCTGTATATAATCTGATCTCGAGTTGTCTGTTGATATTTGTCCTCCAGGACGTCTCGCCGCTGCCGATGGAAACCTGCTCCCTGTGTGAATTGCGGATACTGAGTTATCAGGTAGAACATCAGTAAAGGGATAATACTCATGAGAGTCATATGCTCCAACATCATCATACGGACTGCCTGATGACTCATTGATCACGCGTCGTGGATGGATTGCAGGGTCCGCCGTAGCTTTGATCCGCCTGAAAGACTCCTCCCAAGCAGAGCAACTTTTGATCAGCTCATGTATGGTGCTAAACCGACGATCGGTGAGATGAAACTGTAGTTCTGGCTTCATGTTCGCCATTAAAATTTCGATGAGCTCCTCGTCCGAGTACGGGGTACGACATTGTAACGATAAACTCCACACTTGGTCGTAGAAATTCGTAAAACTTTCGTCGGGTCGTTGTTTGCGTGCCTCGACGGTTCGCCGGATTTCGTAATTGGTGCGACGGTCTTTAAAACGCTCGATGATACCGCTTCGTAGATCTGTCCAGGTAGCGTTCGGATTATGTTTGCGGAATGTCCAATACCACTGCAAGGCGATATCTTTCAGGATGGTATGTAGCTCACATAGCAATGTTTGGTCGAACAATCCGCGAGACGAAGCGATGGTGTCTACCTGAAACAGGAACATGTCGATGGAGATGTCCGAAGGAGATCCAGTGTAGTTTAGTCCACTTTCAGCTAATGATGGTCCGTCGATAAAGTTTTGCTCCCAATCGTTTTGCTCTAGTATTGTAAGGTCCATTTTGGATAATGACAGGATAGAAAGGATAAACTCGCTCGATTTAATTTGGCGAAAACAAAAAGTGACATAGTCTTTATTAATTTAATACATAATACAACAAGTTTAATTCAAAATAACTTTACTCGAAACTGAAGGTTTCAGAATAAAGTGAACTTATATAATTATTTCCACACCCACTATAACTAGATAATAAAACGAAGAGAAAAAAAAAATTAATAATGATAAAGGAATGGTTACCTTGTGAAATTTTGTGGGGCCCGGATCCCCACGATTGTTTAACCCGGCGAATACGAGATACCCTCCAAAGTGGCGCTTTTCGATGAGAACCTAATTTGGAGGGGCTCGTTGAAAATGAAATACAAAAACCAAAAAAAAAAAAAAAATGAAAAAAAAAATCCAAAACTACCAACACACCCAATGGTACGCAGGCAGAATAATAAATAACTTCAGAAGAAAAGAAAAACAATATAAAAGAGAAAATAAAGCAAAAGAGGTCAGAATCTACCAACACACCCAACGGTATGCAGGCAGAATGATAAATTAAAAAAAAAAACGATACAAAAGGAAAAAGAAAAAAAATGAAGTACTAATTGTACATGCGGGTTCCAATACAACCCAAAAAAAATCAAAAATCAAAATCAAAAAAAATATCGAAATATCAAAACTCAAATCATAAATATTATCAAAATATCAAAAAACTCAAATAAACATATCAAAAACAAATTTTTAAACCAATACAACAATGCGGACGGCATGATGAGGGAGAGGGAGATCCCACTCCGTGTCGGCTAAATAATAAAAAAAAAAAAAATATAAAAAAAAATAATAATAAAATAATAAAGTGTTCTGTTCCTCAAATTTCGGTCGAGAAATTTCGGGAAAAGACAGATGAAGCTAAGCTAAACTCCAGACAAATGACATCCGAGCTCCACCACAATCGAACACAACATAGTGGAAATGGGAAAGAGCTCGGAAATCGGATGTCTGAAGAATAGGGGTATGACACCCCCATCTACGCGCAATCAAACAGCCCGTGCTGGTTGCGATCGCAGATGGGGAATGAAAACCGGGAGACTGGCTTTGGTGTGCGCGTCCAGGCGAAGTCAAACAGAGCAGAACACTGGTTTCGGCGCTGGACACGCACGCCAAAGGGAGTGAAGCTACAAATCATAAAAAAAATCAAAAAAATTAAAATTCGCGACTTATTTGGGCGCCACTGTTACAGGCTGGCTACTGCCAACCTGCAGATTTCACTTAAACACATGCAGAGGCCTCCACGGTGATCTTTTGCCGGCTAAGTTCTCAGCGAGAATTGCTAGGGTCGTGGGGTTTGAGGCTTACATGGTTCCTGGCCTACACCGTGATTAACAGAAAGTTGGGGAAACGCAAATAATAAATAAAACCCGGATTCCGCCGAAATTCGTCGGCCGGAACCTGAGGAACGAACAGCAGATAGTCAAATAATAAATAAAATAAATAAAAAAATAAAAAAAATGATAACGGAAGAGGTGCCTTGGTGCGCGCATCCATCCGAATTCAAACGGGCCAAGCCCTGGTTACGGAATTGGATGCGGGCACCAAGGGACCTCAAACACTAAACCGACACAGAGGGAGTCTCCGCTCCCATCACACCTCACCGGAAAAATTTAATAATTCATTTTATTTTTTAAAAAAAAACACCGAGAAAAAAACTTCCCCCTCCACCCGTACCACGCTAAGGAGAGAATGAGAGAGAGAGGAAACAATGCGCATCGAGCGTGCACCCGCTGTGCGGCGCTCGATTACAAAATATAAATTTAAATTTAAAAATAAAAAATGTAAAAAAAATAAAAATAAGAAAAATGAGCAACAAAAAAAATATAAAAAAAATCGTACCTTAAAAAAAAATACTGTTGCGGCCTTGAGCGGCCGTCATGCCACAGGTGCCCCCACCCGGACCGTTGCGGCTTTGGTGCCGTTAACCCCGCTGGTGTTGCTGCGACCTTGGGCGGTCGTCCGTTGCGGGGCCTTTCCCCGATACCAAATAAGAATAGCCGGTTGGCTAACGTTAATACGCTGACCTTGTGCGGTCGAACGGTGCGGCAGACCACCGATAACTCAAAACACACAAATGGCCGGCTGGCCACCCGTGTCGTTGCGGCTTGGTTATGCCACTCCCCGCTTCACCGATACCGCTATGCAACGCCGCCGCTGTGTCCGACCGACACAGGTGCTACACAAAAGTACCCCGATGTTGGCCTCGACTGGCCGCCAAAATCACAATCCAAAAATATAGGGCGTTGCCTCGCCAAAATCCGTAATTACGGTAACTACCGCAATTGACCATCCGTAAGTAATTGGGCGTTGTAAAAACCGGAATCACATAAAACACTCGCGGTTGTGCGTTGGCTCACTGCAACCCGCAGAATAAATGAAGTGGCCTCACCTGGCCACCTATACACCCATTTTTGGGCGTTTACACGCCATGCACAAAACCAATATGATTGTACGATGCGATGCGCACTGTTTGACGTTATAAAGTTAACTCGTCCCGATACGGCCACCCGTTAATAAAAAGACAAGTACACAATTATTTTAATTCGTTTAATTGATTACACTGATAACCAAACCACGGAGAAAATATTAAACACAACGAAAAGTCCAAGATTTTTAAAGATGTCGGATGCACAAAAATATTAGAAGAAAATCAAGAAATACACTTGGCTGATTTTCATGTAGTTTATTTTCATTTTTAGGCAAAAACAAATGCCCAGATAAATTCACAAAAAATGTATACGTATTTTAATGATACAAATAATTAATTAACAAGAAAAATGTGTCCAAGTCACACTGAACTTTCAATTTTTTTATTTTTTTTTTATTTAGAAACTAGAGCGCAGTTTCATGCCACTCTTCACAAACCAAAAATTACTCGACTTTTTTATCTCAAAATCACCAAAAGAATTTTACAAAAATTACAACTTGAATCTCTCAATTTCACCACTCGAATGATATATCAAAAAAAAATTCGAGCGCCGCACAAACGACGCGCAAAACATTCCAGAAGAATTGTCTTTCTTCTCTGTTTCTCATTTATATCAATTCGCATTGATATAAACGAGAGGCATATAAGAAAAACATTCTTATGGAATGTTTTGCTTTACGCACACACTCGATTCGCATTGTTCTCTCTCTCTCCCATTTTGTTTTACTACCAACCAAACGAACAAAAACATACGAGAATCCCTCCACACGAAACGCGTTCAGACACCAACAACACAGAGGCAAGAAACCAAGAGTAAAAACATAGGCAAGAAACCAAGAGTAAAAACATAGGCAAGAAACCAAGAGTAAAAACATAAAATTTAACAAAATATGGGGATGTCACGCGTAAACGAATATTATGTCTTGTTACAGACAACACAGTCGTAACACTGTTGAGAACACGAATGACCTTCTTAAAGAAAATAATAAAGGGTGTCTGATTTCGAGGAATAGTACTATAAATTTAAATAAAACACAGAAAAATAATTTCAATGGCTGCACGAATGTGACTTTATTTGAAATATAATTTTATGCCATTAATGTTTGAATATGATTTCGGGCATGTGGCCGTCACGGCTGGCGCGTACATGGCGTCATCTGAAGTCGGTGAAGTTAGCCCGAAATTCCATCCCGAATTTTTTGGTGCATTTCTTGGCTAAAGTGTAGTCAACCCAAAAAAACTGTAGTCGTTACAAAAATGTAGTGCTATCCCGAAATCCCGAACTTTTTGAGTATTTCTTGCATAAAAGCAATCATTACATAAAAATGTAGGATTATCCCGAAATTAAAATCTAATACAAATTTAATTTTAATTTACACATTTTTAAAAAATATTTTTTGAAAACTGTCAAAAATTGTTGCAACCTTTTACTGTGGACTAACCGTGCAATATTATAATTTTATAAAAACCATTCTGAAAAATTTAAAAAGCCTATTGGAATAAAACATACAAATAAAAATAATATTAGAAAATTAAGTTATATCGAAAAGTTCATTGGCAATTCATGACAATAAAATAAGCAAACCATAATACCAGATATAAATTGTACTAGCGGTATATACGGCTCATTAGGTCTTGGCTGTGTTTATAAACCCTGCGAATTTCATAATCATATCAGGTGGAAAAATGATGTAAATGATGTGTATTTGTGTGGATAAATACTTCTCGAGTGAGAATTTCCAGAAAACTATAAAATTCTGTGGAGCAAATACCAGAGATAAATTGCATTAGCGATATATACGGCTATTAAGGTCTTGGCTGTGCTAATAAACTCTTCAAATTTCATAATCATATCAGGTGGGAAAATGATGTAAATGATGATGTGTATTTGTGTGGGTAAAGACTTTTCGAGTGAGAATTTTTAGCAAACTATCATTTACATCATTTTTACACCTGATATGAAAATGAAATTCGCAGTTTATTAGCACAGCCATGATTTAAATAGCCGTATATACTCCTAGTGCAATTTATCTCTGGTATTAGCTACACAGAATTTTATAGTTTGATGGAAATTTTCACTCGAGTAAGTCTTTATCTATACAAATACACATTATTTACATCATTTTCCACCTGATATGAAAATGAAATTCGCAGGGTTTATTAGCACAGCCAAGACCTGAATAGCCGTATATACCGCTAGTGCAATTTATCTCTGGTATTAGCCCAACAGAATTTTATAGTTTGCTAGAAATTCTCACTCTAGAAGTCTTTATCCACACAGATTCACATCAAAATTTACATCATTTTTCCACCTGATATGATTATGAAATTCGCAGGGTTTATAAGCACAGCCAAGACCTAATGAGCCGTATATACCGCTAGTGCAATTTATATCTGGTATTATGGTTTGCTTATTTTATTGTCATGAATTGCCAATGAACTATTCGATTTAACTTAATTTTCTAATATTATTTTTATTTGTATGTTTTATTCCAATAGGCTTTTTAAATTTTTCAGAATGGTTTTTATGAAATTATAATATTGCACGGTTAGTCCACAATAAGAGGTTGCAACAATTTTAGACAGTTTTCAAAAAACATTTTTTAAAAATGTGTAAATTAAAATTAAATTTGTATTAGATTTTAATTTCGGGATAATCCTACATTTTTATGTAACGATTGCTTTTATGCAAGAAATACTCAAAAAGTTCGGGGTTTCGGGATAGCACTACATTTTTGTAACGACTACACTTTTTTCGGGTTGACTACACTTTAGCAAAGAAATGCACCAAAAAATTCGGGATGGAATTTCGGGCTAACTTCACCGACTTGTCATCTGGAGGTCCAATTTTCGATTACTCTTCGAAGCATTTCTGGTCGTATTTCAGCAATGACGCATCAAATGTTGGCTTCACATAACTAAAATGAAAATAGTCCAGCGGTGTTAAATCACATGAACGCCATGGCCAGGTGGTGACAGGACTCTCGATATTAATCGATTAACAAACCACATGCCTCTCTGTGAATGAACCACATGCCTCTCTGTGAATACCATCCAAATGAGGCACAAAAAATTAGTAATCATGTCTCTATAGCGGTCTCCGTTGACTATAACAGTTTGACTAGCAGCCCATTTTGCTTTATCTTTACTCCAAGTGGAAACATTCTGCTTTTTGTCATGGCCATTCAATAAAAAGTGAACTACATCATTGAAGAAAATTTTGTTTGGAAATATGCATCGATGTCAATATTGGCTTCGACCTGGTCACCGAATTGGCTGTGCGAACGATGGTCGTATGGTTTCAATTCCTGCACAAGTTGCAAAAAAATATTTTTAGTATATGAATCTCCCTTTCCAACGAGTATTAGTATGGGTCACTGCGACAAATTCATCACGAGATATATGTCACTAAAGCCATCTATCGAAAAATAATTGATTTATATTTCCCCAACCTATTATCATTAAAAAGATCTTGAAAATGTTGTAAATTTAACTGAAACACCCTAAGTCTCAAACCTACCGTTGTGCGGTGCCGCAAGTAATTATAATTTTTCAAATATAGATGAAACACAATAGTTCCTTCAAACTACCGCAAGCGCTGCAAGCTTTTACATTTTGCTCATTCTAATACAATCATGTGGTAAATCATAAATCCTATATTTGGGCACTAGTAGTAAATTATTCCTTTATTTTAACCTATACAAGTGTCGCATATCATTGAAAATGTCTTGAAGTTTTCATTCGCATTTTACTTGGGAGTTTACTGCTCAAGTAATTCAAAAAAAAATCGAGAACCAATGAAGAATTGTGAGGGAATCGTGTAGAACGGTTCGAAAGTTTACTCAAACGGACTCGGACAAAATAACCTCGTTGTGTATTACATGCATAGATTTACCAATTGGTCATCAAAGATATCGCTTACATCTTCATTTCCGGATATCAACTTTAAAGTCATCGGCAAAATCAACTAAAATTTATAGCCGCGGATTAATTTCCATAATAGAATTAATATTATTTTGTTTAAATATTCTGAAATTTGAATGGATTCACATGTCTAGTCCAGTGTATCGAATAATTACGGCACGGCAAGTTCAAAATATTCAAACTAATTGAAGTATAAGGCGCCACTTAAATACGTTTTAACAACAAAAAAAAAAATATAATTCAAGAGCATAACATAAAATGTAATAACTTTATAAATTTTGTAAGTGCGCACGCATACATACACGTACATTTATTATATAAAAGAAAATACTTGGAAGGGATTATATCATATCATCACTTTCAAGTTTTATGATTGATTGATTTAATAATTATTGTGCGGTTACAAAATAATAAAAAATGACAAAAAAAAATAAGAAGCAAGAAAAAATTGGAAGAAGTCGGTTCTTAACCTACTACGAGTATAAAGTGTACAAGAAGCAGAGAACATACAAAGATTTCGCAATTTTAAAATATTTAAATGAAATTTTTGTAGTCTTTACGATTCTTGATATTAAGCCGCTATACTTTCAAAAATACGATAAAAGAGTTATAATGAGCATTAAAACCGATATTACACCTCGATTGTGTAGGGGCATTTTTCTGTTATTCTTTGGATTGCGCGAAATTTTACTTTCTTTTCGTGAACTTTTTAACTTACATTTTTGGTAAATTGGATCGTATAAAATATAATTATTTATTTTCGTGTTTCTGTATTTATGCAATTCCAAATTAAGTGCCTGTGTTCACGTTGTTTCTTTATTTTTTAATGTCATATTTAATTTTAGGTCCACGTAATTTATGTGAATCCGGTTAAATTATATATTCAGTGTTTTAATCGATAATTTTATAATTGATAATTACCTATCTGATTTTGTAATTGTTATTATTAACTGGGATTGGTTAAAACTCACGGAGGTCTCTACTTCAACATAATCATAAATGACTTCGTATTGTTAATAATTAAATCAGCCTGCACCGAAATAGAATCAGGTTTATAGAAACTCTTTCAAAATGTCCCTGGAGAACAAGTGAACAACTAAGAAAACTAAATGTCAAATTATACCAAAATAATAATACTTAGGGCCATAAGAAATGAAATTGTGGATGAAGCCAATGACGCCCTAGAACTGTATCGTTGCGTTAATTCCTGGACCGAATTAAGAAACAATCTCATTAGTCCATTAATCATCGAGATGAAACTACTCCGATCCTGGACTTACATAAAATTACCCAAAGCAGCAATTCAATCGAAAGATAATTTTCACAAATTTACGATATCCTATAAATTCCTTAAATAATTGGGCAAAATTAAATACACCCATGGATGGCCCTAGAGATGTACTATACTTTCTGCAAAACGAAACTGGTACCATCTGATGTACCATATATATGTAACACCGTATTTCTCGCCGGACGTGGAGGCTTGTTAGAACTAATGGTAAGGGTTATGCAGCCCTATATAGACAGCAATAGTTTATTGTTTGAAAGAACAAAGTACAAGCTACCTAAAAATAAAACCATTAAAAAATTTGAAACCCTTTCCTAGATTCCCTATATGAAATCCAAACTTTATCAATACCATAATTCAAACCATAAGTTCAGACAGCAAAATTATCAACCGTTTGAAAGGAATCTCTTTACCTAATATAAATACTGCAATCACCGTCCTTTCACGAAACAAAATCCATTATCACCTAGATCCCTGTTAACATATCATCAATCCGGGAAACCTGAAGCTATGGAGACCTGGATGAAGACAAAAACCACCACCATTCCAACACAGAGTACTTCAAGAGTAGAAGCCTCAGTCAATCATTATTACCATAAATAATCGTTCAGGATATAGAATACCATTTATTGAAATTGAAACTCAGAAGATAAATTTGAAACTATTGATAGGCACTGGCTTCACCAAATCATTTTTAGATCCAATTTAAAGAAGAGGATTTTTAGAACTGATGCAACAACTGAAAATGCATATCGATCTTGCGAAATCTCATTTAATATCCAAAGTAACAATACCCTTTAATTTAAATTAAATTACATGTCCCAAAAATACTAAATTTTACCCCAAAGCAAACTCATCACGTGCTCTCGTTAATAAATAAAATGGAGAAATGAACCTCAAACCAAAAATCCTCTACAAAAATCTAATAATACCCAAATTATAAATCATTAGTCCCAAATATTGGTTGTAAATTATAGCAATCGCAAGAACGTACGTTCATAATAGAACATCCGATCGAAGGTGAACGATTTGAAAATTATCATGCTGAAACTCTTGATGAGAAAATCTACGAACAATTAATTTTAATTTTTATTCACCAATCTCATTAGGACAAGTCACCGTACCAGTGAAGGAAGGAAAGCCATAGAAAAACTATGCTTGCAGTACAAAGATACATATATTTCAATAAAACGCACAACAGCTCACGTTCACTAATCAGGTCACACATGAGATTAACTTTAGAAGACAAAAAGTTATTAAACAATATTCACAAAGAGCTACCGCTACCTATACGTGTGTAAGGCTGAGGTAGGAAAACAGATCATGGACTTAATAAACACATTTTTATTAATCACTTGTTTTTTCTTTCGCAGAATATTTTGAATATTTTACAAAAAGTTTAAAAATCACTCGATCGATTTCGACTTGTTAGATCATCATCACTAGATACTCCTGATGATGACCTAACAAGTCGAAATCGATCGAGTGATTTTTTAAACTTTTTGAAAAATATTCAAAATATTCTGCGAAAGAAAAAACAAGTGATTAATAAAAATGTGTTTATTAAGTATAAGTGTGTTTCGCCAAGTGCCTACGGCAAATAGCGTAAAAAGTACAGATCATGGAAATGCTAACGTAGGGAATTATCACACCAAGCTATTTTCCCTGGAGCTCACCGATTTGGATAGTTCCAAATAAATCGGATGCTAGCGATAAGGTTAAATGGTGTCTAGTAATGGACTACCGCAAGCTTAATGAGAAATTCATATCTGATCGATACCCCCTACCTAATATAACCGATATATTAGACAAACTCGGTATGTGTATGTATTTCCCTACCTTGGACTTAGCAACTGGGTTTCACCAGATCGAAGTTATCCCGAAGTTAATTTTGACAACTACGATTACTACATTCCAAAGAGTAATGTATACTTGGGGAGTTACAAGGTAAAACCTATCTATGCTACATGGACGACATCATTGTCGACATCCACGTCACCTTTCGAGTACAAAATCGAGTAACTTTTACAAATGCAGACCTGCAAATTGTTCCTTTCAACTCGTTTCACCCACACTCGAAATTGGTTACTTAAGCTACGGACTTAAGCTGTATGTTCAACCATCGGAAACTTTAAAATACAACTTAACATGCACACAGCAATCAATCTACATCATCACTCAAATACTCATAAATTTCAAAAATGTTTCAATCAAAATCAGGACCCAAGGATCAAAAACAAAATTTCATTGGAGAAACTTTACGTACTCTCTACAGTTAACCTGCATATATGGATCTACTACACGATAACCACATGCTCTCAAGTCTTTCTTGAAACACACACCTAAACCTTCCTGGCTGTCAATCCTGGTTTGGCCACCGTTTGGGCCGCTTCACCGGCCTTCGACCATGATCGTTTTACTTGACAATGTCGTATGTGATGCTTCTTGTCGTTAGTCACCATCCGCTTCAGAAATGGCTCGATTTCGCTCCGTTTGGCGGAAGATTCGCAGATGGACGCACGGTCCATTAAGTTTTTTTGTGCCAACTCGTGTGGCCAAAACACCGAGGTTCTTTTTGAAGCCAGCCTTATGAAAATAGTTTAAAACTATTTTGTGTTCAATCTTCAGTTCTGGGCAATACTACGACAGCTCGCATGCCTATCTATTTCGATAATTTCCAGGATTTTATTGACCTTTTTGACGATAGGCCTTAAAGTGCGTGGTTCATCTTTGATATCAAAATTACCAGAACAGAATCAACGGAACCAAAATTGCGCATGAATGGCTTTGACATTATATCGGGACTATATAGACACCATTTTCGAAGTAAAATAGGGCGAATTTTCTTTCAACTGAATCGACCAATCAAAACAATTTCAAAGAATTTTTTTAGTACATAAATCCTTCTTTCCAACGAAAATTATAGTCTACTGTGACAAATACGCCACTAGATCTATGTCACTAAATTACTAAAGCCATCTAGCGAAGAAATAATGGATTTCTTTTTCCCAACCCATATTACACGCAGCGCACTATTAGAAACTTTATGAGATGTCAAATCCCATGAAGGGGTTATGCCAGCTACACTGAAGTCCCCAAGGGTCTCAATTTATCGCACGCTCTCTCAAGTTTTGATATCGTATTGTTCGCAGATCTTCGGCTGGCTGGAACAGGCACCACAATGAAAGCCACCAATGATATATTCAGCGAGGGGATGTATCTGACAAGTGCAACTTATACTATGTTAGTTTCCAAATTTGAGATTAAAGGCTCCTTTCAATTTCTTATTATATTAACAGCTACGTCTGCTTGCTCTACTGTGGGATAAGTGGCAACAATTTCCTCACCTGGGAGAGTAATTGCTTGAATAGGAGTCGTGGTACCAATTTCGTGATATTTGTAGTTTGCCGCTCCTGAACTTTTAAGGTTCGTGGTTTTTATTGTGCTGGTCAAGATTCCAGAGCACGGTCTTCTTTGCCTGTTTCTTAAATGTGGATGGTAAATTGTCATTATAATTTTCTGTTCAAGTACCTCTCAGTTATGCTGATCAGTTATGTCTATTAGAGATCATGACGTGGCTAATTTGATTTTCCATTCTTTCATCATACGATCGTTACGTGACTTTGTCGATTTTCTTATATTGCATATGCTTGATAAGACTAAATTATACATCACCAGCTCGATGATGCAATGGCCGTTATTATTGTCTGAGCTGATGCAAGCTGTACGGGATTGAAGTCGCCGGATTGAAGCGTACTGCGGTCACAGTAAATTATTTTGTGGCATGAATAATTATGATTGTATTAAGAGTTTTGGAAACATGTCGAACGATTTTCATGAAAACTGCTGAAAGTGGATTGCTAGAATCAGAAATATATTGTGATCGGTTTTATGTTACAAAAAAATATTAAGTCGGTCCTCAGTGGACCTAAGTTACAAGAATAATTTGCTTTGGATAATTATTTCGGGAAAATTGATTAGGAAAGGGCAAGTGGGGCTCGGGTTCAGTTTAAAAAAAATGCTACTCAAATGTAGGTTTAATTAGGGAGCGGACCTGGACTCCTTTTTCGAGTTCCAAGCAACAGTTGCAAAAGATCTAAATCTCCGGAAAATTCAATTAGGGGTCCTCCAATCAGATTGACTTGTTGCGTAATGTTGCTTGATGTGGTTCGGCATCTTGCACCATTTTGTTTTATGTCGCACCTTGTTTCTGATATTGTATCATAGTACAACAGGTTTCATTAGCATATCGCACATTGTTATGTAATGTTATAACCGGCTACGTCACCTTTCATAATGTTGCGTATTTTTTTTTCGTGTTAATTAGATGTTTGGCATTTTATTACATTGTGTTGCAACATTTTTACAACAAGTTGCATCGTTTATTTTTCATATGTAGCACTCAAAATTATATACAGCGAATGGAAATTGAGTTCTATAAATTAATTTTAGGAGGAAGTTCTGAAATATGGTTTACTGGGCCATTTTTTAAAAGATACTAGTCAAACGGGAAAAAATTGGTTATCGTGAATCAAAGTAAGTTTCTGAAATAATTTTTGGTGAAAATTCTTAAATATTGCCAGTTGAAACGGAACTATAAGTAGGCATTTATAACTTATCAAAGTGAAATTTTGCTCGGTGATTCGAATGAAGGGAACGGGAAGCCATAACAAAACTATGGTAGATGGAAAAGGGATTCTTAAATAGTTTTTGAAATATGGTCCACTTGGGCGGAACGAGGCAACAATAAATTAGTAAATATGATCTGACAAGACGAAATTTGTTGTAATGGATGAAATTTCTACTCCAAAATTAGGTCTGAGAAGAAATCACAAATATGATCAACTAGGACGTATCAAGGTTTTTTTGACCGTTAATATAAAAATGAGATTCTAAAATTGGGAATAAGAAACTACACCTTTTGTAAACCAATCGTGGTAACTTCGAGTATCGTGCTTGGAAAAGGAATATTGTAAAGATTGTTGAGATTTTGGATCTATATATTAAGCGTTGCCAAGGGCTTGAGGTCTCAGGTTCCTTATGTTAGATTTCCAATTTTTATTATTCTTGTATGTTTTTGGATTGGGATTTTCATTATAATTTTTTTGATTTTCTGCGGCCATATAAGTTATTTTTAGTTTTTGGCCAATATTTCAAAAATTTTCACTAGCAACGAATACTTTCAGTGGTTTTTCTAATGGATTAGGAATTATATAATTAAATAATTATTCTAATTAGTTTGATTTTTCAAAAATTTTGAGATATTGATCAAAACCTGGAAATAATTTATATGGCTTCAAAAAATCAAAAAATTATAGTCAAAATTCGAAACCATACATTTTTTTCGAATTTACCCGGTATGCGATACAAACTTTACAAATATTAATTAAGAAATAGCTGAATTTCCTCCAGTTAAAAATTTATTTGTATCGTGTAGAATGTACAGATACCATTTTTCATAATTTATGAAATGGCCAAGTTTAAGTTTAGTCCAGCACGAACAGATGCTAGAGTTTCGTCCAATATTTACTTTAAAATCCCTGATCAGTACTACTAACCAAATTTCATTGTAATTCGTTAAGAAATGGCGGAAAGGCGCAATATTGTTAAATTTCAAGATTCAAGAGATCATTCAATTTGCCATTTTAAGGATCACTTTTAATATTTTATTTCGCTGAGATGTTTTATACATAATCTCTTATTTTACGCTGTCAAACTTCCGCTCCCACAAGGGCATGCCATAAACCTAACAATTGCTTAGCTATATACCATGCTTAACAATTCTTAACAATTACTAATGCCCAGTTGCACAGAAAAATCACTAACGGCAGCGTAATTGTGAGCCGGTTAAATGTTTTATATGAAATCTGTTTCAGCAATCAGAAAAAAAGGAACGCAAACTTTTTTATTTATTTACAATGCAATTTGTTTTGGGGCTAAAGGCTCATCCTGCTTTTTCGTGGTTATGCTTTTTACGTCCTTACTTTACGCCTACTCAATTTATAGGCAGAGAAGAATACGAATACCAAAACCTACGAACAATACGAATACCAAAAAATATTGTAGGGATTGGATAGTGTCGAAACAGCTGAGGAGGATACCGGTTGACAAGTAGCATAGAGCCTAAAATAGCATAAATAACTAAAAAAATAAATGTTTGATCAAAAAAACAAAGCAACTTTAATATTTTAAAAAACGAATCCCCAGTTTTTATTGCTGATTCGAAAGGCGATGATACATGTACAATATTTGCCTTTGATTGGTTAATTTACAGTACCTTATAAGGCAGAAAACATGATTCTTTTATAGAGAATACATGTAATATTTTGCCATAAGGCACTTTTTGTGCCGTACACGGATTTCTAAAAATTAATAGATAGATAAAATAAAGTTGATTTTGTTATATCTTATTAATTTTATTATAATAATAAAATTTTTTTTGAAGCCGGCACTTTATCGTTGTAATAATCTGTCTGATTGTTTTGTTTATTGGTAGCAGTCACTTTTTGAGGTTAAGAAAATTTGCCTTATACAAAATTGAGAATTCTTCAATTTTAAATTTTTGCCTTTAAGGCGATTCAAGTTGGCCGACCTTTAACCAATCAGCGCGCGGAATTTTTATGCCTAGAAAGGCAAAATTTGTACATGTATCATCGCCTGAATTCTACGTCTCAAGGCACGTTTTTTGTTGGTGAAAATGTTGTTTATCATAGTTGGCAAATTATCAGTAGTATACTACAATTTTTATTTTCTTCAAAAAATTCGTGAACACTTTGGGACCCGAGTTGGAAGATGATATATGGGCTGATCAGACGAGTAATTTAATTGGTTATTAGATGCACTATTGAAACTTGAGTCAAGATCTCTGGTAAGAAGTGTTAATGGCCATTTTACATTCCAAGACAAATTTGATTTTCTTCGAAAAAAAATCGTGAACGCTTTGAGACTTGGATTAAAGGATCGTTATCCCCCAACCCGGGTCTCTTTACAAGAGATCTTGACTCATAGCGTCCCAGAGTGTTCGCGATTTTTTTTCGAAGAAAATCAAATTTGACTTGGAACGGAAAATGGCCATTAACACTTCTTACCAGAGATCTTGACTCAGGTTCCAATAGTGCATCTAATAACTAATTAAATCACTCATCTGATCAGCGCATATATCATCCTCCAACTCGGGCCCCAGAGTGTTCACTAATTTTTTCGAAGAAACTCAAATTGTATTGAAACTGAAAATGGACATCAACATTCTAAGTAAAATGGCTTACCATTTTACTATTAGCAGAACTATTAGCGCCTCTAACTATTCCGCTCCTCTGTTCACGAATCGACTGTGCCGGGCCAATATCAATTAGAATTTCTTACAGTCAAGAATTTCTTATTTGTATGCATGTCAACAAAGGTCTACGTTATACCTACAGAGGCTGTCAATGGTTTATCGGAGTAAATAAAACTGTACAATTTACTAGAAAAGAAAATGTGACTAAAATCACGGATCCGCAACCATCAATACGTTTACTTCTAAAGTGTTCAAGTTGGGTAATGAATGCTCCTACCAGATTAGTGCAGAAGTTTTAAAATTTAACTGCAGATAAAAACAACAACATTTATTTTTAAAATTCTTAAACATATATACGAGTATATTGTATTTCTATTAGAAGAAGGCAAATTACGCAATTGAACAAAAACTATTAAAACGAATTCTGAAGTATTATCGTATTACTCGTCTAAATTCAGACAACTGTCCGCTCTCATAAATTGTAATGTCGAGGTAGTTATTAAGTCAGAAGTCAATTCAAATAATATGTATGTGAACATATATTCGGCACATTTTATTTGAAGATTTTTTGGAACTTAAGAAACATCAAATTTCGTAACCATCAAAGAGCATATCACAAAAAAAATTTGTAATCAAATCAAAATTATTCATTAAAAATAATTAACGAATTAAAATTAATTCGGTATAAATTATATATTTTACTCGTATATTTGTTTTATTTAGTCTGTTTTTTTTTGTTAAACTCTAAATCATCATGATTTCATAAACTACCTTACAATCTCAATTAATCAAAATTCGATGATACATTCGTGATAAGTCATAAAAATTAATCAAAAAATCAATCAATTTTAATTTTTTTTTTTTTTGGAGGCATGTCTTAAGAACATGTATTTGTATGGTATAGCTGCTTAGCTGGTAGGTAAATCGTGTTATCACATATAGAAATGGAATTTGATCAATTTTAATTGAAAATAAATAAAATGTATCCACAAACATATGCACACACACACACACACGTATGAAATGTTGTCATTACGTCATTTCTGCCGGTAATTTACAGGCCAAATGTTATCAGCGAATTTTGATCTAAATATAGGAATTTTATTAATTTTTTAGCAGAGATATGTCGAAAGGATGAAATATTTGTGGAGGTCATTTAGTGATTGATGATCTTTAGATCCGATAAGGTTATGTACATATATGTCCAAGTCTTATGGTAAAATTTTGTGTGCGCTGTGATTTCACAATCCTATGCTAATCCATATATTACAGTATATAATTAAATTATTATCGGGTATTAAGCAATCTCAGTGCAATTGTTTTTCATGTAAAAGATCAAAATCAAACATGTTTTTGAATTTACTACAAAATAAATCTGCACGGTAAAATATAATAAACTTTCGGGCTGGTATCAATATCCAATAAACATGAGAAATCAGATAGTTCAAATTAAAAATAGTATCAGGATCAACACCATACCATATTTGAAAACTCCTATTCGGATACATCCGATTCACATGCAGGTAAAACTAACCTGGAAAATTAAGGTTATTAGTGGCAGAAAAATATATAAAGCTAGTCCAATACTCAGCCCGATAAAATGCAATGGCAACACTTACCCATCACAATGAAAGTTTACTATCCCATCCATCAGTGTCATGATACCCTTTCATGACGTTTATAGTTATTGGCCCAAAACTTTAAAATAACTTTAAGGTATTTTTGAGTTATCCCTCTATTGTTTAATAGGATAGACACACCTAAGCTCAGCATTTATATGAACCAAGGTTCGATATTCAGCCCGAAAAACCTTGAAAGCAACACAAAACTATCACTATCGGGAAATTTTTCTATCAAAGCCCGAAAAAATATTGTCACTATCGCTAAATTTTAAATATAATTTTTTGTATTTATTTTTAAGCTATGCTTCAATTTCTGTGAAGCCGAGAATCAATTATCACTATGTGATTGTCCTCCATTAAGTTATATCCATTAATTATCAGCCCAACATTTTAATTTTTGGTTCATCGATATAGTCGTTTGAAGTTTTGACAAGAAACTGTAATTTTCAGAAAAACTGTATTTGAAATTATCAAGATACTGCCGTTTGAATCTCGCTTCACATGCAATTCACGAGCCCTCGACAAATACGGCCAGATTCTTTCAAATTTTGGCGACCGACCAACAGAGATTCAATCATCAATTTGGTTTCACCTTGGGCTCTAACACTACGGCGGCGTGTTTAAATTATACGGATACTATGAGCGCAAATGTAGATAAAAAATTGTATTGTGGCTGCCTATTCTTAGATCTAAGTAAAGCTTTTGATACTGTTAACCCTGACATTTTTTTGTTATTATTATCTAAACTTGGCTTTACTCCAAACCAAATAAATTTGTTTGAGACTTATTTATCGAAAAATATTGAAGGGAAAATTCAACTATATGCCGATGATTGTCTAATAATGTACTTTGCAAAATCGCTAGAAGAATTGTTTATAAAAATTCAAAATGATTTACTAAAATTGAAGCATTTATGCTTAATATAAACCATTTAACGCTAAATCATACTAAATCTAAGTATATTATAATTACAAATCGAAAATTGGACTAGGATATTCTTAGCAACCACCCAATTACTTATAGTTCTTTTATAATTGAGAGAGTTATCAAGAATCACTATCTTGGGTTGGTGATTAATAGCGAGCTGGGCTGGTCTAGTCATATTTACAAAATTTAAAAGAATATATTACCATATGTTTTCGCTATCAATCGATTAAAATATATCCTTCCTAGAAAAACGCTTTTGCTAATGTATTTCGCATTCATTCAGTCGAGATTAACTAACCTTTATCCGATTTGGAGTGGTGCTGCGAATTATTAAGTCAAAGAGCTAGAGATTTTGCAAAAACGAGTTCTGAAAAACATTATTAATATTCCAGTAAGGTACCCAACTAAGAAACTTTTTAATGTGTTTCAATCACTAAAGTTTTTAATTCAAATAGACCTACTGATAAATAAAATATATAATAACCAAGTTAAACACAATTTTGATTTTATCAAAGCTCAAGATCTGCATGACTACTATAATACAAGAAGAAAATCAAAATGTTGTCGTTAATTACACAGCTCCACAAAAAAAAAAAAAATCGCCGGCACCCGAGACGAGAATAGGTGTCCTATATGTTTTTGGGGTCGTTTATCACGAATCTGCACTCAGAATTGACGTATCACATCAAAATTTTGAATAAATCGCAAAAAATTATAAAGATTATAATGATATCCATAGGTTTGGGTTTATAAGTATGAGGTTTGTGGGTTTATATGTTTAACGTTTATAGGTTTAGGTTCAGGTTTAGGTGCGACTTAGTAAGATTTTAAGCTTTCTCGCACATACCAACATGATTTTTCACGATTTTTCGCGATTTTTTCAAAATCTTGATGCGATACGGCAATTCTGAGTGCAGATTAGTGATCAGCGACCCCAAAAAGATATAGGACACCTATTCTCGTCTCGGGTGCCGGCGATTTTTTTTGTGCAGCTGCGTGTTAATTTAGAACAAAGGCATCAAATAATAATATATTGTACCAAGGACTCTTGAAATATAATATTCTGCCTTACGGAGCTTACGTTTTAGAAGTTTATTATTAATTTTATCATACTCAAGAGCCTTAGAATTTTTGAGATTTTTAACCATATGACGAGATTTTTAACCATATGAGTTGAAATTATTTTCTATTTCACAGATAAAATTAACACTTTCATCTACAAGTTTTTCCGTTTCAGCCACATCTCGGCGAACGTATTAGCTAGAATATTACATTTTTCGTAGTCTGTAATGAAAATCTTATCAAATATTTTTAAAGGTGGCAATGACTAATTTTTTCTTTTGATCATTTTAGTTAATTTATAAAATGAAGTTGGGCCCATATCAAAGGTTGATATAGTGTATTATTAAACCGTTTGTTTCGAATTTGGTCGATATGAAATTTAATCATTTTGTTAAGATGATGAAAATACACACGAGAGTCTACGATCGTAGAGGAATTTCTTATTTTAATCAATGCGGTATTATAGTACTATTATCTGGAATAAAGGGCACTTTGGGTACAGCAATTGTTCCGCATCTGCTATGAGATTAGATATTTGTGTGATTTTCATATCGATGATTTCAGGAGAATTATAGTTATGGCATTCACTGTTTAACACTGTTTAATACTAAATGTTGATCAGTTAGCCAGTTTATAAGCAAATCGAAGATAAATGCTTTGTGACATAATATGCTGTACATCTATTTCAAATGTGACAGGATAGTGGCCGGAAGTGATATCTGGTATTACAGATAGCGAAGAAATCAAATTTTTAGTGTTCGATAAAACTAAATCTAGGATGTTTGGGATGGTGGGTAATGAATTTGAAAACGGTTTATATTGAATTCCCAGAATCCCGCACCCAGAAATGGTGCGGACTGTTAAAATCACCACAGATGAAATAACTGAATCAGAATCAGTTAATTTTCTAATATCATTTTTAAAGATTGTATGGGTTGTTAGAACCAGACAAATACACTGACATTAAATTTATATTGGTAGTATCACAAATTACCTATGAATACCGATTGATTCGATTATCGATGTGTTTAAATTTGATAATAGAATGTGGTGAAGATTTTTATGGACAATGGCTACACCACCAAATCTCCTTACGTCTATCTATAGTCTTTATAATTAGAGTTGCCTAACAGTCTAATATTATTTTTCAGCCCAGTTCCATTAATCAGAGCCACATCTATGGGATTAATATTTAGATAGTTATAAAACTCAGTTATCTTGTTGCGAATTCCTCGAGAATTCCAGTAAAGAATTTTCAATTTACTAGTTGGAACCACAGATAAGTTTGTAGGCCAATTGAAGAAGATTGTTGATTTGTTCAGCACGTGATTTACAGGTAGCTAGTTTTGTACATGTTTCAGTGAAGATATGCTCATCATTTCGTCCATGGAAAGTGAATTGTTGTTTGCAGTGTTGGTGTCTTGCAGATGTTTTCATAATTAGAGGGCTGTTGGCACTATGATTTTCTCTACAATTGACACATTTCAGTTTTTCACGACGCTCATCTTCCTTAGGTAGGCCACACACGTACAGTTTTAACTGACAGTTTTAACTGTACAGTTAAAATTGTCAGCTAAAACTGTACGTGTTTGGCTATTTCAATTCAGTTAAACTCAACTGTACAGTTTAACTGAGAACTTTAAAATTTTTATATTTTTAACTGAAACGATTAACTGAATTGAAAACTGCAGTCATTTATACGGTGGTTATTGCCACACAATGGATGATTCTGTGTCCGAACATTTGGCATCTTCTGCATTGTGTCGGCCAGAACGACGATTAATATAATAGCTCTAATTAGCAATGATGTTATATACAGCCTTCGTTTTCTTTAATTCGTTTAAGGTTGTTGTTCCATTGTTGAGACATTATAAATAATTCATTTGGGCATTATACCTCTTATGTTTCATATTACTTGCTTACATTGCTAGGAATAATATTGTTATCCGTTTTTAGAACTTCTTTAAGCTCATCAATATCTAAATCTGGTAATCCAGGCAGGACAATTTTAATTGGTCAATTAAGTTTTGCCTCAAAGCTAAAAAATTTGATGTTTTTAGTTTTTAAGAGCGCAATAAATTGGTTGTAATGAGTTATATAACTAAACAAAAATTTAGTTCCTAGTGATTGTAATTTTATCTAAACATCGTTATTGTTGATAGCTATTGATTTCAGCATGTTATGCATATCACCCAATTTATATTGATTATCAGTAATTATTATGGAATGGTGGTAGTTTTTGGTTTTTATTATTTTTATTGATAATGACTTCGTCATTTACAGTAGCATCGTTCAAGCCAAGATTTACCGCAAGGGCTAAATACCTTCAGACGTACGAAAATTGTGAATTGTTAAAATGAGAAAAATTGGGTATTAAATTTACTTTGCGAAAATAATAAGAAATTGAATGGTGTAAGTACATATTAAATAACATTTTCCTCTGTGTAAATATTGTATGCAGATTTAGCGTGGACTGGAAGGTTGCACAGCTGTATCCGCAAAAGTAGAAATTTATCCAGCAACTGTACTCGTTCTATCAAGCGCGATTGCAAATAACAACAAAGTTTCAATATATCGTTCTAAATTTGCTTTTATTATAAATAATTTGATTGTAGACTACTAGTCATGTCCTTCGATGTTTCCTCGTTGATCGCCAAAATGTAAGAGACCGTAAAATTGATGTAAATTAATTAGCTTTGTCAAAACAAGAAATATTGAGCAAAGGTACTGAAATGCAGCGAATTCAAAATGTTGCGCAATTATTGATTTAGTACTAATTTACATAAATCGCACTCGTTCTCAATTAGTATTCTAGTACAAATTGATCGACATTTTTGTTTTGATTGACATTCACAAGAAATGTCAGAAAGTTTACATAATGTTTTAAATGGATACAAAACAAAGATAAGTATTAAAATTAATTAATAAATAATAATTACAAGATTGCATAATTCTAATTTTAGGTTAATAAATGATGTTAAGCAGCTAGAGTTCCAGGTAGAATGGTAAGTGTATATGTTGTTGATCCAAATATGTTTTCTTTATTTTAGGTTTATGATGATGAAACCGGAATGTCAGCTGACCCGTACTTTATTATACGAATGATGAGAACTGGAATGTCAGCTGATCTGTTATTTATTACTCTCGATGGCCATCCGCAGTTATTGGTTGATCCGTAGTGGTATGAATAAATGTTAAGTGTGTATTTGTGAACCAGTTTTTTTTTTTATTTCAACAAATATTATTTTTATTATTTTTAAAATTAAATGTATAACTGTTAAAACGAAGTTTAAGTATAGCTAAGCTGTAAGCATATATACTACTAAAAAGTTGCGTTATAACCTTATTAGGTTCGAGCAACTGACTTGAATTGTTAAAGTTATTAAATTTAATGTAGTAAAATTGTTGCCTAAGTAAAAAATAAACGAAAATAAAAAATCGAAAAAATAAAATGGCCAACGACAATTAACTCTCTCTCTCTCTTCTGGCCCTATATCAAGAGATTTGGCCGCCTCAAATGAGGTTTCAAAATCAGATTTTCATTTCGGATAATGAGTGATTATGCCACCACCAGGAATCGAACCCGGGACCTCCGGTCTCTGGAGCAAGCATGCTGACCACTTTGCCACCGGGGCGGCAAGTTAAATTTACTCTCTTAAAATAAAGTTTGAGAATGACTGGCTTCCCGTTAAGATATTGTTCTCGCAAGAAAAAATATTTTAGTTCTATTTTAGGTATCATGACATATGCGGACATAGAATTATACAATAACCGTGATAACCGTTGGTAAGTTTTTTTTTTGTACACTATTATATTTTTTAGAGTCGTGTATGTTGGCTCTTATTATTTTCAAACTTTCTTATTTTTTATTTAATAATTTGGGCCAAACAGAAATCTGGAAACGATTAAGTCAATTTAAAATTCAATTTTTCAAAACCACCGAACTTCAAAATTCCAAAAATCATTGTTAGACGCATTACAATTGACCCATATGCGCCCTATAAATAGAATATATTATAAGCTGTCGAAAAATGTATACAAGATTCTGTGGACATCTGTGGTAATGGCAGAACAAATGAAAATATGAATTCTATTATAGACATAGCAAAGTTCATTAGTATCGAATGCCAATCACTAAACCGGTAGAATAATGTGTAATCTATAAATTATAATTATAAAAAAAGTACATTATTTTAAAAAAATTTAATTTTTATTAACCAAAGCAAGGTTCATCAGGAGATCTAGATTCTGATCAAATGACAATTTTTTGTCACACTGTACTAAAAATTCGGCTACAATTTTGTGACAAATCCTTGTGAGTACTAAATTGCGATTTGTATGGCGTTACTTTTCCGAAATGTAACAAAAAATAAGCTGAAAATTTTAATAATATTGTCATTGTTTTTTATAATGTGGAAATTAATGTGGGAACAACTCTTATTATAATAAAAATGTCTAAATTTCATTAAATTTTTAGATTCATGTCCGTTGATGGTAAGCAAAAAATTAGACGCGATTGGGAGAAGCTTACGATGCAACAAAATCAATAAGGAGCTGTAAAAATGCATCTCATTGGAGAAAATATTGGAAGTATTAAAACGTACAGGTAAATTCTATGCCGATGTTATTGATGGCGATGGTGAGACACCTGAGTTCGGGGTGCAACATGTACGTATAAATATTTTAATATGTAATTAATATAGGCATGCATTGAAATTAATATTATACCGTAGACAACCTCAAGTAAAATTTCGGGTGTGGTACCGGCTCTAAGGAGAAATTATGGTAACAATAAAAGAAATAGGAATACTTGCAGTACATCGGGTAACCCAAAAATGAGAAAAAAATATTTCAAGGAAATAATTAGTCTCAAAAAACGAAAACTAGAAGTACTTGAGCGGAATGCAACAACTAAGGAAGAGGGACTAGCAGTTAAAAAACAAAAACTAGCCATAAGCGAAGAAATATTGAATATAATTAGATACCGCTCCAATATGGACATTGAAGAATTGTCTTTGGAGGCAGAGTTCTTAAATCCTTTGAATTCCGATTCGAATTAGTATGATTATGATTAAAATATTTAAATAAAATGAATTATGTATATATGTAATTAAAGATCACTGTTGTTTAGTTTTATAAAATTTATTATTTCATCAATACATTTTTCGAAATTTTATTAACGAGTGTTTTTTTTTTCATATACAAATTTTATGCAATATGTAATAATTTTAGAAGGTAAGAGTAATTCAAATTTAAAAGTAATTATTTATATAGCGTCTTATTTTGAGAATTTCTCAACAACAATTCCATATAAATTTCAATCTGGAATGAAAAATTTCATATCACCTAAAAGTAGGATTAGAATTATTCCATTCTTCACGTAGTTCAAATGTTCACTGCCCGGTAAATTAATAAAATAATTTTATTTTTATGAGTTGTCACTCTGGGAGTATTGTAGTATTTTTATCGCTTAAAGGATAAAGAACCAAATGATATAAATCAACGATACAAAAAATGAACTCCGATGCTAAATTAATCTAAAAAATAAGTCATATTTACGACGAAAGTGCATTTTATATGTTCATAAATATTAGTTATGACATAAAAGTAAATCGCATGCTTAGATTGATTTTACTTAATTTTCATACCAACCGATAAAAATATAAAAAAAGTCACTTGGCTGTTGCTTTGGATACAAATTTCATTCCTATTCGAATAGGAATAATATTTCCCAAAGTAAGACCACAATAATTTCATTCCTAACATCTCTCCCTTAATTTAATAATAAAAGGTTATGCATTGCGGCGCATGCATTTATACTCACACCTGATTTTGATGGTGAATACATTAATATTCGCTGTTTGGACAATCAACGTAAATGCCTTTTTAGTACCCCGATTCCTCTTTCAATTGAGCTTCGCGCCTGCTTATGCGCTTGGTTGTACGTCTCTTCATGAGTAGAGCTAAATAAATAAAACACATACCTAATAACCATTCTCCTCTTCGCCCGTTTACAAATGATCGAATTAACTGTTGTGTTGCTTATGCATTAATGCTTAAAATTTTATAATCTAAATCAAATATCTAAAATGAATTTTAAAAAAAATTGTTTTACCCTGTGTTTCAACTTTTCACAAGGACATTTATACATCGTTCAAGATTTTGAAGGAAGTGTCAGAGGAAAATTAAATATATCAAATTGGATCATCCGTTTTAGGAACTATTTTATAGATTGTAAGATATACAGTTGTTTGGCTCGTCGAAATTGTCTCGTAAGCGCTCTACTTTCTAATTAAAATATGAGTGCCATCTACTGACCTAAAAACTCCAGGGAATTCGTATTTCATAAAAAAATAAGATAAATTAAAAATAATATAAATTATTGAGAATGTTGTAACTTACTTTTGTTTTGTTTGATTTAATTCCTCGTCCTATTGAGGAAATTTAATTAATTGATTTCCCAAATGCTCGGTAATAATAGACGCCACTTCCAAAATACATCTCGAGGAAATCCTGCTCTATTGGGCGTTGATAAGACCCTATACAAAATTAAAATGTTATTAATTAATGATCTTTCTTAAGGAATTCGTAAAATTCGTACCAAATCCGTGTCATCGGCGAAAGCGTATGATATAAGTATATCCTTCGTTCATGTGTGACACTATTTTACTAGCAATTGTCCGTGAAATGGATTCGGGAATCCGGAATATTGGTATGAATTGAGCAACAGTCATGCTGTAAAAAGGATCGTTTACATCTCTAAGAGTTCGTTTCATTTTCACCATTTTCTTGAAATCCATAATTAATTTTTATATGACATGTTTCACTTTAACTAATCTCTACAGCATAATGTTATCGGTCAAAATAGGGAATCGAAGGATGGAATACATACATAAAATCTTTTTATTTCAAATTAAAATTTAAACTGTTTATGTAAAAAATGAGATTTGAATATAAATACGATGTACATATACGAAACGGCATTGATTAACTTATCAATTAATCAAGTCACAAAAGTTTTATATTCTCCTTCGTTTATTTTGAAATATACATAATGCGTCATTTCCACAGTGAAACATTTTTTTTCAGTAAAATTGGCACGAGATAAAAATATAAATCCTTTACTTGTTAAAAAGAAACAAAAAAAATTCAATAAAATTTACAGACAAAATAATAGAGTAAGCAGAGAAAATGTTGCCATAAGAAGTGTGAAACTCAATACTCAATTCCCTTAGACGTATCACTTCATGCAACGTAACTATGGATCTTCCTGGTTACTAGATTTTAAAATTAAAATTTACTAAAAAATTTTGTGCAAAACCTTCAATGCAAATTTTTTAAGTCTTAGTTGGCTGTATTAGTTTGAATATTTTTTTAATTATTTGTCACGTCAAAATTTCAAGTGATAGAAATTGTCATTTGAAGTGATAGCAGTCGATCGGAAATATTTATAAAGCAGCATACTAAGATGTAAAAAACAGCTAGAACGATTTTATTGAACAATTATTTTGTAAGTTTTGATTTAATGATCTAGTAACCACGCAAATGAGTAGTCACATCACTTGAAGTGATATGACTAGGGGAATAGGGGTGTCAATACTTTTTATGACAACATTTTTAACACATATTCAAAAAATAGTACACGATAAAAAATATTTTTTGCACACTACGACAATTTTATAGTTAAAAAATATTTAGCGAAATATAAAAAAAATAAACGCGAGGACCTACATGTACAGTGTAGTGTAAATTAAATTTTAGAAAATTGCGTTTCGTTAATCAAAAAATGGAAAATATATCTCTGTCGGTAAATTTGTCACTATTTTGACTATAAATTTTGCTATAAAAAAAAGAGACAAAAGTTGATGTCTTTGTCGAAAAAAATTGTTTCATTGTGGAATTCACGAATAAGTTTCATAACACTTAATCCACATAATTGAAATGCTTTTTATATACAAAATAAATTATATTTACTTTCTTTGATTCATTTTTCACCTTTTAGTTAATAAATACAAAATACAAATAATAAATCTTATAATTAATATATATTTAATTAATCACAAAAGATATTTTACACATAAACTACAAGCAGTTCACAACGAATGAGAGGAATGGGTACACTGGCCGAACGTCGAAGGCCGAATGTGTCGAAGGGCCGAATGTCGAAGGGCCGAATGTGTCGAAGGGCCGGATGTAACAAAGGGCCAAATGTCGAAGGGCTGAATGGGTCGAAGGGCCGAGTCTTTTTTTTGTTTTTAGAAATATAATGTTTTTAATTTGTTGTTTTATGGAATATTTCGTAAATTTTTTTTTTATTAAACATAAATGAATTTCTTATGAAATTATGTATTTTACTATTTTTCATCTTTGGATATTCATGAAATTCCACGTATCCAGTCAGCGATACCTTTTGGTGACCGCCTGAACCTGAGACATTCGGCCCTATGTCAGCCTTCTGATAATAGGTATATGATGCAAAAAATATAAAAAATAATTAGTTTAAATAAAAAATTCGGCCCTTCGACACATTCGGCCCTTCTACGAAAAATTGTCATTTTGTCGGAATCTACAAACTCATTGTTTCAAATTGTCAAATACATAGCAAAGAGTATTAGGAATTAAATCCAGTTTATACGCGATTCAAAAATATTTTGAGCTATCTAAAAATATAGGTGTAATGCCGTGAACATCTCTAGGATCCGCAACAATAATAATTTTACTTTGTCAAAAATTATGAAACTATTAAAATTTAATCGTTCAAAATCTTAGAAATAGGGCTATGCTTTACCTTCCCAAAAATGTCAAGTGTAATTTTTTAATAAATTTTTTAACACAAACTTCATTATCATAAAAATAGTATATTACGGATGACGGGGTTAAATATTACGATTAAACCACAAATTGAACGTTTATTTATTAACTTAAGCGCGAATGCTGCATCCACTATACAACGTACGATCTCAAAACATCAATCGCATTTATAGAGGATTTTCATATAAATTTGTATGGTACCATGTCGAAGCTGGAAAATTGTGTTAACACTAACAACATGCGGCTGGCACTGGAGAGCTCACCATAGTTCTTAATATTGCGAACTCAAAACATAAATAACTATTTCTGGCCTAGGAACTTCTTGAGATACAAATTTGTATTTAACTTAACCTTAGAATTTGGGAGTTGGCCATTTACTCAAATTTGTACATCTTCTAGTACTGGTCACTTGGTCAGCATTCAAGCCCAGTAAATTCTTGGAAGTTATAGAAAATTTTCATATAAATTTAAATGGGGCCATATCGAAGCTGAAAGATTGTGGCAATCCTAACATAAGGCTGTCACTAGAGAGCTCACTATTGCTTAACTATCCCCCCCCACAAAATGATCTGGTTTTTAGAAGGTAAAAATGTTCCAGAAATGGAAAAACTTCTACGGCTTGCACGCGTTTCAATTAGTGGTGTTTAATTTTAAAGGTTCCACTATTAATCGTAAACGGTACTTCCGTAGTATGATATAAAACTGGGTAAAAGATATTGCCGTTTCGAATTCAAAGAATTAAATTTTTATTAAGATTATTTTCCAAATCAAATTGGAGGGCAGAACTCCAACTACTGTGTTGATGCTGAAACCGAACATTCCACACAAGAAAATAAATCACGATCAGATATTAAGCAATTTTCAATGTACCGCTTTACTGTCCTTAACCTTCAAGATGTCTTAAAAAGTAAGAATTCAAGTCGTCTAATTCGAAACATAATGCTTGTGTTACATAATCGGCGAACAAAATTTGTCTATTTCCATAAAAGATCCATTTACCTGTTACATTATATCGTACGACAAACCAACAAATATAATTGATGTTGTTGTAATCTCATCTCAAACGCGTGTATAAACAGAATATCTTAAATTACAAACAATACGATACGTAAATATGCATATAAATGTATTGTCTTATAATAATTGTAATTTATTTTTATAGTTTACCAAAAACACACAAACATTTAAGATAAATAAAAAGAAATCAGGTTTTTGATCTTTGAAAGATGCGAAACTACATCGCAACGCAAGAACTTAAAAAGAAAAACGAAATTAAAACCCAAGTCAAGAAAAATGTTAAAACGACAGTAAAAGTGAATTGAAGGGAATTAAAGTAGTGTAACTTAAATTTCGCGTTTTTGGGGTTAAAAACCCAACAACAATACACTTTATTCGAATGAGTCAAAAGTGATTGTGTCTTGTATAAAAGCGGCTGTAATTTTCCTTAAAAATCATTCTGTACTTTGGATTAATACCAATCAGTTAACTTTTTTTTATTAATCAACGTAAATTAAATAAGTCAAGATGGCATTTAAGGTATTTTATTTTATTTTTTTTTTAACTTATATCAAATTTGAATAATATTATATTGTAATCTTTTCTAGTTCGTACCATTCTTAGCATTCGTTGCAATTGCTAGTGCCGTTGGAATTCAGCAACAATATAATAATCACAATACTCAATATTACCAACCACAAGTATTAGCTGCGGCACAACCCGTTCACCAACAACAATTAGCAACAATTGCTCAACCGATCTTGACCAAGCAACACGACAATGGACAATATTACAGAGATCACAATGAGGAAGTTAACTCACATCCCAGATATAGTTTCCAGTATGAAGTAGCAGATGCTACAACCGGAGATTTCAAAAGCCAACACGAAGAACGCGATGGTGATGTTGTTAAAGGGCAATACTCGCTGTTAGAATCAGATGGACATCAACGTACTGTAGATTATACAGCTGACTCGCACAGTGGTTTCAATGCTGTAGTTTCACGTCAGTTCGTTGGACAAAAATCGGTTCATCAACCACAACAACAAACCATCGCCAAGCCTATTGTCTACCAACAACAACAACAACCAATTGCATATCAACAACATCAACCTATTGCAATTGCACAGCCACAAATCGTTAAACAAATTCAACCACAATACAATGTTCAACAAGCCTATCAGCCAACAACATTATTTAAACAAGCAAACATTCAGCCAGTCCAAGTAGCTTATCAGCAACCACAACAGTTCATCAAATCTTCGGTACCAGTTGCGGTCCAACAAGTATCGCATCTAGGAAATGTTGAACAAGTTGCTTATCATCAACAACAACCAACACTCCTAAAAACATCCGTTGGCCCAATTCATACGCCATTGAGCTTATCACCAGTTAACTATCATCATTAGGATATTTCCTACTCAAATATTTTAAATTCATAAATTAGCGCAAATATTGTAAATAGGTTACAATTTTATTATTATGTATACTTGTCATATTGTTTTGTTTGAAAAGACTATGAGTTAGACCTCTACATGTCTAATCATTTAATCTAATCCATTTAATAAAAAAAATGTTAAATTTATGGAATACAATAAATAATTCCAAAGTATAAATTTAGTATTTTAATTCATTTCATAATTATTATTATGTAAATATATTAAGGACTACGATTGCTCTGCCACTATGTCGCTAAAATGGAAAATAATATATTCCAAGAAATGCCGCCAGCTTAAGTATCGATAAATGTTCCTCGAAAAGAAAACGTGAGCCGAAACAATGTGATCTATAAACAGAGTAAAAAGGGTTATGAACATAAAAATAGTTCAGCTAGGTCCACTCTATGATAAATAAATTCTGGTTTAGAGTTCAGTATGTATGTGTAATTTAAAGCACCTGAGACCTATCTCGAAATTGAATTGAAAGCAATCTTCAACAAACGGCAGGTCTGCGTTTGTTTGATTTAGATTATTAAGTTAATTAATGATGTTTTTTTTAAGGCCAAGAGTTGTTTCAGGCCCCACAAAGAGGCCGATGCACTTTCTTTAGCCAATTTATCAGCCCCCTCGTTTATATAGATTCATCTACGACCAGCCACCCAAAGAAGTATACATACATTCATTTTGTTTGGTCAACACGATGAAGTCTCCTTCGTGTATCCGACAGTAAACTTTTGGATAAAATCCTACACAGTCTGCGCAGAGAGTGAGATGACGAAAACAAATATTTTTGAGAGATTCAAATGTCCCTAAATCGTCCGTCGTGAAAAGGAATTTCTCAGTTCTTTTAAAATTTTCCGATTAGTTACTTTCTAGACACCGTCGTGACTCTGTTCTTTGTCATTCGTATGTGATAATAAAGGACATCCATATATTTACCCACGGAAGGTGATTCATCGGCAAATCCCTGATAGTACGTCGTTAGATGTTTAAATTTAAATTAACGACAAAACACCTCGGGAGAAGAGACAAACAAACCCTTCAGTGCGAGTTATACATTTTTTGCCGTAGCAAAATTTGCAGCATGAGATACCTAACTGCCAATCGTAGCATGTTATTTTGTAAACAAATTTCCCCACCGAAATAAATCAATAATAGGCCCGATTCTCGTGACATAAAATTGATGTTTTGCTATTTTCTTTCCCCGCTTCCTATTGGAATTAGTATTGAAAACAATAAAAATAACATAACATAAAATAAAATTTTAGATCCCGGAACCGACCTCAATATTCTGCTGAGAATTTTCATCGGAAACAATGGTCGTATCCAGTACATTGAGATCCTCACTGTTACTGAAAACAGTAAGGGTTAAATTTATATGAAATGCTTTTTTCTTTTCAATGAGACCTCAGTGTGATGGAAATACCCACTGTATAAACTCGCGCTGAGAGTAGTAATTGAATCAATGTTTGCTTTGAAAATTTCACATTGAGATTCTGAAATTTATTTTAGATCAAATTTCAGGATTCTCAACATAGGGCTAGAATGAAGAAATTCAAAACTTCAAAAGAGAGTAATCTTTAAAGTGCTGATCCATTAAACATTTAAGCAAGCGCGCAAACATCATAACACAACATTATATAGATTGAAACCGCCGAATAAAATACATTTTTAATACCGTTTTTTTTTTTTCAAATTCACTTGCAAGTTTTCTATTATTTTTGGGTATAAATCCGCATTGATTTACCCAGTCGGGTATTTCCACCGATTTTTGTTTAGTAGTGAAATAAACAATAGAAAACTTGCAAGCAAATTTGAAAAAACGATTAAAGCAGTCGACGAAAAATATAAAGAATTTTAATATATAAATTAGACATATATCCACTGATTTCAAGAATACGTGACCAGAAAGCGATTGAGTCATATTTTCGAAAAATTTTATTGAGGTACTCCAATTGAGGCCAGTTCCTTGCTTAAAATTTGTTGGCTCAAACTATATTGATAAAAATTACTGAGAAGGAGGATTTTGATAATTACAATGGTTACTGATTTTGGGAAATTTATTTAGGTTGTTCTCCCCGGACCCCGAGGTAGAGGTCTGAGTGCATTTTTATGACTGTAATGATTTTGATAAAAAATTACTATAATTTTTGGTTATTTATATATATAAAAATGAATTCCTGTTTGTTTGTTTGTTTGTTCCGAATGGGCGTCTCAGCCGCTCAACCGATCGCCATGAAATTTTTACCATGTACAAGTTGCATATCCAGAACTAACCTTATGATATTTTGGAAGGGGCTGGACCCCGGAGTCTAGGGGCTGCGGTACAATTTTTTCGAAAATTTTAATTTTCTTTAAATTTTTCCACGAAAATGAGTTTATGGGGCTGGTTATATGAAATTACTGACATGTTCGAATCCGAGGGGCCCAGCCCTGGATCAAAAATTAATTTTTACATGTATATAGATACAAATATTTGATTATTCCAAAATGACTTCTCAGCCGCTCAACCGATCGCCATGAAATGTTTACCACGCAAATATTGCATGGCGAGGATCAATCTTACGATATTGTGAAAGGGGCTGGACCCCGGGGTCTAGGGGCTGTGGTACAAATTTTTTCAAAAATTTTAATTTTTTTACGAGAATGAGTTTTGGAAAGGGGTTATATGAAATAAAAGACACGTTCGAATTCGGGGGTCTGGTTTTTAGCCCCTGGATCAAAAATTCATTTTACATGTAAACATACAATTATTTGATTGTTCTGAAATAACGCCTTAGCCGCTTTACCGATCGCCATGAAATTTTTACCATGTATATGTTGCATGTTTAGGACCAAGCCCACGACGATACTTTTAAAGGGGCTGGACCCCGGGGTCTAGGGGCTGTGGTACAAACTTTTTATCAAATTTCAATTTTTTAAGATTTTTTGACGGGAATGACTTTAGGAAAGGGGTTATAAGAAATTAGTGACATGCTCCAATCCGGAAGTCTGCCCTGGATCAAGAATTCATTTTTATATGTACATATAGATACAATAATTTAAATGTTCCGAAATAGCACCTTAGCCGCAAATTTAGACACCAAAAAGGATATTTAGCGTGCGATTGTTACAACACAAATCATACCTCTACTATAATTGATTTAATTATTCAAATTAATTTTATTAATTTAAATTTATGACAATCTTTCATCACTTTAACTGAAGACAAATCTCTGAACACTTATATTATCTATACTAATAATTAGGGCAACCAAAAATATGCAATTACATATTTTTTTCCAGTGCACGAATTTTGGAAAGAGCAACATACAAATCCGTTTTATGAAAAACTAAGCATTTTAAAGCCTACTTGTTAGTGCATATTTTTACATATTTTACCAAAAGTGCATATTTTTGCATATTTCGCCTAAAAAAGCATATTTTTAAAAATAAAAGCATATTTTGGTTATATTTTTAAAAATATTGTTCTCACAAAAATATTTTTATTGCCTTAAGTTCAATTTCAAAATTTTACATATTCTGTTTAAGCTTACTAGCGACACTAGCAGAAATTACATAGTATTTATTAAAAGGTTTTATTTGCCTCTAGGGTATTTTTTGTTTCAAATGCTCACTCACCATGTGGTACTTTTTCTCTATTTTATACCAATGTTTGTGTCAGTCTTAATGGTATAATACATTGTATATCTCAGTTTCACGGGAAAGTACCGACGCGGATATTTTATTTGTTTATTGAAAATAAAACCAATAAGGCACGAATTTTTTTTTGAATTTTTAAATTTATTTGAATAAAATTTTTGAGGAAAATACCGAGTAAGTACACGGATAAATATAAAAAATTCGAAGCCAGTTTATTTTTATAATACCGATTTCTTAGGGCATGCCGAAAGTGAAACAATCCCTTTCAAAAAAATTAAAAAATTATGTGGCTGAGTATAAGGATTTTAAAACTGATGGTAAAATTTTGTTCTGCAAAGTATGTAATAGAGTGGTATCCGCAGATACTACTTTCATGGTGAAACAGCACTTAGCAGCTGCTAAACATATCCAACTCAAGGAGCGGGATTTAACTAAAAAATCTACTCAACAGCTTTTTGGTGAATGTTCGACCGTTAACAAAGATGACCAATTTGCTAAACATTTGTGTTTGGCGTTTATTGGAGCAGACATCCCGTTATACAAAATGCGCAATACTAATATTCGAATATTCTTGGAGAAATATACAGACCATACCCAATTATCGAATTCGTCTCACTTCAAGTGACGTGACTACAGTCGTGTCACGTCGTGCCAAAATTGGTATTGTTGAAGTCGTTTTAAACGACACGCATACTACAATAGAAATACCGGGCAGCACTTATAATTTCCTCAAACTTGACAAGCCATTCGACGTCAAAAATCAAAATATTTACGAATATTTTATTGTAAAAACCACGTAAATTGAAAATAGGTAACTAAAATCTAATTATTTAATTATTAAATTAATTTCCAGAAACCATACAGTAATTTATGATGAAGGCAAAATATCCATGATGTTTTCCATCGTAATTAAAAATTCCAAATTTTCAACAAAACCTTTCGATTATTGAATGATAAATTTATTTTATATATTTACTAAAACAGTAAAATATTTGCAAAATGAATATAAATTGTATTACAAAAAAATCATAAATGTGTTTTATTAATGAACGTCGCATAAAATATTCTTGTCACTTGAAAAAATTTGGTGACTGTTGTCGTATCATGCGACTAGAGTCGTAGCACTTCGATAATAGCAAAAATGAAGTGACGTGACTATAGTCGTTTAAAATGACGTGAGACGACTTCTACAATTGGGGTGAAAGTGGTACTTTTCAGAAACCACTTTACGTACAAATTATGTAAACGGTTTATATAAAACAACCGTTGAAAACATTAGACGTAATATAAGAAACCATTTTGTATGGATGGACGAAACCACCGATGAAGCTGGTAGGTATGTGGCTAATGTTATATCGTCGGTATTATGCACCCCGACCAGACACTCTCCAAACAAAATTTTTTATTAAACACAGCTCTCCTTGAAAAAGCAAATCACACCACTATAGCCCGGCTTTTTGACGAGTCAGTCAAAATTTTAGGCGAAAATTTTGATAAAGATAAGATTTTACTTTTTTTATCAGATGCAGCACCCTATATGACAAAAGCAGCTCGGGCAATTCAAATTTTTTACCCAAAAATTACACATTTAACATGTGTTGCACACGGTCTTCATCGTGTATGTGAATATATTCGTGGATTTTATCCTAAGGTTTATCGTTTAATACCCAATATTAAAAAAGTTGGCTTATAAGCTCCATCAAGAATAGAGATTTTTAAAGAAATAGCACCCGGCATCGCACTTCCTCCGCAACCATTAACAACACGATGGGGAACATGGCTTGCAGCTGTGAGATATTATTCAAATAATTTTGAAAGTTTAATTTGTGTATATATCAAACGAAAATTTACCAGCGTAATCGACAAGAATTACGGGTTTGCTGTATTAAGTAGTATTTCTGCTAATATTGTCACAGCTTCCATGGGCAGCGCACCAGAAACATATACTATTGAAGAAATTCCATCTTTTAAATTTGCACCAACTACTTCTGTTGATGTGGAAAGAAGCTTCTCAATGTATAAAAGTGTTTTCCGTTCAAATAGACAAAGCTTTCTTTTTGAAAATTTAAGCCAGATATTTGTGATTTATTGCATTGAAAATTTAAATTAAAAAATGTAAAAATACACTTTTTTGCTTAACTTTTTTTTTTTAATTTGATGTTTTATTCTTTTAATAATTTTTAGAATCTAGTTTTGTAAATGAACTTTGAATTAAAACAAAAAATAAAATGAAATAAAAACATGAGCATGTGATTTTATTATTTTTTTAACATGGTGCTTTTTGCATTTTTGTATAATTTTTTAGAGCATATTTTTAATGCATAAAACCATATTTTTAAAGCATATTTTAAGTGCTTAAAACAATTTTTTTAGTGCATATTTTTGGTTGCCCTACTAATAATCCATTTTTACTGGTTTGACATGTACTGTTTAGTGATATCCTATTTATCATATCCTGTTTTGAAATGTACCATAGTCAGCGAGTTCTAATTTCCACATAACTTCAGAAATAATTAACATTCTATTTTAATCCACTATTGCAACCGGCGGCTTTTAATGAAAATAGTAGTTTCGTATTAAACGCCAATAGTTTATTACTTTATTTAGTTTATTATACTTAAATAATCAATGATTGTTTCATAAAATCAATTCTAGGAAAGGTATACTAAAAAATAGTGTACGTATAAACTGATTTACTTTGAAAAGTATTAGCGTTATATATTTGAAAATAGCATCTTCTACATGAAACATCCTTGGATTCAAATTATTGTACGTGTAAAATTGCCTTAGTTTGAAAAAACTTCTTTTGTTTTTCGAAATGTCATTTTCAACCACAGTTCGCGGTAAAACGTATCGAAGTAGACGTAGTTTTAATCGTTTTGAATAAATTAATATTAATTTGTGTTTCGGATGCCGTTGTTCTCGATTAGTTAGCATATTGCAATAAAATAATTGTTGGTGATTATTTAATAGCTATTAAATATTATTTCAAGTGAATATACATTCTTATTAGATTTAAGTTTTCAGTTTATAAACGTGTTAATCTATGATTACTTTTTGATTGTAGATAACATTTGATTTTGCTTAAAAAAAATCCGTAAATACATTTTCAAACACAGTTCGCGGTGAAACGTATCGAGGTGAACATTTAAATCGTTTTGATAAATTAATACTAATTTCTGTTTTGATTGCCCGTCATTCGTGATTAATTAGCTACACGTTTCATTTTTGCTTTAAAATGCCACCGAAAGATCAATTGGGCAGGTAACTGCAAAGTCGAAGAAGATTAGAGCCGCAAGGGTGGCTGAATCAAGCGAACAGCCACCCTTGCGGCTCTCCACCCTCAGCGAATACGGAGTGTTATTTTCTGAGAATGCTGCTTCATGAAGTAAGAGGACCAACGTCTTTTCAAGCACTGAGAACTGTAAATGGCGAAATATGTCAAACTTACAGAGAGGCATTACTTAAACTGGGCTTACTTGAAAATGATGAACACTGGGATAGAACACTGACCGAAGCATGTCTTATGTGTCGTCAAGCACAAATACGCAAGCTCTTTGCAATCATATTAACAACATGCACACCTCCCGATCCTAAAGGTCTTTGGGAAAAGCACAAAGAAAGCCTTAGTGAAGATATATTTTGGCAAGCACGTAGAACAATTCCCGATATGGAAATACAGTTTTCAGCAGACATATTTAATGAAGCACTTATATTACTCGATTTCCTAACTTGGGTTGCCAGCACCGACACGCCATGGAAACATTATTCGTGATAGAGATCTACTACGAGAACAAAATTACGACGTTGGTCAGTTACGAGTTTTCGCTGAGACTCAAAAAAGTCTCTTAGTGGATGATCAAAGACAGACATACACTAAAGAGATGCAATACATATCAAACGGCAACGGAGGAATTATTTTTCTTGATGCACCCGGAGGTACTGGAAAAATATTTATTCTTAATTTCATACTTGCTGAAGTAAGACAGCAGAATACAATCGGCCTCGCTGTTTCATCATCTGGAATTGCATCCACTTTACTCGACGGAGGACGCACAGCACATTCAACGTTTAAACTAAAATTGAATTTGAATCAAGCGAATAATTTTTCTTGCAATATAACACGAAATTCTGGAATTGCCAAGTTATTAAAAACATGTAAAATCATTATTTGGGATGAATGTACCATAGCACACAAAAAAGCATTTGAAGCGGTTGATCGTACTTTGCGCGATTTGCGACAAAATAACCGACCAATGGGAGGAGCTCTAACACTACTAGCAGGTGATTTTCGTCAAACTTTGCCAGTCATTCCACGATAAACACCCGCTGATGAACTTAATTCCTGCCTAAAGGCGTCTCATCTTTGGAAACACGTTACGAAAATCACACTATCTACAAATATGCGTGTGAATTTACATCACGATGGTACAGCTAAAACATTTGCTAGGCAGCTTTTGGACCTGGGTAACGGGAAATTGCCAAATGACCCTGTAACATGTGAGATATCGTTCCCGCCTAATTTTTGTCAAATGTTGCCATCAATAAAGGACGTGGTAATGAAAGTATTCTCAAATCTGCCAAATAGCTTCAAAAATCATGATTGGCTGTGCGAACGTGCACTTCTAGCTCCCAAAAATGACGGTGTTAATAAATTAAATAATGAAATTCAATCGCAACTACCCGGGCCACTAATGAAATACAAATCTATCGACACGGTTACAGATGTGGATCAATCCGTCAAATATCCAATAGAGTTTCTTAGTTCTTTGGAGCCACCTGGTATTCCACCACACATACTATTTTTAAAAGAGGGTGCACCAATAATACTGCTCCGAAATTTAGATCCACCGAAATTGTGCAACGGAACACGGCTTTGTGTAAAGAAATTGATGCCGAATGTGATTGAAGCAACGATTATTACCGGTAAAAGTAAAGGAGAAGATGTGCTAATTCCGCATTTTTAGTTTGAATTCAAGCGACTACAATTCCCATTACGCCTTGCTTTTGCAATGATAATCAACAAAGGCCAGGGGCAATCATTGAAAATAGCTGGTGTTATTTTGGAAAATTCATGCTTTTCACATGGCCAACTGTATGTTGCTTGCTCCAGAGTGGGAACGGCAAAAAATTTATTTATTTACACACCAAATGGAAAAACCAAAAATATTGTTTATCAAAAGGCTTTATAATAAAAATTATTAACTAAAATATCTTTATATTTATTATTCACTTTGATCTGGTTGAAGATTTGTAAAAATGGAGTATAATTATTTGGCAATTGGTAACAAATACCAAACCAAAATTAATTAATTATCATCACAAACAGGATGTCCAATAATATCATTACAAAAGTTCGCCTGGATGCATTGACGGAGGCACCCGTTACTGAATACAGCTACTTATTGGCGATTTTCATCGAATGTAGATAGCGTTGGTTTCTACGTCTACAAGGGGGCGAAAATTGTCAAATCGATTGTTATGACAGTTTTGATCCCCCTTTCTTCATAGCAAACTGCGATTCATGTTTTGTTCACCAGATGTCAGCTACTTTGTTGGAAATCGAGTTAATGCTTTGAATTATGATTTCGAGATGTTTTACAATATAACTAAACTCTTTCTGAATCGATTAAAATACACCTCTCGGTTATTTATAATATGCAAATGGAAATGAAATATAAATTTTGGATATGAAATTGTACATCCAATGGATGGACTGGACCTAAACCATTTCTTAACCTCTCTCTCTCTCTCTTTGGCACTATATTCCATCAAGGGATTTGGCCGCCTCAAATGAGGTTTCATAATCATATTTTCATTTTGGATAATGAATGATTAATTCATTGATCCTAAACCAGCCGTGAAATTTTTTCCTTGTCACCACCGGGAATCGAACCCGGGACCTCCAGTCGCTGGAGCAAGCATGCTAACCACTTTGCCGGGACGGCATAAAGAGTTATTTAATGCAGCTCGCGAGAACAATTGTGAATTCCTCTCTGGCTATAAACCAACATAATGGCCTGCTGACATACTGACAATTCCTGATCTTTTCGACTTCTTTGTAACAAAGGGAGTTGAAAATAATGAAGAACTATCAACTGACTACTAACCTGTCATCATGACGTTAACAAATGATAAGTTAACAAACTATAAAACCAATTGGGATCTATTCAAGAAATTAGTAGAAGATCGAACAAATCTCGGCGAACCAATTAGAATGAAGGTGCAGCTGGAAGATGAACTAGAAATATTTAATAACAATGTCCAACAAGTTGCTTGGAAAAGTTCACCGATTTCTCATACCAACGCTACAATGAAACATAACTATCCTCTTGAAGTCAGGGAGCTACTTGAAGAGAAACGGAAAGCTCGCAAAATTTGGCAGCACTCTCGTGCACCGCAACACAAAACTATTCTTAAATTTTTATGCAACAAATTAAAACAACTAATAAAGAAAATAAAGAACAAAGCATAACTAAGCGACTACGAGGTCTTTCTGCGCCCCACCACAAGAATTTGGGTTTAGAGAAAATCACTCTACAGTTGAACAAGTTCACAGAATAACGGATGTCATTGAGGATGCACTCGAGAATAAGAAAATATGCTCCAGTATTTTCTTAGATCTAGCTCAAGCTTTCGACAAAGATTCGCACCAAGGGCTTGAATTTATGTTGGCTTGAAAAAGTATTTTGCCATTCCGCTCATTTTCTAGAAAACTAAAATTATCGATACTCCTACAGATATTATAGGGAAAAAATTAAAGTTAGAGCAATTACATGCAGAGAAAAATGACATCCCTTTTCCTGATGGCTGTACCAAATTTCCACCCAAATAATAGTATAGAAACTAATTTCAGGTACATTGCAAGTGGATCTTTTTATATGATCGATTTATAATTCTATGCTTATGTAAGAGAAACGAAATTTTATACAACGTGACGACATAGCCACCTCAAGTTTTCTGTTCCTATCTACGAGTATAGTTAGTTACAGCCCCATGATATCGCCAATGAAGATGAACGCTTCAATCGTTTTTGCTTGGAAAGTGCTAACCATGCTAAATATTATATTTATTCAATCATATTCAACGGAATGCAGCCAACTGCACACAATGTGACCAAGGAGTCATATATCATACGATGCAAAATGTTGAGTGGTTCGTTTTGTAATTTTAGTTAAAAGAGTAAAAGCAAAAATTAGTTGTAGTTTAGATTTAAAATGTGCTACATCAAAATGGGAATAAAGTAAGATTGCAAATAGTGGCTTAAACAAATCCTTTTTTATGACTGTATAATTAAACAATTCATAATTATAGTTCAGTCGTGAAAATGTCACGTACTTAGTGTACTCACGTATACTAGCGAAAAGGGTTATTCTGCATACTATAAAATACCCGCAAAAAAGGTTAAATTTCTTATAGAGAACCGCATACATTCGCGCAATAGAAGATAGGAGTAAAAAAAAAAAAAAACGTGTAGTGCCACTGCAATTGCAAAAGTCGCCAAATTCTCAGTAACGAGAAAGATGGCACTAGGAAAAAACCCCAATCGGTTTACTATTTGAAAGAAATAGAAATTTAGGGTTAATGATCAAATAAACGCTTAATTGGCCGCGATAACGTACCAATTAACTAATTATTACGACCAATGGAACAAACAGACGACAACCAAAGGGCTTTCGATCTATTCATGACCTCAGACCCTATATTAATTCCTGGTTTTCGCGGGAATAGAAAGGTCGTATCATCCTGGTTCAAACGGCGAAAAAAAATTACGTGTGTTAAAAGGCTTAGTTTCAGAACAAGAACTGAAAATGTACGTCCAAACTGTTAAAAACTAGGTGGAAGGGAAAACTACAGACATTTTATGTCTCGCAGGCGACTCAAAATAATTTTAAGATGCTAAACAAATACAGTTCGACTCGCAGGAATTATCGTTGTTATAAGTCCGAATTTTAGACACACAGACAGAATGAAATAATGACAGTCGATAGTTACTACAACAATATAAAATAAATCGTCCAGACTATTAGAACTATAGTGAAACAAAAGAAAACATATCACAATTCTTGTCAGCCAATCCGCACCTTTATCGAGGAGAATGTGCTAGCACCATTCATCTGACATAAGAAAACCATATTCAGTAGCAATGAAAAAATTTGAAACAATTTAAACAAAGTCAACCTCATTATACTCTACAAAATTGGGCGGTACACGGTTAACCAAAATTCAACCAATTTCAAAGCATGACAAAAGAGTTCATTATTCATTAAAAGGTCAATAGAGCATATATATAAAATATGGAAGTAGATCCTTCAGCGTGGATCAGGAATAGGATCACCAAGAGATTGATTTACAACAACGAGATAGTACCAGAAAGCAACAAATTGTAACATTTCAAATACAAAAAATTTACAAGAAACTGAAGTTTATGAAAAATTTTCAGGTGGATTTAGGCACGGAGGATTAAGTTTCCTACCGTCTTTGAAATGCAACAAAAACCAACAAACTAGACCTTATTAATAGACACGGGCGCCAATCAGAATATCTTTAAAACCAATATAATATCGAATCAAATCAAAGTATATCAAAAAAGGAAAATGGAATTTTATACACAGAAATGTTTCAACTTTTATAAATTTGTTGATGGCATTTAGGGTCGGAGTAAAATACAATTTCCTTAAATGATCATTTATTCAAATTCTTCGGTTCTTAGCCTCCAAAAAATTTCTATTACCATATAGTTACATTTAGTAACTCTGAAAAGAGTGACTGGGTATCAGGCACCATAATTTGGAAAAGTAAATGACAAAATTACGGTTCAACCTATTGAATATAAATAAAATTTTAACAAGGGAAGAACAGAACAGACTCATCAAAAGTATTTATGACAATCAAACGCGGTTATGTTAAAAAAACAATTGTCTTCAGCTTCGGCAGTCAAACACGTAATTCATACACGGGACGAATTACTTGTTTACACTAAGGCATATAAATACCCACAGCACGAGATGGAGATGTGGAGGAATAAATGCAAGTAATGATAAACCAATACTCAAAACGTCGCTACTCAACACCGATTTGGGTAGTTCCTAAAAAAATATAAGCTGCAGTCTAACAGTAAGAGTTGTCATCGAATATCGAAATCTTAAACAGAAAACAGTCGATGATAAATTTCCAATGTCCAAAATTGTGGAGATAATTCTCATTTTGAGGACAATTTAGGTAAATCCACATATTTCACGTCACTAAACCTTAAATCGGGCATCCATTGAATACACATGGAAGAAAGATCGCAAGCCACAACAGTCTTTTTGATGGACATAGGCCATTTTGAGATGCCTATCGATCTGAAGAATAGAGTAGCAACACTTTAGCGGGGTATGAACAATGTATGTCAAGGGTTACTGTTAAAAATATGACACGTAGTGGAGGAACATATAAAGAACCACTTAGATAACACTGTTTTAACACGACTTTCGGTTTTCAATCTAAACAAGCAACTCGATAAGTACGAGTTTATGAAGAGGAAATCAAAATCTCTTAGGGCAAGTATTGCAAAAGAAAATAGAATGGACACTAACTCGGAATCAAAAGGGAATCAAACAATTCTTATGACCTTCCAACGGTTACAGAAAAAGATTATTCTAAAACAGCTCATGTCACGTTTTTAAACACCACTGAAGTAAAATGTGCAACAAATGATAAAAAGGGACTGGCTATAATACGGGCTACACGTACCCGTACGGTAACAAGTTTCCGTTGGTATCATACCAAAAACCTCTAACGTTGATGAAATCACCCGAAAAAATTGTAAAATTTTGAGATGGAGACTCATGTGTCGGAAGACCGAATGTCGAAGGGCCGAATGTCGAAGAGCCGAATGTTGAAGGGCCAATTGTGTGGAAGGGCCGAATGTGTCAAAAAGCCGAATGTCGAAGGGCCGAATGGGTCGAAGAGCCGATTTTTTTTTTTTTGTTTTTAGAAATATAATTTTTTAAATTTGTTGTTTTCCATATATTTTCTGAATTTCTTATGAATTTATGTATTTTTCTATTTTTCATCTTTGGATATTCATTCTACGTATCTAGTCAGCGATACATTTTGGTGGAGGGAAATTTTGTTACGCGCCACCTGTGACATTCGGCCCTATGTCAGCCTTCTAATAGTAGGTATATGGTACAAAAAATATATTTCTAAAACCAAAAAAAATCGGCCCTTCGACACATTTGGCCCTTCGACACATTCGGCCCTTTGATATCATACCGAAACAACTAAATCATAAATAGTGGCATTCAAACAATCCATTCTGCGGATAGATCTGATGATTATTTCATTCATTCACATTCTGAATCAATTAATCTTCAGAATCTTAAAGGAGAATCGCCAAGGAATTAAAAAAGTTGAAAATAAACTAAGGCGAGCCTACTTTCTTCCTAAGATGAGTAGTACAATCAAAAGACATATTAATGCACGTATAGCGTATGTAATAACCATAAAGCGTATCGAAAACCGTATAATATAAAAATACATCCTAGACCCAGCACTATAAAGAAATATTAGAACGAGTGCCCATCGATATTTTTGAGATATTCTGTCGTTTTCTCAGATTATGAGACAAGGTTTCGGCCATTGCAGTTTAAAGAATATTTAAGTACACTCAATTTCCTTCTGAAATATGCATGATCTTCGGAATCGGATGGCCAAGTTGAAAAACACACTTCAACTGAAATAGAACTTATGGTAGCCCTGTACTTCAATTACTTTAATTCTTATTACATTCACCGACCGGTTTCACACGATATTTTTAAAGCGGTTGACGACCAAGTTAGGTTAGGTTAGGTAAATCAAATCAAATAAAAAACCTCTTAACGAGGTAAATGTTCGAGTGACGAAAGCCGAATTCAATTCACAAAATTTCTGATATCAAATTTGTGCCGAAAAAAATAATTGCATTCGATTTGTCAACGATTTTTCGGAATGTTAGTGCATTCGGCGCGTTTGTTTACATTTTGCTTTCTAGCTGTCAAGAATAACGATTGCTAACGATTTTTCGGAATGTTCAACAACAACGCGCTGAATGCATTAACATTCCGAAAACTCGTTAACAAATCGAATGCAATTGTTTTTTTCGGCACAAATTTGATATCAGAAATTTTGTGAATTGAATTCGGCTTTCGTCACTCGAACATTTACCTCGTTAAGAGGTTTTTTATTTGATATCAATGATTTTGGCACGGCAAATTGAAAATGAATTGAATTGCGATTCGTTTTATTGTTGTCAGTCAAAACAGTTCATACACACTCGATAGCTCACAAGTGGCCGCTACGTGTTATTGTGCCTTAAGTCATATTCATACGACGGATAAAAATCCGGGATTTTTCTATTCCATCGTTCTAATCAATTACATCACGTAAATTATACAACAGACACGCTTTTTTCATACAAAAAAGTTGAAAAAAAAATCTGGGATAGAAAAATCCGAGATTTTTATCCGTCGTATGAATACGACTTCATACACAGACGCGTGGCATTGAAATTACGAATAGCGAGAGGCGAAGAACGAATTACGCATACTTTCACACAGCTGTCGGCTATGTGTTACGGATTCGTTCGTGCATGATTCGTTCTTCTTCTCTCGATATGCGTCACTCCAGTGGCATGCGTCTGTGTATGAGGCACAATGCTCTATTCCACACTTGATCTCACAGAAATCATAACTTTCTTCTATTCTTTCCCCGTTTATCTATGATACTGATTTTAATTGCGGCTTAAACAAAATTTCGGTGAAATCACACTAACACAAACAAAAATGAAATAAAAAAGACGGGAAAGGTCGGAACCGAACTCTATAAGCATTTGTATTGCCTATATAGTAGCCTACGGTCTGGTGTACGGTTTCTGGTGTGTGGTAGACGATTCTATTTCTTTATTTTGCATGCATTTTTTCAATCTTCATTTTGTAGTATTTTAGTAGATTTTATTTCAGAATCCTTTACCACATGCCACAAACAGGTCGTGCCGGGTGTGATCTTATTACACAACCGGTTCTCGTAGGCTATCGGCTCAACATATGTAGTTTAGATTTAGTGCATGTTACAGAGTAGTAAAAATTTAGATCAGATGCATCTGTTTTTGGCAGAAATTCGATTGAGTAATTCAACAATTTTTTTGCATGTTTCTTGCTGTTTTGTCACTACCCGCATGCGGATACCATTCATTTTTGATCCCTTAAACAATACAATAAAATATACATATTTTAGTTTGTTAGTTACAAAACAAAAATTAATGGTAGCTAGCCTCTCGCTGATATTCCATCTTCATGCGATGGGAGGAGTGGTAAGATCTATTTTTTTTAAAGAAATCATCATAAAGATTAAAAAAGTATCGATTTTATGCAAGGAGATTGTTCAATGTTTTTGGTGATTTTTTCGATCAAATCAATTTGTCAGTTTTTTCATTTTTTTTGTTATGAAAAAAGAGTCACTTGTAAAAATTCTCTTAGCAATGATAATAATATGATGTATTTATATTTGTTTCATTGTAATACGTTGATTCACTATCATTATGAACCGCAACGGACCGAGATTAGGGTGCATTCGAGCCAAAAAATGAAATTTTGCAAAAAATTAAGGTGGCTTTTAAGTTATGGAGGTCAATATCTAAAATATACGAGTTTTCTGGGACAAACGGTTGATGTCATATTGTAGGTGAGATTTGTGGCTAATAATCCTGAAAATATGAATCAAAAGTCTTGGGCTCATTTTTTAGCAATTTGGCCGAATGTGGCCGGCCGATTTCGCATTTTTCAGTTTTTTGGCCAAAATGACCCTCTAACATAATTTTTTGAATTCTTTTTTTTTCTATTTGATAGCTGGCGTCAATACTTTTCCAACGATATGCATATGTCCAGGGTATGTCGAATAGTTTCAGCACTGTGGACGTGGCAAAATGGCCAAAAATGACGGTTGAGAGGCCGGCTGCGGCCAACATGGCGGCCAAATCAAAAAGTTGTAGAACAAAAGTTGCTTAATTTTTTAAGTACTACAACCCCTGAAAATATGAGATCAAATAAAAGAGGTACGGACAAACAAACATATATACCAAAGCAAGATTATATGGTGACGTCATAGAAAAATTAAAAATTGTCATAACTTTGGTCAAAATCATCCGTTTTGGACGTTTGAAGTGTCGTTGAATTGGTATTAACGTTTACAATCATAATTTGCCAGTTAGAAAATAATTGGGGCAGTTTTTGGGGCAGTTATACCCGAAAAACTGATTTTTTGGGGCAATTTTCGGAAGGTCATATCTCCACTCAATGTTGGTAGAAATTCATGCTTTTATACATTATTTAGGTTTATTTTTCAAGACCTTTCCAATGGTATATAACATGATCCTGGCGGCCTCAAAGGGAAAAAGTTCGAAACTTGCTGTATAATATACTTCGTTCGACTTCCAGCACAGTATAAATCAAATATCAAACAAAATTAGATCTAATCATTTTTAAAATTTTACCGGATATGACGAGTTATGATACAAAAACTGGATTTATCCAAAATTTGGCATCTCTACTGTCCAGGCGGTTTGAAAGGTCCTTGCGAAATTTTGTGGAAATCTGTGTACCAGAAGGGGCACTTTAAATTTGCATTTTAAATGTTTGCAATGATGTTGAAAAGTTAAATCTTTACAAAGATCGACAAAGAATTAGAAGACTTAAATAAATTTGAAGATCATATTTTCAACCAACAAGGGTTGACCTTGTTGTTTTTCTGAAATTTAAGAAAGATATTGTTTTATGTTTATACAAGACAGTTTTACCAAAAGTCCGATAAGTTACATTTTTCGTTTTTAAATCAAATTTGGAGTATTCGAGAAGCATACATTAATGGTAAAAGAAAGTCGTTTGTTGGCCGCAACATGTTCACCCCTCCATTTTTTGATATATATATATATATATATATATATATTATATATATATATATATATATATATATATATATATATATTATATATATATATATATATATATATATATATATATATATATATATATATATATATATATATATATATATATATATATATATATATATATATATATATATATATATATAATATATATATATATATATATATATATATATATATATATATATATATATATATATATATATATATATATATATATATATATATATATATATATATATATATATATATATATATATATATATATATATATATATATATATATATATATATATATATATATATAAATATATATATATATATATATATATATATAATATATAATATATATATATATAATATATATATATATATATATATATATATATGTATATATATATATATATATATATATATATATATATATATATATATATATATATATATATATATATATATATATATATATATATATATATATATATATATATATATATATATATATATATATATATATATATATATATATATATATATATATATTTATATATATTATATATATATATATATATATATATATATATATATAAATATATATTAATATATATATATATATATTATATATATATATATATATATATATATATATATATATATATATATATATATATATATATATATATATATATATATATATATATATATATATATATATATATATATATATATATATATATACATATGTATATATATATATATATATATATATATATATATAATATATATATATATATGTATATATATATATATATATATATATATATATATATATATATATATATATATATATATATATATATATATATATATATATATATATATATATATATATATATATATATATATATATATATATATATATATATATATATATATATATATATATATATATATATATATATATATAATTTCGGTTATGGTAAGTTCACTTTTCGAACAGGTGCCTTAGCACTTTTGAGAATAAGGTTAACCCTAATATATCTAGATCTAATCGTTAATTTTATCTTCTATAAAATTACAAAATTTGTGCAAAAAATTTGAAACCAGACTAGCGATTCAGTGTAATTTAGCAGAAATAAACTAAACTAAATTTTTGTTTATTGTTTCATCCCTTCACTGAACAATTTAAAATAATATTCTGATTTCTCAAATAATATTTTTTTTACTGTCGGGTAGGGTTTTATAAAGCCTACTTTATAGATTTTATTCTAGGAGCCAAAACATTATTGCTGCGTGCCTCGGGTCGATTTTTTCGAACAGTCATAGGTGGCAGAAACATCAACAAAACAAGCTGTGCCTGACTACTCGAAATTCTACATTGCCGACTTTTCGTGGATAAAGGAAATATTTATTTAAATTAAAATAATGGAAGATGATATGGAAGTTGAATTATTTGCAAATGTTATTGTAAACTACAAAATGTTTAAAAATAAAAAAAGTGTCACGTAAAAGTTTGTACACAATAACACATTTGCATTAAATACCAGATAATAACATTTGAAAACTAACTAAATTGAAAAGTTACCTCGCGAGGAGACTTTTCGTTTTTAACCTGGCGGCGAATAGCGTAAGGTCACCTCAAAAAGTTTAAGTTCATATAATATTGCCAAAAAAATCGTACCTGAGGCACACAGCATATAAATCAAAATTATGTTTACATTAATTATAATTAGGAATATTCACAATATTGTACCGATGTGTGATGACAGATAAAATGTTTATTTTAAAATCAATCGGATGTTTTTATTCCAAATGTCACCTCTGATTATTATAACACGAAAATAAATATGTATATCAACAGACCAAATTCTTAAAATCTGATCTGAAAAAAAACTTGGTCTCTAATATCGTAACATTATTTAAGACAAATTTTTTTTTTTTATTGTCATTAACATTAATAATAACCAAGGTGTGCCCTCGCAGTCCCAATATATATAAATGTGAATATAAAAAATATTTTGGTTATTAAATTGTCATGTTCAAATTTTAATTTTTTTGTTTTTTGTTGTGTGTTTTAAGTGACAGATTTTGATGTAACTCACAATGAAGAAATAAAAATAAGAAATATACTTGTTTTGGGTTCTTTTTGATTGTGCGAGTTTTATAAAGATATTTTTTCAAGATTATATTAAAATACTGACCAGGGTGAATATATCTAGGTAACTAGACGTCTAATAAATTAATGTGACACACATACTGTAAATAAAAATCAGATTTAATGATATCAAACTAGTACACAAAATATTATGACAACTCAAACATATTCGAATTTGCAGAGTAACAAATTTTACACAACGTACTGTTTATGCAAAGCAAATTCTTGGAACCACAAATATGTTTAGAGTTTCCTGTTTGTATTTTATTCTAGATCGTCGTACACACAGTAATTATTTGTTTACATTTTATTTAGTAAAAGTGCTATAAGCCGTTTTTATAAATCTTTAATCCTTTTTGTTAAACTGTCCAAAAAATCTAAACAATCTTATTGTGTTCCTGTCAAAAATTATATTATTAATATTTTTTTGTGTTCTATGTGTCTGAAATTCTTGGACTTAAATTTATTCCATACACATTTTTCGTGTTCATTCATTAAAATATTTTCATGGGTTCGTCCAAAAGTCAAATATATATACACACAACTCTATTGTTCATTTTATATTTTTGTTTTTTGTAGTCTTAATCTATTTACCTGAGAAATGACTAGTTAGGTTTCAATTACTAATCCGATTTTTAGAGATAACATAACAAACACAAAAAAAAAGGTTTTCATATAATATTTGGAGTGGTGTTTGCTGTCATAGAAATATGTTTTCTTTTTTCAATTAGGACTGTTGTGGTTGATTCTTATTGTTTATGCGGAATATAAATCTTAACAATAAAAATACCTACCCGTATATGATTTACTCTTATTATCGCGTTAATTTGCAAATTTTTACTTTCCTTGACAATTTATGATTCTGTTAGAGAAACTTTAAATTTGGTGTTGTTTAGAACGTAGACTACATTTTTATAGTGTTACTAACTAGACTGTATAATCTACCGTGGTTCGGTTAGAGCCGTTTCACTAACATTTCACATCACTTTTAAATTTTAAGAGAACAAAACTCGAATTAATAATTATAAGATTGATTTATTGATCGGAATAAAACTTCATTCTTAACCATTTTCCATAAATTGAAAGATCCCAGTGATTTTGACTGAAATCGGTCCACCGAAGATGGCAGCTTCTACATTAGCTATTTCTTTTTCCAAATATTTTGAAAAGTATATCATTTACGAGAAAACCGTTTATAAACTGAAAGATTCTTAACTAAATTTGCTGCAATACGAGTGCAGATCGATTTTTAAAATTTAAGCGGAAATGGCAAAAAACTGTTTTCAACAAAAATTTGGCACTGATACAGCCCAGACGGATTGACTTTTACTTGAGCATTTTCCACAAATTCGGAGAACCAATTTTTGGCTTAGATCGGTAAGCCAGTAGTGGCAACTTCCATAGGAGCTTTTTAATTTATGCAAATATTTTGAAAAGTATATTATTTATGAGAAAAACTACGATGACGAGCAAAATGACGATTATTAAAAGAAAGACGTTTTCACCAAAAATTTGGCCAAACAGAGCGTTTTCTTTGATTCATCAGTGGCATTATTCCGGTGATTCCCCGGGAACAAGGAACTGTGGAAAGAAATTACATGTAATTTCTGTTCAAATACTTTTTTTTTAAATATTTGGAAAAAAATAACAATAGCTTCTATTTAAAAAAATGTTTAAACAGAAATTACATATAAATTCTTTCCTTAATTCTCTATTCCCGGGGAATTCCAGATTAGGGCCACAGAACTGACAGCTTAGAAGCTGTTCCGTTTTTTTCCAAATATTTTGAAAAATATATCAATTATGAAAAAATCGATAATGATCTAAAAATTATAAATTAAACTTGCAACAAGATCGGTTTAGATCAATTTTTCAAAATTTAAGCGTAAAGGTCGATTTAAAAAAAAAACTTTGTGGACTTTTTTTTTACATAGCAAAATACAAGAAAAAGTTTGTCAACACTTTAGCAGTTCTCTTTAAAAAAATCTCTATGTATGCGAGTGTCTACGCAGACGTAATGCCTGTGTCTTCTCTATAACCCAGACGGTTTGTCAGTTTTCTAAAAAATGTTTTCAACCAAAACTCGGCACTGTACATCCCAGATGGATTGATCGACCAAAAGGAAACTACATGCTCAAGCTTTTTCCAGGCGATTTTTCGTTTTTCCACCGGAAATGACAGCTTTTTCATTTTCTGAATGTATTTTGAAAAGTATATCATTTACGATAAAAAGGGTTATGAACTAACAGATTCTAAATTAATTTTGCAACAATAACGGTCCAGATCAGTTTTCAAAATTTAAGTGAAAATGATGATTTTTGTAAATATAACTCTTTTTCAAGAAGAATTTGTTCCTTCTACCGCCAACACGGATTAATTGATCTAGATGTGATTTCGCACATAAGCATGTTGCACAAATTGGGAGATCCCAAGGAATTTTGGCGAAATCGGTCAATCAGAAGTGACAGTTTCGATAGGGGCTTTTTAGTCAAGGGGCTGTTTAATTAAAAGGTTCTAAATTAGTTTTACAATAATATCGGTCCAGACCCATTCTCCAAAATTTAAGCGTAAATAACGATTTTGGACAAAAACTTTTTACTTTGTTTTATACGTAGTCAATTTAAAGTATATACTTGTAACGGAATCGGCACATTCATGGTTGAATTTGTGCTCCGTTGCCAGAATACCTATATAGTTCTCATATCAGTGACCGCAGCACGTTTGCCACCTAGGAATCGTCGGTTGGGCGGAATCTTTGTCACTAGCTATATAGGTCTAGAAGTGCTGCTTAGGTATCCATACCGGTGGCATTAGTGAAATAAACCAGGAATGATATAATAAAAAAAAACATGAGAAATTTGAACACTATACTTTAAAACAGTAAAATCCGGATCGATAAAGAAAGATTTAATCAATTTATCTGCAATATCACAACCACTTTCTTTTGTGTGGTCAAGATGTCGTTGAGACCACAAATGCCCCTCCCTATCCACTGGCATATCTAGGCACATACGAAATGTGTCAGTCCATGCTATTTAAATCTTTAATGCAACATGCTGATCGGGCTAAAGCATAGCAATATACGAATAGATTCCAAACGACAAGAAACATCAAAGCGAATCAAATGAGAAATAAGACATTGTGAATACAATTAAAAAAAATCATCTATTTGGTAGCTAATTAATTATTGGGAATTTAGGTAATAATTTGATACAAATTAATGACAACCTTTAAGCAGATAAGTATCTACTGTAAATGTAAAATAACAGGAACTATAAAAAAAAGTTCCATTTGAAATTCACAAGATTAATTAAAAAAAAATACTATATGGATCCGCGGTCCGTAATTATCCTACGTAAAAATGACCTTCAGATAATGGAATAATTTAGTAACAATATTTATGTAATATTTTTTTAAATATAGTAATATGTAATATCATGGCGGTAATACGTTTGGACGGTAATACGTTTGGACACTCCAATTTCACACCAATCATCCGTTTCCAGTGAAATTGATAATACTGCAATCTCAATTTCCCGTAAAATATCCGGTAGTTTTTTTAGATTTTTCTTATCGGTATGTTGCAACTAGCAAAATAAAAGAAACTATCGCGAAGTGCCTGTATGGTTTTATGCCCGTTTGTTTTTCCACCACTCGATAATATGGTTAAATGTGGTATGTATTGTATGATATATAAAATTCGAGGCACTGTATTAAAAAAAAAACAAAGGAAAATTGATATTAACGAATTTGCAAAATTTGTTTAAACACGGGTTACTGTATAGGTGTAGATTATAATCCGTAGATTGATAATTTAGCCAACTCTACATAAATATGTATAAAGATAAATACCTTTTTCCGCGAAAGTTAATTTAGTTAAATATGTCGAAATTAATAATTTCACTGCACGATTTAAGTTGTTTATGCTTCAATCACAATCACCGACTGATAAATTAAATTACAATGCAATTTAACATTCGGTTATTGACAGGAGTAGTTAAAGAAGAAACACAGATACAATCAACATCATCACCACCTTGCCACAATTTATATAGACCAAATGTTTATACTTTATACCAATAAACCAATTATATAACTTCGACCATGGTTGCACGGTAGTAATATCAAAAATCGTAACGACAAAATCAAGTAAACCAAGTTATCAGTAATTAACGTTCACCTCACTGTATTCGTCTTGGCTGTTGGTTTAATCCTATGAAAATTCAACAAATGCTATGATTCAACCCGCCTGGAACATCTCCAATGTTAAATAATCATGAAGTCAAAAATAGTGGTTTTTAAAAATATCTCCAGACTAAATGTCTAGGTTCTTTCTACATCACGGCCGGTTTGTCTGATCGGGATGAAACTTTATAATTAATTTAATATAAATTAATTAAATTTATAATTAAGCTTTTTTGATTTAAGCCTTAGTGGATTTTGCCGCTGCACACCTTAGTTCGCTCCAAATGGATTCGCCCAGCATTTACGAGTAGACTAAGGCTTATAATTTTATCTCTAATATAGAAATAGCTTTTGTTAAAACTTTTGTAGGCCTCGCCTTAATTTTAGAGACAGTTTGTTTTTCAGGTTCTGTACTTAACTGTACTTCATGGCATTTAATATCAATCCGACACCTACAGTACAGTTAAATTATAGTTAAAATGTTTTTGTTCAATTGGACAAAGTATTTTACAAGTTTAGTTAACAAATTTAGTCAACGAAGTTTTCCTTAATTATAAAAAAGACAGCCAAATATAGCAAAGAGCTTAAATCTCAATTTAAAATATATAGTTTATTTAGAATTTAACGGTGTTTTCAGAATCGGTTTCATTCATTCAAAAATCCAGTATACCACTGCGTGTATGTACTCGGCCAAGTACAAGGCAAATAAAAAAACACGGTTTGTATGTATACAGGCCCAAAAAAAGTAAACACGGAAAAAACTTTCTATGGCATAGAAAACAAAAATGAAAAAATATCAACTCTTCATGCACACACACACAAACTATGCTCTAAATATTTTATACGAAGACCATTAAATTAACGACATCATAGTGGAAATTGGTAAAATTTTGAATGAAAACTAAAAAAAAACTTTACAAAAAAAGATTTTCCGTAGCGTTTGGATAAAATTCTTTTTCCGTGTTTACGATTTCTCGGCCTGCATATATACAAAGTCCATATGTTGTGATATGGCTGTATACATACATGAGTACTGATGGATAAAGTATTTATATAAAATTTTATAAATGTTCAGATTTTGTTAGATGAATCAGTTCTCACATATAATTCTTGTGTGGTTTAATTGGACAACTTTTATGCCGCCTCTAGACATAACGTTTAACTGGGTAAATTTAACTGCACAAGTCCATCGGATGCAAGTACATTTGAGCGTGTAGATGATAAAACTGTGCAGTTTTTAAATATTGTGCAAGTGACTTGTCAAATACAAAAAATATGTCTTTTTCGCTTTCGCTTGCGTAAGTTCATTTGCACATCGTTGTGTGAAGGGAAAATTGGTACATTTTTAGTCAGTTTTGTTTTCGAGGCGCGCATAATTATACATATACATCAAATTTAAAACATAAAACAAAATAGAGAACAAAAATGGCGTAGAGAAAAATTTTATAAGAATTAATTGAAATTTATAAAAGTAAACCGTGTTTATGGATGATTCAAAAAGGAGTATCATGATCGTAATTTAAAGCAAGCAGTTTATGATAAATTAATTGAAAAATTCTAGGAAACGGATAAATTAGCGAATCGGGAAACAGTGGTAAAAAAATAAATAACTTGCGCACAAATTTTCTGGAAGGAGTTCAAAAAAGTTATTGCATCGGAAAGATCGGAAGTTGCAGTTGGTTATATTTACGTTCCAACATTGTGGTATTACGATTTACTGGCTTTTTTAACTGACCAAGAAAAGGTTAGAAAATCAGTAAGCAATATACCAGAGAAAAGTCCGGTAAGTAAAATATTATGGGTTTATATTTTATATTAATATATTTCATTTTAAGTTAAATTATACATGATATTCATAGGGTTGAATTTTAGCGCACAAAATTGTCTTGTCGTGGTACTTGGTCTTCGTTTACAAAGTATTCTTTAAATTTACCTCTAGTTGCCTTAGCATCATCGCTTGAATTCCTGATATTGCCAACATGTATGTCTTGCATGTTTGAAGCCTTTGCCCTTAACCCTTCCGTAATTGCACCATTAGGATTTTTAATTAAATAGTTGTGTAAAACACAACAGGCCATCACCACAGAATCAATGTTTTCAGGTTTTGTAACGCTAACCCTCTATTCGGTTAACGTTAACAAAAAGATAATGATAATAATAAAATGAAGATAAATGCGTGATATCAGAGTACGCCATGATTTTGCCGCAGCTCAGTCGTTCGAGGTGAATTTGGTCGTGGGGGTTGCACTCTGGAGTTGTTAATCACGGTCATGGCATTCACAAAAAAAAAATCAACTCACTCGCTTTACCTACCTCAACTCACTCCACTCCGTATGGTCATTCTTGTTTAGCTCATCATAGTTACATACCAGTTATAATGAAATAAAATTTGAAATTTAACCTCATTTATAAAATATTTATTAAAGAATAAAAAAAATCGTAAATTATTGCCTCATACTCTTGGTATATAAGAAATGCAAATTATTAATTTCAAAATTAATTACACATTAGTAAACTTTAATGATTTAAAAGAGAACAAAAAAAATTTTTAAGTTAGTCAATATTACGGGAGATGAACGGTTCAAAAAAAACCCAAAACAAGAAAATTTTAAATGATGCGTTACCTTGTAAAACGAGGACGAAGAAAGCGCTTCCTTTGAACTGTGATACTGCAAGTATTGTATTCTGCTAAAAAAACAAAAGTAATATTAAATAACTTGAAACTTTTTCTTCTATAATTGATTTAATTAGTAATGGTAAAAATATAATGGTAAATGAAATTATTATTTTGATTAAAAGAAATTCCATGAAAATAAACAACAAAAACAAACCAATAATATAATCCTAAATTTACAAATAGTAATAATGAAAATTAATTAATTAATATTGAATTTAAAGAAAATTAAGGAACAAATTGATTAAATGCTCTTACTAAAAAATATCCGTTGCATAACGATAAAAAACATAATTCCGTTATATCACGTCACCCGAATCCTACCGTCTAATACAACCGGTACCTCCAACCACATTGTCCACAACAGAAAATAGGATACCGTAATTAAAACCAAGGTTCCTCCACTAGGATATGGTCTCGAACAATTACTCGCGACTTCACCACGCGATTTATAATTTCTGCTGCAATACTCCACTTCACTCAGCTTTTCACCGGCAACGCCCAATCCGTTTGCTCATCCAATTTATGGTTTCTGGTTAAATGATACTCCAAATTATCAACATTAATGTAGCCCGGGTAATCTGGTACCGACAATTATCGCGAGTACTAACTAAATTATTCAATTCGTTAGCTCGGGCCAATGTAGCTGTTGACACGTTAAACTTTATCTTGTGCGATGCGATTTACACGGCGCATAATGGCTACATACTATAGCGTGTTATGTTCACTACACCACGTAATAACACAGTAGTACACAATAGTACTTTATCACTTTTGATCGATTTAATTAATAATTTTATTATCGATCCAACACCAAATTGCCACAACACACTCTGTCACAACTTATTATACTATAATAAGTACTATATAACATAGATTGTTTTAACTTAAACCAACAAGGTGAATTTTTTATTTTAATCTTTTTTTAATTTGTTTAGATTTTTTTTTTTTTTATAATTTTGTTGGAAAATCTGGGTATCGACTGACTAAACAAAAAAAAAATTATCATCATCACGAAATATTATTTGACAAAAAAATATATATATGCAAAAAAATCTGGTTTTCATGTATTTTTCCCGCCAAATGAGAAAATACATATTTCAACGACATACCACAGAAGAATGTAACCCTAGTATCATACGGTTTGTATATCCATCGTAGTAAGCGTTAAAGAAGACAAACTTGGTGCGCGCAATATTGTTTCGTTCAGTGTATACCATCGATAAAGTAGTATAAACAACAAGGTAATAAACAATTTGGGTATAGTACATTCGACCCACAGAAATTAAACCTTATTGGAGTGAGAATCGGATGTAACGAATGTTACAGTTTCAAATTGATTGCTCTATGAAATATTCTCAATCTGCCCGCCATTATGCCAAAAGCACTTTCAATAACACGCCGTGCTCGGCAATATGTGTTGAAGGGTTTTAACATGTCACACCTTAATGCAAAGCCGTCGTCGCTTATAAAAAAATACGACAATACACGATCAGAGTCCTGTAAGTTTGTTGGGGATGGTAGGCTTAGTGATTTATTCACCAGTTTGTCAAAAAAACTGGTATGGTAAAGTATTCCACCGTCAGAAATCTGGCGATTTGCACCGAAATCGCACATTAAAAATGCATTGGGCAATAGCTATTAGGATCGTAGTGTGCCTTTTTTATAATTATAAAAATAGAAACCACTGTCCGTTGGAAGAAGTATTTCCACGTGTTTGCCATCTATGACGCCAAGGCAATGTGAGAAATTCCATTCTAGTTAAAACAGTATGGCGACGTGTTACCATTCAGTTTCTGATTCTGGAAACTGTAAATATGTATAAAAAACATCAACATTAATTCTTATGGAAATACAAATATGATATCTACTTCATTGGTATTTTTAATAATTCTAATTTATTTTTAAGACTCGGAGGTTGACTTTAGTATGACTTCAGAATCTCCAATGAAAGATGAACTATTAGAGTTATCTTCGAACGGGTCACAATATTCATTAACTACCACAAGTCGACCTAGCACACCTCGCTTTAAAACATGATGAACACCGCCGGTTCGAAAGTCTAAAAATGATTTGGAGAATGACGTTTTAGTTTCTGTAGGTGAACATTTTAAAATACCCCGGAAAATAAAACAGGAAGTTCGATTTGATATTTTTGGCAAAAAGGTGGCTTCGCGTAACAAGTCGAGAACAACAATAAGCTTAAAAGAATCCTGGCGGAAAAACAAATTAACGATGTATTTTTTGATGCTGAAATGGGGAATCTCAAACGCCATTGCAAAACCGATAACCAACTGAATTGGTGGAATGTATCTATTTCTTCTTTTCATAAACTATAAAATATAGATTATATCTCTAATTGAATATTTGAAGTTTGAAGTAAAGGTTAATTTTGTATAGTAAAAACTAAACGTATGTACATATTTGTATACTGGAAACTATTTTTTTGAAATTGCTGGTAACTTACGTGCAAATAAATATTTGATAAAACCTTGTTAATTGACTGAGATGAAATTGCTGACGAATATTTTAAAATGAATAAAAACCACAAAGTTATACAATTAACCTTTCGTGTGGCGTGGCGTTATGGCCTTTCTCATAATCGTATCACGTTTTTTTTTTTTCTTAAAAGAGTAACCAAAGGCAATAGCTTTAAATAATTTGTCCTTGAAAAATTATGCCAATCTTTAGGAAATACTTTCAATTCGTTTAATAAATTTGTATGATAATAAATATTTTTCTTTTTAACAACCATTCATTGCACCACATCCGACCATGTCTAGAACCACTGTTGTATTTTTTTTTTTCACAATAACTACTACCACAATTGCTAGTGCAAGATCATCTTCTTCAGACGACTTGTTTTATACTGAAATATTTATAAAGATTGAGCTAAATTTACAATGATAAGTTTGTATCGTGCAGCTGATGAATTGCACTGGTCTGAGACTTAAGCGATAAACTGTGCAGTCTAACGGCATGTCTAGCGGCGGCCTTATGCGTTTGATATATTTCTCAGTCACTTAGTGGGAATCGCGATGACTAAGACTGAACATTCTATTGCTATCAAGTTTTCATTGAAAATTCGTTTTCAAACAAAACAAAATTCTATGACACTTGTTCGATTTTTTATAATTAGATATCTAGTACCCATCTTCTTTAGTCCCTATATAGGGAGTAAAATCAGAGCCTCATAAATATAAGAGCCGTAAGATTCCGCCATTTTTTGATGGGCTTTCCATAGAGGGGAAGCTTTTTGTTCTTTTTCATACTAATCAATGTATTTTAATACTTTTTTGCATATGAACACATAAATGCCTCATTTGAATTTTCAATTTGAATGGTTAGTTCAATATTCAAGAAAAACATATTTTAAAAATTGAGCTATATTATGTCAAATTAACGCAAAAACATATAAATTTGTCTAACACGATTTTTTTCCACAGAAACAAGAATTTCTTTATATGTGTATGTAAAGAAAATAAGGAATTAGTATAGAGTGTTCCTTCAAGAATTACAGCATTATTTTCCAAAACAAGCGTTCGTTAAAAAAGCTTTTGGAGTAACAATGCAATATGGTTCTATTGTGTTTCGAATCCTATTCAACATTGTTGATGAACAAACTTCGAAAACTGTTTTTTCGTTACTTAAAATTTATAAATTTAGAAAACAATAGAGACAAAAAATTTAATTTTTTAAAACCCAAATTAATGTTTGTTTAGAAAATTTAACAATTTATTATGTATACTTCCTGGTTCAATAGATTATGGAGATCTCTTGGAACTGAAAATAACGCAATACGAGCGAATTGGATTGAAAAAAAAAACAAAAAATTTTTAAAAACTGTGACATTTTTCTTTCTCTCATAATATTGAATTTCTACATTTTGTTGTTTTTTGTAATAATATTTAATTAAGAAAATCAACAATGGTGATTACATTTCCAGAAAATAAATTTGGATGAAAATTTTTTATTATATAGGAAAAATAATTATTGTGGTGATTCATAAAATCTTGTTATGTTATAAATGTGATCGTTTTGATTGCTATTAAATCCATCGTTCATCACCAGAATTTATTAAAAACGTTAAATTTTTATAAAACTAAATTATAAATTGGACGGAAATCTGCGGCATCACCCTTTATTAACATACTTTACTAACCTACACAACTAAACGGAATGCTCATTTTTATAGAAAATTGATAACTTTGTGCCCCGTTATAATTTAAATTTAATAATTAAATACTACACTATGATGGCTGTTTTTCAGATATGTGCTTGTTGAACATTTTATTAAAAATATAAAATTAATATTTAAATGATTTGTTTAATTTTTTATTCATAAACTTATGTTCAAAAAATTTCCAATTACCACGGTTCCTTATAGTAACTCAATAAAAGCTCACATTTCAATATTACGGCTCTTTAAAATCATAGATATCTCTGGTAAAATACATCATACATGACTATAATAATGAGTATAATTCCGTTGACAGACTAGGGTTTAGCTAAACGCGTTTAGTTAAACTACTTTAGTTAATCTACTACAAAATCAGTTAGGTTGACACACTATGAAGTTTAGCTAACCTTGTTTCAATAACAAAATACGGTAGCGCTATATTTGTCCGGAATCGGTATTAAACAAATGTAAAAAATGTTTTTATGTCAGTGTATTTGTGATTTTCGTTTTTAATATGTAGTGTAAAATTTGATTTCGGTTCTGTTTTTGTTATGTCGTTGATATGTTCCTTGTACCTTTCTGGAAAGCTTCTACTATACGGTAACTGAAATGCACAAATGTGTATGTTGGTCCAAAATAAACCCAAAAATAAATAATTCGTTTTCGTTACACACACAATTGTGATGGCAGGCAGGAAAAGGGATATAACACTTTCCCGACCCGTATACACAATTGTGTATGTAAATCTCGATTACGAGAAACGAATTTTGTTTTCGTCAGAAAAACAACACTAACTATAATAATAATAAAATAATTGATGTTATCAGAAACAAATAATATGTTATATAATTTATGTGTTATCAAGAATTCCCATTTAAATAAGATCCGTTAAAATTCGGTAGACATTACAACCTGTCATTATTTACATACACATTTGTGTATGTTGAACTTAAAGCGAAGCAAAAAAAAAAAATTCACCTCGAAAGGGATAACTCTAAAAGTAAGCGGCATCTATCATTGTATCACAGTACTAAATGGCATTGTCTTATTTATAAATTGTAACCTTCATTGTTAGATGGCGCTCTCGCTAAACCCATTTTTATGCGATAAACTTCAAAATATGGAGAGATTTGTGCACTAAACCCTTTTAGTTACTAAACCTAAAACAAAACCCGTTTAGCTAATCTCGAAGTTGACACATTAAAAGATAAACTCGAAAAAATGGTTAAACGAGATGTTTGTAATACGCTATGTTGATTGATTTATGTAATTTCGATTTTTTAAACAAACGCGAGTATTGGTCGAAGGCTAATAAAAAAAATAATTAATGCTGTTAAATTTTACTAGTAAAAATACCTCCATGCAGAATAAAATTGCACACTTACTTAAGTCATTAATTATTACATTCATTAATTATTATAATTTTGATCTGATGCATTAGTATAAGGATGTGTCTAATGACTCCCACAACGCTCATTGGCATTATAAATAAATTCCCGCGGGAAAACATTCAGATATCACACTGTTTATTTAATTTTTAAGATACATGACTTTTGCTAAAAAAAAATCAGAAAATACCTTAAACCAACGACAACCACACTCTGTGAGGAGAGGGCGTTTTGCTTCGTCATCCAAACAAAAGATAAATAATATACAAGAATTTATTTATTTTAAATACAACAACAATGTGTATGTTTAAAAAAAGGTTTCACTTGTCAAATGTATGGCAATTGTTGGTTAGTGATCTTTTATTGGTTTTAAAGATTAAGATTACAACAGATTGAAATGTTTGTATATAGAAATGCTTTAGACGGGTATTTTATTCGAACGATGCGTGTGCTTATCTCTAGAGATGCTTTTTTATTTTGTTTTAGATTGAAATTTGATTGGAATTACAGTAAGTCTATAGATTTTACATCGTAAATGTACAAAAATTGTTTTACTTTAACCCTCGGAATTGAATTTATTTGAAGGGTTAGAACATATTTTGAACGTTGGTTTTATTTTATTATTTTCGATCAAATACAACATCAATAACTTTGGGTCGCTCGCAGATCATGTCGCTCTAAAACAATTCATTTGATTATTGAAAACCCAATTGCAGGTCTTCTTCTTTCTTGTATGATCTAATTTTATGCTTTCAAATAATATTTTCAAATACCAGTGAAGAATGTGTAAAGAATGTTGTGCAAAGCAATGGCGTAAATTTATCATTTGCTACTAGAAGCTAGTACAAAATTAAAACCAACCTTTATCACCACGCTTATCGACCACGTAAGGGGCTAAGATGAAGATAATCAAAAGCCGTATTGGGTGGGACATACCTTTATAATGATAACTGTAAAATCTCGACTGGCAAACTTATTTTCCTTTCAATAGATATGTATATGTTACGGTCAAAGTATATAATCCGGGCATTGTATATGTTACGGTTAAAGTGCATAATTGGTTATTATATATAATTACCGGTTATCATACATAATTACCAACTGCGTCGGTTAGTATGATAAATTTACATATAATTACCAAACCCCTTTTGTTAAAGTGATAAATATGAAAGCTTAAAACTATAATAATAATAATGGCGTAATTTTAATTTACGTATACATCGCGAAAATCAGGTAGAGTAAAAAGTTAGAAATTTTTAAATGCAGGATTGTTTATCGACAGTTTTTCACTATTTTTATTTTTATTTTTTCAAAATAATGTAAGATTTTGTGTTTATTTTCTTCACTGATGGTTCAAAGATGAATAGATGAAAAGCATGAGGTGAGTTTTTTTTAAAGAATTTAATGAAAACCTCTCTTTTCGTCTCCCGACTATTGCAGCATTTTTAAAGCTGAACTGATCGCGATAAGGTAAGCCGTTGTCTGGTTGAGGACAGTCAGGCTTCAATTAAGGCGCTCAAATCATATTACCTTATAGTGCACCGTCCACCTTATTGAAAAATTATGAATTTGTCCTACGTTCAAAAGTCAAAATGGTATTATCGTATTAGTTCCATTTAAATTAGTAGATTTCAGCAAATTATAGTTTTTAAGTGATTTTTGCGGCGAATTATGGTTTTCGGCGAGTTACCGATGAATTGACGATCTCGGTGAATTTTCGCTTTTGCTTAATAGCTAACTGATTTGTTCTTGCGTGAATTGTCATTTTCAGAGCAGTGTGGTTCCTGGTGAAATCTGACGACCGTGGAGCCCTAGACCTGGGATTTTTGCAAATATCCAACTATATCGTTGATTAGCACCAACGAATCTATACAAATTGTTGATGTAAATCGTTTAAGACACAATTAACAATCAAAACATTTTCTGTTATCATTATTTAAAAAACTAATCGACCTAAAGCCTTAACAAGCTTTACTTTATTTAAATTATTGAATCAAAACTGCTTCCATACAACAATTTAATATTTTTATTTAATATCACATAAACGTAAACTCAACTTAAACAAGTTAAGCGAATTTAGATGGATAATATTAAACGATTAGTTCTTTTGAAGTAAACGAAACCGACAGCATTAGATGAAAAGCACAGATAATCTGTGTAATGATAATGAAAAAAATATTGAATATTATTATTTGTGATGGTTATCGATAATAAAATTAGATATCTAATTTGTTCCCTTATTCGACTCGTACACACAAATAATTCGAAATTAAAGTGTTAGCTATATAATTCGATGAATTGAGTGATCAAAACTTGTGAGTTGCGTGACTGGTATGGACGTTTTCGATAAGCTACTATACGTCACGTTTTACTTAATCCTTGTGAGCTTAAAGTTTTCATTTAACTGTAGATAAACATAAATTAATTATTATATTTTGCTTTATATACGTATGTACAAGTTTAGATAATATTGACATTTCGTATGCGTTGGATAAAAATTGGAATTTACGCAATTGGATAATAAAATATCCATCGAGGAAAATTATCTGTTTCGTATATGTACAAATACTATGCGTGTCTGATAAGCTTACGATGTTTTTAGGAGTTTACGAGTATATCAATACGAGATAATAATATAAATTATAAACAAAATATTTGATTTAGTTTTTTATTTAAATCCAAATGTTAATTAATCAAAATTGACAACACAAACAAAAAATTACTCGACTCATTGTGCGCTGAACAAATTCTAAATTTACTCGTATACGAGATATACAAAACCTGGATTATGCAGATTTGGATTATAATCAAAATTTTAACTCAATGTCATGTGAAAGTATAAATTTTAATAAATTAATCAAATGAGTGTGATATGTTATCTTAGAATTAAATAATTTCGATATTTAAAATACAACGTTCATTCATTTACTATGCTCGCACATGATAACATTAAGACGTTACTCCGGCTAATAATAACAATTAATCTTTGTTTTTTGTTCTATATCACAATTTCAAGCAAATTACCAAATTTAGCTTGAGCAGAAATGTTTCCTCCACTCTGGTGGGAATATCAATCCTAAACATCTGATCAAAAGATAATGACGGGACGGTATAGTCGGTAGTATTTGGGATGTTCCGGTCTCTTAGATTAGACGAGTGTCCTGTATTGTTACAGTTTCACGTGGGGACGGAGTTGAGCCTTATACCTGAGCTTGCTGCCATTTGTTTACTTAAGATATCTAAAGGGTGTGAGATGAAAGAAATTCTTTCGAGCTTGATTGGATGTGCTCCTAACAGCCCCACTAACACACAATGGTGCTGTTCGTTGTACTATCACCAAAGATTTAAGGTTTCTCGGAATATTTAAACCTGGCTTTAATATAGTAGAAATATAAAGCCAATGTACAAGTAGGTGGGGCTCCAAACTCTATCTTTTTCCAGTGGTACTTTTACAGAAGTAGATCACTATTTCTAGCTATCCAATTCGCTATCCTAATTTTTAGATGCGTTTAAAGTTAGTCCTAACTTCATCCTAAACCAACAAAAAAAAAACGAAAATTTGAATGTGTTGGTTAAAAAGTAAAACAAGAATGTCATTTAGGCGAAATATTGAATTTGTGAAATATTGAAATTTCAATTTATAATACATAATTAGTAGTTCAACATTTATTAGGATGGGATACAAGAATTTAGGATTTTCTTAAGAAATTGAATATCTCGTGACCTAATATGTTTATCTATAAGTAAACGGGTAAGCTGGTTAGGCCTAGAAATTAAATAATTTGTCGCGCAAAAAATATTTGCTTTTTAAATGGCTTGGAATATCGATAGTCCTAACCTAGACCTATCAGAAAAACATAAGAACATTCTTGATAAACATATTAGGTTTCGAGATATTCAATTTCTTAATAAAATCCTAAATAAAATCTTTTGATATTCCTAAAATGTCAATTGTTAATCCTAAATGCCATTGTTTGCTTTATTTACCAATACATCTACACTTTTTTTTTATTTTGGTTGGTTTAGGATTAATTTAGTTTTAACTTCAAACGCATGTAGAACCGTCCTTAAGTTAGTTCTTTACTTGTTAGGTCTAATTTCACACGCATGATTTTTAGTGACTATTTTTAAATTCTTCACTTTTCACTTTAGTTTTTAGTAATTGTACACATGTATAATATCATACATCGCACCCACAGATACCATCATTGCAAACTGTGCAATTTGTTTAGCTTTGTTTTCGTTAATTTATGACAGAGCTCGCTCGACCGCTGCACAATACGTTTAGCCCAGTGTAATTTAAAACGTTATTCGCTTGTCAGAATTAAGTCGGATTTTAATAATTTTTTCCAACATAAAAGTAAAGGTTTAATAAAAACACTGAAAGTTTATTTTGTTTGGAATCCTAGCACAAAGTCGTTTTTGCTGAGAAAATGCCGACAGGAAAGTATTTGTCCAAAGAACAACGCATAAAAATTGATTCTTTGAAAGAAAATGGATTATCAGTAACCCAAATTGACAGATTAATTAATTAAGAAAACGGAAAGAAATGCCAAGGTTGTTTCAAGAATAAAACACATTATTCGTTCTAAAGCGACAAAAATCAAATTAAGTGCTGCCCAAATTGTACATAAAATGGACTTACCAATACGAAAACGACGTGTACAACAAATTTTACATGATACACCGAACATTGTGTTTGTGTACAAAAAAGCGCTAATAAAAACACCATTGCAACAAGCCCATACAGATGCTCGCCTAAATGTTGTCAAACTCCACATGTCATAGACGGTGCAGTTCGAAAAAAGTTATTTTTCTGCCGAAAAAAAATTAATTTGGTTGACCCGGATTTCTATACTACTCGTCTGATTTGACTAGCAAAAATCCCCAACCCATGAGAAAAAACTTTAGAGGGGGAACTGTAATGATATGGGGTCCATTTTCATCCACCGCAAAACACCTCTGTGTTTTCTACAAAAATGAACTCGGAACGGTACATCGAACTGCTAGATGGTGTTTTAATACCGTTCAGTGAAGATTTTAGGCCAGGAGATTTTGCAAGGATACTTTAAGGTCCGGATTTAAAACCCATCGAAAATCTGTGCGGGGAATATATTCCTACTATAAAAAAGTTTATCATAATGGACTGCATTATAATACAGAACCTCCCTTAAGTTCAGTAATTAAGGATGCTTGGGAAGAAATTCTAGCTGCTTTACTGCGTTCAGTATTGTTCAAGAGAATGGACGCCATACCATTTACTAACATGACGGAACCACGAAGAAAATGCAAATTAAAATGGAAAAAACATTTTTCAGTTACGCCCATTTTGAGAGAATGCTAAGCATGCGTTCTCCTAAAGTGCAATGATATTTTCAAAACACCAATCGCAACATCATCCGCATAAGCAACCACCTTAAGGCCCCGATTCACGTATTTTGCAAAAACACGACTTTTCGTGGTACCATAGCATAAAAACTAACCAACCGATCGCCAATATTTATGTCTTAAAATTTTAATTGAAATTTTTTAGGAAAATTGACGGTGGCTTTTTCCATTTTTCCCTCTAGTTTTTCCGCTATGGCATTACAAAGTAAACAATATTCGCAAAAATCGAAAAAGTTTTGGTACCATTGCGACGATATCAGTCAACAAAACTTAGATTATGATATATCAAAAGACGCAGAAAAAAAAACTGAGATGATTGACGGTGGCGATTTGCTAAATTGTAAATATTAACCGAAAAATTAGCAAAAAACTAAATTCCTTTGGTAAAAAAAAGAAAGCAAAGTAAAGACGCAATCGTAAAATTTATTGATTTTATTTGTAATTAGTTTTACCAGAATACAACAGATGTAGTTAGTTTCTATGGCTTGTTTCGATGTATATCTATGTACATATGTATGCATATGGAAGATAAAAGCAAAAGGTCGTTACGATGAACAGCTGTGAACCTAACAATATTTTTTAGTAGTGTGTATGAAATTGAGATGGTTTGCTTTCAATCGCTAATAAATACCATAGTAAATTGTATTTGTATTTTATCTACTTATAGAGAATGAAAAGATAAGTATTTTAATGAGATATGAATACATATATATTATGTACGTAGCAATTCTGTACAGATGTGTGTACATTTGGAGTAGTTTGAATGTCCTATAACAATAGTTGGTGATAAACACAAAAATGATGAGACTGTAAATTAAACTATGTGTTGTTGTTGTTGATGTAGTGATTTTGTTGTTGATGTAGTGATCTTGAATATATAGAAAAAAATATGAGCTTGAGGTGTAATTTTAACCAACAAACGATCAGATCTGCTTGTATAAAATTATGGATCGCGAATTACGAGATGTAAATTCAAAGTAAACAAAATAAAATCAATTCCGCGTGAAAATTTTGATTAATGGATTATTATCCATTTATCAAAATTTTCACGCGGAATTGATTTTATTTTGTTTATTTTGAATTTACATCTCGTAATTCGCGATACAAAATTTTATACAAGCAGATCTGATCGTTTGTTGGTTAAAATTACACCTCAAGCTCATATTTTTTTCTATATATTCAAGATGTATACTAGGGTCTAATTATATAAGCAGAATGAAGGCTACCATATGAAAATTGTCTACGAGCTAGGTGCAAAATAATAAAGTTAAAAATGTGTGATCGCAAAACGGTGGTACAACAACAAGTGCATTACAACAACAACTACATTATACTCGTACATATATCACACATTTTTAACTTTATTATGTTGCACGGTTGCACTTAGCTCGTAGACAATTTTCATGCGGCAGTCTTCAGTACGATTTACGATTATCGACTCAAACTAATTTTGAGTTTTTATTAAAAACAAAAAGATCAATCATTAGGATTTGTGTTTCACATTTATAACCGACAATCCAAAACACTTTAAATAACGTAATGACCTTATGTTTGCATAATAATACACTCGATTCCAAATTTTAAAAACCTATTGAATTTGACGGCGGGAATGCCAGATCCAAAAAAAAACCATCAAACTATCAAAAAAATCAAATAAATTTGGGTTTGTAATTCTTGATTAAGTTACCGGTCATTTTGCCGTTCACAAGACGATCAAATTTTATATCCAGAATCTCTATGTATGTATATAATAATGGAAATCCGTTCATAACTGCATATTTTAAAATTGCATTTCTCAAAACGCCATATGTAAAACCTGCATAAGGTACAAAATTGCATTTTTCAAAACGGCATATTTCAAAACGGCATAAGGGTTAAAAGAGCATTTTTCAAAACGGCAGTTTTCTAAACGACATATTTTAAAACGACATTTTCCAAAATAGCATTTTTTAAAACTGCATATTTCAAAACGGCATATAGGTACAAAACTGCATTTTTCAAAACTGCACAAGACAGAATGAAATATTTTAATCGATTATGAATCTAGAATTACCTTTTCGTTAATTTCTGGAATATGACCAACAGATACGGTTATTTATTACACGATGAAATTTGAGATGAATGAAATTTTTGAACATTTGTGAACGATTCTTGGATTAAATTCTAGGATAAAGTCAAATGAAAAGGAACTTGACTATTTCTTAGTCGAGTAAGATTTAATTTCACATGTTTAGGTTTAGTATAGGTATATGTTATAAGAAAGGACCTTCATGGAAATTAGATTATTTGAAGATTTAGTATGCATATAATATTCTCCTTCACCTAAATTTTTCTACCTATGTCGTTTCGAAAAATGAAATTTTGAAAAATGCCGTTTTAAAAAATGTTTTTTTAAAAAATGTCGTTTTAAGAAATGCCGTTTTGAAAAATGCCGTTTTGTACCTATGTCGTTTTGAAACATGAAATTTTGAAAAATGCCGTTTTAAAAAATGCCATTTTGTAAAATGTCTTTTTAAAAAATGCAGTTTTGAAAAATGCCGTTTTGTACCTATGTCCTTTCGTACCTTATGCAGTTTAGAAATATGCAGTTTTGAAAAATGCAATTTTGTACCTTATGTCGTTTTGTACCTTATGCAGTTTTGAGAAATGTCGTTTTAAAAAATGTCATTTTAAAATATGCAATTTCGACCTGGACCCATAATAATGACGTGTGTGTTTGTAACATTAAGAACTGCTGTACCAATGTTAAAAAAAATTGGTGCGTATGTTGTATGGGTCATGAGAATGGTTTTTAGCTGAAAATGGTTCACCGGAAGTTTCAGCTTCCGTAGGAGCATTTTCGGTCGATAAACTCAAAAACTACTGTATGAACTGTAATAAAAATTTATATATATGTTCTATGGGTCGTGTGCCACTGGAAGTGGCAGCTTCTATGGGAGTTTTTTGCGATTTATTAATTACATTGATAAGATCGCAAATCAACATACATAGGATTAGCAATTGCTTTTTCAGGAAGAGCAGGAACATTATTAGATGGCAATAGAACACCTCATTCAGTACTAAAACTCCCATTAAATATGCAAATAATTTAAACACCAACATGTAACATACCAAAAACATCAGGAAAGGTATTGCAACAATGCAAAATAATAATCTGGGACGAATGCACAATGGCACATCAAAAATCATTAGAAGCATTAGATAAAACGTTACAAGATTTATGCAAGAACCAACAGATATTTGATGGTACAACAATATAATTATCAGGTGATTTTAGACAGACACTAACATAGGTACCTGTTATAACCCGATCAACTCCAGCTGGTGAATCAAACGAATGTTTAAAACCATATAATTTCTAGAGAAACATTTAAAAATTTAAATTTAACAATATATATGCGTTTTCAATTGCAAAACGATGAATCGGCTATAACATTTCCAAAACAATTATTAGACTTTGGAAATGGAAAAATTCAAATTGATAGTGCAACTGATTCAATTACATTTCCACAAAACTTTTGTATTTTAAAAGACTAAAAAGAAGAATTAATTGAAAGCGTATACCCAAATATTGTACAACAATTCAACTTAAAATTGGTTAAGAGATCGACTAACATTGACATCATAAAACAAGGACGTTAATGATATAAATACTGCCATTCAAAATAAAAATGTTGGTGAAACATTTTCATACAAACCAATTGATTGTGGTATAGATCAAAACGAAGTGGTAAACTATCCTACAGAATTTTTAAATTTATTAGATTTGTCTGGAGTACCACGTCATATTCTTCAATTAAAAATTGGTGTACTATCATTTTAATACGAAATGTTAACCAACCAAAACTTTGTAATGCCGACTTGCTGTTAAAAAATGAATGACATATTTAATTGGAGCAACAATATTAACGGGCAAATACAAAGGAGAAGAAGTTTTAATCCCAAACCATTTAATCGCAAACCATTAATCCCATGCCATTTAATTTTAAAAGAATACAATGCCCCATTCGTCTAGCTTTTGATATGACCATTAACAAATCACAAGGTCAGTCACTTGAAGTTTGTGGTTTAAATTTGGAATATCCATGCTTCTGACTTTGTCAATTAGATGGTAGACGCTCACTTGTGGGAAAACCGTCATCATTATATGTGACCGCACCTGAAGGAACAACAAAATATGTTCTATACATTAGAGTAAATTAATAAATTTTTTTATAAATAAAATATGTTTGATTTCATTTTAATTTTAACTTAATATTACAAAAAATAAAAATAATTTTTCATTTAAAATCATACGGCCGGCAAAGCGGGCGGGGTACAGCTAGTTTTATATAAATATAACAAATTTTCTAACTACTTCTGACTACTACACATCTGGAACCGGGCCAATTCTATAATTATTACAAACATGTCCTGTCCCTGTATCTGGTTATTTGTAAAACCGTTAGTCTTAATCGCACACTCTAAATAATGGTGAATCAATAATAATGATATTGGCTTCTTAATTTGCAACTCCAATTCTCCGGAACTTGTCAATAAACCTTCAATCTTGGTGTGCCAGGATCCATCCATTAATCCATCAAATTCATATTGGAGGAATTTGGAACGTGACACAAGTCGAAGTTTCATAAATATTATGGCCTCATTATCGACTTGTTTAAATGTTAAATCGACATATTCCATTTCCTCTCATTGGTTTTGGCGACGTTGGCGTGTATATGAATATGATCCAAAAAATGATTAATTCAAAAAAGGTGCAAATACCTGAAATTTGAACGAGGAACGAATGAACGAGGGATTCCATCTCTCATTTTAAGTTGGTCCTCAACCGGCCATGAAATGAAGAGACCAACCACCAGAAGTTGGTAATCAACCTCGTCTATGGTAAGTCAACATCAATTAACATTTTGTAATAAAAAATTACTTATGGGAATGTAACAAGTACAGCAATTACCAGATTACCAGCAGTGAATACAAGCGGGTCAATATTTATTGCTATAAAATTAGTAATATACAGATAAATCAAGAACAGCCACCTTGACAGACAAAAGATGTAAACTTCAGGATAGGTCTTATATAAACTATCGGCTACCATAAGCTATCTTACCTTCGCAATCCTCTCGTATTCTAAAGAGTTGAATCAGTCGGTATTTCCATAAAAATTTGATTCGTATCAACAGACTCGTAGTGAAATATGGCGTTATCAGCGCTTTGTAGGTTCTTTGTAGTTTAGTTTTTGGTGAAACATTAACAATTTTAATGAAATTTGCTTAATCCGGTTATGTAATTTATCCATGCGATGATTCTTGCTCTATATAGAGATTATATTTTGATCATATATCATCAATTCTAAGTAATCGAACTTTCTCATGCTTCTCATTTGCCGTGTGCTTGCTCTCTAGTAACTGATATTTTCTTGTTCACAACGCTGAGATGAAGCTCATTTTTTGGACGGTTTCGAAAACGAACTAACTTGATTTATAATATAAGGAGTTGCGCTACTCTATGTTCTGTCGAATGATATTCTCTAATGACAGGATGAAAAAGTTTTAGCTATTTGATTTCATTGCCGAACATTATGTTATTTTAGAAGCCTCATACCCCTTAAAAAGTATATCAGAAGATTTTATTGTAATAAAAAAAGTCGAGATCCTATATCAAAAAATGCTTGGATATTTGGGATTTCGCTCCTTACGAATGGGCATCTTCATTTAAAATGGAGTGTGGGGTGTTACTAAAGGTTTATTAATGAATAAAGGGTTTCGTTCAGCCTAACCAATCTCATCAATTTAAGTACCTTATGTTTATTTTAAGATGGGCTTATAATCCCACCATAAAACTGAAGTTGATTAGAATTGGTTCAGGCATTTTCAAATTCCATTCGATATTTTAAGCTTGTTACATTCCAATTTGTTTATTAAAGACATCGATTAAATCGTAACATCTATATCGTAGCTTTGTTAAACCACAAACTCAATATATTACGTTTGTGGTTAAACACTGGTTGTGTTTGATTTCGCTCCTTACGAATGGGCATCTTCATTTAAAATGGAGTGTGGGGTGTTACTAAAGGTTTATTAATGAATAAAGGGTTTCGTTCAGCCTAACCAATCTCATCAATTTAAGTACCTTATGTTTATTTTAAGATGGGCTTATAATCCCACCATAAAACTGAAGTTGATTAGAATTGGTTCAGGCATTTTCAAATTCCATTCGATATTTTAAGCTTGTTACATTCCAATTTGTTTATTAAAGACATCGATTAAATCGTAACATCTATATCGTAGCTTTGTTAAACCACAAACTCAATATATTACGTTTGTGGTTAAACACTGGTTGGCTTAGAAAACATAGTGACCAGCAAAGTTATTTACAGCGATCGAATCTTAGCCACGAGTACCATTATGGACTACCGACCAAATCGTAATTTTGTAGTTTATTGAAAAACTTTCAATAGGCGTGCGACAGCATCTGATATCTATGTGCAAATTACTGAGAACTCTTAATTCAAGGTATACAGCAAAGATAAACTTTCGGCAACATTTAAAATTGCATCGTGAGTATGAGAAAGAAGTAAGATGATCCTATCGGCCAAATGCTTTTCAATTTATTCTTATAAAACGTCATACGTGAGCTCAATATAGGCTAGAGCAACTGACATTAGCATATGTTAATGACATCTGGGTTTTAAGTCGCAACGTTGTTCTCTTGAGAAAAATCACCCTGCCATTATACTTCCCAGCTCATCAGATCGATCTACAAATGAACCAACAAGAATGAAATGTTAACAATCTATTTGGGGAGACACGCGACACGAGAAGGTAAAATGGTTTAAAAAACGATTTAAAATGTTTATTATATTATAGTTTCCGATTAAGTATCAATTAAAACATAAAGATCTGCCACGATCTTGTTCTTGTGTTAAAATAAATATGTATATATAGGAAAGTGTTTCGCTCACTTTGGAAATTTTCCAGACATCGGCCTGGCCAACAATGGGCATAATTTTTTATTCAACTGAACTAGTTTCAAAAAAAAATATTTATTTGCAAACTGTTAAAGGATTCGCTGCGTTTTGTTGACTCGTAATTTGCAAACAATTTCCGTAAATCTTCTCCATGATTGAAGCTGTTTTTATCATAACGCGTCATTCACTTGATGTGCAATGCCGTAGACAAACACAAAATTTATCGCGATTTTCATTTATCTAGATTGAAAATTAAATTACAATAATAGTAATAAACAAATTGTTGTGACTACATAATAGAAGCGCGATTTTTGCGAGTGTGCCTAATTTATCGGGATAGATTACATTTATCTAGTTATGAAAACATAATAATTCTGTTTTGAAAAAATCGAGTACAGACAGACAGGCAGAAATAACTTAATAATCTAAATAACGAGGTTATCTAGTTTGTGTCTGTCTACGGTATAACGCGCGATTTTTAATAATCGGGATTGTCTTTTACGCAGTTATGAAGGCATTCTAAAATTAACATCTGAACATTGCGCTGGTTACATCAGTGGTCGCTATGTTAATTGCGAGTGATTCACGCTAACCGTATACGGTTAAGAGACATCCAGAGGCTTGTTGTACTTGAGCGGTTGAAAAATTACCATTCATTTGTAATTCGGAATTATGATTGAATTACGAGATACGACCCCATCTCGGAAAAGTAAATATGTTGAATTGGAGCCTTTGAAAATTCATTAAATTCTTGTACCAGCAAGCTAAAACTCATTCAATGGAATGTATACAACTGACTGAAATTTACCAGACTTACAGTCAACACCGAAAGTGTAAAACCAGAAACAAAAGAAATGTTTGGGTTAAAAATTTAATGCAACCAGTAGATATTATGTATTACATATATACAAATAATTGAATCATCCCCCTAGGGGATACGATCACTCTCTTTAGATCTGTCTTTAAATATTTGGGTGACTAAAAAACTCACATAAGTTTTTTCACCCGAAATGCGAGTATAATAATTTAAATCATTACGTTAAATCGAGCTCAATGAGGTCAGTTCCTGAGTTGAGGTATATATTTGGTTGAGGTGACCATCTACTTTGCTTCTCGTTGTGCGAGATTTCTTTATAAAAAAGTTATATTATTTCATTATGATTGTAATGTTGTAAAAACAAACAACAAAAACCCGAACGCTTCATAATAAGAACTGAAAATTAACAAAAATCAATATATAAATATGTTTGTTGTTGTAACCAAACCATTAGGTATTTGGACAAAAAAACCTTTTTCATTCTTTCGTTTTATGTTTATTTTCGATGCACATGTCTCCAAAAGATAAAAAATGAAAAATTTCGAAAATACAAAATTTGATGAAGATTTCAAAATGGTACTGTACGCTCCATCTACTAGAAAAAATAAACCAGTGTTTTGTGTCTTAGCTTTGAAAATCGACCACGTGTTACCTTGAATCGGGGCCTTAAAGGTTCAACAACACCCCTTCTAGGTTCTATAACAGGTCAACAGGATCAAACTCCAAAGAAAAGGGACTAATGCCCATCGGAGTGAACTTTATGCCAAAATAACAAAATACACACTGCGTCCTATAAGTACTTAGAATTGAAAAAACACTCAAATATTGAACTTTCATAATAACGTCTGAAATTTTTTAATAAACACAAATATGTTTACACTATAAGTAGCAAACATTTAATTTTTGTGAGAAGTTTTGAGTGAATTTTATAAAATGAAATTTTTTACAACAAACACTACGAATCGCACATAGATGATTGATGTGGTTCTGAACTAGTACTTGATGTAAGAACCAAATGTCCATATGCTCGGAAATTTCTGAGATTTTTGTTATTCGAGAGAGAACATCATTGAGTGTAATACGAAAATTCTTAGACATTTTAAATTATTTAACTCCTACGGATCGCACAGACGTGATGGAATTAGTTCTGAACTAGTATTTGATGTAAGAAACCAATCGTATTTATCCACATGCTACGAAATCTCAGAGATTACCGCTATTTAAGAGAGAACATCATTGAGTGAAATTTGAAAATTCTTAAACATTGAAACTATTTAACTCCCCTACCGATCGCACAGAGGTGATCGAAAAGGTTTTGAACTAGTATTTGATGTAAGAAACCAATCTTATTTATCCACATGATCGGAAATGTCTATAAAATTTTCACTGTTTGAGAGAGAACATCATTGAGTGTAATACGAAAATTCTTAAACATTTTAAACTATTTAACTTGGCCCCTACGGATCTCATAGAGATCGAAATGGTTCTGAACTGGTACTTTATGTAAGAAACCAATATTATTTATTCACATGATCGGAAATCTGAGATTTTCGCTATTTCAGACAGAACATGATTGAGTATAGAAAGATAAATTATTTGATGTTATGAATTTTCATATCATACATTCAAAGATGTTTTCTATCGAAACACAAAAATCTTAAAAATTTCCTATGTGGATAAATACGATTTGTTTCTTATATCAAATACAAGTTCAGAACCACTTCGATCACCTCTGTGCGATTCGCAGAGTGTTTTATTGTAAAATTCAATATTTGAGTATTTTTTCAATTCTAAGTACTTACAGGTCACAACGTATATTTTGTTATTTTGGCATAAACTTCACTCCGATCTAATGCCCCACTTTGTGGTGTGCCACTACTCACTAATCTGCTATTGGAGGACCCACCAAAGCTGTTCGTCACGACCCTGCTTTTAAGCATTTGATCTACCAGCACCTCAGTGACTCATCCACGAACAAAGAGTAAAGTGCCTGCGTGATCGCCTCTAGTTGGACGATGTCAAAGGCCCCCTTATATCCAGATAAGTTATCGCAGAGTATTCCTTATATGTTAACATAATTAAGCAGAAAATTTTAACATATTACCGAGAATCAACAAGCTGACCCACTTTGCTATACACAGTGCTAAATCAATTAAGTTTATTTATTAACTTACACAACTACTAGTTTACACATTAAGTTTATTTTATAACTTTTGATATTTTTTACATAATTTTTAATTTTGATTTTAATACTTAAAATTTGAAATCAATTTCTGGGCTTGACAAAACTTCGAGATTGAACGAAATTACTACGTTAAATTCTGAGCTGGGATGTCACTGCAGTTTTAGTGTTACCCGATGATTTTGGCTTCGATCGGTCCACCGGAAGTGGCAACTTCCATTGGAGTATTTTGGTTCTTGCAATTATTTTGAAATGTATATGTATAATTAACTACAAAAACAACTATGATCTAAAAGATTCTAAAATAAATTTGCAACAGTATCGGCCCAGATCAATTTTCCAAGATATACCCACGGATTTGACGTTTTGATAAAAAGAAATTTATTTCACCGAAAATTTGCATCTCCACAAGCCAATCGGATTGACTATTCGGAATAAAACTTTATACTAAAGGTTTTTCCATAACTTGGGAGAGGTATGCGAAATGTGGTGGACCAGAAATGACAGCTTCCATAGGAGCTTTTTAATTTTTCCAATTCTGAAATTTAAGCGGGAATAATATTTTTTGATTATGCTAAACATTTTTTTATCACAATGGGCACAATAGTTACACCACTCAATTTTTTTATACTTGACTCCTACCCCGGCCGGTTATAAGGATTAACACCTTAACCCGGCTCAGTTTGTGTCGTATTTTTGCCTAACACACCACAAATACCGTAATGAGCTAGTTGTCCGGTGGTAACACGAACACTCGCGGAAGCTATAAGATACGGAGCTCGCAGAAGTGCCAACTTGATTTCCCTAGACAGCTTCACACACCAAAACCACCTGTTTTGGCCTTCAAACACTTTATTTCGGTGAAAGCGTTACCGCAACTTTTAAACATAAATTTCTAATTTTGACACTATATTTCTATTTAACAATACACTGCACTTGCACGAATAACACTTACTACTATAGGAAGTGAATGTTCATCGGTGTTCGGGTGTTTAGGGTGTTTCATTTCGAGGTATAGAATTTTAAGTGGCAAACTTTTTTCAGGGTCAGCCGATTTGACAAATAACAGTTGATTTTAGTTTGGTTTGGCAGTTCGGTGAATAGGCCGAAGCTAATATTGACATCGATGCATACTTTCTATAAAAATTTTCTTCGATGATGAAGTCGTTTTTGGTTGAACGTTAACATAGCCATGTTAACAAGCTGAATTTACACATGTAAAATGAAGATAATTCACGAGACATTGCTCAAAAACCATTACATCTACAAAAAGTTACCGTTTGGTATGCTTTATGGGTCGAAGGAATCATCAGGCCATATGTGTTCAAAAATGATGCTGGTAAAAATGTTACAGGCAACAGAGACCGGTATATAGAGTCTTGCGATTACTAATTTCGTGTGATTTAACACCGCTGGATTATTTTCTTTGAGATAATGTAAAATCATTTGTTTATGCTGATAAGCCGGAGACTATTGAACACTTGGAAGCAAACATTCGACGCGTTATTGCCGAAATACGATCAAAAATGCGGCGAAGCGTAATCGAAAATTGAACTCATATTGAATCATTAATGGCATAAAATTATCTTTCAAATAGAGTAAAATTCGTGCTAATTATAATTATTTTTCTGTGTTTTATTTAAATTCAATCTAATATACCGAAATGAAACACCGTTTATAACAAATTTCTGAGGTTTTAATTACTCCCACCAAATAACGTTGATTATTTAGAACGTCGTTCATTTATTTCATTCTTAACTGGGCTTCCTTGTTTCTGAAATAATTATCTCTGTTCTAGGAAATAACTTTAACCGTAACGTATAACCAAAATTAGAAAATAAATTTTAAAAATCTATTTATGGTTGTTAACTATTAAACTGTTTCCTGGAGAATTTTTTTTATCGTAATATTCATCAAATCATAACAATGTTACAACAAGAAAAAATAAATCTCAGTAAGTCTCCGCATTGTTAATTTCCATTGAATAACGAATCAATTAATATCATTATTATTACTTAATGTATTCTGACAAAATACGGTGGTTAATAGATCGATCTTAATGTCACTTCAGTCATTCGTATATACAGAGATGAAAAAATAATGTAAAATAAGATTCTTACAACATATTCAAGACTCTTATAGAAACAACCATAACATTAAAGTTCATAATTTCTTTGAAATCACAAAACGTATTTGAAAGAAAACATGATTTCGTTTCTCATCTAATCATTGTGCTTTTTTGTCACTTTCGTTCATCCGTGTAATTGATTTCACGATCAGCCAAAAAATAAAAAATTATAATAAAAATAAAAGATTTAATTTATATTTTTTCGAAATATTATAACAGCAACAACAACAAAAAATCTAATCAATCAACATTTTTTGCATAGAATCGAAAAAATTGATAAAAATCGTAACTAAAACCTATAAATCTCAAAAATTGTTATAAGAAGGATTAGATTTTGTTTGATAAAAAAATAAAAAAATTTTAAAATAAAATAAAAAATTGGAAATACATTTAAATTTTAATTCTATTACTGCTTACATGATCAACTGCATGATCAACTGGGATTACCAAAATATGTATACTAAGTTGAAATACTATCAATGTTTACTTTAAAATGGTTTTGTTAACGTGTCTATGTGGTGGATTGTATTTGATTTAATATTATTGAATATTAAGTTTAAGGTGGAAAAACTGATAATATTATAACATTTATCGCGTGTAAATTTTAATTTTCAGCGCCATTATTATATTTTTTTAGACATACAACCTTTACAAATAAGAATGTAAAAGTGATTGTGGGTAGAGGGTCGCGATCCCATTATTACTTACCAAATACTCCTAAAATTAAATGAAACCCTTTTGAAAAAACTTATTTAAAATTTTAATGCAGCAAATGGGGAAAATCTTACTTTTATGCTTAAGTCGTAATTTCACACTTGTTCATTGTACTCGTAAAGGTAAAAACCGCTTCTAGAAAATAAAGTTTATTTGTTTTAACAATTTTAAAATTACGAAAACATAGCGAAATGTTGGGATGTCGCACACTGGGACAAAAGATAATTGCAACCGCAGAGAATTGTCAGAAATATAGTCTAGTCCTAAGAAATGTTGACTTTAATAAAATATTTTTTGATTGAAATTTCAATTTATTAACCTAATTCAATATTCTTTCTATAATTTAAACATAAGTTTATTGATTTAAAATTTTTGAATTTCATTTTTTGTTCAGTTACTATACTATACAGGGTGTCCCAAAAATGGACGATCAAACGAAGAAGAGTGTTAGGAAAGCTTTTTTCCAACAAAAACAACCAAGTAAAGTTTTTTCGAATTGTTGATGTTGTAAAAGTTATTCCACTGTTAGTGTTTTTTTAGTGAAATCGCATGTGTACCCACCAAAAAATTAGTTCAAAAAACACAAAATTAGTTTCAAAAATTAGTTTTGTTTAACTTTCCAGTATAATAAAGCTGATCTAGAAGGGTGTGCCTATCCAATAAAATCATTTTTATAAGCTGTATTATCTTCTGTGAACAAATGAGCCCCCTACCTGCTTCGTTTGATCGTCCAATTTTGGGACACCCGTTTATTACTATATTGAACAATATTATTGATAAAGCAGAGAACGACAAAAATTTATTCCATCCTAGAACATTTTAAAACAGAAGACCTAAATTTAATATAATTTTTTGTGATGTTATTAAACTATAAATGTAAACAAAGTTGCGAAATAACGGTCAACTAGTAAGAAAAAAATCATAAAGATGAGAAACATTCTCTAAAAAAGGAAATCTAAACAAATATAAACAAATTTTTAAAATAGAATTAACAAACATATAATAAGAATAAGAGAAGGTGGACAAATGTTTTGAGACAGAAATCTAAAAGAAAATACAATTTTTAATACAAAATCTAAAAGAAAAATTATTGTATAAAGTTTTAAAAAATTCGTAAAATTTATAAAATTACTATTGTAATTTAAAATAAACTTGAACCTGAATAAAATGACAAAAACGACAATCTTCAAAAAAACACTTTTTAATTTAACCCTTTAATGCATACTGTAGCATATGTGCATCATCTCTTTCTAATTCTAACTGTATCTTCATTTGAGCATATTTTTCCGGTTTTGTTTCATACATCTCTTGTTGAGTTGTTTTTCTCTCTCGTTGCATTGATTATTTTTGTTTTTTTTGTGCGTTCATTAATCGTCATTAAGAATCAGTTACTCGGTTTTTTGCATAAAGTGATTGGTACGTGTATTTGGATAATAAAAAAATACAATTGTTACGGGTTTTCAATATGTAAGTAATTATTTTTAAGTTCATTACAGCCTAAATAATTATTTCTGAATCATTGAATTGTAATTTTTTACAAAAAAGACACAAATTTTCCATTTTTAAAACATGATGCATATCTGCAACAGTATGCATTTACAGCCCAAAAATGATATTACTTTTTAGTGTACAGTAAAACATTTTTTTTGTTTTAAGGCCTAATAAATATTTATCTCTCAAAGAAATCGAAGATATTATTCAGAGCTGGACCGATAGTGAAGACGATTTTGAACAAAACGATATTGAGGATGATATTTTAGATGCCGAAGATTTTGTCACAGTAAGGCCCGGTGAAAAAGACGAAGAGAACGGAGGAGGCGAAGAAGCGGAATTTGATATTGAAAACTTACCAGTTTTCATCGATGACACGGAAATTGGAGAAATACGGTGCAGAAATTTTAAAGATGAAATGAAAAATCTAAAAGAAACCTATAAAAATATTCGGTGGAAAAAAAATAATTTTAAATTTGACGGAAACAAAACTAAATTCCATGGAAAATCCGAATTGCCAGAAAACGTTATTGGATTATCAACACCAATGAGTTATTTCAACTATTTTTTCTCAGATGATTTGATAAATAAAATAGTGACGGAATCCATTCAATACTCCACTGAAAAACATCCCGAACGGCCCATAGCAATTTCTACACATCATATAAGGAAGTATATTGGCATATGCATTTAAATGTCTGTGGTTTATGTTCCAAATATACGTCGTTATTGGAATACGCTTGTTGGCAACCACACTATCATTAGTACAATGACAGTCAACGAATTTGAGAAGATTCGTTGATTTCTACACTTTAGTATAAATAGCAGCATGCTTCCCAGAACCGACCCAAACCACGATAGGCTTCATAAAATTAGGCCAGTATTAAACCACTTAGTGAATAAATTCCAATCAATCCCGCGAGAAGAATGCCTATCGTTGGATGAACAAATATGTTCCACTAAGGCACGCAACTATATGAAGCAATACATGCCCGCTAAACCTCATAAATGGGGCGATAAATTATACGTTCTAAGCGGAGTTTCAGGGTTTACATACAATTTTGAAATTTATACTGGAAAAGAATCATCCGAATCTATTTTACCAGATGAGCCGTTTTTGGGAAGCTGCGCCAATGTTGTAATCAGGTTGACTCGACTTCGAAGATATACTTCGATAATTTTTACACAACGCTTCCCCTGGTTGTTGAATTGGCAAAAAGAGGAATTTATTCTGTGGGCACAATTAGACGTAACAGGATTAACAATTGCAAATTACCCAGTGACAAAGAATTAAAAAAGGAACCTCGTGGGAAATCATTCGAATTTTTTACCAATATTGAAAACGTAGACGTTTGTATGTAAGGTTGGAAAGACAACAAATTAGTCATTTTATTGTCAACATTTGTCAGCGAGGAACCGGTTGGGATGACGAAGAGGTTTGATAAACATAAAGGAGAATCTATACATATTGATTGTCCAAATATTATCAAGCAATATAATAAACATATGGGCGGTGTGGAGCTCACTGATATCCTTATTGGAAGATACAGGATAAAAATAAAATCGCGTAAGTGGTATATACGCATTTTCTATCATTTAATCGATATTGCAATTGTCAATTCGTGGATTCTTTATCGAGTATGTGCGCTCCGAAATGAATCAGCAATGAGTTTATGTGACTTTCGCATTGAGGTTGGGGATTCCCTTTGTAAAAGTGGATTCCAACTTCAAACTCCCAGAGGTAGGCCAAGTAATTCACCAAGCGTTGCGTTACAAGAACGAAAACGAAAATACCCTTTCTCGCATGTACCATCTATTGACGTTCGAAAGGATAATATATCCCATTGGCCCATATACATGGAAAACAGACTCAGATGTAAATTTCCAAATTGTAAGGGGTTTACATATGTTAAATGTGAAAAGTGTTCCTCTGCTTTGTGTTTTAACAAAGCTAAAAATTGCTTTAAATCTTTTCATAATTAAATTAAATAACCAATTAAAATACAAATTAGATTTTGTGATATGAAGTAAATATATATGTGATACATTTTATTTTGAATTCATTTTGTATGTACATATAAGAATATTGTTTTTGAATATAAGTACTTTTATTTTAATTTTGAAGAATTGTCTTTATATTTAAAATCGTTTATTTTTTTAAGAATTAGATAAAATATATTTTTTGGATGTAAAATAAAAAGTTTATATGAATAATTTTATACCACAAATGCATAATGGTATAAAAAAATGGTATAAATTAAAATCCATTTTCCAGGAAAATTAGCTGATTCTGATCGTTTTTGTTTTGAAATTTGTTTCAACCAAATACTTTATTATAAAAAAAAAATATTTCAATAAAAAATCATGCATTAAAGGGTTAAAGAGAAAATAAATTTTTCCAGGGCTAATATTTTTGTATAGTGTGGAACAGTAAAAACGAAAATTTTCTACTATAAAATAAAATTAAAAACTTAAACCATCCTAGAACTGAATCACATTCAAAATAAAACTTATTTAAAAAGAAATATTTAATTATTTTATTAAATTATATTGAACTTGAGTCGGGTAGACGTCAGTGGAAAATATTGCGTTGTTTCAAAATTCACTAAAAAAACTCGGCCCATCTTCCCAATTCCCAACAACACCATTGACCAGTATATTAAACGAAATATACTCCATTATAAAAAAAAAACAAAAAATTTAAAAATGAAAACGAAGATAATAATTAAGATAGCCATCGTAAAAATTTATTGAAATTTAATAGATAAAAATTATTGAAAGAAAATAGATCATATTTTAATAATTTAAAATTGACCAAAAAAAAATTATATATATATATATCATAGAATATAATTATGAAAGTGGATGAAAATTTATAGATAGATCAAAGCTTACAATTAAACTCACCCAGGTTTTCCTCAGAGCACTAGTCGGTTATAGCGTATGGCTGTGAAACAAAAATATCATGATTTACACTTGCATACACTACCTTTAAAATTCACCGTATTAACTGCTGAAATATAACAGAAATTTTATTTTATTTAATTTTTGTAAAATTTTGTGTTTTCCTAATTTTCTTTTTGTAATCACTAAATCTTATACTCATACTATTTAGGATATCGTTCATATACTGAAAATTTCGCTTTATCCCGCGCTAAAGGTAATAAAATGCATTAAATTGATGTATAAATTCCTTTTGACTTATTCATGCGATGGCTTTCGTCACCTATATTTGTATATAAAATAAAACTAGAAATTGATAAAAATTTCCACAAAAAGCAAATAAAGTTTATCTACCCTATGATCAAAATTTTCTTAATTTTCGGTCTAAGGTTCTCAGAACTCTTAATTTTTTTTATTAAAATCACTAAAGTGCTTTTAAATTTAAAACTATCACTTTAGCTTGAATTCAAAATTCTATGATTGGAGCATGTTACTAATGCGATGGCCATTGTTGTATTATGGTTTTAGCGGCTCCCCGAATTAAAAAAGGCTGCTTTTAAATTGGTGTTTTTTTGGACTTAAAACCAACTTTTTTATTTCATTTTCAAATTGACTTAAAATCTGTAATGAAAATGAAATAAAAAATGCTGACTTAATTAATAAATACATATCATAAGTCATTTTGAAAATGATTTAAGAAGTGTGTTTATTAAGTCATTTTGAAAATGAAATAAAATGTAAACGTAAAAATGTACTACTGGTCAAATCAAATCATCAAATTAATAAGAATTTAATTTTTAGGACTTTTTTTTTGCTTTCTTCTCTTTCGTATGCATTTTTAACTCATTTTGAAATATGCAATTGGTTTTTGAGCATTTTCATTGATGCAAAAGTTAGTTGAAAATTTTGAATGGCTTTAATTTTCATATTATGTAATATACACTACAGTAAAAGCCCTGTTATCCGAAATGCTTGGGGTTGAGAGTATTCCGGATAATCGAAAATGCCGGATAATTTAATGGTTTATTAAAACTAGAAATTTTGCGAGAATTTTGCTTGATTTCATTATTTTTTAGGATTCTCGTTTATTTATTTTCAAATTTTTTTATACATCAGTTAATTGAATTTATTACAAATAATAAATACACACATATTATGTATACGAATACTCCCATACAAGTACCCAAAATTTATTAATACATTTATTCAATATTTCACTAACCTAATTATGTTATAAATACTACTTTACACATTCAGTCCAAAAAGAATAATGCATAAAACAGAACAAAAAGTAAGGGAAAGTATATTTTCTGTGAATCCCCTTTTACTGTAATATGAAAATTAAAGCCATTCAAAATTTTTGAACTAATGCTTAAATTATTGATAATGTGCAAAAAACAATTGAACAATGGAAAGACAAACAATGAAAGCAATGACAAACAATGAAAGAGAAGAGAAAGGGAAAAAAGCAAAAAATATTCTAAAAATTAAAATTCCGGTTAACTGAGTTTTCCGGTTAATTGGATGCCGGATAATCGGGCGTTTACTGTAATATGAAAATTAAAGCGATTTAAACAAAAAGTTTTTTTTTTCTAAAAAATAAAGGCTTATTAAAGGAGTGTGGCTTATTCTTACGTTTTATACCTAAACATTCACAGAATGTATTTAAAAAGTAAAAACAAAAAATTAATTGGTTAGTAAAAAAATCACTTCTTAATTCACGTTAGGTATAGGTACATACTTAGTTTCATTGTGTCATGACGAACTTTACTATATTCTATTCCTGATCCTTTTCTACCTCAGATAGATAGATCTAAAACCAGCAACTAGTATATCACAAATCACTAATTTTTCAGCAGCATCCTGTTCAATATCTTCTGACTCTTCATCTGACGAAATTTCCGACATAGTGACACTGTCCCAAGCCGATGCTATCCAACCAACGATTTCTTCATATCCCGCTTGTTTCATGGCTTTTTTTTGTGTACTCTTTGTAATTTCGATTTAAATGATTTGCTGACAGATATATCAAGTGGCTGCAATTTACTCGTGTGGGTTGACAGCTGGAATTTTTGTTGAAAAATAATTCTGGTTGTTTCCGCCACACATTTTTTCCAACCACAATATCATCTCTGCGGATGACATCCACCCTTTTTCATTAGCCGATACAATTATGTTAATTGGTAAATCTTCTTTGGGAATGGTTTCTCGCTTAAAAATAATATATACAAGCAGTTTTTTGCCATCAGCGGTAACAGTCAATGTAACAGTAAAATTACATTTCTCATTCCCCGTTGTGGTAATTTTTACATCCGATGATCCCCGCTCAGTTATAGTAAATTTTGATGGTAAATCAAAACTCACTGGGACCCATGTTTGCAGTTTGACTCAAATTTACTCCCAATTTGGATTGTTCGACAAATGTTTTAAAGTCACGCACTTTCTATTTCCAATTTTCTGGTAAATGTTACCTGTTGATGTAACCGCTGTTACAACTAAGTTATGTCGTTTCATAAACTTGTGTACCCATTTCGGTGATCCATTAAATGCGATTTTCATTGGTATATCCCGTGAACGTGCTTCTTGCAAAATTCGTTTACCAGTTATTTGCCGCCCCTTAGCTCGTTCAATCAAAATTCATTTTTCGACAACCATTTCTGATGAAGGCCACTCTGCCCGACGTTGCATTTTTTTAGTTTTCTTATTTTTGTCTGGAACTATTTTTAATTCATTTTCACACGCCCGCCAACCATAGATTTGTTAACATTAAAATGTTCGCCTGCTGCCCTATTTCCATTTGCTAACGCAAATTTAATAGCTTCTAATTTAAAATTTAATGTGTAGCTCTGTCGTGTTTTTCCCACTTTTAGGTTAGAATTTCTATATCTACTTTGGCTTGATTTTTTATCACAATATTATGATTCGTAAGATATAGGTACTACCAAAAGTACGCAAACACAGTTTGTACGTTACAATAAAACTACCTAACCAAATTAAAACTGTTCACAAAAATTCAGTGTTGTTAGATATTAAATAATACGAAAACAATGAAATATCTATCAAAAAGTTTCCCTTTGTGCATTGACCAAATAGAGAAAATAAAAAAAAACATAAGAAACCCAAAAAACAAATGGTTGCGTTTTTGTTACTCGATCATTTTACGTTGATATAAAACGTAAAAGTTTTAAAGGAATTCTAGTAGGATGCGCCTCATTATTAGTGTGCGGCTTCTAATAGGTGCGGCGTGTTAACGGAATGCGGCTAAGTAGAGGTTTTCGTAAAGGTTTTAAGTGTTTTTCAGTCAGGCAAACCGCGGTTTATTAGAGTGGTGCGGCTTATAGGGGAAAAACAGGTATGCCTTTTTTAAGTCATTTTGAAAATGAATTATAAATATATTTGTAAAGTGAAATAAAATATGCCTTTCTTGTGTCATTTTGAAATTAAATTTGTTCTTGTAAAACACCTTTGTTAAGTCCGAAAATTTGTTAAAAGTATGACTTAAAAAAGGTCCCATTTTTCATATAAAAACACCATTTTTAAGTCAACCTTTTTAAATTCAGCCTCTTTAATTCAGGGAGCCGGTTTTAGCTAAACTTTATGGTTTACCTCAAATATACAAATCTGGTGTTCCATATAGACCCATGGTATGCTCTATAACTATTCCACTATACCAACTTTCGGGTTTTCTTTCCAAAATTCTGAAAAATACTTTTGGATTTTCTGCAACAGCAGTTGAAAATTCAATTGAATTTAAAAACCAAATTAAACATTTTGTTTTCACTTGCTTGTTTCACTATTCACCATGGGTTTGTTTCACCATGTTTCACCATGGGTTCACCCATTAGGTATGTATATATTGTAACTGCAATCCCCCGTGATAAAATAGCGTGTTTTTCAATAAATTTTACACATTTAACAATAACATTAAATTTAAAATAGAACATGAAACTAATAATACATAAGCTTTTCTAGATTTATTGTTATCCGTAACCCAGATGGTATACTTTGTCGACAGGTTGATACCATAATAAAACATGGTTCAGACAAAATTGTTCAATTATTAGATTCAAAATTTACACAAAACAATTTTCGGCCTTAAAAACAAAAATACTCGTGAATGAGATAAGAAAATTCCGTATCTCAAAACTTTCACAAATATGAATGAGAGATATGAATTTTCTTATAGAATCAAATTTTCTAAGAAATTCCGTTCTTCACAAGAATGTCGTTTCAGATATGCAAACTCAATTAGAATTTTAATCGAATTAGCAAAAGTAGTGACACATATGGGGCTACCAAAATATTATAGAGGCAAGTTTGCCGATATAAGTTTCCTTAGAACCAACATTTCAAAAAAAAATTCGTTCTTCACAAGAATGTCGTTTTAGGTATGGGACCATTAGAATTAGAATCGGGTTGGCACTAATAGACTACACATAAGGCTATACCAAAATATTATAGTGACAGCTTTGCCACTCGGTGAAATTTTAAAATATAAAATTTATTAGAATCGATATTTTTCACCGATAAAATAACGTTTCGAATATATTGAACAGGAGCCATAATAGATAAAGAAGTAAAAGAAAACGAAGATAGGTGATAAGCACGTTAAAGAGAATCATAAAATGACTGAAGATGCATTTGGTACGGAGGAAAATGAAAAAGATAAACAAAAGGAGAACAATCATAATAAAACGACAAACATGCAAACGCCAAGCATTGGAGGAGAAAAAGGCTTCGACGAAAATATGGACGACGTCAGAACTGGAAGTTGAAAAAAAACAATAGTTGGACAATGATTACCATGACTGAAAAGAGAAATCATTTGCAGATAGCATGCGCAAGCAAAACCAGATACAGGCAATCCGAACAGTATACAGAAGATAACAAGTTATTTCTTAAAAAATGTGTTGGGGTATTTTGTATGTGTTCTAAATTTCGTGATTGACAGAAGAAACTCTGGAGTTCAATGGTTTATCTAAAGCAATCGAAAATCAAACAGTTCGCAAAAGATGTCCAGCAGTAAGAAATTCCGACGTATTTTATGTAAATATACATTTGGCAGCAAAGTTAAAGTTCAAAAGGTTGGACAAATTCTCCATATTTCTGTTTTCTGCTTCAAATACATATACGTGTTATTGTTAATCAAGTGTTAAATTTTATAAATTAACATGAAAATTTTCAGATCATTTTTAAATAAAATAATTGTGCAACATAAATGGAACTCATACAATGTTTCGTGGCTTTTTGTTAATTTCATAATTTTAAGTTGTTTCTATTTTATAATTTTTAAACCTTCAATATTTATTTATTATTATTTTAAGTTATAACTATTTTAAACTTATAATTATTTTAAAAATATTTTAAAAAACAACACTGATTTTAAAAAACATTTAAAAAAAGAGTAATTTTAAAAAACTTTCTTTTTTAACAAATATTAAGAACTTATATAAAATAAACGAAGACTAGTTTCGGAAATTTGTTCCATCCTCAGTTCCTTTTTAACTACTACTCGGAGTAGTATGAACTGGGGATGAAAGAAATTTTCGAAACTAGTCTTCCTGATTTATAAATTTTAAATAAATTCTAAATATTTGTTAAAAAAGAAAGCTTTTTTTTAAATGTTTTTTAAATTGAGTGTCGTTTTTTGAAATATGTTTAAAATAATTATAAGTTAAAAATAGTTATAAATTAAAATAATAACAAATAAATATTCAAGGTTTAAAAAATTTAAAAATTAGACAACTTAAAAATATAACTTTTCTTGTTTATTTATAGCCTAACAGTGCCATACCACCAAAGCATGATATTTGGTTTAGTGAAGAAAACGGCTCAAAAATGAAGCCGAAATGCAATTTCTTTGAAAACGAAATTAGATGTTTTACGCCGTTTTTAGGCAGGCGAGAAACTTGTAGGAATTGCAATGGTGCTGGGTCTTACAAAGTCGACGTTTGGAACAATCAAGGAAAACCGCGATAAAATTGTCAAACAGTCAAACTAACTGCGCCATTACGCGTTCCAAAATATACTCGACAAAGGAGCGTAATAATGGAGGAAACGGAAAAGCTGTTAGGCATATGGATTGAGGATAATAACCTGTTCCGGTGGCCAATGAGTGAAAGTATATAATACTTGGAAACAATGCCTCATATGACAACAAATTGAGACCCCTCCTAATATATTCGTAGGAAAATCCAAGGGCTCTTAAGGGATGTGGTAAATTACATTTACCCGTAAAATCCAACAAGAAAGCTTGGATGGCATTGTCCATGTCCGAAGATTGGTTCAAACGTAACTTCTGCCCGGTTGCGAAGAAATATTTACAAAAGAAATTTCTTTCAAATAAAATAATTTTGCTACTGGATAATTACATTACATATAATTAATTTGGCTATGTTTGAAGATGTACAAGTTGATTGTTTACCTAAAACACGACAGCGATTCTTCAGCCTATGGATCAAGGTCTTATTTTAATTTCTTGTGCTTGCGTAAGATTTTTCAACAACTGATAAATAGCACCGATGGGCAATCATCTGACAAAGAATTTTGGGCAAAATATAATATTAAACATGCTTTAGATAACATCAAAAAATTGTACGAATGAGAAGTAAAGCACGATGTAACACGTTTGGAGAAAGATTTGGCCAGAATGTGTTAAATATGACGAATCTGATCTTGATTCACTACATGCTATTTGACAAAATTTTGTATCACTTGCAAGCCAACTAGGTTTCGAAGAATTTGATGTGATCGAACTGGTAGAAACAGGTCAACAAGGATTGACAAATGAAGAGCTGGTAAAACTAAATAAATTTATACATACGACATCGATCAACACTGAACGAGAAACGGAAGTCACTTCTTGAAGATTAAAATCGCAAGTCTTAGCAACAGCTCTATCGCATTTTGAAAGCGGCATAAAAATATCGCTGGACAAGGATGAATCTTAAGAGCATTGCCTTAAATCTGATCATGGCATCAACAAGAACATTGAATGCTACAAGCAGCTTTATAAAACTGTTAAAGCAGAAGCCAGAGAGGCAACGTAAGATTAATTGTTCATTGCATCTACATCTAAATCAACGGCTAGTGAAAGCATTCGTATAAGTTTCTGTTCAAGCTCTAGCAGCCTATAAAGTTGCAAGTTTTTTTTTTTTTTTTTTTTTTTTTTTTTTTTGAAAATAAGTGTTTTTTATTATTTCTTTTTAATTACAATCTAGTCGAAGACTAATAAGCAATTTTATTCTAACTTGTATTAGTACATTTTACTGAAATTTAAGGGTTCATTTTTCGATGTACTCCTCTCTGATGTATCTGAGCGGCGATGCACACTCGGGGGGTGTATAGTAAATATAGAAGTGGCCCAAGTACACTTCCTTCTGGAACTCCTGCTCATATTTCCTTAATCTTCTCTCGGTGTATGGTACAGTGGAACATTGTCTGTGAATGGAGTAAAAAAATACCCCAATGTATTTTGAGCTTAAAAATTTTTTCCATAATAAAAATTATTATTTTTACTTGCTTGTAATTTATTAAAAATTAAAAAACTCAATGTACAAGATAACAAAAGATAACAATAACTAATTAATTTTATTTTGATTATTAAAATGATTAAAAAGTAAAGTCATCAACGTCTTCATGTTGTTCAATTTCATCATCAACTATTTCTAAATTAGTGCAATCATCACACACGGTTTAATGGTGGCTTTTGCATGGTGGTTATTGCAGAAGTGGCAAGTTACGTTTGTTTTCACGTCAGCACTTCGTGAACATAAATTGCATGTTTGTGTTTTACGACTTTTGGTTTGTTGGTTTTGAGCGATTGGTGCTGACCTCAATTCTTCAACATTGTATCCTATTTGACTCATTGCGATTTTTACACTTTTTTCAAGGTACTGGGAGTGGCAACTCGTTTCTTGATTGCATGGTCCACCAGCAGCAATGTCAATTTCAGAAATTCTTTTCGTTCTGAAGAAACCGATAATCATAGAAAAATGTAGTTTGCTATTTTATGTAAATTATACGCGGCAAAACCCTCCGCATCTAACATGTTGAAGAAGAGTACCATTGACGAACTTCTAATTTTTCGCTTGCAAGTATCAGGTGCGCAACTAGATTTCCGGGTTTCACACATAGATGGTACTAGCGACACATTTAGTTATCATTTATATCAGAAGTTGTGTTTTATTCATAGCGTTCACAGTTGTTAACGATAACCAGTTGTTATACCAGCACATATCGCAACGCAAAAATATTTTTTCTAAGAACGAAAATGTCGAGTTTTGTGCACGTCATTTCTTGAGGTGGGCCACGACGAATATGTAACATGAAAAAGTACCTGTGAATGTTAAACGTTTTTGAAGTGGCACTTTCGATGACAAGTAGCGTGCCGCAAGACCAAACATTTGAAGACACCGAGCTTCAAGCGTTATTGGATGAAGATTATATGCAAACTCAAGATCAACTTGCGGAGATAATACGACTTGCCAAGGTATTTTCAAATGTTTACATGCTATGGAAAAGTTCAAAAGGATGGAAAATGGGTGTCGCATGAGTTGACTGGGAGACAGATGGAAAATCGAAGATAGAAATTTTGATTTCTTTGATTTGCTTTCACAGCATGAAAGAAACAGCCTCGTGCATCGAATTGTTACAGGGGATGAGAAGTGGTGGTTTTTAAGAATTCCAAACGCAAAAGGTCGTGCCTTTCACTTGGCGAAGCATCAATTGGGACCAGAAAGGAATCGTGTACTATGGGGCGAAACAGTCAATGGGCATCGCTACCAAAAACAACGAATCAATCTGAATCATGCATTGCTCGAAAAACAAGAACGAGTGATATTGCAGGACGACAGCATGCTCCATGCCATCACATTCCCATCGTCCAGGGCATCATCAAAACGCTGAGATGGCATCTACTATCGCACCCGCCTTATTCGCTCCCTTGGGGGCTCGTTTTATCGTCGTGGTATTTATGTATTGCAAGAGAGATGTGTAAATAGCGTAAAAAAATGTGCAGATAACGAAGGACAATACTTACGGAACGGTATCAGTATAATTTTAGTTTGTTTTGTACAGTTTTTTATAGATTTATAAAAATTATAGGTTTTCTACCCCCTATAACACAGAGTGAAGGTTAAGCTCAGAATATTCATCTTCTTGCTTAAGCCTGAAAAATCTTTCCGTTATATACGATTCAAGTATTATGCTGTACTGTTTAGGTAGGATTAATTTAGGTTTGTAAACTAAACCGTCGTGCCAAACTTTGCCAAAAACTTGAAATCAACTAATACTGCGGAACAAACTTTTTCTCCTGCGAAAACCAAATTGGTGATTCGGAATTAGGTTATTTTTTCAATTATTATAGTTTGAGTCTTTTAGTAACTTTTCAAAGAGTTTATAGACATTATTGGCAGCAACAATATCGGCCTGTATGATGTTATTAGATGTGGCGGTTTTACTGGTTTGGGTATGATGATAACCTCAGCCACTTTCCAAAGATCTGGCACATATTTTAACCTGGATGCAGCGTTTATGATTTTGTTAACTTTACCGTATCTTTTCTTGGTAGCTACTTTATTATTTCTCCGGTAATCAGATCAAACCCTGGTGCTATCTTTAAGTTTACATTTTTTTAATTTCGTTGGTTACTTCAGTAGACGATGTAGGTATGTCACACCTCCTTCAAGAATTTGTACTATATGTTCATTCATTGTTTCTCGTAATTGACATTCATGAGGTTCAAATATAATTTCAAGATGATTAGCAAATCCTTCAGCCTTTTCTTAGTTTTTCCTTGCACATGTGCCATCCACTTTCCTGAAAAGATGAATCGGCATTATTGGCGTTTTCGGAATAATCCATATTACTGTCATTCGTCAACTTACTTAAGTAGAAATTAACTGACTCATATTTTAGTTCCTGAATTTCTGTGTTAATTGTTGAGTAAGACTATTTAGTCTTTTTTTGTCTTGTGGATCTCTAGCTTGATGCCATTTTTGCTGGATTTGCGTTTATCCCTAACGAGATTTCAAATTTCTATTGGATAGTTATTTCCTTTTAGCCTTGATTTAATTTCTTGAGTGCTTGCTTCCCCATGCTGATTGGTGGTCAGGTATTTTTCCTGGGTAGTTGGCCAATATGTTGGTTTTCTTGTTGAAATGGATTCACTGTTTATTTGTCTCAAATGGATTCATTGTTTGTTTTTAATGGAATGTCTTGGTAGACCGTACAATTTTGTCACAACAATAGAAAAGTTGTTGGTTTTTATACAAAGCACTATGGTCTGAATTTCTTCTTTTTCATACTTTGCTTCTTCAAAATGTTGAATATTTTTTTTAACGATGACTGCACCTCCTCCTCTGGCTGAATTATCTGGAAGAGTAGGGTTGCTTAGTAAAATGTATGATTTCTTAGATTTTTTAGTTATGTAGGGTTGCTTAGTAAAATGTGTTTCCGAAATATTCTCAATAGAACTAGGTGGTGTCTGGCACATTTAGCACACCTTGGAAGCTTGCCACTTGAACATGTCTAGCTTCTTTTTATTTCACCCACTAAGTTTGTACATTACGATTTTTAAATTGTTTTGTAAGTAACTCGAAAGTGTGATGTAAGTTCGTTGCCATGACTCTGATTGACCTTTCTTGTTTATTTTTATTCGTGTGAAAGATAAATGAGCCTTCACTCAAAGTTTTCACTACGTTTCTAGTGATGAATGAATCTTCTGAAACACTAGCCTTACCTATACTATGATAGGTGGTGGGAGAGGTATTTTTTATCTTTTTTAGCGTTTGTCTCAACCTTTTGAGGCTGAGTAATTTGATCCAATGTTTGTGGTTTTTGTGGCGGTGACGGTGTATCATATAACCTTCTCTTTTTATTTTTCCATGGACTTAACCACGAATCTATTCTCTTTCTTTAGCTAAGTCTTCCTCGTTGGTTTGATATTAACATTTTATTAACATTAGAATTGGTGTTTTGATTCTGTGCCATTGGAGATTCGGTTTGACATTTACCATTGTTGACATTAAATTTGGTATTCTTATTTTGCTTCATTGATGGCTTTGCTTGGGTTTTGGGCTACTTTAATTGCATCATTTCGTTTTTAGTTCGTAAATTTGTTGTTGTTGATTGATAAAATGCTTTGCTGATTTTTTCATCAGTTACTTTTTGCCATTGTTTGTATAACATTCGCTCTTTTTATGAGACATAACTTCCAAGGACAGATGTTTCACTATAATTATATAAGGTTGTTATACTCGTACTTGCTTGTTGGGGTGCCGTTGTTGCGCCCGTATTATTTTGGAGTTGTTCCGTGTTAAGATTTTCAATTGAGAAATTAAAAGAAACTCACCGTAACACCCGCGACGTTGCAAGTGAATTACTTCTTTCATTAAAGGCAATTGTTCTTCAGTGGTTATGCCTACACATCTGAGTTTTTTTTTAATTGGTATGATGTATGTGAGCAACCTTATTCGCATACGATTCGTCGAAAATCCTCAGACAAGCCCAATTTTTTTATTGGAATAACACATACCAATTTAGATGGGCCTGAATATGTTCTGTCTATTTATACTAGTGGTTGTGTGTATAGTTTTTTAAAATTTTAGTGATTTTATACGATTTTTTAATAATTTCAATCAGTTTAATTACATTATTAATATTTAAACGCACACTTTCGTAAATTTAAAATTTATCAGAAAAATTAAAAATTATTTTAATAGCAGTTTTAATAGCATTTTACATTTATTGACGCGGTTCAGAATGTGTATGTGTACAAAATAAAAATTTTTAAAATTTCTGTAGCAATTTTTACAAATTTGAAGTTTATCTTTAATTTTCGATTAAGCAAAACCACTGTACAGGATTTTGTAATATTTTAAACAATGGTCATGATTGAAAGTTAATCTCAGATACATACTAAAATACCCACATTTATCACGATATGTATATAATATCAGAATCTTTTTATCAATTCGTTTAATTTAAACCAGTACAGGATCAACAAACCTGATGAAAAACGAGAGGACAAATCTTAGTTTAAAATAAAAAATAATAAAAAATATTGGGTAGCGAAATACTTTAGAGTGTGGGGTTTGGTCCTAATTTCAAATTTGAAAAATTTGTAACATCCATAGGAAATACAAATAACAAATTTTAAGCCTTTTTAACAATACATATAATAAAACTATCACTTTCACTCCTCATCCATAATTTCTTCTATGTATATAAATACCCCATATATTTCAAGATCAAAATTCAGTATCACAACTTTCTAATCAATCAAAAACGTTTCTTATATATAAACTTTTCACACATACAAATTTTTTTGTGTGAATTATTTAAAAAAAAAAACTGTTTATTTATGTATGTCATACACCGCAACCGATCAATGATTCAACTATTTTTCTCATAAATTTCCCAAAAAGAACAAGATACATGGAATATAAAAAATTATTTCATCAACCTGTACCTAGTATTACATCAAACCAGCACAAAAAAAATATTAATATTCACGAATGGAAGGTTTAAAAATTCGTAAGATGAATTAAATAAAAAAAATGTATCCCGAAGAAATATTTTTTAACATGTCAAACGGTACCGAAAAAAATATGTTATTTATGATGTTACCACTAGAATTGCCCATAAAGCTTTGATACCCCCTAGCCAATCAGTAACGCATATTCTATTTCCCTGTATACGATTGGTAAAGATAATTTTAAAAGGCGGTTCTTCTACACTCTAAAATTTGTGGCAACCCAAAATACCGATTTTTACCGAATCAATTTGTTTTCATAATCCATGTGTATAGTCATCTCTTTCCAAAACTAAACTCGTTCCTATTCTCTCACATTTTAATTAAAATTAATTTAATCTAATTTTTGGTGTTGATTATTAACCCTTATTTTACAATTTGTGTAAATTAATCAACATCCTTGTTCTAATCAATTTTAATACGGATCAATTTTAATTGATTGTGATTTTAAATTAAAGAAAAATGTTATGAAAGAAAGAGACCCAAGTATGGTTGTACTGTTCCAAATTATTTATCAAGCCCACTTCTAATGTTGTTTTGGTGTTATTTTTATGTTATTATTGTTGTTTTAGTTTTTGGTTCGATTTTTCGTTACACAATAAATTTGTGTGTGTTCAGAAGTGATAGTGAACGCGGTAACATAGTACGTATGCGTTACGTATTCTTAGATTTTTTTAGTTTTTTTTTTGTACATTTCGGGGTTTGTTCGATTAAATAGTTTTAAGTGTCACAAATTTATAAAAAAAAAATATTTTTAACAGTGTTTTATTGGTATAATATAATTATAATGAAAATTTTATTAGTGAATTATGTGAAAAGTGAAAAACTGCGAGTTTCTTAATTTTTAATATTTATACGATAGTGCTGTGTTTGTGTGATGTGTATGTTTCAAATTATTATGCCAAAATAGTGAAATAAAATATTAGTTTTGTCAAAGTACAATTATCAATATGATGGACGTGAGCATGTACGGAAATCATCATTCTACTGGTTATCAAAATTCGGAATTGATTTCGTCAAGTGGCTACTCTTATTTTCCTAGTCATCATAATATTCATCATCATCATCATTTGCACCATAACCTGAATGAAAATGATACAAGTGGATATACCAATATTGGTGCAGCGAGTAATATTATTTCTTCGCCATCGGTTACAACGAACCCGGGATTAGCTAATAATAACGTTAATTGTAGTACTAACAGCAACAATAATAATAATAACAATAATAGTAGCACACCTGGTTCAAGTACGCCTAATGCCCATCTATATACACATCCACATTTATACAGCCCAACGGCTTTGGAATATGGCATAACAACTTCCCAAATTTCTTCCAATAATTCCCCCTCTGATTCGTATTACGATGCGGACAGCGGTCATTCGTACTTTAATGCAGGCTCTGGCCCGTCACCTGGAGTAATTCAAGACCCCCATATAATAAGCACCGATAATGGCTTATCATATACAAATCTTGATTACATTTACAACCAAAATCCACATAACGCCAGCGGATATATTCATCCTGATGATAAATTACATTATAGCCTAAATGATGGTGGTATGCTACTTCCAAATAATCAAACTGGACACCATCCGCACCATCATCACCATCACCACCATATATCGCCATCTACGACAAATACACCAACATGGCATCATCCAGCCTATATGGATGGTGGTAGTTTACCACATTCGCTGGGAGGCGTAAATTCTTTATCATCCCAAACGCATCTATCCAGTCCAATGGCCGGTGGAATAAATCAAACGAGTTTATCACATTCGTCAAATACATCATCGCCCGGACTACAATCATCACAGCAGCTGCAACAACAACAACAACAACAGCAACCCCAACAAAATCATCAATCACCGCAGAACCAACAGCAGAATGTGCAAACCTATAAATGGATGCAAGTGAAACGTAATGTGCCAAAGCCGCAGGGTAAGTTAAAAATTCAATAAAATTTTCTGTTGTCAACACGATCAAACTATTTTTTTGAAATAACTACTCCTATATACGTTTATAAGACAAAATGACGATAAATATAAATTCTATACACGTAATCTAATAAAATCTCATTCAATTCAAATCATGTTCAAAATCGGTTCGAATTAAAATCAAATTCTCTCATACACATAGAAACAAAAGAAAATAATAATACGTAAATCTCAAAGATGTAGTTTTTTGTGTTCTTTTGTTTTAAAAATGTCTTAATGATCAACGAATGTCAAATTGGATGTTCAATATTAAAAAAGACAGCTATATAGTTTTTTTTTTTTATTATGAGTGTGTAACTTTAACAATTATATCGATGATCATGTTGATCATCATCCAAAAATTTTATTTTACTTGATTTTGTTTGATTTGGATGAAAATTTATAAAATTATGATGAGTCGACTAAAAATGATATCGAATCGACCGGTACAACTATATAGGTTTGTTCTAAAAATCATGACATAATACTTGTCACCGACGGTTTTGTTTTTGAATCTTGTAGTTTTTTACGGAGCGATGAGTTATCATGGAATAGCAGGGTAAAATATGTCCATTGGGTCGATTTTAGCTTGGATTTTCACTATATTTTCTTTTATTATGCATTAATTTCTATGAAAAATTGATCACTAGGATGAGGACCACCGAACAAAAAGTTCCTTGTAAAACAAAAATAAAATTCCTGGGACCATATTGATTGATGACACTGAAGGCCCGATTCTGAAAATATAAAAATTCTTTAGCTGACTCTTTATAGAAACTGCAATGAAATTAAACATTCCTATGTATGTATATCATAAAAATATTGAATTTTATGTAAATTAATTAAGAAGTAGATAAACATAAGAATGTAGAGTTTTCAAACAACATATTAAAACAGTTGGCGCCATTCGTTTGTAAACAATACTCTTGCTGTGTATATTGCAGCCAAACAATTTGTTTCGACTGTACGTTCATGTATTTCTGTATCAATATTTAGGCGCATAAATTAATCTACTTTACTTACGTTTATAGAGCCGAATTACATTTTGTGAATAACATTTTAGTACATATCGAGAAATTTACAGGAATAAGACCGTAAGTCTATGTCCAAAACTCGTAATTATTTTTATATCGTAATTTCGGATAGAATTCGAATATGCTAATAAACAATTTAGTGAACCACAACTTACATTGCAATTCCACGATTTTCTTGAATTAGTACAAAAAATGACTAAAACTATTTATTTTTTTTTTCTAAATTTTCAAATTATGAACAGAGTTAAAATTGCACTTGAAACATCAATCTCAAACTGATTATAAGATTTAAGTCTAATACAATAATTTATAATTTGAACCGTTTGAATTGGGACATTGGATTTGAAATTTATTTGTGGTCTTAACAGCCAAACGATTTTTTTATACTTTTATAGGTTGGTACAAATTTTTAATAAAATCAAACGAAGCATGCGATTTACTTTTATGTCATAACAAATATTTATGAAAACATAAAATGCGTTTCCGACGTAAATATGATTTATTTTTCAAATTTATTTAGCATCGGAGTACATTTTTTGTACCGTTAATTTATGTCATTTGGTTCTTTTTGTGATAAAAATAAAAAATCTAATTTATTTTATTGTTGACAAATTTAAAATTGACTTTTCTTATAAAGACGCCAACCCACAAAATTATAATTTTCGAAAAAGTTGCTCTAGTGGTCAATAGGATAACTTTGCGTAGAATAACTTTATTCCTATTCCAACAAAAACTTGGAATACAACTATTCTGGTTGGAATGAAACGTATGGCATTGTTGTTGTAAAATCCCCAAAGTAAGACGCTAATTATTTGAATGTAGACTGTAAATTATAAAAGATTTTTTCGAAAAACTAATGCCATTTTATGCTGCGTTTCATAAACACACAATGATCCGCATCAGTTGTTTCACGAAACTTGGGGAGGAACTGGAAAGAAAAAGCAAAGAAAAATCGATGAAAACAGTTTGTTTCTTTAATTATTCAATAAAGTGGATTTTTGACACAAACACTTGCAAGTTGCAACCGTTGCACAACAATGACCACTAGGTATATATTTATAAACATGCATCTCCATAAATATCGTTAGTAACAGTGTTGTGAAACGTTAAAAATACCGATATCCAAATTTTTTAAACCATGTTTACCCGTATATGTTTACCATAACAAAAATATATTATTTCGGTATTTCGTTAAATTGCGGTAAATTTTAATATCGTATTCATTAACTTTACATAAAATAAAAATGTTAAATAAGTAATCAATAAATATTATATTAACACTAAAATATCAATACCCAATATACAAACGCACCCATTTTAATTTTGGACTGGAATCTGATGATGATTTGGCGAATTCATGTTATCCCTACGACGTAGGTTTCGGTTGAGCGAAGTTTTTCTTTATTAAATGGATACTAACCGATAGGCGGAACAATTTAAATAAAACGAATTTAGAAGACATTTTGCCAATTGTCACGAACAAATTAATTGAAAAAAATTAAAAGTTTAAAGTTGATAATTTGTTTGAACCCTTGAACTAAATAAAACAAATTTGTCTTTATTATTTTATTTAATTTTTAATTTATTATTTTGATGGTTTGAACATTTCTGAATTTTTTAAAACATAAAATGCTAAATCGCAAATATGAATAATATTAAATCAACCGTTTCACCGGGTTATCAGATGAAATCTGTTTCAATTTTTATTGCTAATTTAAAACCTTATTTTATATTTAAAAACAAAAATTTTTTATACTGTTTTATTCCGCTCTCTCGAAAATAAAATTTTAACTAAAATTTACATCTTAAAAATGGCCTTAAATTTTTTTTATTTCATTTCTATTTTTGATGAAGTTGCTTCACAGAAAAATTTTTTGTTGAAAAATGAGCCACAATTAAAACCGGTATCTTAGGTAAACGGAGAAAGAAACGAAGATAAAGCTGCTTCTTTGACAACCCGTGTGAAATGGCTCAAAAACTTAATTGCTTGTTTTTTCTTTTAATGGCCGCGGCCTTGGAGAATTTTTCGTATTTGAAACGGTATACCATAACGTAACGAAATAATAGTTCGGTACTATACCAGAAAACGGAACGGCATCAATATTAAAGGGGTGGAACGAAACGAATAGCGTTACAAATTTTTTTTTTCGTTCCACAACACTGGTTAATAACGATATTAACGATATGTATCCAGTGTTGTGTCATGTTGTCTACATCGAGTAGATAATTAATATTATACATGTGAATTTGACGTCGACAGTGTAGAGAGCGGAGACAATATCAAAAATTATTGTTTTTTTCAACGATCATTGGGACAATTTTAAATCAAGCTTTTATATGACAATGACGTACTCTAATGCCCTCCTTACATACTATACTTTATTTAGTTGAGCTCAATTTTGTAAAAATTCGAAAAAGGCCAGAAACCTATGTTGTAAAGTAAAACTATACACAGTTAAATTTTTAAACAAAATACGAAGCTGTTCATCAATCATCACTACACATTAAAATGTTAAAGCTCCTGTTCATGGAAGAATTAATAACGACAGCTATCACATAGTAAAAAATTTATTCCGGTAAAACTACTCAAATACTTACCTCACTATTTATGTGAAGCTTGCAAATCCAGCAGGCAAAAATTACATTGTATATGCACACAACCCATTTTCATGTGGTCGCCATATCTGTACACCACCATTTTGCTAAAGAAATGAATGTTAAACTCGGGCAATGAAATCCGATGCATTATTCGTTTTTTAATTTTATAAAGGAGCGCTGGATGCACAAAAATTCTTTCAAAATGTTTTATACACCTAAGACTAATATTAAGTGACGTACCGGTGTACGCTTATTTATAACCAATACGCAAATCACGCGAGCTGCTTCAAAATAATTTTCGAAAAAATTCTAACAATTACGCAAAAAAGTAAAGTTAATCCAAATAATTAATAATACAAACATTTAATAATTATAAAATTAATCTTATTGGCTCTAGATTATTTGTAAAATTAAAAAAAATTAGTTTACGAGAATAGAATTGCTAGATTGGCCCAATATCAATAGCATCGGTTAACCAAAGTACTGATTGAGACGGTAGACAGTACTTGACCAATGATTAAGATTGTTTACTAGTAGAACTCAACAGATAAACTTAGGTATGGAATACAAAATATATTTTTTGGTCGATTTGAATTGGTTTGTTGACTAAGTGCTTACTAAATGACAAGTCATATTAGTTTGTCAAATAACTTGCCTAGTTGCAGTTCACGTTCGAAGACAATGGTGAGACATGTCATATTCTTCTTAGATGAAAATAATTTCCTCTTTCTTAAGCGAAACATGTATGACAAGTCTTCGGTCTTTCTTATTCCATCAAGTACTTTAAAAATGGCGTATAGGTAAACAATCGAGAAGATTGAAATAATGTATGTAATTTTTTTCTTTTTTTGAGACAACGCAATTAATATTATTTTCTGTATACGGTGTTAACATTTTGTTTATGGAATGAGTAATTAAACATTTTGTAATTGTTTTATTCGAAAAATTTTAACATACCTAAAAAAAAATTTTATGTTTTTTTGTACCGGAACACATGTACTCTACTCATCTCCGGCATGTCGTAAACATTTCGTGATGCTTAACTGTCACTGATGAGTCATTAGAGTGCCGTCAATATAAACTGGAAAGCTTTCAAACAGAAAAACAATTGGGAAAGAATAAAACAATGTCAAAATCTACGTTGTCTACGAATATTCGACATACTCTACTAATTGTCGACATTGCCTACGTTAAAATGAATTCTCTACGCTATTTTCGTCACCAATATGTCGAAAATCCCAAATTAGGCGTGGGCGCACAACACTACATGTATCAAATACAAAGTTTATTTGTAACTGTTGTCGTCCCCAAATGTAGGGTTTCTATAGTTGTATGAAGATAACGCTTCATTTTTACGATTATTGGTTCAAAAAATTCTATGAACTACCTTTTAGATTTATTGTTGAGCACGTCGAAGATGTTCGTTTTACTCTCCAATTTCAGCTCTCATATAGGAAGGAACAGAACCGAAACTTAAACATACTAATTTTGGTACATCTTGATATAATTCACGAGCACCATATTTTAATTCGCTTTAAAATACATATATTACATTGGCTTCAATGACGCCGTAATTAGCCATCACATGTAGTTACTCCAGTTTCAATGTTAAGTTCGTAAAAGTTTATGCAGTCAGGTAGATGTCGTCAGCGATAGTTGGCTAATTACTATTTATCAGGTGGTGCGGTAGAAATGTTGCGAAAAGCATAAACTCTCCATTTCTGTTCTGGCAGGAAGTTTCCTTCTACATTGCAGGGAACCATTTTATCTCCAGCAGAGGAGCTGTTGTTCCACAGTTAACATGCATTCCTGTGATTTTGAATAAATCACAATAATATTTCTATATAAACGTCTTACACGTGGACTTTATATATCACGAAACTCCAAGAAGCAAATACGTTAGGTCCCGTGAGGTGATCACTTATTTCCGTCTTCCTTTCACCTTGTATGGCAGGATTTGGAAGAACGATATATTTGTCTATATTTCCGTTGTTGATGAACTGTTGCCTATCGCATTCTAATTTATGCTACCAATTTATGACAGGAATTTTCGCTCCACTTCTAATTCTGACATCTAGTAACGTACTGAAATATTCCTTCGCCTGATAAAATTTGAACCTTTGCTTCGTCTTTTTCATTTCAAGTACGTTTCTTGATGACTAAGGTTTATAATACCAATCTTAAAATCATCAATAATAATACTTTTTACGCTATTTGACGTAGACACTAGGCGAATCACACTTATAATTAATAAACACATTTTATTAAACACAAAAATAAATCGCAAAATTAGATTTTTTGAATATTTTAATTAAATAATTTGTTCAAAAAGTTTAAAAAATGACTCGATCGATTTCGACTTGTTAGGTCATCATCAGGAGTATCTACTGATTTGTAAAAGTAAAAATTTATTATATATAGCAGAAAAAAAACAAAAAAACAAACAAAAGAAGGAGGGACAAAAAATAAGCAATAAAAAGCAATACAAATTAATCTATAAATCTCGGGTGGGCGATTAGTCATCGGCTGAGTAACAAAATTTCAAGGTATATTGAAATACATTTAATTACCCAACGTACCTATTAGTCAAATTATAGAAAAGGGCGGGGTTTGTAATTGGTGAGAAATGAATTTCTCTCTGTTCGTTAAGGATATTTTGATAAGAAATATTGATTTTCGAATTTCGTAAGACTCTAAGGTCTTTTAAGACTTCAGTTAGTAAGTGTATCAACCAATGCCCGAAGTTGTTTGATGAAACTAGTTGGAAATACTCTATCATGAATCCATCCGCTCCGATCCTTTATGGTTTACCAAAAATCCATAAGGAGGGCATTCCGATTAGACCAATAGTCGCGTATTGCAATGCTCCTGCCTACAAGCTATGTCAAGCCTCGTTCTCATTAGTCAAGTTACTTGATTTCAAGTACTTGAATTCAAGTAACTTGAATTCAAGTTTGCGTTCTTATATATTCAAGTTAATTTAGTCAAGTAGTTGCTGAAAATGTCATCGAATGAGTTGGTACGTGCTGAAATTTAAATAATAAAAACTCAAATTCCGAATGAATTATTAAAAATTACAAATGCGTTATTAATTAAACATAAACGTAAATGGAGAATCCAGAGATAGTCAACGTGGTTTAGATTTTAGAGTATTTGAAAGACCAATTTCACTATTACCAGAGACAGTAGATTTAGTGATACTGGCTAGCTGTTTCTTGCATAATTGACTTAGAAGCATAACTGAAACTGCATATTTAACAACAGGATCCCTAGATGAAGAAGACCATAACAGATAGGCCTAGTACGTCTTGGAGTATGGCGAGAAACTACTGGGAAAGCTGAACAATCAATGTCAGATATTACATCCGGGGTGGGTTCGCATAATTATTTTCAGGATGCCGGAAAGAGCCTTTTTTCGTTCATTTTAGTTAATAAATGTTTTTAAAATTTTCATCTCCGGCATTTCGGTCGTGATATAAAGTTAAATCGATGTTTCACAAAACTTCAAAGGATTGGTAAATTTCAAAAAAATTTATAATTTCTGCACAACTCGAATACCTCACCTTTTTTTATAAAGTACTTTCCACACTACTAAATTGTATAATGAAGCTCATCTCAGACGGCTCAACTTGAATCCAAAAGTTGAAAGGGTCTGTACTTTACTTGATACTTGAAGTAAAGTAAAATTAATTTGAATTCAAGTAAAATACCACGTTCATGTCAGTCAAGTAGATTCAAGTTACTTGAATTCAAGTACTTGAAATCAAGTAACTTGACTAATGAGAACGAGGCTTTAAGGCGACTGTTCGAGTGCGAATTTTTGTGCGAATATTTAGAATCACACTTTTCCACCGATTTAATGAGCACAATGCAGCTCACAATTTAACTTTTTTTTGTGATTAGGTTGATCGTCTGCGAATATTTTTCTTAAAGTTAAAAATATTTTATCTTTTATGGGCGAAATTTGAATTGTATAAAAGTGTGATTCTAAATATCCGCACAAAAATTCACACTCAAACAGTCGTCTTGAGGGTTTCATAATTTTTTCAATTGTCATACTAATTTCTTTTCGGCTTACTCGGTTAAGAACTCTGTAGAATTGATTAACAATATTCAAAACGTCGACATCCCACTACATTCAAAACTAGTTTCGTTTGACGTTGCAAGTTTTTTCACTTCTATTCCAATCATTAATTTGTCGCAAATAGTTTGTAATTACTTAGGTAGGGATGTTGTAGATGAGGGTTTACATCGTGAACTGAAGTTAGTGTTTGAGACTTGTATTAAACAAAATTATTTCTGTTTTGATAATAAATATTTCAAATTCGCTGATGGTCTACCCATGGGCTCCCTTCTGTCATCTTTGTTGGCTGAAATTTTCATGAATTTCTTCGAACAAATGATCATATCAAATAACAATCCTTATTTTCGTCATATAATCTTTTGGTATAGATATGTTGATGACATATTATGTCTATGGAATGGAACTGATAGACTGTTAGACTCATTTCTTACTTGGCTAAATTCTCAATATCCCACCATTGATTTTACGTTAGAAAAAGAAGAAAATAAATGTATTAACTTTCTAGATATAACAATAACCAGGAATCATTCTTCTTTAGACTTCAAAATTGATCGGAAATCAACGTATACAGACGCTGTTATCCCTAGTTCTTCAAACCATCCCCATAAAATTAAAATGTCAGCTTTCCACTCACTCATAGATAGACTAATAAATATCCCTTTGACAAATTCAAATTATAACACTGAGCTTAACATAATTCTTCAAATAGCAACAAATAACGGATATGCAACTAGGACTATATTAAAGTTATTAAATAAAAAGCTAAAACGTAAAACTCTAACGGGTATTTATCCACCGGACAGTCCAACGCGGAAAAATTGGCGTCGCTTAGAGTATATAGGAAAAACGAGTGAACGGAATAGCAACATCGTGTCCAATTATAAAAATATTAGTTTTGCTTTTTATAATAATAACACAATAAAGAAAATGATTTTTAACAATAAACCTAGAGTTGATCGCCTTTCCAAATCTGGCGTTTATAGGATTAATTGCAACGATTGTAGTTTCTCCTATATTGGTCAGACTGGGCGCAATTTTGGAGTTAGAGCTAAAGAACATTTATCTGGTTGCAATCAATCAACTTTCCATAACCACTTAACTTTAGAAAACCATACAGCTAGCTTGAACAATTTAGACATATTACATATACAACCTAAAGGCAGACGTTTAGATACCTTAGAGTCTTACGAAATTCGAAAATCAATATTTCTTAACCAAAATATCCTTAACGAACAGAGAGAAATTCGTTTCTCACCAATTACAGACCCCGCCCTTTTCTATAAGTTGAGTAATACCTCGGGTAATTAAATGTACTTCAATATACCTTGAATTTTGTTACTCAGCCGATGACTAATTGCCCACCTGCGCGATCAATCTATTGAGATTTCAATTCAAAATTTGTGATCTAAAACAACATTTAGATCAAGTTTACCATATAAAATTTGGACTGATCCGGGATCAATGGAACATCATGAAACACGACGAACATGTTATTATAAACTCAATTTTTGCATAATTTTCTCTCTATTTTACGTTAGCCAATCTGATAAAGTTGTTGTCTAGTTATTATCTAGTTATCATATCTAGAGACTAAATAAGTTTACTTGTTGATACTAATTCACATAAATTATTCTTTGTTATATGAACCTATAATGATAAAAAGGTGAGGTACTCGTATAAATAAGAGTATTAAAGAAGTCCTTAAGTGATACCGATTAGTGTAATCCCATTTGGCACACCAAAGGATACGGCGATATTTGCCAAAATAGCACAATAAAATGCATAACTCATAAAAATTATATGGTTTAACTCTGGAAATAGGGCATCACATATAGTGTCAATACAAAAGTTTCGAAAGCCTCCAATATTAACTATCCGTTAGGGATAAGATATTTACATTCAAATTTTGGTCTATTGAAGTGGATATGCAAAGACTAATAATTCGGTTTAAAGAATCACTAAATTAAGAAATTTTCTATTAAAATTTTTGTTGGTAAACATTTTTTTCACAATAACAACAGCTCATAGAATTTCATTTCAAATTGTGTGCATAATTTATAAATCATATTAAATTAACTAAATTTAAGCAATACTGTACTGCATAAAAAATTTCTTTTAGAAACTGAAGAAGATATATAAAAATATCCATGTCGATCACAAAAGAATTTCCTGCATTAGGAAGTTTTGACACAGCAGAATGTCACATGTGGCCAATTATGTTATGCTATGCTGGATAATCACAATTGTCTAACTGCAACTCATAGAATATCGCGCAGTGTTTGTAATTTGAAAGAAAACGCAATCTTGTTGTTCAAAATTACTACCAGGTGCTAGCAAATCTTAACAGTTACTTCGAACCGCATGTTATTCTACGTATATTACAATATTTTCCATTTGTTAAATCTTCAAGTTCGTTAAATCACTCCCAGCAACAGAAAGCTATACGGCGAACTGCCTCACACCGGTCCTAGCCCACTATTCTCGCCACCGGAGTTTTGTTGATTATTAATAGAGCATTCCAAGCCCAACTCGCCGTTTGCTATGGGGGCGCAAAGGAAGCAGCTTTTGTTGTGATATTGATCTTATTATAGTTGCTTTTCAGGGTTGGGTCCCCACTGGGTAACCCAAACTTGGGTTTTTAAAATATTTAAATATATAAAGTGACAAAAGAACACAAAAAATAAAGTGAAAATCGGCTTGTCAATCTATGGAAAAAATAAAAGGAATAGGTGTTTTACTCAAGTGCTTTTGTTATGTGTGATAAAAATCTACATTTATGAGCAATCGCCTTAAAATAAGTGATGAAACAGCTGATTTATATCGACTATAGTTTTAACAAACTGTTATTAGTGGTGGAAATTGAACGCCATCTTTTGTTTGTACGGCATGCATTTTCCATCTGCATAGATGGCAAAACACTGGAGTCGCAATGTCATTTGGTGTCCCAATGATATGGATAGATCCACAAAGTCATGATCCAGTTCTATGTTATGCGTGCATGAATTATATTCTCGGTACAAACAGAAAAAATAAATTGGTTCTTTGACATACACTGCAACGATAAATTCTGAACTACCGCGGCCGCATTCAGATGAAATTCCTGTTCCGAAAAGATCAAACCCAACTGAAGAATATTTACCACTAACATTTAAATCTGCTAAAACCGGAGAAACATGTGCATCAATATATCAAACATCAAATATCACTGCGCCATTCAATCAAGCAAGCCATTCGTTTGTCAAAGAGAACAAAAATGTTAATTTTTTAGGAAATTTTGTTTTTGGAAAAATCACCATGAAATCCACTGAATCGATTTAATTTTTTTTTTAAATAGTTTCTATTGTATCTATATTTGTCGATGCGATTTTTAAATTAAACAAAATGATAAAAAATTTTCGTCGAAATGAAAATTTAAAAAAATGTAGATGTGGTTTTTCGGTCTTGATATATTCGACAAAGTTGTTTGTCTTGGCTTGCGCAACAACTTTGCTGAAGAAAGCATAACGAAAATCTTAATGGTTCAAGAGCTATCAACGTTAAAATGCGGGTATATTTTGACTCAGAGCCAAAACATGTCGAAAGCGATATCTCAAAAATGGGGACTAACTTTGAAATGGGACTAGCACCATTGGATTCAGCGTACTCGAATTAGGTTTACCCCCTGGGTGCCCAGCTTGTCACATTTTTCAACTAGCACAGTGTAATGCACAAATGTCCGTAGCTTTTATTGTCCGTGGCTTTTTTCAACTCGAGAAGGGTAATAGGTAGAAAGTTGATATTTGGCATGCTTTTAGGGTTCGGTTAGAAAAGTGCATAGCCGTTCGAGTTACACCGATAGGTTCTTCCTGGGCTGAGCCGTGGTGGATCAAAGATTCAGAAACTTGCCATTGAAAATACATGGGATTCAAAATTTGATATTATTAAATTTTGCAACATAAAAATACTACTTATTACAATATTTAGAGGTATATTAATTTCTTCATTTCGCAAATTTTTTTTTTTTAATTTTTTTTAATTCATCTTTTATTTCTAATTTCTAATCAAATCATAAATTCCGACCCATGCTTGCACGGGTCGCTAGTGTATAATATATGTATAAGGAAGAAATACATAGCTATCACAAATATGAAAAATTAAAAACAAAATTGATCAATACAATATAAATAATTCACTAAATAATAAAAAAAAATAGTTCAGTGTGTCAATTTTGTACGAAAAGTAACAAGCGCGAGGTGAGCAAACCGGAAAATATAGTATTGAGCATCTTGTTTGTATTAGTAGGCGAGACGCATGCGCATGATGTTGTTTTAATTTTTTTTGGATTGACGTTTCTATGCGAAAATATTTCGCAATTAGAACTAATTCAAATTATCCTCATATTTCTGAATTAAATTGAACATAATTCACACATTTGAATATTAAAAATCCTAAAACATAAAATATTACTTCATTTCACCGCTCAAAAGCAAACGAATAGAAGAGGTGAGCGTGAGTAGAAGTCAGTATAAAAAAAATAAACCGATTCAACCGGAACCATTTATTTTGATGCCTACCATCGCAAAAATGACAAATAGAATGCACATATACGAGAGAGCAAAACACACAATACAAATATAAAATTGTGTATTATACACTGTATATTTACACAAAAATTTTGTTCACCTCGTCAACTCGAGCTGTCGTTTTGCGTACAAAATTGATACACAGATCTTAAGTGGCGATAAATTTTGACCAGAAATAACACGCCTTTTCGAAACCAAGTCGGTTTCTTAGTTTATTCCAAATTAAACCGTAGATTGGGAAAATTTATTCATTCAATTGAAGCCGAGCTTGCTGGGCAGTTCATTAGTGATACAAAAAAATTGCAAACATTTTCAGGCAACTTTGAAGATTTTTGGTTTTTCACGTGTAATATTTTCCACCAATTTTTTCGCTTAATGTTTCGAGCACCGTCGGAAGTATTCTTCATCGTTAATTTTAAATGTCAAACAGTGTGCCGAAAAGGTTGGGTGTTTCTGGTTTATCCAGTTTTCTGCTGCGCTGTCTGTTTCTGCACTAAGCAGCTTGGCCAAATATTTTGGATGCATCATGTATGCTAAACAGTGTGCCGGAGTGAGTACTCTTTTCATTCGTTTTTCAATTAAAGGCCTTTCTGTTAATAAGATCTTTTTATTCAGTAAATTATACCAGATTTCGATAGCTGTGGTAATTGAAGTGGGATCGCCTTGCAGAAAATCTAATGCTATTTTTAGAGATAACATTTGTTGAAGATTTAAGGCCTCGTTGTACAATTGTACATTATTTAAAATTTCATGGATATCATTATTAAATCCATTTAAATGTTTTGATCTAGTTTGTGCATAGAGGTGAAAATTAGAAATAAATGTTGTTAAGCAATCATCATAAGAATTCCACCTCACATCATTGTGTAGTTATAACTCCAAGTTTTTCTTTTAATCATCCATGTGGGACTCTTGTGGGACCCTTGTGCGGTGATTAAAGTATTTCTGTACACTTATTATTTCTTTGGTGACTTCTTCTGGAATTATAACTTTGTATAAAAGATTGATCATGCGTGTGCTGCGCCACCCATAAGAAAAAATCCCATGGCACTCCTCTAAAATATATGTCAATTGATTTTTCTGCCACAGCAACACAAAATTTAGCAGTTTTTATATCCGTCCCGGTGTTTTCAGCATTTATTAGAAAACTATTACAACCGATATGGACTGAACAGGCAATAAGTGGATCATTTGGAGTGTTCGACCATCCATATAAAATGAGTTTAGAACAGCAATCCTTCAGTTCAGTTATTAAACGGTCGGTTATTTCTTTATTAATTTCAAAAAGATACTTATCAGCTAGTTGTTTTCTGCTAGGGGCAGAATATCCAGGCCGTAGAGATTCTATCATTTCTTTAAAATATTTGTTATCAGCCACGTTAAAAGCAATGTTTTTCGCGAAAAAATTGCCACAATTTTGTCCAGTTTTTCTTTTGATGTAAAGTAGTTTTAACTGAAAATTCTATCATAGATGATGAGTACAATGTTTAGTTTTTTGTTTCTTCTGCTGAGGACTACCAGTGGCAGATACAGTATGATATTGATACTGACATTTGAATTGGACGTATGTCCAATTCAAATGTCAGTATCAATATCACTATCGCATGTTATAACTTTTTTGTTACAACTTAATAAACGTGACCTGATTCTACTTTGTTGCTAATTTCACAAACATTACACTTTACTTTCGTAGAATTATCGATACTCACTATACGTTATTCCACTCAGCAGCATTTTTACGTTCACTTCTTCGAGGCATTCTATAACTTATTTATTTCTATAGGGAATATTATTTTTTATTTCAAAATTCAACTCTGTATTTTACTACTAAATATTTATGTATACTTACATTAGTTTTAAAATACATATACGATTCAATAAACTCACAACATTCCTCACTAAAATTCACTTTAATTATGATTGGAGTATTTGCCTTTTCAAGATTTACATAATATATTCATAATTTTAAGTGACACGATAAAAAATTGAACTAACACTAGAAAACGGAAGGAGCATAAATGCAACACAAATAGTTTTTCCTCTACCATAGTTTATAAGCAAGGAACGTGATGATGTTGTAAATTTTAACTACATACTGTGTGAACAGGCACAACACAAAGTAAAATATGATCGAGAAGCAAATATTGTTTCGATATTCAAAATATTCCTGATTCCTATGCAATCATGTTTTATCATGCAAAATCAAACTGAAAATTTTCATAAAATAATTAATAAACTCGTTTCTGATTACATATTGGTTCTTCTTGGAGTTGATTGTTAGTTAATTTTGTAATTGAATTTTAAAACTTGAAAAAAAAAAATCGTCTAAAAACCAAAAAACCCCACCGGATCGGGTTTTTAAAAAAACCGGTTGGTTTTTCCAACCCTGCTTTTTAAGAACCTGAATTGTTTCTGTTTGAGTCGCGCTGATTTATTGTGCCATGGAGGCAAGGCATAAAGAACAAAGTACCTCTAGAAGCCGTATTTGCGGTTAAAAAACCGGAATCTCTATTTACGTTTATAATAGTATGATCCCATGCGTACAGATAAGCCTATAATAAAAGATCTACTCTAGCCAAAGTTTCATGTTTAAAAGGTTAAAATTTTTGAAAGGCTGAAATTTTTTACTAATGCATACTTATTTTAAAACGGCAGTTCTTAAATTTAACGTCAAATTAAAATTTCCTAAAAAATTCAAAACAACGACAAATTTTACAAGACGCAAGAATTTTCAACCCCAATCCATAGTTACGATAGTCACCCCCTCAAAACAAGGAAATTGGGTTCCATATGGAATAAAGCCAAGTAACATTGGATGTCATTTTTTCACGTGCGAAGAACTGCTCTAAATACAAAATCGGAAGGGATTTTTGCATCGAATCGGGACGGGAGATAAAAAGTGGATGCACTACGACAACCCAACGTGCAGAAAATCAAGGGGTAAGAACAGTCATGCATCAAACCAATTTCTATGAAGAAGGCTTCAAAGTACCTCTAATATTTATTCAAATACAAAAAATTGTAACAAATTGGCTATGAATTTCCAGTTGGGCTGGTTGGATAAGCAATATAACAATCTATTTAAGGTGATATATGGAACCTGACCACAAATCTCTGGGAAGGCGTGTAAACGATTACTGTTTTCGCTTAAACTTCAAATTGAAATTCAAAAATTAGTGGCACATACGCTGCCCTGTTTAAGAAGTTCTATTTAGTACATGGGCGATACAACAAGCATTTTGGGTGCTACGGAACTTCAGAGCGAAATTCAAATCTCTGGGAAGAAAATGTAATTACTATTTAACATTTTTAATCAAAATCTTATTTCAAAATAATAATTTGTATGGAATTTTACTTGATTCGAATTATTTTGAAATTGTATGATTTTTGTACATTTTCGGTTAAGTCAACAGATTAGCTTTTGAAGAAATTTGCGGATTTCGCGGATTTTGCAGAAATTTAAGTTTCGTTAACACCTGAAATAGGTTGTTAAATTGATCATCCAGTCAGCCTAACTGTAGCTTCCTACAGTAAAATTGCCCCGAGTTGTTATATTTCCATTTTGAATTTGAGTCAAACTGGTAAACGGCATTAACACGTATTCCCAGAGATTTGAACTCAGGTTCCCATATCATCTAAAATAGGTTAATAAATTGTTCATTCAGCTAGACAAATTAGGACTTTTTAACCAGGAAAACAAATTTGTTAAGAATTTTTTTATTTCCCGGGAATATGGACTCCAATTCCCTTAGCACCTGAAATAAGTTGCTAAATTGCACATCCAAATCAAAACTTCCTAACAAGAACTGCAAATTTGTTAAGAACTTTTTTTTTAATTAACAGTTTAAGCGAAAATTGTAAGCGGTCATTAACATGCTGCACTCCTAAAGATTTACAAGTACCAGTTAGCTTAATTAGAACTTAATAACCAAAACAAAAAATTTGTTACGAGTTTTTGTATTTCATTTATGAGTTTGAGCGAATATAGCAAACGGCCTCTAATATGCATTAAGAGATTTGGACTCAGGTTCTAATATCATCTAAAATATAGGTTGTTAAATTGCCCATCTAGCCTAAGACAGCAAATTTGTTAATATCTCTTTTATTTCAATTTTGAGTTTGAGCGAAAATGGAACATTTGAGTGAACGACCATTAATATGCATTCCCAGAGATTTAGATTCAGGCTTCGATGGCAACTGCAGGATATAAAATTGTCCATTTAACCAGCTTTAACCACCCATTTAACCACCCCTCAGCCTAGGGTACTCAGAGGGCTTCGGCTGTCTCTGTGTACACCTAGATAACAACAAGGTAGCCGCGTCCACGTCGCGGGGGGTGGGTACTGCTTCGGCAGTATAGCAAAGTGCTACCGGGGACCAAATGCCAGTGGTATAAATTGGCTAAAACAAACAATGAATACAAATACGGAATGTAATACCCCAGGTGGTACAGCAGCAGATATGCTGACAAATCCACACTCTTCGGAGGCAGGCCCAATAGATTCTGCGGTGGGCCAATCATTGTTTAACCCATTTGGACGAAGTTCCAAATTACCAAGATCACCAAAATCTTCAACTGAAAATATATTTCAGTACGAGAAGGAAAATGCTGAACTCCGTGAACAACTACGAGAAATAAAGGAATTTACAACTAAATTGAAAGAAGAATTTACAATTTTAAAGAAAGAGAACGAAGAACTCAAAAAAGCATTTGAAACACGTGCAGAACTTGGGACGAAACCTAATCCTGCAATCGATGATGAAATCAATCCATTCCATACGGATGAAGAAGAATTGGAAAGAGAAACAAATTGGGTGTTGAAACGAAGTAAAAGACCAAGTAAGAAAAGGAAAGCTCAACACTCACCAGAAATGGCAGAAACTTTACCATCAACTTCAAAAGAGGTTTCTAGAAAACAGTTAATCATCAAGAAACAAATAGCTCTAGACCAACAACCAGCTAAACCAAAAGAGAAATCACTTTCACCAATAAATCTCGATGAGGTAGAAAAATCATCCGAACGGCAACCAGCTCAACAAAATGAAGCACAGACAAAGGTAAAAGCCCCACCACCGATTTTCATAGTAGGAGTAACGAACTACTCAGAAATCCAAAGTGTAATGAGTACTGTTACGAAACAAGAGTATAAAATTACTGCTCTGAACAATAATGTATGGAAGATTAACACTTCAAATCCAAACGCATACAGAAACTTGTCAATGAAGCTGAATACGCAAAAATATCAGTGGTACACGTACGAAAATAAAAACGAGCGTCCCATCAAGGTCATGGCAAGAGGGCTACATCCAACCTGTGAAACTAATTCAATAATGGAGGATCTAGAAAATAAAGGATTTAAAATCCTTGATGCCGTAAACATTATTAAAAAAGAGAGACGTAGCGGAGAGAACCGACTAGAAGCCGTTTCAAAAAGAGGGCTTCCCCTGTTCATGCTAACGTTTGATAAATCCGAGAAAATAGAAAACATTTACAACATAACTGGCATACTCAACATGCGAGTAAAGATCGAAGCTGTTAAAAGAGGCAGTACAAGAATAGTACAATGTAAAAAATGCCAAGGCTTTAACCATACGCAACGATATTGCGCGCGCGATCCAAGATGTGTGAAATGTGCTGAAAAGCACCCAACACAAACTTGCAAATTATCAAAAGAAGAACCAGCAAAATGTATAAATTGTAATGGGCAGCATCCAGCCAGCTACCGAGGATGTGAGGTTGCCAAGCAGCTACAAAAAATGAGGGATCAGGCACGCAAACCCCCTCTAAGTCATCCAAATAAGAATCGAGCAAGAAACGAATCATCTATGCGTAGGGAGAATTATACATATGCACAGGCCGCTTCAAAACCCGAAAATTTCAAAAACACTGTCCAAGCAATTCTAAATAGCCTTGAGGAACAGAATAAACTAAATAAGTTAATTCTGAATCGACTTAACCTGCTGGAAATACCAAGTTCCAAAATAGTTAAAAATAAATAATGTCTGCAATACCTAGTTCAACTCATAATTGCGGAACAGAAACCAGACATCAAAACTACTCATTAAGAATAGCTATATGGAATGCAAACGGATTAACACAACACCTAGAAGAATTAGAACTATTTCTAAATACAGAGAAAATTGATATATGCTTAATATCAGAAACACATTTTACCAGCAGCTCCTATGTATCAATCCGGAGATATACTTGTTACCATACCACACACCCTGCAGAACGAGCAAGAGGAGGGTCAGCTATATTTATTAGGGATAATATCAAACATCATGAAGAATTAAAAATAGAAAAAGAATCCATGCAAGTAACCACCGTGACGGTTAAATTTGGTCATCACAACACCTGTAATATATCTGCAATATATTGCCTCCCACGGTATAACCTAAAAAAAGAAGACTACATTAATCTGTTCCAGAAATTGGGAAGTAACTTCATTGTCGGAGGTGATTTTAATGCAAAAAATACCTTCTAGGGTTCAAGATTAACCTCTCCAAAAGGCAAGGAATTACTTGCAGCTGGAAAATACTCAAACTGTGAATTTTACTCAGGAGAGAAACCAACGTACTGGCCAACAGATCCTAACAAAATCCCAGATCTAATAGATTTCTACATCACTAAAGGCATATCGGAACGCTACATCTTCTTAGAAAATGATGAAAGTCTAATATCTGATCATTCTCCTGTTATTATGACGGTTACTGAAAATGTAATAGAAAAAACAAATTCACCACAACTAACAAACAGCAAAACAAATTGGGAATTATTTAATCAGTTAGTGGAGGAAAAAATAGAACTTCAAGTGCCAATCAAAAGTGAATATGAAATAGAAGAGGAACTAGACCGGCTCCTTGATGTCATACAATGGTCTGCTTGGGAATGCACCCCCAAATTATCATCCAGGAAAGAAAACGCCGTTATTTACCCAATAGAAGTAAGAGAATTAGTGCAGGAAAAACGAAAAGCCCGAAAGAAATGGCAGAATACACGTGCGCCGCAAGATAAAACCACCTTAAACAACTTGTGCATCAAACTTAAGGTACTCATAAAAGCAGTGAAAAATGAAACAATTGGAAAATATCTCTGTTCTCTAGCCCCAACTAAAGATACCGACTATTCCCTCTGGAAAGCAACAAAAGGGTTAAAACGACCAAACACGCAGATCCCCCCAATCAAAACAAACGATGGGAACTGGGCTAGAAGTGCGAAAGATAAAGCTGACCTGTTTGCTGAACATCTTGAAGAAACATTTCAACCTCTAGGTCGGCAGACCAGTTACGAAAACACTGCTGATACGCCCAGAATATCTGATTTCGAAGATATCAGGCCTGTAACATTGAAAGAACTAAAAGCAGAAATTAAGAACATAAAAACAAAGAAAGCTCCTGGTTACGATCTGATAACAGGGCAAATAATAAAGTAGCTGCCTGAAAAAGGGACCCGTAAATTACTGCACATAATCAATGCGATCATCAGGAAAAAACATGTGCCAATGCAGTGGAAAGTAGCAGAAGTAATAATGATTCCGAAACCGGGCAAGCCACCGAATGATAGAAAATCTTATCGGCCAATTTCACTTCTACCAACACTAGCGAAATTGTTTGAGAGGCTGCTACCACACCATAGAACAACGAAACCTTATCCCAGAATATCAGTTTGGTTTCAGGGAGAAACACTCCACTATTGAGCAGGTTCACAGGCTTACAGATGTCATTGAGAATACATTAGAAAGGAAAAAGGTTTGCTCTGGTATCTTCTTAGATGTGGCACAGGCCTTCGATAAGGTATGGCACAGAGGTTTACTCTTTAAACTACATAGAGATTTACCAAAACAATATTACATGATTTTAAAATCATACATAGAGAATCGCCACTTTCGGGTGAAATATGAAGATGAATACTCCGAGCTAAAAAAGATCTCGGCAGGAGTCCCACAGGGTAGTGTTTTGGGACCAATTCTTTACTTACTCTACACCAGAGATTTACCTCATTTGAACGATGTTACCGTTGCAACATTTGCTGATGACACTGCAGTTCTCTCAGTAGGAGACACTATCGAGGAATCGACAACGAAACTTCAAGAAGCATGTGACAAAATCATAAAATGGACAAAAAAGTGGCGAATCGGGCTCAATGAATCAAAATCCACGCATGTGAATTTTACTAATCTAAAAGTCAGTTACAAACCTGTAATCATTAACGGTCAGCAGATTCCGTATGCAAATAAGGCTAAATATCTAGGGATGACCTTAGATACCAGGCTCAGATGGAAAGAGCACGTTAAAAAGAAAAAAGAAGAACTTAATATCAAATATCGAAAAATGTATTGGCTGCTCGGGAAAAACTCGAAATTGTCAACCGAAAATAAATTGCTACTATATCAACAGGTGCTAAAGCCTGTATGGACTTACGGAATACAGCTCTGGGGCTGTACAAAGAAAACCAACACTAAAATAATACAAACTTTTCAAAACAAAGTGCTACGTGGTATAGCTAACGCTCCGTGGTACATTAGGAATGATGACCTTCATCGGGATCTAAATATCCCGACGGTCCAAGAAGAAATAAAAAAACTTGCAGTAATACATGGACAACGTATTTATCAACACGTAAATGAACAGCTTCGTGGTATGTTGGACACCTCCCATGCAGTAAGACGATTGCAGAGAACGAAACCAATTGATTTAATGGATTAAGGACACCAAAGCAAAGACTACTTCAGTAAATAACCTATAAATGGAGCCGGCCAATGGGCGTCTTCTCATTCACAAATTAAGAAAGAAAAATTACTAGATGAATTGTATTCAGTTGTAATAATTTAAATAAAAAAAAAAAAAAAAAAAAAAAAAATTTAACCAGCCAAACTTCCAAACCATGACATCGAATTTGTAATTGAATTTTAAGTTTTAGCGAAAACGACCAATAACACGCTGCACACTTTGCAGTCCAAATATCTAAGACTCAAGCACAGAACAGCAAATTTAAATGCCCAGTGGCACTATTCTGGTAATTCCCCGGGAACAGGGAATTGGGGAACGAATTTATATGTAATTTTTATTTAAATATTTTTTTTCTGGGATACTGAAGTAAAAAGTTAGTATTAATTTTTTTGAAAACACAATTAAATGGGGAATAATTTTCCCTGCCAATTTAGGTATGGAAAAATTATTCCCAATTTATAAATATTTACATCAAGCTTTTCACCTCAGTAGGCCGGAAAAAAAATATTTAAACAGAAATTACATATAAATTCTTTCCCCAGTTCCCTATTTCCGGGGAATTACCAGAAAAGTGCCACAGGACAGCAAATTTGATACAAAGTTTTGTATTTGAGTTCACGACTATGAAGTTTCCGAAAAAATTAAAAAATAACAAAACATGGCGGAACACAAAATTTGTCGAAATAACAAAAATGCACAAGTATACGTAAAACAGTTGACAAAAGCAATGTTACGCTTATTCAAAAATCATTGTTATGACCTACGCAATTATGAACTGCGTGTTATTAACTACGCAATTACTAACTAGACATTCCAGCCATACTAGTCGTAATGAGTATGCCGTAAATAAGGTTGAATATTGAATGACAGCAATTTGGTATTTATTGTTTGTTGTTTTTTTAGATAGCACGATACAAATTTTAATTTTTTTAAAGTTTGAACGCAAAATTGCGCTCCAATAGTTTTATTAAGTGACAATTCATATTTAACGAAGCTTCGTTAAGTTATTTAATTCAAATTAATTTTTTTATATGCGAAAGCACAGAAACGGCATTTATTGCAAACATAATTTTTTTAAAGTTACGTTAAATAATTATTTTTAATTTTTATATGGAAAAACGGCATTTGTGAATAGTTGGCTTAAGATCAGAGCTATCAAACGATACCATTCATACAATATAGTATGATGACCAGAACGTTGACACATTGAATATGACAGTTCCAATATCCAAGGCGTGATCACTGTATAATCATGCGTTTACAACATTTCGAATTTCGTATTAATCTATTTATTTTTACTTGACATTGATTTCCGAAGTCATTTGATTAGTATTTGCGTTATTAACTGTTCATAACAAAAATTTTGAATAAGCCTAACATTACTTTTTTCAACTGTTTTATTAACACTTGTGCATTTTTTGTTATTTCGAACAATTTTATGTTCCGCCATGTCCTAGGAAGAGAATGCAGAGTACAAAGACGAAAAAAACTGATTTTAAAGATAAAAGATAAAAAAACCTTTAACGTCGTTGAATACAGTTAGATACCAGTGAACGCAGATAAAAGAAAACAACTAGCGCGAAACTGACGCAACGAGTTTCTTACATTTAACAGCTTCTCGGTAACTTGTTTTCGCACGTAAGCAACCTTTTCATAGGTCAGGGGTGGGATGTTGTAACATCACTTTTTTCGATATTTATCGAATATTATATCTCTTTTTCCTAAAACAAAATTGCTTGTTTCACTTTTCAATTTAACTTTGTATATTGCAATCGCACACTTCTAGGATAATTTATCTCTTTTTTGTTTTTCGATAAAGTATCACTCTTAAAATAGGTAGGTGATACAAAAAGAGTAGAACGACATAATGTTTTATTCGAATAGGTAGAGATCGCAATAGAAGCAATGTAATTTAAAAATTGGAAAACGATAAATTTAATTTGTGATGAAAGAGATGTAAATTTCGATAGTATCGAAAAATGTGATGTTGCAACATCCCACTCCAGGTCACATTTGATGAATACAGTTTCCTAAAAAATTCGTAATTAATTGAAAACAGCTCATATGAAGACAATTGTAAATTTTAATTACAATTTTCAAATACCTTTCATGCGTAGTATGCAGAGATGGGTTATGCTCTAGAAATTCTTACATAATCCATAAGCAAGGTACAAAAGAAATATTTTACAATCAGCACAGAGAAACGAATATTTCACAATCAAAATTATGTCACGAATTTATAAATGTTAACGAATACTGCTGGAAAAATTTAATCCAATTTTAAAATTACTGCTTTTAATTGGATCTTTAACAATTTTTTAAAAGGGTATATTAGTGTTTTATTGTCCTCAAAGAGTCATTAATTTCTCCTATTTCATTACTCATAAACCAAAACTATTCCCACGATTACAGTATAACTCTGCTTATATTTAAAGCACCATGTCAGCCAGAAAGATGCTTTTCAACAAAGGGTAATGGTTCACCGATGAGCAATCTCCTTTTGATAAATTAGTAAAATATTTAATTTCGGTCACAACTTCAGAAATCACAGATAAGAAATAATCACCTCAAAATAATTAGCTTATAATCTATTAGGACTCATTTCCTATACAATAATATCATCTAAGTGGTCTGATGGATGGGTGGCGTCATGATATCACATTAATTTAAATTATTGTAACTTATATTGTACAAATTAATCGTAGCTATACAATTACAAATTAACACATATATTTACTAAGTAAGTGTACAGGAACCTAATAAAATGTAAATAAATAACCTAAAATTTCCTCGTTATTTAAGTGATTTTTCATTTCATAATACACATAAATATAAACATAATAACCACAATTTTTCAGTATAATCGTTATAAAACACACAACATAAATATTATTCAAGCGCAATCACCTTTTCTTAACTGAATACCTAATTTCTATTTTATATTTTTAGTATTTAACGTAACTCACCTCTACCAAAATATTAAAAGTGTTTAGCCAAAAATAAAACAGAAAAAAAGCCAAAGAATCAAAAACCACTTGAAAAACTTTTTATTATACGCAGGGAAGGGTGCGTAGATTCAACGTACCGATTTCTGTTTTGTTTTCTTTTTGTCGCACCCGCAACACTCGAACTACCTTACGTTTGCTTACGTGTATAAAATTTCGTGTATTTTGTTGTGTGTGTATTCTTGAGGTTTAGTTTTTTTTAATTTGGGGGTGATTAGGCTAATTTGAATACCACCACATAATAGTATTCACCCCAAATATTTTCGGCTGGTGAGTTCAATAATTTTGTTTAAGGAATATTTTTCCTTTTAAATGTCGTTAATGATTGTTGTAAATTGTAAAACAATTCAAAATGCTAATTGAATTCAATTAAAGGTGCTATATAACTTTATAAAAGTAAGGTGGATCAATCAATACTTAATATTGTACGCATACATTGAAGAAAATTTAATTAAAACTAATAAGAAATAAAAATTGGAAAAATTATGCCACACGATATGGAAAAACAGCTAACAAAATTATTTGAAATTTTGAATGTCATTGAAACTATATAGAAGAAATATGGAACTAAGTATGTCCATACTCAAGGCTGCGCAAACTATATTTAACTAACGCACTGAAAATTTTTAAGGCAGTTTGTATAATGGTGACCAAATTCAGTTCAGAGGGGCGAACGGTTGTGTTCGGGGTTCTTTCTTTCGTCCGATCGAATTTTATAAAAAATGGTGACAGAAGATTTTCGAATGTCATGAGTAGTTTTGTTGAGGTATGTTGTGTGACGTTCCACTATGTTGCGTCAAGTTCGCTTGGGGCCTCCTTTTACTAATCTGGATAGAACGACTTTCATATTACTTCAGGGGACAGGGATTGCAAAAGAACTGTTTACAAGTTGTTCTGATTTCTGGATAATTCATATAGGAGTCCTCCGGATGAGCCGTCATGTTGTGCTATGTTGCGTAATATTGCGTCATGTTGCACCATGTTCCGTGACGTTGTGCCATTTTGCATGATGTTATACCATGCTGTGTTATATTGCCCAATTTTGTGGGATGTTCAATGATATATTAATGGCGTCATATTTCATCATATTGCGGAATGTCGAACCATGTTATGTAGGTTGCGTACAATAAGTTCTGATTTCTGGATAAACCATATAGGAGTCCTCCGGATGACCGTCATGTTGTGCTATGTTGCGTAATATTCCACCATGTTGCATGATGTTGCACCATGTTGGTTGATGTTGCGTCATTTTGCATGATCTTATACCATATTGTGTTATGTTGCCCCATGTTGCCTAAAGTTGCTTCATGTTGTGGGATGTTGCATGATATTGCACCATGTAGCGCCATGTGTACCATGCTGCGTGATGTATGTGGCACCATGTTGCATGGTTTTGTACTATATTTTGACATGTTGTTTCGTGTTGTGTCTTGTGTTTTTCGTTAATCAGATTTATGGCGTCATGTTTCATCATATTGCGGAATATCGAACTATTATGTAGGTTGCGTTACGGCCACGTTAAATTGTTGCACTAATCTCGTCTTTTTTAAAATGTTGATTGTTATGAGAGATAATATTGACTTGCAGCATTCGCTATCTAAATAATGTTTTGACGTTGGTCCCATTTTCGCATTTTGTTTTGCCCCAAACGATTTTTATGTCATCTGGTGCGGCCCTGGCCTCTTTATTTAATTTTTATTTTCGGATAGCACGATTTTGATAAAAATTGGTGGCGGTAATGCCAAAGAATCACATGTCGTGAATCGATTTGAATGGGTGCTAATTTCGGGAAAATTCGTTTAGGAGGCCCTTCGGTGGGGCCCGGGTCCCTTTCTTAGTTTTTTTCGACTCGAACGGTTTAAATAAAAATTGTGGTGATAAAGGTTTTACACAGCCAAGAATTTATTGTGATGAGTTCTAATTTTGGGAAAAGTCATTTAGGGTTTTTCGGGATAAACAACTTTTACTAGAAATGGGTGAGATGGCTATTCGAGTACTAAGAATCGATTATGATGAGTTGTAAATTCGAATAAATTGGTTTAGGGGTCCGTAGGACCCCATTTAAAAACAGATGAGATCCGTGGGAACCCTATTTAAAAAAAATGAGAGATGATATTTCAGAATGTCAGATAATGATCGCAATGGATCATGATTTTGAGAAATTTGTAAAGAAGTGCTCCGGTTTAACCGCTATATGTTAAGTCTTGGTCCACCATATGTCCACTAAGTCATCTGAATCAAAGGCAATGGAACTCAGATTAATGATGAAAATGGAAATCTATTAAAATGTTGGAAAGGATTCTGTTAAATTCTCCACTTAAATTAACCTAAGCCATTTCTTAACCGATTGAGACAGAATTTACATTTTTATGCACACAATTGGATGGAACGAAGACCTATCTTAAACGAATAGTATAAAACTCGGTTTCTACTACGAAAATATCCAATTTGATTGAAACAAAACGATTTCTTTAAATTTAATAGAGCTAGGCCGTTGCTTAACACAGTGTGGTGTATTTATTCTTTTCTTTTGCAATGTAACAGTAAGTTCGAGATTTTATGGACATTTTCGACATCGAGATTTTTGCTAATTTACCATTCGCTATACTGCCGAAGTCGGAAAAAGTAGTTTCGAAGTGGTATCTATCTCAATCTGTCTGTGTCCTCTATACAGCCCAGGTGAATTTACTGATTTGGATGATACTTCATACTTGAACGAGAGCGGAGGAGAATCAAATTTCACAAGAAATTCGGGTGTTCACCGCACAACATATAAACCCTTCAATTTACATTAACTGCTGATAAGAAGATTTATTTAATAATACACCTTCGTGAAGCCATCAAACCTTTTTTTTGTATTTCTCCCTGCAATCTGTTCTGGGGCCTGTTCAAAACTCTCCCTGCTCTTTCGCGGGTTATTCCGTCCTTACTTTTACGCCAGTCAGCCAATCCGAGGACGTACGGCTATAGGACCGATTTAAGGACTATCTGCACATTGCAAGCTCCATGGCAGCCTATACTGACATGAAAGATGGGTCGGCCCATGAGTTTTGCACTCCTACAGGGGGTCATAGATGTGTTACATTTCATCACAAATCATACTCTGCCCGACAAAAAATATCGAATAATACGAGTAACAGAATGAACTATAAAATTAAACACTAATTAACTCGGGGGAGCAACAAAATTTAATTAAATATGCATGTGTGCCTACCCAAGTAGCAATTTTTTAATTGGACTGGAAACAATTTCCAGAGTCGTAGTGGATACTGCTTTTGATCGCGATCCCTGAAAATGTTCAGTTTTATGAAAACGTTTTGGCAACTTATTTGGAATTAATTGTTAATTATTTTTTAACATTCCGGGAACGTTTACGAATAGATTACGTGTATAATGAATGATTAAGTGTTTTTAATGTCTTGCAAATTTAAATTAACTAGTTGTGCAACTACCTAAAAATTTTAAAAATAATATGTGATTTTTTTTTTCAAATTCATTTCCTCAAAAAATTTAAACAAATGGTACTAAATTATCTATTGGGTTTTCACATCGAGCATCGAGGTGAAATTCAAGAATCTAAACTACTTTTCAAAAGTTTTGCCCTTGTAATCGATCGGTAGTAACCAAACTGCAAAAATAAAATTGAATATTTTGGACATATAAACAAAATAAATGACACTGAATTAGCGAATTATTTTATAATTTGTTAGCCCGTTGAAAAATTAATGTTGCGAAATACGTAAATGAGAAGAAAGTACTAAACACGTTGAAACGGTATTTTAACCATTCATCAAAGTTACAAAAGTGGTTTTAAAAACAAATGTTCAAAAATAAAACCGTTTAAAAATGGTTTCAAAATAACTAGTAAATTTTCTAGTATGTATTTGGAAATCATATAACTCTTAATAGTAATTAAAGGTTTCATAAAAATTTATTTGTAAAATTCAATTTATACGAAATCGAAAACAGTATGGAATCGTTTTAAAAACACTAGTTTCATAAACTATTAAATTAAACCTCTGGTTTTTTTGAAACTTCGGTTTCATTTTGCTACTTAGTTAGATACCAATGGATAATCAAATAAAGGATTAGGTTTTGTTTGTTTGTAATTTATTGTTTTTTTCACCGCGCTTGACGTTTCACGGTAAAAAGATCATGAAACGTCAAGCGCGGTGAAAAAACAATAAATTCTACAACCATATCAATTAAAAATTATATTACGGGTCGTTGGTAAGCATTAAATTACTATATTACATATTATTAAATTATACATGCAACATTTCGTAAATATCAAGAACTTTTTACGATCATTACTGCCATCTACAATTCAGAAAATAAACTGCCGACATTAATTTAATGACGTACCAACATTACTGCCTGTCACTTTAGATGCATTGGTGAAGCCCAACAATCCAACCAATTTAGCCGCCTCTTACGAGAAGCAATAGGTGCTGCGGTGAATCTCTAGGCGTACCCTCCGACCACTATAGAGTAGATTGGTCTTAACATTGAAAGTTTACATAATAAAAAATTTCGATTCCGATCGCTCCAATTATTAATTTTTATTTTATGAATTTTATGATTTTGCCCGCAATACCCGATATCATTTAAATAATTATTTTATTAGCCCTATAGAAAGTAAATCAATCAATAATTAATGTGTCTAAGTTGAATTAATTTTACAAATACGAACAACTCGAGTAAAACAAATGATTGAAAGAAAATTTAGATAATATTCGACTAGAAAAAGAATTTGCTTTCGGTATTTGAAATGAATCACGTAATTTTCTTCTGCATGGTTCGAAACCCCCACTTTGGACAACCTTGATTGATTTAAGGATATATTTAAATCATATTCAAGTTTGCATCAGTAAAGCAGTAGGGGGGGGAGGGTTGCGTGAGTGTCAAAATTTCATAAAAATAGTAATATTAAAACAGAAAAAACCCTTCAAAGTGACTAGACGACGTTTGGCAATGTAATTGACGTGGTTATTTTTATGTACACGTACACATTTACTTTGGTTGTGTATTGTGTATTTTATTCTTTTGTAGTTGTGGTTTTTAACCTGATTTGAATCTTATAAAAAAACGAATATTTGACATTTCTGTTGATGTTATGTTGTTGTTGTTGTTGTTATTATTATGCTTTAAAAGTTTTTGATATAAAAATCTATTTTATGGAAATAGATTACTATCGATAAGTTTTGACAGGATTGAATAGAGATCTGTCAAAGATTCAATTTTTGAATAATTGTGATTAATAGTTTTGCATTTATTGAGATTTAGTTTAACACAACTCCTTTCGATATCTATATAATGTACATAACTGAACTATATGGTCTCTAGGGCATAGTTAGAACACATTACATTTTTAATGTCATTGTGTATAATTCATGTTTATATATTTAAATTTCATGCAGTTTTTAAATGGACATGAGTGTCGTGTTAAAACCTAAAATACGAATTAATTAATTTTATTATTTTCCTGTTGGAGTTATAAAGTTATTTTTTTATTTTTGCTGATTAATTAATGAATATGTTTTCATATTTTTTTTTTTTTTTACTATTGTGTTTGTACGTATACACAATCAACATTCACATTTGTTGTGAAAACACAAATTATACTTACCCGCGACCAAATTCAATGCAAAACTTTTTATAGACGATTTCTATGCTGATAAATTTTTAGACCGAAGTATTATAGTTCAAGGCGGTTGCTGTGTAATCGATAGTTTTAATTCCCATTGATGATATAGAATATTTTTTTATATTTAAATTCTCGTATATCTTGATAAACGAAATATTAGAATTCAGTTATATTATATTGTTATGGGTCGAACTATATGTGCGGTATATTGAGTCATGATGAGTATGCAATTATTTCAATTAGCGTAATCGGTTTACAATAGAAGTGAACAAAAATTAGCGATCTTAATTCTTACGTATACTTTATACGAGTAGACTTCATATTTATGTTCCGGTTGTTGGTGGTTCTTGTATATCTTTCAAGAAAGTCAAACAAAATTTTGATTATTGTTTAGCTCTAATCTCGATTAATTGAGTCATCATAACGTGACTGTTGTTTTGGTTTAGGTTAGAAGTCAGACTGTATATAGGTATATAGTTTGCGTATGTATGTATATTGTATCAGATAAATCTGACAAATAAAATGTTTTAAGGTCAATGCCAATTTTTTAGCTAAAATAATAGATATTTGACAAAATAATACTCACCCCACAGGAATAAAAGACCATTGTTCCTATTTCTGAATAGGAAACCGGGAGTACTAGATCTTCGTTCTAGAGTGAAAAAACGTCAATCTTTTTATCGGCTTCAAGAACAGATAATATTTTATAGAGAGAAATTTGAAAGAAGCCGCAATGAAAAAATTATAAACTGACCATAATTGAAATATATATTTTTACGTACCATAGCACAAATTACCGTAACTGTCAAAATGTGTTATACAAGGGCAGTTTGATGATCCTACTAAATCAGTGATTTTATGAATAAAATATAATTTTTCGGCAAAACACCGACTTCCCCAAACACCGACTTATTTGACGCAATCTTCAATAAGTCGGTGAAGTCGTTCCAATTCACTGTACCGACTTATTTCTGACGTAACACCAAAAAACAAAACGCAATTTGTATCATATGGTAGTAAATATTTCTTGCCATGTTGGTCGTTGCCACTAGATTCTGCATGTATAACAAAAATCTGCATGTATAACATTTAGTCAAGACACATTTTTGAAGATATTTCGGTGTAGACAACTTATTCAAATAAGTCTTGTTGGCTGACAGACCCACATAGGCCTCCTTTGGTGCACCCTGTAAAACCCAGTGCTTTGATCGTTCTTTGGCCTCTGGTGTGTTGTGATGGATCCATGTTTCGTCCACGATCACGAAATGGCGCAGAAACTCGTGAGAATGGCGGCTGAACATCGCCACACACTCTTTCTTTTGAAGTAGTCACACGGTTGCGCTTCTGGTCGAGTGTAAGCACCCATCGCGCGGATAGCTTTTTCATGTTCAAATATTCATGTAAAATTTGATGTACCCACTACTTGAGATGCCTACAGCCTCTGCCACCTGACGCACTTACATTCTCCAATCTTCAAGTTCATTCCATGGATTTTGAACGATCGGAATGTTCAGCGTCACTTGTGCTGGTACGACCACAACGGAACTCAATAAACCACTTCTTTACCATTGAAATTGATGGTGCAGACCCCCATCGTATTTATGAAGCCTTCTCTTGGTTTCGTACTCAAAAAATAATGCTTAATCAGCACACGGAATTCACTTTTTCCCCATTTGCGTTAAAATTCACAAGGTTGTCTGCTTTCAATGGCTGTCAAACACAAACTACGGCAGTTGTCGGAAGCGTGCATGTGTGCTGCATTTAAAGGTACTGCGCGGGAAATTCAAAAAGTCATTGTCTGATCACACTGCCCTTGTAAAATTGATACTGACGAAGTAAAACGTTTCAAAAAAATTACCCCGCCTAAATGTTTCGCTTTATTACGGTATTTTAACCTATTGTCAGACACAAATAACTTTAAATAACACTTGTACGAGTTTCATTCAAATTTATTACAAATGTACTTCCTTCGCTTTCGTATCATATTCAAAAATATAGTTCTCAATTACTAACATTACAATATTTTATGTAATTTGATTTATACAAGCGTAGAAGCGATTTCATACAGGAAAGCTTTGACTAAACAATTAAAAATACCAACATCAAACCGTAACATCGATATAGAAATGTTTTGTGGTTTTTAATTCATCCGGACTAGAGATTAGTCTATTGGGAATCGGTTTCCGATTTCTCAAGAATTCTAACCCAATCAAATTTTCTCGAATCCCAAGAAATATTTATCTATTTCTCGAGAATTTTGAGAATCCATTAATTTTGAAATTATTCAAATTAAGCAGATCACACAACCAAGTTGTTTTTAGATAATTTTCTTTCTGACAACATAACTTAAAAATGTCTTCGCAATGCTATTCTAAACTAACTATTAACTTTACAACTTTATTTTATTCCGATGGGTCTTGTTTTATCTAAATTTCCAATGATAACAAACAATAATTATGTGGTGTGCTTTATTCGACTAAATTAAATTGACTAGAATCAAAGTTGAAGCATCTGTTGTTCAATATGCGTCCGATGAAATTTGCAATTTTAGCTTTAGAAGACTCTTTATCTCTTTAATTAATGTTTATATTTTTATTATGCTGCACTAACTTCGAACGAGACAGATTAATATTTAGTGACACATGCTTTTCTATTTCACAGAGTTTAGTGACACATTTTTTTAAATTTCGAAAAGTCCTTAGATAGATGCTTTAGACAATTGAGACATATACATCAATAATATTGAAATAATTTCAAAGTGTACCGATAAACTGATAGTGAGTGGGTTAAGTCTTAATTAAACATAAAAACATCAGAATGAAAGGAGTAGAAGGTAAATTTGGTGGGGGGATTTTAAACACCTTAGAAAACCTATGAAAATGGTGAGGGTTTTTGTATTCTGTTTTTCTGGATATTTCTAATTGAATTCGGACTCAATTTAAAAAAAATCGCGAAATGTTAGACACTATTTGTTAAAAAGCAAGCACCATTAACGAAAAATAAAACATTTCAAAGCTTCCTTAATATCCAAACTCGCAAAGGTCTGGGTGCATGAGCCTGTTTGTCTTGTGCCTAGCTAAATTCAGAAGAAATTTTATAATTTCTTCTTGCTCAATTATGAAAAAACTTAAGATGTTTGCGGGAATTTCCTAACCGCACTGTTCTTCTTCTAAACTTTTGAACAATTATACTTCATATAGAACACTTTTCACTATTAGAGTGTCAACTTTTAACCCCGTTTTCGCTATTACTACGTTCATCCGTACAATCGACCCATCTTAGTGTGAGTTTACCCGTGTTATCTGAAGAACAATTAAAACACGCGTCTTCCAAACATTTTTATAATTAAATTCCACCTTCGAAAAATCAATAATTTATTATATACGAGCAGACAGAGGTGAATCATTCCTGCTTCCAAAACAGAGTTGCTTCTAAACTATTACTTTTTCAGTTTTTGTATTTCTTTTTTGCTTTGTCTCGAAACAATAGTTCTCTTTTGTCGCTCAAAATGGCTCCTACGGCTTAACGTGTATTCGGCTTTTTTCACAAAATATATATGGAGCATTCTATGCCAAATCGGCCACTCTCCCTGCGCATTTCAATTTTTGAGATAAATCAACTTTTTGGGCTTAAAATTTTCATTTACATGCCTACTTTTTAATGCCGTACGGATATGCCATTTTGGACATCTTCAAAATGGCGAACTACAATGCAAAAAAAAAAGACAATATCTCTCATTTTTCAATAAATTTTGTCTAAAAATATAACTTTAGCTCTGTAAATCTATAAAAGAGTTTTTTGGAGTCACTGATTACAAATGTTTGATAAGTTGACCTATTTTATGTATTATTTTTTGAGATTTATTGAAAGTGACCTATTTTATGTATTATTTTTTGAGATTTATTGTTCAAAAACAATCAGCGGGTTCCAAAAACAGCTCTTAAAGCTAGTATGTTTAAATCCTTCCGTAAGAACATGGTAATTGAATAAAACCATTTATCGGATTAGCGGTAATTATTCAGCCTGAAATCCTTCTACTCTTAGAGAAAAAAAACCAACTTTGGAATTTTTAAATTCTCACCTCAAATTCTTGAACAGTGACTCCGCAAAACCTTAGGCCATGTTTTGATCGACTTTCACAAACGTGGAAAGTTACCCCTCCCCCCCCCTCCTACCCATATTTTTAACGATTTTCATGAACGTCAAAAATTGGTCCTTTTTTCGGTCATATTCGATCCGCTTGGGTCTATTTTTAATTTTTCAAGGTTGTCATAAGCGCTCCGTATTCCTTCTAGGTCATGATTGTACCTATTTTCATGAATGTCAAAAATGTGGCCACTTTTGGCGCCCATCTTGGAATTTTAAAAACTATTAAAAATCTTATACTTTTGTACGTAAATTAACGTATAGGTTAAATTACGTTTTAAGACCAAATTTAAATAAAAATAAGAGATTTCTTTTCAGCAGATAGTTTCTTTTTTCCGCCATTGTTGGACCTTTATTTTGAAGATTCTAAAAGGTCATACGACATTATAAATTAGTTACGCGATAAAAAGTGACGCGATAATCTTAAGAGCAAAAAAGTTTATATTTATTTAGTGTATTTAGATTAGTCTGAATCTGATGGAAAGATGAGTATTTAACGAAGGTTAAACCAATACTTCGAATTGTGCGGCAAGATAAGAGTTTAACGAAATTTCGCAATAAATCGTTACATAGAGACCAAACGAAAACGGCATATCCTCAATGACAGCATATCCTCAGTGACATATCCTCAATGACAGTTAAACAAACCATTCCTATGGTTGGATATGTAAAATTATTAGTATTGGTCGTCTTTCCAGATCGGAACAGTCCGAATCGTTTGGAATTAATGAGTTCTAAATTGTTTAGTATGGATCACCAAACGGAAACAGCTACAGTCTTATCCCGTAAATAACACATATGCGTTTCACTCAGAGAGCCTTAAAATTTAACAAATTTTAAAAGTTCATAAATTTATTTCATTTCTGCGCTCATTTGAATACAACGAAAATGATAATTCTAATTTTATTAAACATATTATTACGAAATCTACTCCACTCACCGGAGTGCACCACCCAGTGTTATCAACCCAAAGGTCGCGATCGAGTTCGAACCCAGATGAAGACTATAATTTTATTATGCAATTATTTTTCTTAACATCATCTGATTGGGAATTGGTTTTTAAAATGGCATTCCAAGTGCAGGGAATATGGAGATAAAGAAAGCAATTGTTGTAAACGGCGACGACAGTCATCATGGAAAATACTGGAAATAACGAAATTAATATTTGAAATTCGTAACAATGTAAAATGTACTTAATAAGCACATTTTTATTAGCACTTGTTTTTTTATTTCGCAAGTGATAATAAAAAGGTGTTTATTAAGTGTAACCGTGTTTCGCCAAGTGCCTATACGGCAAATAGTGTTAAAAGTTCAAAAAATGTAAAATGTATTTATTTTATAGAATATTAATTTATGTTGCTTAGAAATCGCCTGCGGCATACACATCCGTAATGTTGTTTCCTACTGAGATTTCTATTAAAAACCCAAAATAACAGAATTAAAATTGTATTGAGTTGGCGGAATTGGCCTCATGCTATGCTCCATTGATCATTTCCTGGGAAACGATCAATTGTTTGAATTAAAGTCGAGCAACGCATGTTAGCAGGTTGCAAGTATATATAAGCTTGCGACCAGAGAATATAATGTCATTTTTCACTAAAATTTGTTAAATTTGTTAACCAGCGAAGACGGGATTGGAAAGCTAAGAACGAACGTGGCGTTACCTCAGTATGGCAACTCTTCTAAATCAGTATGACGAAATGACCCCTATTAGAGCAACAATCCGGGTGAGGAGATTTTCTTCAAATATCTCATATTAAAAAAAGTAGAAGAAGCTATTATATTTAGTAGATTAACAAATGCGAGGCACAAGGTTTCGACGGAATCCCCGCAAAATTTATTATACTTGCAGGCAACTTACTCTTGCATCAAACCTATACGATCTGATCGTTTCTATTTGGGACCCGTTTTTCTAATAATATTTCTAAAAACGGAGAGGCACATGTAGAAGCTGGCACCTCCTATGTACCGATTTCAACTTAAAACCACTGGAATTTAAAGTGATTACGTAAGGATGACCAAAAGGCTCTACTTTTAACTTTTACTTTCAACACCGATTAAACACAACCACAAACACACACGCAGAACTTTTCAATACCCTCTAGCGAATGGTTGTAAGGCCAATCTGGTGGCATACGCCACTATTTGGATTAACCTCTAGGATTGGCGCCAGGAAATTTAAAGTATTGCTGGTTAAATCACTAAGAATTATAGAAAAATATCTCATGTTCATGATATAAACCTGCGGTAAAACATAAATCTCACATTAATATATGTAAATATAAATCAAAATTTGTATTATTTATCCTAAGGTATGAAAATGGGATTCTCATGGATCATTTACATCATCAAGAACAAGCTAACCTTATAAGCCACTAGTAACATTTATATGGTTCATTTCAGGTTTTATCATACACAATTTTTATATTTTTATTTATAAATTTTTATATCCGCAATCTATGTTTAATCCGTTCACTTAAATGTTGTTAACTTCAAATTCAAGCTTTTTTAAATCAAATCCAGGCTTTTAAAAATCAAATTGGAGCTTTAAATTAAAATTCAGAATTTTTCAAATCAAAATCAGAATTTTGCAAAACAAACTCAGAATTTTCATAGTTAAATTCAGTTTTCTAAAATAAAATTCAGTGTTTATTAACATTAACAATAGAAATGTGTAAAATTATTAAGAAAAAATTGTAAAAAACTACTCTCGAGCTTTGATTTTAGCTTTAGAAAAATCATCTCGATTAGATTGAGCGTTGACGTGAAAAGAAAAATAGCGTAATTCGTCTGATCCGTAGGTTTCAGTGGTTAACACTTAGGCCAGTTTTGGTCCATTGTGATACTACGCATTCACGCCACATCATTAACCCATTCACCTACTCACACAACTACAGTATATCACCTGCACATTGCGAGATTCATGTCAACCTGTAAATTGACATGGACGGTGGGTCGGCGTTGAATTCTGCACTTAGAGGGTCTTATTTGTATTTATTAACATCACCGATTGTAATCGATGATGAAAATTCCTGCACTTTTTGTATCTTGTTTTAATCTCGCACTTTTTGTATCTTGTGAATTGCTGCGTTGTCCAAAACTATTAAGTTTATTAATTAACTCATGAAAAAAATCCACAAACATATCAATTTTCACCGATTTGTAATTTTTGTTTACATAATATTCTGTGATTATTCATAGCAGCTATATTTAAAAGTTGCGTCCTCGTACTGTTGAAATTATACGGCGTGAGCAGGTGTGTTAACATTTGATCGTGCTTTTGTTGGATGCATATGGTAATTAAAACCAGATTCGTTACTTGTTTTCGTGTCTAAATTGTGTGAAAAGAATTTAATTGTTCGATATTGATACTCGCACATTTAAGTGTGTTTCGTAATGTTTTCAATCCATTTATAATTAAAGTTAAGTTCAAATTCACTCTTACGGATTCAATAATTTTTTCGAGAACATTTTTTTAATTTTATAAACGGATTTTATTCTACTAATTCGTCAGTTCCGTCAGTTGCCAAGAAACTTACCAAAAACTTTTGGCTGATATTTCGGGCCAACTTCAACAACTAATAAAACGGTGGCTCACCATAAAAAATGTTTACAATTAAAGTAATATCAAAAAATAATATCAAAAAATATTTATGCTTTTCATTTTAAGCTAATTTCCAATGAAGAATTCGTTTCGTTATCACTAGTGTCATCAGCAATACGTGGTAAGATGTGCACTACCAGGTACTCACTTAATATCAAAATTACGGGATTATTATAATATTTTGAGGGATTTTATCAAAATCACGAATTTACAAAACTGTTCTTAACTTATGCTTTTACTTATATTATTACCGCAGTTTCTATTTCCAGAAAAGTTCATTATTATATTCCGAAAATGCAGCCAGCTAGTCAGTGATGGGCGGTGTATTTCGGATAATAATGGCATCCACGCAAAGTGAAAACAATTTAAGCAATTATGGAATAAAACTACACCTAATAATTCGGTTTAGCAAAAATGAGTTTAATTGATAAGATAGAATTGATATAATATCGTGATGTCGTGAAAATAGTTAATTTTAACAGCAAAATATATTATATAATAAAAATTTGTGATATAAATATTGACTTACCATTTATCTGCTACGTCGAAGTGCTTCTCCAGGTAGGTTTAGGCGGAGCCTAAACGGTATTGGTGTACGGTATTATAATATAACGGAGCAATTATAATACCGTACACCAAGAGAAAAAACGAATTTTAAAATTAAATATAAAATTTTTAATTCAAAAACGCTGCTTCATCTGTAAGAACGGGCAAAACATTTTATAACTAAAACCACCTCTATTTAAATTTAAATGAAACCTTTTAAATATGAATCTATTATATCAAAAAAATAAATGTATTAGAAACGATTTAGTTTCAAATTATATCGCATTCAAACTAAAACTTAGTATTTTAAAATTATATACAATTTGTTTTGGTAAATTTTTTTAGGAAACAGCTGTTTCCTCAAAAATGTGCTAAACAACATTACACAAATTTCAAACTTCTTAAGCCGATGATATAATTCGCTAAATCGATGTGTTCTTGTGTTATACGATAGGTATAAACAAGATGTAAATTTTTAGAGTGTGGTCGTTGCAACCTGATGAGTAGACCAAGTTTTTATCAGTAAGAAACCAAACTGCCCAGAAAAAACTTGAAAAGGTTCTCATTTTGTAAGGGTTGTGTGTATTTTACATAATGACCCTGGGGTTCAAAATGGAGGCGGAGTTAATTTTCTACTTTTGTTTGTGTGGTAGATATTTATTATAAGTATATGACTTCTTTGGTTTTTGATGACTTGAATATTAGAGGAAATACATAATTTTCTATTTTTTTTCAAACCGCATGTGAAAACGTGGTTTATTGTATTGAACATATTTGAATTGAAAATTTCTCCATTTATATTCATATGCGAAAAACGTATTCATATCATTAATGTTGCAATTTAAATTTAAAAAAAAAAAGAAAACACTATTAAAATTAAACTTTTATATTAAAAACCTCAGCAATACATTTCTATACGTTAACCGTTTTAAAATAAAAATTAATATCTCTAATTTAAAGTTGATTTGTTATTAAATCTATATTTCAATTTAAAAAAATCAAATACGATTTTAAAATGATCATTTTCAAATCAAAATATTTCGTTGTTGCTTGGAAAACGTATATGAAATTTTTTAAAACGAAACATTTTTTTTATTTTTAAGTTGTTTTTTCTCTGAGTGAATCCATAATATCGCTTTGTAACGAAATCCCGGTTTTCAAAATCCTTGTCAAAATCCCGTTTTTTTAAAATCCAGGTTTTTAAAATTCTGATTTTCAGAATCCCGGGTTTGTATAAAAAAATTCCGATTTTTAGGAAATCCTGAAATGAATTTTTAAAATTTGACATGTGGGAAAATGGAACTTTTAAATAAATTTTTGACAAAATTCAAAAATAAGTTTGCGATAAAATTTTAGAAAATGTCTAATAGGGATGGAATTTGGCCATTTCTTAACAAATTTTGTTGAAATTCGATACGTGCGATGGAAATGGTATTCTAAAATAATTTTTCGATAAAGCGGTCAATAGAAATGGAACTTAGGCCATTTCTAACTCGATTTTGTTGAAACACTACACGTGCGATGGAAATGGATTTCTAAAATGATTTTTAGATAAAGTTCTGAAATATGGCCATCGCTATGGAACTAGGCCATTTTATAACCAATTTAGTTGGTATTCGGCATGTGGGTCCTAAGTGAGATTCAAAAAATGCGCTTTTGATAAAGTTGTGGAATATGGCGGATAGGGATGAAACCTTGCCATTTCTTAGCCAATTACGTCGAAAATCAACATGTTAAATGAGATTTTAAAATGATGTTTTATGAAGTTCTGGAATATTGTCATTAGGGATGGCACTATGCCGTTTGTTAATCGATTATGTTGAAATTCGTCACGTGTGATGAAAATGGGGTTGAAAATGTTGCGAGTTCAAAATCTGACTTTGAAATTACAAAATCTTGCATAACAAAAAGATGCAATTATTTTTCTTTTTAGTAGGTGTCATTAATAGATTTTATATAATCCGTTCCATACATGCAGCACGCAGTGCGACATGTTTGCCGGTTTTTTTTTCTAAATTTTTGGGCAAGATATCTTATTTTTATGTTAAAATATTGTTAGTCCGGCCGGCCCGAATTAATAAAAAATATTTTTTTCAAAATCAAGACTTTAGATTTAGAAGAAAATAAAACCGGGATTTTGAAAACCTGGATTTTGAAAAGCGGGATTTCGTAGTACACCCACATGATATATTGAGTACTACAAAACTAATTTGCACGCAAACGAAATACACTGAATGCTACAAAAAACAACATTATCTAATTTTTATCACTTTCACGATTCAATTTTAAGTATGTTTACTACACTAAAACCCAACTATTCACTAAACTCAGATAGACGTTAAATTGAAATTAGATGTAACTAATTAAATTAATAACAACTCATGTTATCCCAACTGATTTCTACGGTACATAAATGGGATATATACTGGTTGAAATAACGAACATCTCTATAAAATGCTGTGCCTTTTTAAGTTCACAACCTATGGTTTCGGCTGACGCATCTGAACGGACTTCAAAATTTTACACTTAATTTTACTATTTTAAAAAGGAAATGATTTTAAAATTAAACTAAACCATTATTAACGCAACAAATATTTGTAATATTTTAAACTAAATTTATTTTATTTATTTTTTTTTCTAGGTAAGTTCGTGATTTTGGATGCTTCTTATGTAGTTTTTATTAAGTATCTCAAATCGTAAGTGTTTTAAAATAAAATAAACTGGAACTTTTAAAATGAAGAAAACTAAGTACATATTTAAAGGTTTCTACTATAATCTTAAACCAAAAGTTTTTTATTAAACATTTCGTTACGAACGTTCATTATTAAATTATTTTATATCAGAAATACGTGCTGGTATAAAACTACCCAACCCCGAACAAAAACTTCTTGCATGTAATAAATGGTAATTGTGATTTGTGAACGTATGTACGTAAAATTAATGGTGTTATAACTTTTTATTGTAAGTTTCTTACACGTTTTAATAACAAATACACACCAAATAATAATATATGTAATAATAATATTTATTTTATTATTTTTGTTGTTAATTGTCGCGTGTCAAATTTTTTTTGACACGATGAACAATAAACATACAAAACAATATTTTTTTGATATTGAATTTAAATTAAAATTCAACAGCTTAAATGAAGCAAAAAAAAAATCAGAAATTCGTGACACAAATTTTTTTTTGTCCAGTTACACATACTCGTATTCAGCATATAGATGTAAGCCTTTTTTTAGTGAAATTTTTTATACACATTGAAAGGTGTTTACGTATTTCTTCATCAAGTCAATTATTAATTATTTATTTATGTAGTTTACGCAATTATTATTCTTAAAAATCATTAAAATTTGATTTCAAATGGTAATTTTGTCTGTTAAGGGTTTAACGCCATAGAAATGACAGCGGTCGTTTTCTAAGAAACAAATATATAATCTAATCATGTTACGTATGCGTATTTGACTAACCAGGTTACTCAATGTTTGTTGCCTAACGTATAATGTTGTTTGTTATTCGTTTACCGGCCCCAAGAGCAACAAGTGTTGGGATAGCGAAACTAATCTTCCAACATCCCTATAGTTGGGTGTTCAACACATATACCCTTTAAGAATGTTTAATTAAATTTACTCCCCTTCGTCGTATATAAAGCCCCCCATATATAAAAATGTAAAAATCTAAACCAATTATCTTGTATTTGGTAAAATATAACAACCACAAACAAGTAGATAATTTGACACAACTAATTAATGGATCACACCCAGGTTGATGTATGTCTTGTTGTTAAACATTATTTTATGTATAAATATTTAGGATATGTTTTTTTTTTGGGTGTCTAGGATTAACATTATGAATTAATATAATTTTTGGAGATATATGTTAATATCATTATTTTTGTTTTAATTTTATTTGCTTATTAATATTTACATACATAATAATAATAAAGTGAAAATGCTGTCACATTTTGACATGGAAATTACATCAACTAACAAAAAGCTATACGAGTACGTACTCGTATATGATCCAAACTAAATATGTGTATAATAGTAAAGATATGTCAAGTAGAACAGTTGAAGTGACTTTGTCATTTTTTTATAATGCTGTTTATATTTTTTTTTTGTTCCGACGTGTCATTCATAAATTTATTTCACATATACTCATATGTATATAGGTATAACTATACTAGAATATGTTATACTATATAGAGTTTTATTTATAGTTTAGCCTGTCACTATAAAATGATATTGATAAATTTAGCAGCAAAAAAATATATTATGAACATAAAAGCGTACTTTATCCTTAGTGTTGTATAAATTTGTGACAAGGCAAGACATTTGATCAAAGTAATTAGACATTTGCAAATTCTCATCCCAAACACATTAAACAACAATTTAACAAAATAATTGAAATATGAAGTGCAAAAAAATTCACAACTCTTTTTAATAAGGATAAATTAATAAAAAACTTTGGTGAAGATTGTCCTAAAAAGCAACAAAAACAAAATATGTCTAGATGTGTTTGTATAATGTCTCGATAGAACTAGTTTTAGAATAAATAGTTATATAAACATATTTTTTTAACAAAAATGAAAATTTTTATGAAATTTGCCGGGAATTTCCTATAAACCGGCAATCTAAGTGACCTATATAGTGAGATGCTCTTAGGTCCTATCGAATAAAAAAACACGTTTGTTTTGTTCAAATTGGGGGTTTAGGGTGTTTAGGACAGCGAAATTTGCCATTAAGTTCAGAAAATTGTTCGTTCGCTTTGAACAAAACAAACGTAGGACCTACTAGCATCTCACTATATAGGTCACTTCGCGTGCTGGTTAACAGGAGATTTCCGGAAAAATTCAGAAAATTGTACGTTCGGTTTGTAGTACACTCCAATGCAAATTTGGCTGTCCTGACACAAAAACTGTAATTTTGTCTTTATTTTTAACTGGGATCAAATTTTATTAAATTTAAGAAATGTTTTATTACTATTTATTTAATTTTTGTGGCAATTTTTTATTTGGATCCCAGATTATTAGGTATTATTAAATTTGTAGCAAGCTCAATCTATATTAGTACTTAAAAACGAATCAATCAATGGTTTAATCGGTTTATCCGATTTTATTATATTATCTTATTAATAAGTTATTATGGACCTTCCAATTTTACGGATTTTTTAATTCAATAAAAAAATTTCCTTTCCTTGACTTTTTCGCTTGTTTTTTCAGGTGTTTGCCACTTGCGATGTAGTAGTAGTTGGATTACCGCAAGTTGACACAGCAAAATTGAATCCGTAGTGTTATATTTCCCCTACTCTATGATTTCCTCTATGATGGTTATGTCACGCATTCACTCAGATATGTTATGAGCATAACTGCCCGTACTTTCCAGAACGAGTTTTAACAGAAGATGTCTATCGATTGGACAAATTCGATTAATTGACGTATAAATCGGTAAGCGTGCAAATGAAAATTGGAAAAAATATTTGATGTGGAAGTCCTACAAATTCATCTGGAACACTGAGGCTAACGTCTTCAATAACTCTTACGGGTTATCCGGATATCCACTTGTTGTGAGAGGGTATATGATTAAAATTATGGGGATGTAGGGGTGGGTTATTAAACATGTTGGAAATGTTGTTTTAACAATTTAACCGTAACATATAAACTAGATACATAATGACTAAAACATAGGCAAGCTGAACGAAAAATAATTTACTCTTGAGTGAGAATAGTCGTGAGAAAACAACGAGAAATTTTAATTCAAAATTATAAAAAAATTTAAAAATTATATAACAGATAAGGTGACAAACGTTGCGTTTGCGCAACATACCTCGTTCAGAGTATAAGGACTATAAATAGGCCATGTTGATGCTCCGTATTGTAAAATAAGGCCAAGTGGTTAATTCTGTCTCGGACTATTTTGAATATGAATGAATATTTTGAATACATCACAGCATTATATAGTTGACATACAAAAATTTTGAAAAATCGGTTAAAGTTCCAATTAGTTTCATATTACATTCAGCCATTATCCCGATGCGCAACATTGAGGGGAAAAGTTTACGAATATACATAATGATAAGCGTACGCGTTTTTCATAATCGAATTTATGATTTAAGTAATGTCTGAAATGTGTGAATATATTACAAAATGTATGTATTTTCATCAATTAATAATTAAATATTCGACAAAACGGAAAGAACTGTTCCTGTGGCACTACTCTGGCTTTCCCTGGGAATAGCAAATTATGAAAAATTAATTTTCATAACATTTTTGTCTAAATTATATTTTTCTGGTGTAGTGTTGATTTTATTTTGGTGTAAATAATTTTGAAACAAAGCTATATTTGAAATAATTTTTTCATATAAAAATTTTGTGAAACAAAAGTTTCCCAATCAACTTTGTTTCGAAAATATTTTCAAGGGGTACACAACTAGTGCAAATTTTGTACACCGATTACAAACACCAGAGGAATTGTCAAATGATGGTTAGCGATTATTTGAAATTGTGTTAGATTATTTAATTTACATCCGATTATTTTTGATTAATGATTTTTACGTAAAATTAAGAAGATTATAGAGATTATTTTTAAAAAAATTTACGAAATTATTTGGGTTTAAAATCGGATTATTCGGCAAAATCGTGATTTTTTTTTTTTCGTTTATATGTAAAAGTTTTTTATATGAAAATTCGTGTCTTAAATGGATTCTTCCGGAGCCTCTGTGTATGGCTGGGTTATATAGTAATTTGAATCATTTTATAAACAATTTATATTTTCGTGTTTGTTGCGTTATTTTTTCTTATTGAACTTCACTAATCTTCTAGAGCAGGCATGTCAAAGTCGCGGCCCGCCGTATGATTTTTGCGGCCCACAATAATTTTCCACAACTATACTGTTTTCATTAAAATATAAAAAAATAGATTCTAATTACGAAGATTTGCCATAGTATACTGAAGTTTGTTGGTTTTCGAGTCATAAAGCTTTATGAAGATTTTTACACCTATTGGACGAAATCGTACTTTTTTTTAGAAATTAAAGATTATTAGTGCTCTGAACTGAAAGATGTTAATTTGATACAAGGTTTGGCTTTCTCAGTTGACGTTACTGGGCATCAGTCCACTCAATATTAATCTGCAGGGTAGAAACATGCTCATAACTTCATTGTATGACCAAATAAGTTCATTCAAACAAAAGATATCGCTGTGGAAAATACAAATAAAAAAAAATTTATCAAATTTTTAGACTCTTTTGCTTAAATATCGAGAATTAAAATTTGAAAAATATGAGAAACAACGCCAAATGTTGGAAGAAGATTTCGAACAAAGGTTTTCAGATTTTCAAAGTACCGAGTCTCATCTACATATTTTTTGTTCTGAGATGTCGGTTTACATTGAAAATATTGATGAAAATTTGCAAATGGAATTTATAGAAACACGATGCCCTTATTGAAACAGAAATATAAGGTAATTGGTATTCCGAATCGGTATCGGATCGAATTTGGTAGCACATATATTTGTGAACAGCTTTTTTCACAAATGAAGATGAATAAAACTGCGCAGTGAACCAGAGTAACTGAAGAACATTTAGCTTCGATATTAAAAATTACATCAAGTCAAAATTTAATACCAGATTTTGATGATTTGAAAAAGGAGCGGTGCATTATATCGAGCAAAAAATACTTTGTATTTCTTTTATTGGGTCTATCTTTAAATTCAACCAGAGCAAGCAGGCTTGTACTGCACCGAACACAGGTTATGCAGGGCCAAATGATCCAGTGTGCATAGAATAATAATGTATTTTTTTACGTTGCATATTCTTCGTACACTTACATTCATTTCAAAGTAAAATTTGAAGAACCGAGTGTTTGCGGTGTAAGCCCAGTTCGCAAATAAAAACACAGTGTGCAGAGTAAAATTACTCAGGTTGAATAAAAGACACAGAGTATTTTTGACAGCGCACTGCTTGTTCAGGTTGAATTAAGGCCCATTAATAAATATATTTCTATAAATTTTTTGTTTACTTCGTTATGGTAAATTTATATTCAATTTACACGCAAAATTTGAATTTTTAATAAAACTAAGTAGATGTGGCCCGCAAAAGGATTTGGAATACATTTTTCAAAGAATTTGGCCCGTACACTGAAATGAGCTTGAAATGCCTATTCTAGAGCATTTATCGAAATTATTAGATGTCCCAAGGGTACGCAATCACAATGGACGTTTGGTTACTGGCCAACTGGAACTTGATTGACGCCATCCAACAACGATATTTTATAGTTGAACGTATATAAAGATCCTACAAAATGGTATATAAATAAAAGACAAATATAGGTATACACATTTCAATTCAAATTATTTTATTAATTCATTAATTGCTTAAATTATTATATTATTTATTTCCGCCGTTATCAGATCTTTGGTACCGTAACTTGGTCGTAACACATACTTTTAAATCTAGGTTTCTCGTGGTGAAACGTAGTCGTCGATCGGAACTGATTGTCTTATTTTGATTTGAAAATAGCCAACATAATGTAGATTTCCTTACAACCTTAGTTTTGAAAATGTCATTTTCTGTCACTTTTATTTTGCAGAAATGAGACGTAAAATCTAGATTTGTATCTGAATTACACAAGTTTTTGTTTCCGATATATACCTGTCCATTCATAACTTTTAATATTAAAATTTTCAAAAATTGTGGAGAAACTAGAATACGATCCAGGATCAAATTTGATTTGATCGTGGATCGTATTCTAGTTTCTCCACAATTTTTGTAGCATCCTCACTTATCAAATCATAGCGATGTAAATTTTTCTTTTTAATAAATTGAGAAAGCTGCTTGATATGTAAAGATCCTTCTATTGGCGTTGGTAACTCGTTTTTCATGTAATTGAATATCGATGTTAAAGATGGCAATGGAACGTTGTGTTGCACACATTCTTAATACTGTCTTCCAACTACGATAAAAATATAAGTGGCAAAAAATTTTATTTTATAATTTTTTTTTTTTTTTTTTTAACAACTTTATTGATATGGCTACTACAATCTTAAACATTATTAATTCATTAATAAGGTTGACATTAGTACTTATGAGATAAGCATAAACTTGTGTGGGTCTGCTGGACCAGTGTCCAGTTCCCTTGGTTTATAATTTTCATACGGTTAGCTCATGTGGTTTGATTTGTTTGAGCCGCCTTACTTCGTTTGTACTATCCAGTAGTTGTACGGCCTCAAGATTGGTGTGGGTAAGAAGTTTATTTTCATGTTTTATGGCACATTCGCGGATAACATCGTCTATCAATTGTATTTCTAAATCATTGTGGATTTCCTTGTTAGTCACAAATCGGTAGGCGTTGGTGACCATTCGAAGAAATTTGTTTTGGCTTCGTTGTATAATGTCTCTATTTGATTTATGTGTACAACCCCATAGCTGCGCAGCATACATCCATATTGGTTTGAAGATAGTCTGGTATAGTCTTTTGCAATACAGGTTCAATTTGGAATGATGTCCAATTAACCAGTACATTTGACGTTGTTTCAATCGTATCTGTTCAGCTTTTTGTCTCACGTGATGTTTCCAGTTGAGCCTTGAATCTAAATGCAGACCAAGGTATTTTGCCGATTCCGCCTGTGGCACTTGCACCCCTTTGAGGAATATATGAAGAGTGTTATTTTTATGTCGGAGCGTAAATGTCACATAGGTTGATTTGAGCTCATTCAGTGCGATTTTCCAGTCAATTGTCCATTTAGTAACTTTGTTTATTGCTCGTTGAAGATTTTCCACTGCTCTTGGTTGAGATTCGTCTACTGACATAATTACAGTGTCATCTGCGAACGTGCCGATGAATGTTTTATTCGTTGTAGGTATGTCCGCAGTACAAAGAAGGTAGAGGAGGGGACCCAATACGCTTCCCTGCGGAACTCCCGCAATCGCTGGATAAAAGTCAGAACATGTTTCTTCATGAATGACTCCGAATTGGCGATCAGAGAGGTATGATTCAAGCAGCTGGCAATAATTTTGTGGTAGCATTTTACTCATCTTGAATGTCAATCAATCATGCCAAACCCTATCAAAGGCCTGGGATACATCCAGAAATACGGCGGGGCAATATTTCTTTTCTTCTAACCCTTGCTCTATTACCGCAGTTATTCGATGGACTTGATCTATTGTGGAGTGGTTATTCCTGAATCCAAATTGAATATCAGGAACGTTTACCATTGGCTTTAGACGTTTTAGTAGCAGTTTCTCGAACAGCTTTGATAAGGTCGGAAGCAGTGAGATTGGTCTGTATGATGTTACTTCTTCATCTGGTTTACCCGGTTTCTTTAGCATAATGATTTAGGCCATTTTGAAGCATTTGGGTACATACTTCAATCTCATACAGGCATTAAATAAGTATGTGATCAAGATGATTGCTTTACGTGGAAGTTCCTTGAATAGACCCGGTGATACTTCTTCAATTCCTGGTGCTTTTTTATGATTAAGATTTTTGTCGATTTCTTCAGCAATTTCCATTGGCGTGACCCTTTTAAAGTCCTGATTTGGTTGATAAACAGGTGTTACATCAATGTTGGATTGAATGTCATGGTGTTGGAACACTGCTGCTAGGTGTTGAGCAAAGAGTTCCGCTTTTTCTTTGTCTTGTCGAACCCAACTGCCTTGAGCATTCCTTAAAGGTGGTACTCGAACTACAGGTCGATTAAATCTTCTGGTTGCTTTCCATAACGAGTAGTCCTTATCCATTTCTGGACCTAGCCCGCTTAAGTAGTTATCGAGGCTATTTTGTTTGAAATTTTTGATTAGCCTATTGACTTTGTTACTTATTAGATTAAAAGAAGACAACTTCTCAGCGGGATTTCTGGTGAGATTATTTTATAAAGATACATATTTCCATGTTTGTTTTTATCAGCATTGGTTATTGCCATTTCTTTTACATCATTTAAAAACATATGAATGGATTCCATTGCGCTTGAATCATAATTAACATTATAATAATTGAATTTTCTTTCAAACATCTCCTTTAACTAATTTTTTTTCTTCAATTTTATTTAAAAGAAAAATGGATGGGAAAGCAGGCTCCAGTGTTTACCCATCCATTGCTTCCCGAAGAATTGGCGAATCCCTCAACCGCTTCATTGAGAGATTCGTGCGCTCGCAATATCAACCGGCGTGTGCGTGTTGTTCTTGGCCAACGTAATTTCTTGGAATTCATTTCCAACATAATATAATTCGGTGGAGGAATTGGAAAGACATATCATGCACCAACTCTACAGGAGAGTTGTTTTGCTCTATTCCTGTTTTTTCTAATATTTCCATGCCCGTGGAAATCGCTTGCTTTTGTACGAGACTGGTAAAATAATATTCTCTGTAGCAGAACATTAACGCTGGATTTTTACTGGCTTTAAAGCATTTGGCACAAGTTAGTTATGTGTGCAACGTTTTTTTTTGGTTTTTAGCACTTTTACGTTCTCAATGAAATAACTAGAGTTTTCGTTACATATGAAAGAATCCTTAATCCATATTTTTGTTAAATTTCTAATTTTATTTTCATGTTGCGCTACATTCATATTTTCCAAACATTTTACATTACTGCCTAGCCTAAGTCTGTATCTGAGTAAAAGCCACAAATTAATTTTAAAATTGGAAAAAATTATTAAATACATCAATAGTTTTACTCGATTGTGTACTTTTTCTGTAGTATTTCTTGTAGTTGCGCAAACGGTCACACTTGAAGCTACATGGCATTCTTGATTGCCCTTTTTACTATTATATGAATAATCTAGATTTTTTTTATTTAACTTTTCACAGAATTTTTCTTTTATTAAATTACTCAAACTTTTCAAATATTTTTTAAACCATTATATATTTTAAATTCACTATTTTTAAAATCACTTTTCGTTCAAATTTAATTTACTGTTACTATCTTGATTTGAGTTTATCGATTTGCAAACTAATTTTCCATAGTTCTCCATTTCTTGAATATCGTCATCTAGTTTTCCTCCATTATTATTTTTATATAATCTGGCAATAGGCACTGACTAGTTTACATTAAAAAATTTTGTCTTGCACAAAAACAATGTAAAAATAACGGGAAACCTAATTAGAAAAAATAGAAAAGAAAAGGATAAAACGATGATTACGACGAGTTTTTTTTCCACGATTACTTGGATTGTTCGAGATTATTTCATTATTAAATAGACTATTTTCAAAGGTTGTTAAGATTATTATAAGATTATGGTGATTTTTAAACTATTTATACATTTTTGTAGTTTGCATATGATTTTAAAGATTATTTTGAAGATTTTTAAAATTAAAATGATTAGAAATTAAATTTGCAAACCGATTATAAAAAGTTGTGTACCCTTGATGTATACCAAACTAATTCTAACAGTGTAGGCCAGTTAGAATTAGTTTGGTGTACGCCATATAATTTAGACAAAAATGTTATGAAAATATTTTTCCCAATTCCATATTCTCTGAGAAAGTCAGAATAGTACCACTGTGGTCTGGTATTCCCCGGGAATTGGGAATTGGTAACGTTTTTCTAGCAGTTGGAATTTTTTTATTCCCCAAAGTAAATTCTGGCGTTTGGGATTTTTTTTTTATTGGGAAAAAATAATTCCATTTTATGGCAGTTTTGACGTTAATTTTTCCCCATTATTTTTTGGGGGAATTGTAATTCGTACCTTTTTGAATTTTAAAACATTATTTTTGCTAATAAATATATACTTAAAAATAAATTAAACTTGTAATAAGGTCGCAATACGTGTTTTAGTTTATACATATTTACATAAAAAAAAATTCCCAAACAATTATTCCCTGTCTGCCAGAATACACATTTGGGAACGGGAAAAATATATTTGGGAATTAGTGCAATTTGTAATTACAGCAAAATATTTTCCCAATTCCCCGGGAAAACCAGAATAGGGCCACTGGTCAATGAAGAATAATGAATGTCCTATTTCCTTTTTAAAAGCCGCTAGGGCGCTATATATCCCACGAAAGAAAAGTGATCAAATTTGTTTCCAATTGCCCCCAAAATATTTGTTTACTTAGTACAAAAATCATTAGATGTCATTGCAAAATTCAATTGAATTTTAATTCAAAACTTTTAAAGCAGTATATGGATTTTATCTCGAAATGTGTGAAACGAAATGAGTGTAACCGGAATGATATAGTAGTAGCAAGTGTGTTTATGTTAGTTTCGTGCGTATGATTGTTTTACTGCATATGCAAGCCACGCGTCATTCTGTTTTTGTTTATTCATATTAACCCTTTGAGTGCCAACATGATTTTGGCTAGTGTATTGAGGAGCAAGATCGCGCTTTTTGGCACTCAAAGAGTTAACCATTGTAAACGCCATATTTTTGTGTTGTTTATGTATTTTCAATTTTTTTATAGTTAACATTTTATTTTTAAAATTAATGGAATTTAAAATAAATAAATTTATAAAATTTTCTTATAATATATAAAATTAATTTTAGATAAAAAAAATGTTAAATATAAAATATATTACCATGTTAAATAATGACACTCCACAGCTCGCGAGCAGACGTACGTAAAAGGAAATGCGTGCACGTAAAAGGAAATAAGCACCATAACAATTAAACCGATTGGCCCGCTTCGCGTTATTTTGATACTGTTCATCATACCAATGACACAAATACGAACAAAAGAAAAATACTAATACAAAGCCATAATTGTGTATTATACTTCACTCATTTTAAATGAGTAACTCACGAGACAAAATCGATATATAGTTGTTCTGCGATTTCCGAAAAAATTTAGATTTTATTCTAACGAACATGATTTGTTTGGATATTAAACAAATCATGTTCATTAGAACAAAATCTAAATTTAGTTTTCGGTGATAGTTTAAACCCAAAGTTACTACGATTAAAAGCAGACCAATATAAATAATAATTTGGGAGAGTCAAGGCTGCTGCACGACTGTGAGATTCTACCCACACTCACAGTCTAAAGTTATTAACTAATAGTTTTTGCTCAATAAAATTCGTCTACATTATTTGACGTTTCCTTCATTCCATTGAAATTGTGGTCATTGTGTTTTTATTACCATCGAAAGATTGTTTGCGTATTGTGTTCCCTGTATTACTCCAACTGCAGAAACATCAAGGTCCCTAAGTGGGCACTTATACCGCCTACCTTTCCTCCTCCCCCCGGTAATCCTGAAATCTATTGGAATGGTAATTTTGAACACTTCCATCAAGAGTTTCGGGAATCCATTATGATAGCACAGATCGAGCGAGCAATCATCTTTTAATTTTTCAAATACGTTTTGCAAACAAAGCATAACAGGGCTTTGGCAAATCTTTGGTATTAACACATCGAGAAATCTAGATAATTTTAATCGGATTTGATCGTCCAAGCAATCAAATTCAATTCCATATGTATAGAACTTAATGCGTGACAAAAAATATTGATATGATTTCGTAGATCAATAGTGCTACTATACTAAATGTCTGATCAGTCTCAATGTCCAACGAAGGGTTATTTAAAATAGCAACTGGGCAAAAATAGTAATTTGATGTGAATCAAATCAACTTGGTCTAGAATACGTTTTATTATCTACTGAAATATTGGTGAAGTCGGAAAACGTGCAGAAACTACATTCAAGCCACATTTAGTAATCTGTCCCTCAAACATTTAGTACTTTTTATTTCTTGTTAATATCATTCATGTGGTGTATATATTTTAAACAAGTTTTATCTGTCAACCCTATACACACGGGAAAATTTGTCAATTTTTTACATTGTTTTAAAATGTATTTGTAAAGAAAAACCATTTTCAATAAAAAATTTCAAAATCAAAGAAATCAGGAACAACCATTGTTTAGTAATAATTTTTCTAAATTCTTACTGAATTTATTAAATAGATTACATTAGAAGGCATTGAATGTGCGTATGTAGAATTCTATCAATTTTAAATAGGCTAACTAAAATAATGGTAAGGTCGTGCAATGAGTTTGTATTAGAAAAGAAACCTAGGATAGTTTAGCGCGTCTTTGACAGTTGCGTGTTTCTCGCACTTCTAGTTTGTTTAGACTACAACTTATGTTTTAAAGGGTTTCAGAAACGTGGAAATAAATAAATAAATATTTAGCGACTTATTTCTATTTTAAAAAAACTGAAACTTTGAAATTCTGAAACTATAATTACTAATAAAAACATCTTTAAAAAATTCGAAATACTTCAAAGTTCGAAAGTCGAGATAAGTGGTTATGTTGAACTATATTCCAATTGACAGTATTTCCCGTTTTTTCTTTCCTCTCAATTTTTCATGAAAATCAGACTATTTTTGCCCGAGATATATGCAAAAAAAAACACTTATGTTGGTTATCGGTGTTTGGTATTTATTGATGAAATAAGTGATATTTAAAACAATAATTTTATTTGTCAGAAATAAATTTATAATAAACACTTACCTTGAAATAAGTTTTTATTTTGAATTTAATTTTGCGTTTAGTATTTACTTAAATCGATATAAGAGCTTTTTTCTAAATGCTAATTAAAAATTATGGAAATTTCCGGTGATCCCAGAGCATGTAACAAGTACTTGAAGGAATCAATAAACGCAGTTTAAAAACCCTGACACCATGGATCCAAAAACAGTTTACTTATGTCTTTTGGTCCCCTGAAAAGTAGATAAAAAATAGATAAGTAGTTTTGTCGAATTGCCACAGAATTGGTTATGATCTGTAACAGATAAAACAGTTTATCTTTCATCTTATCTTAAAAATGTTCAATACACCAGAAAAAATTTGATATAGTTTTTTAAATTGCAAAAATTTTTCAGAATATTTAGTTTTCTTTGTTGACGAATCCCCTATAATAATTCTTTAAATTGTAATTCGCTTAAACAACGGACAGTCAAAGAAGATTTTTCATTTGAACTAAAAAAGAGAAACAAAATTTATTTCATATAATTCCAATGTCATCGTTGTAGTTGGAAAAAAAACAAAATATTTTTGATTGTGTTCGACTATTTACAGAAAATCAACATGCAGTTTAAATTTTTACGTTTACAAAGGATGAATTACCTTTTTTAGGTTATCTCTGCTTAACACCCCGATTACGCTAGTCAAGTCGATTGTCGTTTCAAGTGACAACAAAAATTTGCTATTTGTATGGAAAATTAGCCAGTTGCTATGCCAATAAGTGACTTGAGACGAAAAAAACAATTAAAAACTGTCATTTCGAGTCTTGTGAAATTTTGAAGTGACTAGAAAAAAACATAAAATACGCCGATTGTCGATTGAAGTGACTACGGTAATAAACATATTAGATATGTTGGCAAGCCAGGCGACTATGGTTTCATATTAAAAGAGTCACTTGAAACGACAAACGACACGACTAGCGTAATCGGGGTGTAAATTAAAAAGGAGTTCGGGTGAAATTTGTGAGGCTACAGGCGTAAATAGCTTAATCCACCGAAGGGTCTTTTATTTCAATCTCAAGGGCCGTAAGAGCAGGAATCTATAAACATGATGGAATTATAGAACTTTCCGAGGGGATTTTATTCTAGTTTTCAGTAATACCAAGTAATTCAGTGTTCCTCTAAAAAAAATTTTCATTTTTTTCATTTGGTTATCCGTGCAACAAGCAAATACTTCTTCATTATATTTTGTTTTACAATATTCAGAAGTTTTTTTCGATAAAAAAACAGGCACAATTTTTGTTCGATTTTTATATTCGATTCAGAATACTTTCAATTGGAAGGTTTTTTCGTAGAGATTTCAATGCAATATTTCCTAATTAGAGATATATTTCCAATTGCCAATATCGGCACCCTTACCACTACAGCATCTGATAACTTTTATTTTTTGCTGCTAATTACACAATCACAGTGCTTGTTTTTTACTTTTATAGAATTTTCAATAAGCGGTAGGTACGTTATTCGATTCAGCAGCATTTTTGCTGAAAGCTGCCGTCCACTGTCCCGAAGCGTCCTACGGGGATTATTAATAATTGTTAACGCCACAGATGATCGAGTCCGTCATGACATCATTGCCGCAAATAAAATAATGTTCTCGTCACTTTTTGCACACCCATTAGAAACTTCAGATCAAATTTAAACCGAATATCAAATAAAGTTAAAATATTATTTAACATTAAACATATATTAAAGTTTTTTATTACAACTTTAACAATAATTAAATTTCAAAATTCAATAATTTTTTTTTTCAAAATTAGGAAGATAATTCGATTCATTTTATCGATTTTTGTTGGTGTGGTCTCTGATGTAATAGTTTCAGTGTACCAATTTTTTGTGCAGGAAGTAATTCGAAGTATTTTGTGAGCTGTGGGGGTGTGGGCTATTGTAATAAATTCGAGGGTATACATATGTTTTGTACATAATGGGCTGAATCATTAAGTTTGAGGAGGAACTGTTACATCTATGACAACCCAATACGGAGAAATATGGTTTTTAAAGAGTTTTGGAAATTCAACTATTCTAATATGTTGAAATTATGTTGCAAATACTTATAGTTCACGTCCGCAGTACGATATTAGCACAAATATGACAATCATGATCTAATAAAAAGATGGGGTACTCCCTTTGGGGTACATGCCAATATATTGGCCGATACATAATTGATTATTAGTTGATTCTGAATGTACGTTTTTACACAAGATCGATAGTTAGTACTTAGCAATACAATGACAACAAAATTTGTTGCATTGTCTTGGTAAAAAACTCTTTTTCTTTTGCATTTTGGGCCGTATTTTTGTAATTTCTTCCTTCACACGCACCAATAACGCCATTTATTATTTGTTGTTCTATGCATTGATGGCCTTTTCTTTCCCAAGATCTTTCTGCCGAAGTTTTTGATGCTTAGGACGGCTTTTACCTTCCAGTAGTGGATCTATTCTTCATCCGTATGCCGACGCAAACCTGTTTATTACGGTTAAATAGCTGCAGACCTCCCATTTAATCATTAACGTGCTGCTGTTGGTCCAATGTGAGCAAATGCGCCACCCACAAATGTCCATGCACACTGCCTTCTACATATATGTCAGCTATTTCACGCAACTTCAATTTATTGTCTTCCAAAACGATATTATGTACTCTTTTATCTATTCTGTTTTAACTGCCAAATTCAGGCGACTAGTGCATTCAGCATCATCTGTGTGACCGTACAACCACGTTTAAACACGGCAAACCAGCATTCGACGTTCATCAAAATATTTAAACGAAATTCATTTTTCCATTAATTTGAAAATAACAAAAGTAGTATTACTAAAGCAATTGTAACTTGTATGTTAAAGTAATGGTCGGATTATCAAAAAAATGTCGATACATGTCGTTTGAAGGTTGATACTTTATAAATGATAGCATCTAACTTAAAATGAACTTATCAATATTATAATAAAAAGCAATAACCCACTGAACTTTAAGGCACACACGCTAAACGCTTAATGTCAATTATTTTGTCGCGATCAATCCTTAATTAATTTATGAGACACTTTAAATAAATTACTATATTCAATCGAAATGATTTCTAATCTTAAATCTTATAAAACAACAAGCATAACAACAATTTCAACGTATTGTGACAACAAGTGATTTTTCTTTCGTATACCCAAGCATACACCAAACCGAGTCTTGTACCAAAAATACAAAACATGATTGTCGTGATAAAAATTAATTTAATATAAATTTTGATTAATTATCACGTGATTTTTATTATATTTTTAATTTGATAATTCAAAATTACGATACATATACATAAGAGGGTAAATCAATATACGTATATACACGTATTTCGTTTTATGTTAAGTTGTTAAAAAGAAGGTAAATTCAAAAGAATGCGTCAAAGTAAATTTGATAATAGAAATCAAATGGTCAAAGTCGAATATATTTTAAAACACATTTGATTTTTTTTTTTGCTTGTTGACTGAAGCTGTCAATCATTCCCATATATCATGAATCACAAATAATTTTATTTTGTACAAATAGATAATTTTGCACATAAAACATTTGCTTTTCTAATAAACCACCAAAAAAATGAAATTCATGTTTGCACAGAAATGTACTTTGAATACCAAGCGAAATGTTATCATATCGCGATTAGCGTTCCCTAGAACATATACGTATTTTATTATAATACTGTTACATTGTTATTGGCTTGAGACAGAGTTTGGCCCGTTTACGTATTAAATGTGCCGAAATATTTTCTTAAAAATCGTACGATTAGATTATGCACGTGAAATGCTATCAATAATATTTTTTTTTTTAATATTCAAACACTTGATATAACTAGTTGGACATCTAAAGGTGGTCGTCGGTCTCTATTTAATACAATTAGAAAGTATGAAGTGATTGACGGATTATAATTAAGTTAAAAATCAAAAACTATATTTAAACGAGTAAAATGATTGATATTTGAACGTATACGTGATTAACTAAGTGTGTACGTATATACGTCAGATACACTCGTCAGGCACTTCAAAAAAACGCCGATTAAATTTCATGTTTAAATACCAAAACTTGTTAAATGAAACTCAACTCGCCCGTTCTATAATTAGTATGGTTGAGGTAGGGGACTTTAAAACTTTCTTCCCGGATTCGCCGGGTGAATTCTCGGTTTTGAAAATCCAGAAAATCATAATCCCGGATATTATAAAAACGAAATTCAAAATCCCTTGGAAATGAAAGCAGGGATCTTTAAAAATTTCCGAATTTTACAATATAAATTTTGAAAGAGAACGAAATACTGTTTTTAAAATTTTTTATTTTCCAAATCTAAAATTTAAAACAAAATCGTAATTAGACAGGTTAAACAATGGATGGTATTCTATTGATTTTAGGATGCAGCTTTCTAGATAAATAACAGATAACAGAGCAGTTAACAGATTTTAGTCATAATTGAGAATTTTGCACTGCTAAATGAAATTCTTCCATTTTTCAGACATGCGATTGTGGAATTTTATCAAATGTTTGAATTCAACCAGAAATTGGACGATATAGAGTAGAACACGACTATGCTCGACCGATTATAACCGAATTTGGTATGTCGTACTAAATTAGATTTTGAATAAAGTTCTTAAATATACGCCTATTAATCCAATTGGGGTTATAGAATGTGATTTGGACATACGGAATGGAACTTGACTCTTTATTAGCACATTTTTATATCAGATACTTTGGAGGAGGAAGTTATTTAGTATTTAAAACCCGATCTTTGAAAAGAGATACAGCCATTTAGGGTGAGATTATGGTATACCAATCCCTGGATAGGTATGCTTGGATGAAATTGTGGAATTGAGAAACAAAATATAGAACTAGGATTCTAATAAAAATTTTCTCGAGGTTTTGTAATGTAGTAATTATTGTCAAATTCGATTTCCGGGAATGTCTAATCCCAAATTTTACTAAGCTCAAATTTTGACGCAGAGGTACCAACTCATGCAATATTAAATTTATTTGTTTTATATCCAATACGGAAGTTTTTACTGATTATTTTTTAATACTTCGATTAACGAAAAAAAATTTGGACATTTTTTGAAAGTGTTGGAATTCACAAAAAATTGAAATTCTTCATATTACCAGGACTTCAAACATTCAACGGAATAATGGGGGGCAATCATCATTCGCAAGGCTTTAAGCAAAAACTCCAGAGTATGCTATCAAAATTCGAAAAATTATTCGGACCGGTCAACAACCACAAAACGATCGACACTGGTGTAAGTGCAGAAATTAGGACTACTACGGAAGAAGCTATTTATTCCAAAGCCTATCCGTACCCAGTAAGCACCAGGAGTGAGATAAAAATCAAAATCGAACAACTACTAAAAGATAACATATTACCCAGGAGCCCATATAATTCTCAAATCTGGATAGTGGGAAAAAAGTTAGATTCTTCCGACATAAAAAAACACCGGATGGTCATGGATTTTAAAAGACTCAACATAGTAACGACATCAGACTCTTACCCGATTCACTACAACCAACTCACCTCCAGCTTCAATCAAATTAATATAAAAGAAACGGACAAGAAAAACATCAATTTTAACTATGAACGGGAAATATGAATTCATAAGCCTTCCTTTTGGACTAAAGAACGCATCAGCAATCTTTCCGAGAATGATAGACAAATCATCGGGAAAATATGTTATATCTACATAGTCGACGTAATAATATTTAGAGGAAATAGAGACGAAGAACATTTGGACAATGTCAGAAAAATATTTTCAAAACTGGAAAAGCAAATCTGCGGGTAAATCTTAAAAAAACTGAGTCTCTCAAGAATGAAATTGAATTCTTGGTTCAAGAATCTTGGTTCACCCAATCAAGGCATCAAACCTGATGAAAGAAAATATTGTGCAATTCAAAAAATAAAAATTCTAGAAAACTTAAAAGATTTTAAATGATTTTTCGGGTTCACGTAGTATACAGCCGCTTCATAAAAGACTTCGCAAAATTAGCCAAACCTCTCACAAATCTCACCAGAGAAGCAAATGCGCAAATTAGGATTTATAGTCATCAACAGAAATACTCATCTTCCCTAATTTCGGGAAGCAATTAACAATTGACGCGTCGGACACTTTAATTGGATCAGTATTGTCACAGGGCGAACTGGGCAAAGGTTAACCTTTATTACAGTCATCTCCAGGTCATTAAACAAAACTGAAGCAAAATATGCGGTAAATAAAAAGGAGATGTTAGCCATAACCTGGCCCTTAGATAGTTTACGGAACTATCTATATAGCACAAAAAAGTTAGAATCGTCATGGATCATCAACCCCTGCCATTTTCATTAAGCAATCGCAACAACAACGTAAAACTAAAACGATGGAAAATACGACTGGAATATATAACTACGAAATAGTTTACAAACCCGGTTGCACTAACAAAGTAGCAGATACCTTCCTTATCACGGCTGAGATTGGAAACTAAAATTTTTTGAACAAATGGGACTACTAACTTAATACCATACTGTGATGCACCCATAAACACATTCAAAAATCAACTGATCGTCACAGAAAACAAAGTATTTGTCGTCTAAGTCAGACAAACAAAGAAACACTGACGAAGATTCTAAAAGAAAGGCTTAAACCTCAACCAGTCGAACTTAAAAGCTTAAGTTGTGCTCCGTTTTGGACCACTTAGGAAACAAAATTTTAGAGGTCAATTGTTTATTTGTGACGAGAAGCCTATAAAATTTTGGTGATTGTAGCACTAACCGAAGTGGTGCAATCGGCGTGTAACTTAAGCTCTTAAGTCTGACTGGTTGAGGCATTAGCCGAATCAATGGAATTAAAATTTCGAAGAAACACATCCAGATGTGTACGAACATCGTACAAAAAACAAAACATAAAATGCGAAGAGAATAAATGAGACTTTCCAAATTTTGCGCGTAGTCTGTGGTCAAAAGACCACCAAATTTTTATGTCTTACGTAAGCCTTTTTTAAAGACCATGGCTATACGCAGAATTCGAAAAGAGTCATAATTAAGACTAAACTCAAAACAAATACAAAAACTTTTACCTAAGACGATTTTTCAGTCAGTGACTGTGCTTCAGAATCGGGGTGTAAATATCATTCAGGCAGAGTATAAAAGAAATATTATTTCCCACAGATGACAAGTCTGATAAAGAAACCGTGCATAGATAAATTCATCAAATTCATGAAACTTTTCCATATCAAAGATAGATCAGCTGTACATATAAGAAGCAGAGTCATTAAAATACTGGACTATTTCACCGCACCAATTCTACATCAAAACGCTTGGAATACAAATCTACCTTACAGCCCAGAAAAGTGAACGTGAAGTTTTAGTTGTATGGATATATTTGGCCCAGGGTCAACTTAAACAAAGTTGCAAGATTTTTTTCTATTTTTCCTAAAAGTGAGGCATGAGTGTGTGCATTTTGAAATCACATAGTTTAAATCCGACAAGTTTATATCTTTAAAGTGTCAAGTAACTTTAATCTGTCCAAAGTAATTTTAATTCAGATATACGAGTACTTTAGATATAACCGATGAATGGATAAAATTCGCAAAGTTTAAAAGGGACGAATATCATTTTTGTATTTAACGTGATTTATAATAGATTCCACGCTGTTCTAACTTCACAAATTACTGTTTAAAATCAATTTAAACAAATTCTGGGCTTGATTAACTTAAATTAAGAGCAAATGGGGTTTTCATTTGTTGGGCGGGATAACTTCATATACGTCATCGATTGAAGGCTGGCGCTGCCTAAAAATGTTATGTTTTTTAATTATATAGTATATGTGTCAGCCTCGGGACGTATTGAGTGACGTAATAGACCCTGAATAGAAAATTAACAAAATTCATTATTGGAGGCCCTGTAATTGGAAATCTTTATCTCTTTTTTGTTTTTTTTGTGTCTATTCTTGACCGGAAAACTGTCGAGTGTCAATAGAATTGGTCTTTGACCGATGCTTTATTTTGAAAAGAACTGAAATAATTTTTAAAGCTCAAAATTAAGGTAAACATGTTTAAGAAGGTGTTTAATGTGGAACAGATTCGAAAGGCAATGGACCTGTTATTAGTTTATTTAGAAGAAAACATATTTTTTAGGAAGTGTTTAACAACTTTCTTTATTATTTATTTTCGCGTCGTTGTTAAATAAATTAAATTAGAACTGTGAAATAAGATAAATCGAAGATTATTTACTTCTAAAACTACTACTCGTATATCCGTAAAACTTTTGCATTAAAAACTTTTCGAATTTTTCTTTTCCGGTATTAAGTTCGTGTAGTATATAGAGCTAGATTTAGAGTTCTATATATAGACCACCATAATAATTATTTACGATATAATTTGTAAAATCAACAAAATGAAAAACACTTTGAATTTGATTGGTATTAAATGTTTTCAACAACATCTTGTATGCTCCCTACATATTGGTATTCTACAAATAACAACATATCATATATAGTTATGTATGTAATGCATGCCCTAACGTCTACGGATACTTGAGAACAATAGAGATTTTTTTTACCCTTCGCCCTATTTTGTAAAATTACAATTTTTTTTTTTTATTTCTAAGAATTATTCTATTCAATGATGACATGTCTAGTTAATACAATAAAATTTATTTAATTTTTTTTTTACGAAATAACTTATTTTAGTTTAGACATTTTCTAGGGTACCATACCATACACCATATACAATATAATGTTATATATAGGCTTCCATTTTAGATTTCAACAATTGCCCAGAACCGAAAAATTGTACATATATATGTCAATCATGTGTATGTGTACTTAAATATATGAAAGAGAGTGGATGCATGTAGTATATGCTACAAACACACATTTCACATTTCTATTTTATCCGCAGTGTACGTACGAGCACACATAATACCATGTTGTTGTTAGATTACTTATTATTCCGAATTGTTGTTTTGCTCCATCTGCGTTAATTCAACAAATATATATTCCTTTCTTAATTCTCTAATACAGGCTGACAACTTGACGGATCACCAAATTTTTTTTTATTTCGGCTAAAAAATTGGGATATTTTTATATACGCATGTTACATATACTGCAAGAATATTAGTTCGTATGTACATACTAGAAAAGGGACCTTCGGGCTTTGTAATCCGTATACACGAATTTTCCGATATAGCAAAATACTGTTGAACTAAAAGTGTTTCATATCTACCCACTCAAATTCGCATACGTAAAGTGGTTCCATTTCATTTCGCAAAAATGGTTTTCATAATCGACGCAACATATAAATTCCATACATATTGATTTTCCATCAACCGCCGCATGAAACGTCTTATTCCATTTTACAAAAAATTATATTTGGTTGCCAAAATTATGTTTACATAATTTTTTTTTTTCAATTATGAAAATTAATTTTATTTTTTCGTTCTATGCTATTCTCTGTTTTATCAACAACATACAAAAATATGAAATATGTATATTCATAATGCGGTGTAATACGCGATGTTTGTCAAAATGGATGAGTTTATAATTTAATTTAAAATAATACAAATATTTATTGTTTTACATTTATTAAAAATTTATGAAAAATGGTTATCTGATTGAAGTTGGCATAGTGTACGTACTGAAATATACTGACCGAAATGTATATTAGGACAAATTCAGCCTACATGTATGCTTAACATTTAACACATCTTTCGGATTTACATTGATAAATATTTGCCAAAAATAATTAAATTTATCGATAACTTCGGTATAATTGTGAATGAAGCGGTCAATAAAAAAATTGGAATCTATCAAATCAGAAATCAAAACAAATGCAACAGATAGAAAGAGAAGCAACAAGTAGCAGAATAATATCAGCAAGATTCCCGTCGAAAATGTTTAGTACACCCAGAAATGACATAAAAATTGTTAAAGGTGGAAGGGTAACTACGCACTGGATTCTGCAAGAAACAACAATGGAGAAAGACTCATCGATTACTGTTTCACCTGTGTCAATCAGCTATTTATAGGAGGCAGCAAATTCTCTTACAAAATATAAACAAATGCACTTTTACATCAACAGGTGAAAGAACCAAAAATCATATTGATCATGTACCGGTTAGTAAGAAATTCCTATTCTCCTTACAAGATATCAGAGTAATGAGAGGAGCAGACGTACACGGCGATCACCAACTGGTAATAGCAAAATTCAAAATCAAACCAGCAGAATCGAAATTCAACATTGAGAGATTGAAGAACACTGACACCAAAGACACATTCAAATAAACGCTAACTAAATCTTCCAAGTAATGAAACCAACGCTATCGATCAAAAATGGGATTAAACAGCATAAGCCTATACGTTAAGAGTGGTACACTAATGTGCTTGGATACCAAAATGGCACCAGAAAACCATGGGTTAAAAATGATACATGGAGAAAAGTAAAGGAACGCCGCCAACTAAAGTTACAGCTTTGTCATGAAAATATGGTGGAAAATCGATACAAATATATGGAGATACTGCTAAACAAATAAAGAACATCCCGGTTTACAAAATCCCAGTTACAAAATCTCGGTTTCAAAAATCCCGGTTCAAAATCCCGGTTTTCTTTTCTTCTACAATAGTTCTAATTGAACAAAATAATTAATAAAGTTTTTTAATTGCAACATTTTGCAAAATTAATAAAAAAAACAATCTTTTGTTAATGCAACATTTTGAAAAGCAATAATTGTATAGGCTACCGGTTTCGATAACTCTCCCGGGCACTTAGCCATATTCCATCACTATTAGCCATTTTCTAGAACTTTATCGCAAACTCATTTTTGAATTTTGTCAAAAAATCATTTAAGAATCCCATTTTCCTACATGCCAAATTTCAAAAATTCAAACCGAGATATCCTAAAAATCGGGGTGTTTTTTATACAAAACCGGGATTTTGAAAACCGAGTTTTAGAAAAATATCGAGATTTTGACAAACCGAGATTTTGAAAACCGAGATTTTGTTACACCCGAAGCGAAACAACTCGGTAAAACATGAGGAGAAAAGAAAGAAATATCCCCGAATAGAGTAAGATGGTCCAAGGACGCCCTATGCTGAAACACTTATTCGTTCCCTAGGCAACCCTTGTACACGACCACGGGCATCAACGAATCCCTTCATTTATAAATGACATTTGAATCATTTATCAAAATCATAGAAGAATCATATGAATCATTTATAAATACCATTATGCAGGCTTGCCTAATCAGGGCTGGAAACCGGTTTTTCAAAACCAAACCTATAAAAAATTACTAAAACCGTAACCAAAACCAAATAAAATTAAAAAAAAATTTGGTCAATTTTCTGAAATAGCCAACATTTTATTTGCTGTCCCTGCAACACAAATATCGGTCGAGCGAGCGTTTTCAACGTTGAAGTTTATTCTAACAGATTAAAAAATTTAATTATTATCATTTTTACTTTTTATTATTTTGTTAGAATTTTATTTATTGACGAATTTTTTAATGTTTGGAGGAAGCATACCTTATTTATTTTTTATTTGAATTAATGTATAAAACTTATTTATTTAAAATTTTTAGTTTTATTCAAATTTTAAACTTTTTTTCAAGAATGAAAACCAAAACCATTAAATTTTTGTTTCAAAACCAAAACCAAAATTTAAAAATTAATGCAACCGAAACCAAAATCAAAAATTGTAATTGAAAGGAACCAGAAACCAAACCAACCTAAATACAAATTGGTTTCCAGCCCTGCACCTAATACTAGCACTCTTGATCAGGAACTTTGATCTCACCTTAAGCAGTACTCAAAGCTACAGTAATGTTATACTACTTCTAGTTCCACTCATCCTTGCGGTTGCACCTAAACCCAAATTTATATTTGTTTCCACATTGAGTAGTTGCCCGTATAGGATGGTTGGTAAATTTATCATCTCGTTGCGAATTGTACAACTAAACACTATCAGAAACTATATAACTATTCAAGGGATGTTAGTTTTGATTTATTTTAACCCCCCAAAAATACATTTAGTATTTGATGGGATTTTCTGAGACAAAAATTCCTTTATGGAATACCGCTTACAACGTAAATTTATCGCATATTGCGAATGAAGCACACTAAACACCCTTAGCCCCTATAACTATTCAAGGAATAGTGATTCGGTAACTCGGTTAGTTTGAATCCTTATAACAACCTAAAATATTTGTAAGGTCCTGTTTCCACTGGCTTAAAACTGACCGGTGAACTACATGGTCGTGCACTGAATATACTGTTCTTTTAAATCCTGGTTGGATTGTACTTTCTTCTCTAACTGTACAAGAAGCGTTGAAACGTTTGTTGCTTTGAACTTCCTAATTGGTCTAGTTGTGTCTCCATTATGGTCAGGTGTACCACATATCTTTATTTGGGTTCTACTTTGTGGTTTTTCGTAAGAGCAATTCATATTTGTAGATTTCTTTGTCCCACTATGCTCCTTCACTATTGGATAAGTGATATCCATTTCCGTTCATTGGAACGGAAATCACCTAGCAAAGGTTATCTTAGAAGAAATTTCTAATGAATTTATGCTTCAACGGGACGAGAAACGATAAACATAAACTGTAAGAGAAAGCATTTTTGAAGTACAACAGAAAACTGAAGATGCTTTAACGGAAAACAAAAGAAAGTAACCGAGTATGCGTTATAGGTGACTTAGTAGCAGTGAGAAGAACACAATGCAGAAGTGGAATAAAAATTACACTATACAAAGTAATTGAGATTAAAGGTAACGTCCAAATGACACGAGTTCCAATGTCGACATTATGAATCCTTGGAAGAGAAATTACCCATATTGCCGGAGGAGTTGAATTAAACACTGAAATCTTGAAAAGATCAAACTCGAAGAAGATCATATGTTTACTAATTAAATAAACCGAGACAAATTAGTATGCTATGAAAAGACATTGATTTGTGTGAGAAGGAGGAACAACGATGATAGGTCAAATTATAAGTCGATCCTATACTCAAATATTTCGGTAAAAATTTACAATCTTGCTAAAAATCATATCGTTCTACTAAATAACAGAAATTAAACATTACTATCAACCAAAGTTTGTCAGTAACTCAACAAGTGAATCCACGAGCATAGATAGTCGTGCAGTGACCTACCGGAAATTCAGAAGGGTATGCTAGTAATATAATCACTACTAAGGCATCAAAATCTTATAATATCTGGTAATAGAGCTAAAATCAAACACACCCATTTATTGATCTTATCTAAAATATTCAATGTTTGAACACCCCTGATTCCAAAAATCCAAATCCGGTGTTTACTACACAGAATCAATTTCGATATGAAATTTTTACAAAGTGTAGTAGCTGACGCTCAATGTTGATTCAGTTTAGACGTTAACTATCTTACTTGATGCTACAAAACATTTGAATTTGTCGGCCAAACCGAAATTATGTCAGTCAAACTCAGTAATTTAGTCGAATGTTTCGTTGTGGCACTGGGATATAGACAGGTTTGCTTTGTAGATATACTGGATATGCAAGATTAATTGATTTGTTAGAGCTGCCACCGAATTATTTACGGTCTTTTTCGATAATTCAGGTTTTGAAACTCTAAGCATGATGTATATGCTTCCGGAAGAGTCTGCGTGGGCATTTGATCATCAGCATTCTGCTTAAGTCGCCATTGAGTTCTCTTATAAACTCCTCTAATGCGCGATTTCGCAATATTTCGACTAGTTCCTCGATTGTATCTGCTGAGTAATGCTCTGTTTTAATTTTGCCAACAATCAGAGAATACTGATGGTTGATGTTAGTATAAAATTCATCTATGCTCTTGTTTCTTTGTAAGATTCTGCTTAGTTGGTGATCCAGGATTCTGAGAACCTGCTTGTCGTTATAGTGAAAAGATAAGCATTTTTGATGTGTAAACATCTTTACGCGCGCCTACCAAATTTTTTTGTATTAGAGTAAACTTATAAATGAAACGAACGGAAATGACGTATACCTACTTCGTTTGAAAAAAAAGTAAGAAACTCAACAAAAACAATTTTTACTATACATGGCATGCTTTTATGTATATGTATAATAGTAGGGAAAATGAAAAAATTAATTTAATGAATGAAATAGAAACCATCGACATTTCCATCGATCAGAAAAATCAAAAAAAAATTACGATACAAAATACGAATTACGATTACGAAATTGCATACTCATACGATTAAAAACACAGTCAACAACTGCTGTATATTGCTTTATCACGAGTGACGAGTCTCTAGGCGCTGTTCATCACGTCGGCTATCAATGATCATGTCTTCTACTGAATGGGGTTATAATGACATCTCGTTTTTAACACTGAACTGCCAGAGTCTCAGGTCACAGTCACGCAGGTATGCTCAATTCATTTGGTTTTCGAGACCTGGCTGCGCAATGACGAACTTGTTAATATTCCTACGTTTGAATGCTGTTTTCAGTTCAATAGAGATGGTCAGTGGGCTGCCGGAGTAGCAATTCCGTCAAAAGATTCATAAAATGAGCATAGTGGACACAAATAATTTGCCGTACTTTTTCAAAACCAATATTGACGTAACAAATGGCATGGCGAATGGAACTATAGGCTGTCTAAAGTATATCGAATGCATAGGCATCCTAACCAGGACAACGAGAACGATGAAAACGTCGACAGTAAAAAATGTCAAACAACTCTGGATAGATTTCGGTTCAAATTCACAAGTTGACAAGAAGGTCAGGTGGCTTGAAGCTGGATGGGCGCAGAAAACGAATATCGACCGATGTTTGGTGCCCATTTCTAGAAAAAGCTCGACTATTAATCGAAACAACAATTAATGTTAAGCATAAACAACAAGTAATGTAAAGCGTCGTACCTTCATGTGCCACCACAATTCATGCATCACAGGGTGGTACCTATAACGAGACAGTCAGTATATACTCTTACGATAAAAGACACAGTTAATAAATTGTGTATATTGCTTTAGCACGAGCAACGAGTCTCGAAGGACTGTTCATTACGTCGGCTATCGATGATCATGTCGTCTACCATGGACGTAAAAATGGGACCTCAATGGGTCTTCTTCAAAATTAGCTATCGCGCCTCACTACAAATCCGCTTTATCCGTTGTAATGGCGAATTATGTACGAGATAATAATGACGTCTGGTTTTTAACATTGAACTGTCAGAGTCTTAGGTCATACACATCACCTCGACCTAACTGACACAATCACGCAAGGATGCTCAATTTTCTTGCTTTTCCAGATCTGCGTTCAGTTCAAGAGAGACGGTGAGTGAGCTGCCGGAGTAACAATATATAAAAATTCAAATAGAATACTCATACCATACAGTCACCTCGCATAAAGAAATCATCGTTGGACAAACAACTGGTATGAGCGTAACAACACAACTCATTGATGATATATATACGGCTGAACTTCAGCTTCTCAATGGGAATAAGATGCTTTCTGTAGTTGTATTAACCTCGCCGAATAAATCTTTCGAAGACATAATGAAGTTCATACATTTCGTCCTTGCCCCATATCCTAAAGAATTTCAAAAATTCTCCAAGGAGACTATCATCTTTTGCCGGTGATTATGAGCGGGGATTTCAATATTAATGTTGCTGCCCTCAAGCTGAACCACTTATAAACTTCCTGCGAGACGAATTCGATTTGCACATGAACTCAGATCGAAATATATTTACTACTAGATATGGGACGACCATATTGTGCAGTTTTTCAATGAAAATTTTTAAAGTTAGAGTCGACAGTATATAATATATCTTATTTTAGCTACCAAAATCCAATTGCGTCGATTATACCGAAAGAGTAATAGACCAATTAAACGATAATAAACAAATGAAAAACTCTGGTTAGTAAAATTGCATTCCTTCTTCCTTCAAAGTAAACTGTACCCACGTACTGTACAGACGCCATGTTTACACATCTCCTTGAGAGTACTAATGGACTCACTCATTTTTTTTTTTTATGAATAACCAATCGTCGCCGAATATATTGTATGATATTAAGCCTTCATTGGCCCTCCATCTAATTTTCTGTTAGATGTTTTGAAATGTTGAGCGGTGCAATGGTTTGTTTTTTACAATTTCATAGTCCTTTCAAAGGTTCTCGACATTGTGAATCTAGAATATGTACTGTGTCGATCGAACATTTGCAGTTTCTTCACGCAATCCGGGAGCCTACTGATGATCGCTTTTTCGAGTCTAAATATGCCCTCATCTAGTTCTTTTGTTAGGTCTATTTGGGTCTGATTGCTCCGGTGAGTTGTTTTATTTGGTGTTCTAACATTTCGAGTTGTGATATTTTATTTTAGGGTATTATTATTTTTATTATTTTATTGAAAAAAATGGTTACTTGTT